>CM001190.1:10040975-11284725 GCA_000218505.1 Schrenkiella parvula | reverse complement strand
AAAAAGAAAGGAGAGGAGCCTTCAGAAACATTTCAAATGGTGCATCAAATACGACCTCTACTTCTGCAGGTCTTGGCGTAGGATTGTATGCTTTTTTGTCCCATAATATTCCAATAACCGGAATTACTCTAAGTAGATGCTGCATAGAAAAACGAAGCACAGATAAGCAAAACATTGCTCAAATTTGGAGTATTATCCATTTCCCACTTCATAAAAGCTAGGGCAGACACAAATTGGCATAGAGCCTAAACCAACAATAAAAAAGACGGATTTTAAGGATTTAGCTACCACAGAAAGTTATTCAGGATCTTAATGCAGATAGAGCGCAACTGCAGTTAACATCAATCTGCTACTGGGACACGAGAAAATTGTAATACAACTACGAAAAAGGTCCAAAAATCAATTACGGAAATCACTATGGCCTAAAGGAAACCACTATTAATTAAGAACATGGCCTTAACATTTCGAAACGCAAATCTGCCTTAAGTATCAACCATTACTCTGTGTCCTCACAAACCACAGTCATCAGATCTTGATACGAACATGCATTTCAGCACCAACAAGACAAAGGAGTATACCTGAGACAGAAATGGTTCGAGGAAAGCAACAACATCAACAAGTGAAGGGTTTAATCCAATCTCTTCCTCTGCCTCTCTGGTTGCAGTAACCCTATCATCCTTATCATGCTCTTCTGCTTTACCACCTGGCAAAGAAACTTCTCCTGCAACAAAAACCGCCCATCATCTTTAGTATCATTATCAGTATCCTACATCATTCTTATTCCTGTACTCATGTGACCATTAAGGTAAGAGAAAACGCCTCCATATTCGGCCAAGCACGTCTTGCTTTTCAAATCATTAATTCTGAAGGTTTGAACAGTTACTTAAATGACTCCAAAGACGAGACCTTTAAACGTTCCGCTTACAATGAAAGAAAATCCCGCTCAAATCGATATGATTTGGGCTTTTACATATACATATACTACTCATGTACTCAACTGACCAAATTCAAAAGGCAAAGTACAAACCCGAGTGAGTAGACAATGTGGAAGACCTCTTAGTGAGGATCACCCGCAAATCACCGTCGTCTCCTTCGAAGAGACATATCAAGACAGCCGCTTTCTTCACCGGAGCAATAGATTCCCTAAACCCAACGCGCGAGATCAATTTCCTGGTGTTCTCTTCCGCCTCGTCGAATGGCGAAGAACGTGGCGGCTTGTATACACGCAGCTGCTGCGCCAAGGTGAAGAGTCTCGAAGATCCAATTGAGAAGCTTTTCGCCGCCGCTGCTGCGGACTCCATGAAATTGCAGAGAATTACAGTTATCTAGAGGAGCTTATGGGGAAATGTAGAGCAAATAGAATCTTTGCCAATGACATTAAAATAAAGCTTTTTGCCCTACATAACTCCGGTCTGGTCCATTTATCTCGACTTTGTTCCGGTCCGAAGAGGACCATAGGATAAAATCTGAGTTTTTTATTCTTCTACAAAAATATATAAATTTTGAAGATCCACCAAGCAATCAATATGTATCTAGCAAATTCTATTAGCAGTTGATTGTAATTAGGCAAAGCTTGGAACTTCCTTCTTTTTCCTTTCCACTGTTTGGGATTAATATAGTCTATGGAGACAAACAAATGCATGTATTAAACAAACCAAGAATCACCATCGTCGCCTACATAACAAACACATGTATTTACATCACAGCAGAGACCAAATAAATAATACCCTTCAAATCTTTACAGTCTCATACTCTCATTCCTCTTGTAAGGATAATAATGTACGTGTACGTGTATACTCTTATACGCAGATGAAGTTAACTTTACTTCACGCACCGGGAAATGACAATCTCCGTGGTTTCACCGCGTTTCTAGCTCCAGGAAACGGAGCTTTGGCTGAAAGTGATGATAATGACACTACTCTCTTTGCCGGTGAATTTGATTTAGTATCACTCTTACGACAAACTGTCTTTGAGCTCTTCGGTTTCTTAGGAGTCAAAGAATATCTTACTTCCCAAGGCCGAGCAGAAATCCAACGCTCTTTCCAGCTCCAACCCCAGTTAGTATTGCCCAGCTCGTAACCGCCTAGCCACTGAGTCTTACCATCGGCTTTCCACTGTTCAAGGCTCAAGATTAAAAACTTTTATTTCTTCACATAGAAAGCAGCAAACAAGGAACGAGAGGGTTTTTTATATACCTGATGAGAGAAAGCATATGCCAAGGCTCTTTCCCGCTTGATCGTCGCTTCTTCCCTTTGAAGTATCCTCCCTAAGATTTCATCTTTTGTCTCTGACCCACCATTCCATTCAACCTGCAATTTTATCATTTTGATGTTCTTTTGTTTACGGATGATCAAACTCCGCCTGAGCTAAAAACAGCTCAAGAGAGTTTGGAGCATTAAGAACAAAAAGAAATTGACAATGCAGGCTAAATGACTAGCAGAAGCACAAGGAAACAAGAAAATTGGCTATGAAGCAATGTGGTGGATGAAATTGTAGCTTCAAGAGCACTGTACATTGAAAACACAAAGGTTTACAATATAGGCGACAATGACAGAGTCTTACCTCAATATCGTGAAGCTTCGCCTCAAGCTTCTGCTGATTCTCTATTCTTTTATGCATCAGACGGCCTTCCATAACCATGCAAACTCGGCGAGCCTGTATCTGAGACTGTATTTTACTCCATGAGTGAAGATACCTCAACGTAACCACCGCTTGCTTCTTCACTGAATCTTTTTCAGTTAACAACTTTGCTTTTGCAATTCCTTTTAGACGCCGTAAGATTTTTCTAGCCTGTGAAAAAGATAATAAAACTAAGTAGTTGATTATTATTAGAAAAAAAAGGCAAGCCACACAACACGAGGTCTCTAAACTTTCAAATGTCCATGTAAAAATCATGCAAATACGCAATCGCAACTCTGTGCACCTTATAGGCTTTAAAAGCAGTCTGAATTCGAGTCGCAGCCCAATCCTCGCTACGAATAACCAGTGAAGAAGAATGAGTACCCTTCTTCTTGGAAGCTTTTGATTTTACAGCAGTAGAAAGTCCCTGTCACGACGAAGGCCAAGTGCACACTAATATAAATCAGAATTCAGCTGCCTACATTTTTTTATGCAGCAATGCATTGATGATCACAACAACTGGAAACATACCTTCTCGCTCTTGCTGCTCGTTGGCTTCCCTCTCTTCTGTCCAATTATTGCCTTGAAAAAATTCCCAGAACCCATCTCAGAATCTGTCAGTTGTCACTTGTCACCAAAACACCTTGTATGTATGCAAATGCAGCTTTATTTAATCCTGAGATGGAAGCAAAACACTCTGGTTATAGATCATATTATGTTGTTTGACTAACCGAAGCAAATCTCGTTTAGCCAACACCAATTAAGTTATCAAAAATTTGGAACCTTGCACCTGCCTCTCTCATAGTCAACTACTCCAGATAAACTCTTGTGTGATTTAACCAAAATTCAATTTGGTAATTGGATTGGGTTCTTGTACTCACTACTCATACACGACCAAAGTCAACTAATCAAGTACCAAATAGAAAAGTAGATTTGACTGGAGAGCAAGGAGGGTTAAATGAAGAAACTTGAAAGCATCGTAAGGTGAAAAACCCAGAAAAGGTTGAAACTTTACTAAACCCATCACTGGAAATGAGAAAGAAAAAACATTAAACTGAAGAAGATAGTAAAGTAAACCCACAGGATAGACATTAATGGGCAAGTTCAGAAGTCCTAAACCAAAACGACAGAATCGAGTATTGTCCAGATCCAATCTACAAGCCATTGAAATTAGCAAAGAACATTCCACTTTTTTCAACTAAGGAAGAAACTAAAGATGGATATAAAAACCTCAGTTCAAGGCCAAAAGGTAACAGCGACATACCGAGAAAGAAGCTCGTGAAGAAACTAAAAACCGGTTTTAGCCATCACCTTTGAAGAAGACGAACGACGAAGAAGATTGAAACAGAGAGAAAAGAAAGAATTAGAACGGAGACTTGGTTTTTTCTCGGTGCCTGTAGTAAGGAAGAAGTAAAGACTATAAAAGGGAAATCATTACGGCGTCGTGACTCGTGGAAATATTATTAGGCTGGAATCACATTTTATTTTATTAGTAGACGAAAAATCATATTATATAATCACTGATTGCTAAATCAAAATGTTACAGTGTCACACTCACACCAACAGTCTTTAATAATGTTAAAAAAATACGACTAGGATTCAAGATTTGTCAGGTTGGACTCTCTTTATCACGTTGTCTTACCGTCTATTTAAAGTTACCAAAAGCCAAAACCATATAGTAGAGTATGTCATTATCACCGACTATTTATTTTTTCATATAAGAAGTCATAAGTTCATAACATTATTTCGAATTTTCGTGACTCGTGTATACACCTCTAAATTTAGAAGTTGAAAAGCTGTGAAATATTTATTACTAGATATCAAACGTGGAGACTTTGAAAACTTGAAACAATATCACTAACAGAGTTATGAATTATAGTTGTTTTTGATGGCCCTCAATAGATTAGTTATGAGAATTGCTTAATATATAAATGATTAAATCACATCATTTGTTTTTATATTTTTTTACTATTTAAGCTTTTTTTTAAAATAAGTTAGTTATCGTTTTTAATAGTAATTTTAGTTAACAATTTCAAAAATTTTGAGCCGAAATTTCTATGCTAAAATACGAATATTCTTTCCAGCGAAGAATCAAACTAGATGACATATTTAGTAGATGAATAAAATATTTGGTATCAAATGGTTTCTCAAAGTGGTTGGACTGATTACCAGCAAAATGATTAACAAGAAAAGCAATGGTTAGCAGACTCATTTGACTTAGGCTGAGGGGTCACAAGTTTCCAAAATCAATTGATTGCAACTACCAATTTTTGATACATATCTACTAGAGACAGGAAACAAAATTAATTAATGAATCTTTTTAAAGTAAATTATGTGGATGCTCAACAGCTTATCCACCACATCTGTGGTTTATACCTAATTCTAATGAATGTATTTCTATTTCTAAATGAAAATGAACCAGACAATGAATGAGAAAGATGGTTTGAGTTTAGGTCATTTGTACATTGACTACATTGAGTTGTCAATACAAGCTTTTCTACACGGCCCGGCCCAGCCCGTTTGGACAAAGTTGAAGATCGTTGATGATTCTTTAGGGGACTGTTAATGATTCTTCTTTTGGATTTTGGAATTGTATTTTTTTAAAACAAAATATGATTTTTGGTTTTCTTTTCTTTTTAAGTTAAATCGTTGTATATAAACTTCGGTGAATTTTTGTTTGTTTGTAACTGTTTAAAACTTTAACACTGATTTGTAAACGCTAAACAATATGTGAAAATAACCTAAACGAAATTTCCACACTAATATAGATTTATTTCGCATGACTTGTTTTATGTAAACTCGTATGTAAGATTGGGTCCCTATAATGTTTATCAGCTATTAATATTGATTTTCTTTAATCTTTATGTCTTTTCAGACATATAAATAGCTAATCCAATCCACCCATGACTTTAATCAACCCTTATCCATTTAGCTTCTTTTTTTTCCTTCATTTTATTTTATACAAAAGTTCACAGATTCCCACAAGCAGCAGCACATTAACTCTTAAACTGATCATATCTGTAGTGTACCGATTCAAATCAACGCTGTTCTTTTATTCAACTGTTATTATGATAATGTTATCAAGTTCATTAAATAATTAGTATTGATCGTATTCAACTCTTAATCCAAATATATTCAAACAGAATGTCAACTCTCGATGATCTATATATAAAAAGGGTACATGTATATGTTATATGATTTGTATCATTATTAACTTTTCAGAAACCTTTTTTTTTAATAGATTCAAAGAGATGGGTTTCAGCGACCCTTCGTTAAACTCAATCATCCTTTGGTTCGCCGCCGTAACATCTCTCTTGACTATCTCCGTGATCTTCATCCTTCTCTTTATATGTTTGCTCAAACGCCGTAGGTTTGTGGATGTTTCACCGGAAACAGAAGATGACCACCGTCGTAGAAGAGAACCACCGGGCCAAGGGCTTAGCGCTTCCGTGATTGCAGCCTTTCCGACCTTTTCTTACAAACCGGACAACAACGATCCCGAGAGCAACACTCAGGAGATAGAGTGTCCTGTTTGCTTAGGGTTAGTCCCCAAGAATGGGGTAATTAAGGTTTTACCAAATTGTATGCACATGTTTGATGAGGAATGTATAGGTACGTGGCTTGAATCGCACGCAACTTGTCCTGTGTGTCGTAGAATGGCTGAGCCGATGGCTAGCACTGGGGATAAAGTTTTAGAAAGTATAGTATAGTTGATGGTTAATTGTATATGTCAATTTATATATATGGTTTGTCTTTTTGCTAATTGTAATATTTCTGATTGATGAAAATGTAGAAATGATATAACTCAACATGCGCAGATCTAAGATGCTCGATCAAATGAGAGAGTCAATTATAATTTCAGATCGAAGGTAAAAAATAATGTTTACAGATAATTTTCTTTTAGTGTATGACAACTTGAGAAGGAGGAACAGTTCTAATTTTAGAGTCTTCTCTTCTCATCAATATATACGTGCTTGAGTTTTGATTATTAATCAGGTTTGTTATTAAACAGTGTTAGGCCTTTACAATTGTACATGCTTTATTCATCAATATCATCTACATACTTTATTTTCTAAAACGGTTGATACATCAATATCATCTATATACATCTACGTCGAAAAGTGCCATGAGGGTCACCTCATACTTATATTACATGATTGTCTTATGACATAAACACTATATATTAACTACATCCAAAGGTAGATGAAAAATGTAAAATGCATGCTATGTAAATTTTCAAAGGGAATTTGGTTTTACATATCAAAGCACATCATTTCCTTCAAATTGTTTTCTTTTCTGAATACATCAAACTTTGTTAAACATTATTATTAAATCTTACTAAAGACGTCTTAATGTATATAACTATCAAAGGTTGACAATATATATCAAACCAGAAAAAAAAGATTTTTAAGTAAATACACAAAAAAATTATGTCATTACATTCTAAGATATCAAAAACTTGAGAATAATTTTGAAATATTATGGACATGTGATTAATATGGATCTGCTGATGCTGCAGATCCAACCATTGTCACAAAATGATTCAATTTCGTATAATTATTTTCCAACGGTGCTTACATATTTTCGAATCCCAATTACCGTTGATCCTCCAACGTGCAAATTAACATCTAAATTTAAGATAATTTGTTATTCAATTAAATTATTTTGGGATTAACAAACTTAATTATATTTTTTGCACAACATTCGTAAGCTGTCTTAAGCAGACATAGGGAGGACAATTTAATGTTCTCTATATATAATCGAATCGGATCACAACATCAATGTCAATATAGTATACTAATTAAACTATAGATTCTGAATATATATAGCACGTGATCCGAGTTGGATCGTAAGGTATATAGGCCATTTACAAGTAGGAGATCAATTTATAAAATAATTTGATATAGATGACGTAAGAATATGCATGCATCATTATTGTGATGTTTAATTATGTATTGAAATGCAACTAAAAAAGAGGAAATTAATACACAAATATAGCTACATATAACTATTTTGTTCGGATCAGAGATTTTTGTATGGCACCATGTGAAATAATGATAGTCTCATCTCATTTACAAATAGAGAAAACTAACTATATAATACAACTAGTAAACCCTTTCTCAAAGAAACTATATGATAGAACATTTAACAGTAAAATCAAAACAAAGAAAAAATCTTTAATGATAGAACATGTTGCATAAATGCATATAGGTTGTTTGAATTTTTTCCTCAATAAATAAAGTTATCTACAGTTATAAGCATTCTAACAGAAATAAAGAGTAGAAGACAAGAAACTTATTGAATAATATTTCACATGTGGGTTTTATATTTTGGTCGGCTTTTGTTTATGGCTTTTGTTTATAGCAGTTTCTAAAATAATGAACATCCTCCATATTTTCTGATTAATAATGGACGTTCTCTGATTCTCGCCAGCTTCTTCAATTAGAAAGATTTATTTTTTTACTATAAAATTTTCATAAAAGCCCCTACTCTTAATATAAATTAGCAAAACATAGATGCTTCACTTTTCCTAAAAGTCCAAAATTCCCGTCAATGTTGAACTTTATTTTTCATTGATGTCAAAAAAAAAAAATCTCAATTAGTTTGTAAAAATGTTAGATTAAGAAATAAAGAGATGAATCTATGAAACATTAATAACTATAAGGGTTATACAGTAATATTTGCAAGTTTCATGAAAACGAAACTTAAAACAATAATTAAAATTTTGTAGGTGGAGGAGAATCATAATATTTTTCAGAGAGAAAATCACAGAAACCGATGAAGATTCTCTATCACCAGGTGTTTCATTAGAAAGAGATAGAGATCTTCAAGAAAAGCTAAAAACATGGAAGCTTTGAATTTTCTTTAAATTTCCACGCAAGAAGAGCCGATTTCATCTCAGATTTACTTTCTCCTTCAATCTCTCCCATTTCAATCACTTTCATTTCTCTTTTATACTCAGAAAAATTTCTCAGTATCAAAAGAAAAAGCAGAGAAAATCTCAGAAGCAGAGGAAAATGTGTAGTAACACAAGCAGTGGAAGCTATGGAGGAGACATACAAGATGATTACTTTGGTTCTTGTCCGAAAAAACAGAAGAAAGATAAAATCCGACGAAGAGGACCTGGTGTGGCCGAGCTCGAGAAGATCCGTTTAGAAGAAGAAAACAAATCTCCTTCTCTTCCAATTCCACATTCTTCTTCTTCATTACCAAACATAGATCACACTCTCTTCCCTCTTCCTCATCCTCCGCTACCTTCGCCGCCGGAAACTTCCTTTCACACCACTAATCCCATTTTCCGGCCACCGGCGAGTGGCGGCTGTGATTTGACAATGATGCCTCCAAACTTTGCTTTGCCGTTGTCTTCTTACTTCGCTAACGGATCTTTCCCTATGGATTTGATTCCTCCGGCGCCGGTTTTTCGGAGGAAGCAGCATTCTCTAAATCCTCAAACGGTAAAAACAGAGAGAGAACGAGAGAACATGATTAATCACTCTCAGTGATTATGTAATGACACACACAATTTTTTTTGTAAAACATTTTACTAAAAAAATATTTCATGATTTTGCAGATGAACCTCACGAGTCCATGTCCAGGACAAGGAAGATTTTACCAATTCATAGAGCCCCCTTCAAACCAAAGATCTTGCATCGATAATGTCTCTGAAAAAAAGGCATGTTTGATTGTTTCCATGTTTCATAAACTAAATTTTCTTGTACGTTTTCTAATGTTTTTGATTTCTTTCTTTGATCTTTCCATAGATGGTCAGTGTGAAGAGGCCATGGCATTGTCTCACAGACACAACAAGAGCTACCCATCGACCATTCTCAAGGTTTCTTTTGTTTTGTTTTGTTTCTCGGCTTCACTCATTTTCTTGATGTACCAAAACCTAACTTTGATGTATATTATTTGAAAATGTAAAGGGAGTCGAAACAAAACCGGTCTTTGGATATGAGATTGAAAACTCCGGTTCAAGATTCCGGTACAACGATTTGCAACCCCATCTCCATTGATTCACCTACCTCCATTCGACGTGATTACTTAAGGTTTATCCCCCTTAAGTTACAGGTAAATCAAATATCTTCCTATTATCAATTTTTGTTATATTATATGTCTTCTTCATTTGCTGAAGTTGCTTACTCTGTTTATCAAATCATCTTGGTTTTAGTATGAACAACAACAACAAGACTTTGATGAGAATGTGCAACGGAGAAGTAAGAAGACTTTTTACAGCTTCATACCCTCTGATGGTCGGAGCAATGTTGACCGAGAACAACGAGCCTATGAGCGAGATGAATCTGCAGCAGATCATGGAATCGATCTCAGCCTTAAGTTATAGAGATTGTAGCAAGAACAAAAAAAAATCACTAGATTATGTCTTATGTAACTTTGGATATATTAATTAACTTTCTTGCAACTCGACTAATAAAAACTTATTACCATAAGATTTGTTTGTAGTCTTGGTAACAAAACCTTTCATTTGAGTTCCTAATTAAAATACTATATGTTGCTAACAATAGTATGGAGAATGATAATGAAACAGAACAAAGAAACTGTTTGTTTGAGGACAAAAAATGAAAAAAAAACTGTTTGTTTATTCACAATATAGAAACAGAACCAAAAACTGCAATGTATTGTTTCTGGTAATCTTGATTTAGCTATATATCTCTTATAAGTGAAATCCTCTGCATGTGATTATGAACTTATGATGTGAGCGATCAGCATAAACATATGAATCAGATAGAGGTTAAACAAAGAGAACATGGCCTTTAGTAAGTTCTCATCAACAATATGAAAAATGGAAAAGCATCTTTGAAATTGATAAACTCTCAGTCTGACCAGAGCTCAAAAGGTGAAAACTTTAGCTCTAACCACTCAGATGAAAATGGAGATAGATTAGAACAAGAGAGGAGATATACATAGAAAAAGCCAATACACAGATCCAGAAGGGATAAGTCGATCTCACGTAAGCTGGTAAGCCAATTGCAAGGCCAACAACCACAACAAGAAGAGCTTCTGTTGAATAATCCCATTTCAATCCTCTTGTGTATACAATCGCCAATGTTATCGACATTCCCATGAGATTGTTCATTGTAACATCCCTGTAGATCTGCAGAAACCCACAACTAGAATAAAGCTCTTAACTTTAAGCTTCTCACTAATGTAATGTGGCAGAAGTAAACTAACTAACCTCAGAGAATTTCTCAGATGCAATCCTTGCCTTGTCTTTCTTACGGCAGAAATGTGCAGATAAAGTGTTCTTTAAGTTTCTAACCAAAGGGATCACTGCAAATACAGAGTAGAAAGAAGGAACTCCAGCTGAAACCGATAAGAGTCCAATGTTCATCATAAATGGTTTAGCAAGAAAGATGACAATTAGCATCCCACCAACAACCTTAATCACAGCTCTTAAGGTTCTCATGGAGAGAAATTTAGCTACAAGAGTTTGCTTTGGCATTTCCAGCTTTAATACTCCAGCTTCCTCACCCTGCGACTGATTCCTAACATGCAAGGAATCGGATGCTGTTCTGTAAATGCATGTATTGTTCTGTCTTGGAGATTCTTGGCTATCGAATTTGTATTGATTCAGTAATTTCATAATCCCTTCTTCGAATTCATCCTCGTCTAACTCGCCATCTTTATCTTTGTCGAAATCCGAAAGTAAAGTGTTTGCAAACTCATTGATGTCACATTTCATTCTTCCATAAACTCCAAATTCTACTGTCAAGTCTTTAAGCTCCGAGATTTGAATCTTCCCATCTTTGTTCCTATCGATTCTATCAAACAAACTGCACACGAAAAGACGGTAAACTTCCAGTATAAGAAAACAGAACAAAATGAAATAGTTCTTGATTTAAGACAAAACAAAATAGAACCTTTTCAAGCTCTCTTTACTTAGTTGTCCATCTCTAATAAGGCTTCGAGGCGAAAAGCTCTGCAAATGCTTATGAACTTCCGACATGAGCTCAAACTTGGCGTGATCTAAGCTCTTCTTTTGGTCTGCCGTATCAAAATACTGCATGTTTTCACACAAAGTCAATTCATTTGTAAGAAACACAAAAGCAAATCAGTTGTAAGCTTATATAGCTTTACTTCATGTTTCAGAGAGCTCTTACCGAGTAAACAAAGTAGATAAAGGTTGAAGAACAGGAGATTATGAGTGTGATCAACATAGTAATGTCACTCCAAGATTGTGCATCAAGTAAATCAGGCAATGTCACCATGAGAAATGGAGCTAGAGTCAGAAGCATAATCCCTGCAGCTTTCTTGTTCTTAGGATCCGCATCTACGCTTGCTTCTGCAGAGAGACAAACCGCGAAATCAGAACAGACTTCACACTAAAGAGAAAAGAAGGATGCTACAGTCTTCTAAAACATACCAACAACGCTTTTTAGTATCTTCATCCTGTAAAATCCCCTTCTTGGATTCTTAGTATCCTATAAATATATATTTATCCATTGAAATTAATGTGGTTATTTAATCTTATACTAACAGATTAGGACAAAAGAATATGATCTTACAGAGGTTGTTCTTTTGATGGATCCTCGTCGGGTTGACTGGTCTGAATTAGGACCAGTCAAACCAAAGACAACACAAGCTCCCCATTGCATTGTCAGAGCAAAAATTGTGTGTCCTACCGTAACTCCAACGTTGTTAATCACAATCACGAGAGCACCATCGTGGGTCGCTGATAGTCCAGGCGCTAAGATCAAAAAACAAATTTATGGTTTCAGACTCAAAACTAATTGGTAATGAATGAATTCATAACAAAGTTTCAGGTGATTTCTTAGTTGGAACTAAAGAAAGAGAGATCTTACAGAGCATAAGGGCGATTCTTGGGAACATTGTAAGAAGAGGGAAGACGATACCGCCATAGAAACCAACCTCAAAGATTACAAAGAGTTTTGATCTTCCTTCAGACAAGAAATAATCACCGATGATCAAGAGACACCCAAATGAGAAAATTTGGAAGATATAACCTCCAATATTGTCTGCACATGGCAGAAACCCGTAGACATGAAGGCAAGCTGCCTTTGAGACGTTTTCTGGAGGATCGAGTGTGAGAAACTCGTAATCCGTGGCGCCATGGATGCCATCAGAGATCAAGATCGAGTCATTAAGAAGGACAGGACTCAAGACACGAGAGCTTACACCAGAGATGATCAGAGATAGATAGAGAAAAAAGAAGAAGAAGAAGAGAGTTAATGGGGAATGTAGATGGATGAGCCTCCTCGGGAATGAGAATGTTTGCATTTGAGTTGCTTTATTGTGAAAACGAAAGATAACTAAAAGCTCAGTGGAAGTTTTCTACTTTTTGGGTTTGATTAAGTGACTGAGGTTGAAGAGAAGAGAAGAGAAACAACAAGAGCAGTTTCGGAAATGACAACGATTCTTTCTAAAGTATTGTTGCTTATATACTTGAGACCCTATAAAAACCATTCTAATATTTAATACTTCAACCCAATTGGAGTAGAGAACAATCTCTCGGCTAATTAATAAATTAATGCTTTAAAAGAATAAAGGATCTAAATACATCTAAAATCTTTATAAAATTTAGGCATTCATTATTTTACTATTATTAATACTTTCAACTCAAAAAACTTGTTTATTTTTATATGTAATCAAAACTATTAATAAAGTACACTTATGCTAGAAAAAAAACATTGCTAGAAAAAAAACATTTAAACAATGGTGACAAAAACAAAACTTATAAGTAGTGTTTAGTTGCAAGCTCACATTTCTCCATGCACGTGTTCATCTTTTCCATGCATCAATGGCCAAGAGCACGTGAGTTTGGTTTTTTTTTCTCGAGTTTGAATCTTTTTTTTCTTCTACTAGCCCCAAAGGGAAAGCATCCAAGGAACTTTGCCTTTCTAGTTCTGTATTTCTTCTGAGCTATATATCCATTCTTTTCTTATCACAAGATTTTCATCAAGACATTTGATTTGCTATTTCCAATATTAGTTTAAATCAAAATTGTGTAATTTCTGACATCGTTGAATCTCTTTTTTTTGTATAAGAGGTATATTACATCGCCACTCAACTAGTCTGGCCGGTAAGTTATTTTAATATGGACAAGATTTAGGTGGATCATGAACAGTTGTTATACACGAGGATTAGCTGGTTAATGCTCTCTCCTCTTCATAGTTTATTACTTGTGTTGGAAATGTCGATGTGACATTAAAATTTGGAATCCTGAGCTGAACTAATTTGACCCCACGAGCCTAAACTTAAATACTATTGTGCACTTCATTCGAGTTCTAATGTTATTGGATTTATGTAAGCGTAGAGTCCAAGTTGTTATTAGATTACATTAAAATGTTAATAGTTGGATTCTATAAAAAATACTAAGATACTGCTGCCGGATGCAACTTACATATATCATATAGGATAACGATATTTTAATGTTTGCAGGGGACAGTCAGTAGTCTGTGCCAATACGATTGAATCTTCTGAGTTAATTTTCAAATTTGCCCGAACTACGTATTCTCGAAATAATTAATATAATATTTGAATATTATTATAGGAAAAAATCTTAATAATCTAAAAGGAAAATTAATTATTTCAAAAAAATTAAGAAAATACATCGTTTCGAATTAGATTTTTTATTTTGAAGATTTAGAGGGAAGTATATTCATCTAGAATTTGAAAATATTTGAGTTTTAATGAGACTATAGATGATTTCAGGTAAATTAAAGTAGTTTTTATGAGTTTTATTAAAATATTCTCAACAAGTCATTATTGGATTAATCATACGCAGGATATGACCATATTAATTACATGGTCATGTTATAATTTTTGTTTTTTGTTTTATGGTCACTTCTCCCAATTTCTCTATGCTCATATCATATGGGTTTAAAAATTACAACTGAGGAAGAAAATGATAGTCATGTTGAGATATTGGAAACGAAAGAATCAGCGAGGACTGAAGACGAGCTCACAATCATACAGAACAACCAAATTGAACAATTGAAATGTGCTAAAGCTACAAAATACCAATGAAATGCTCTTTGTAAGGTTATATAACTTAAGTCTCACCTAAAGGTGTAAACTTGCTTCTTGTCTAGAAAATGATAACGGAGATAGATAAGGACAAGAGAGAAGATATACATAGCGAAGGCCGATCCAAAACGGATAAGTCGATCTCAAATAAGCCAGTAAGCCAATTGCAATGTCAACTATCACAAGAATAAGAGCTTCTAACGAGTAATTCCATGTTAAGCCTCTCGTGTATACGACCACCAATATGATTGACATTCCCATGAGGTTGTTCATTGTGATATCTTTGTAGATCTGTGAAGACCAATAAAAAAATGCCCTTATACTTTGAGTTATCATCTTGCCTACGTCTATATCATATCATGTAACGTGTTACTCAAGTATTGAATTGTGATATTTAAATTAACCTCGGAGAAGACATTGGATGAGATTCTTTTCATGTCTTTGCCACGACAGAAGCGTGCAGGTAGAGTGTTCTTGCCAAAGGGATCATTGCGAACACCATATAGAAAGAAGAAATTCCAGCGGAGATCAATAAGAGCTCGCTGTTCATCATAAATGGCTTTGCAAGAAAGAGGACAATTAGTATCCATGTGGTGACTTCGGACAAAATCTTACAAATCTTTGTAAGGTTAACTGTTATACGATGATGACTCGAGAGTCAAGACGAATCTTGATAAAGTGTTTTGACCAATTATTATAAAAAAAAATTCATGTCAATCAAACAACCAAATTTCTTGAATTCCTCATCTTTTGTAATTGTAACAAATAATTAGTTGCAGCAAATCATTTTACCTTTAAACAAATAAATGTCGAAGAGAGACACTTGGAACATGTTATTTTGTAATTAAGATATAATCTATCCAAGAGCTTTGACCACCAAAGGAGAAGACTTGGAACAAACAAACGTGCCATCAATGTAATCTTGGATGAAGGAGACATGCAACGAATGGGTCTCTCATCTTATGTAGCTGAGGACTTAAGATTAAATAGTTACAGTCACTAATGCTTGAACTTTGTTTTGATTTGATGAAAGAACAAAAAGAGATTGTAATTTAATATTCTCCATAGCGAATAAAGAAAGACACATACGATTTGTTCTACTACGACAAGTCCCCAAACTCTAGCAAGTACCAAATCAAAACTCCTACTGACAAAGAGAAAATACAAAGCAAAAGGAAAAGACACATAGTCATGGAATCCTCTCATGGAAGCTTATATTATTACCAGTGACCTCTTCCTTGACCTCTTCCACGACCACCTCCACGTCTTCCCCAACTTCGGTTTCCACCTCTACCACCACCGTACGATGATATTCCCTCAAAAGCCTTGTTCACAAGCTGGCTTGGCATACCACTCGAACCACGCCCCTTCTTTGCTGCGACATTGTTTCCACTTCCACTGTTGCTATTGGCAGGCCGTTTTCCTCTGTATAATATACAGCAAAGGAAACACAAATTACAAACAGATAAAAGACAACAGAAAGATTACGGATTGAGAAAACTTTGCAAACAAACCCAATTGTTGTTGTTGTTGTTGTTGCTGAGGCTAACGGCTTTGTGGCTTCTTTCCAAGAAAGATTGATATTTGTATCTCCGATAAATGCAGGCACTTTTGCATGCAATGGCTGTTTCATATCAAATTGGCCCCCAAGCTTAATTCACATCATCAAAACTCAAAACTATAAGCTTCCACCAAAAAAGACTAAGATGTTGGGATGTTCACCTTTGTCATTGCCAATATGTTATTACAGGTCCTAAGTCCTGTTGTAGTATTAAGCTTATTTGTTTTCTGGGAAAAAAAATATCAAAAAGGTTGAATCCATTAGCCCTAAAAGCAAATACCACAAGGAAAAAAGAAACAAGTTACAGGTTAATGTACTCACAACGCTTGCCTTCTCTTCATCTGTCTTAGCAGCCGACATGGCTTTGTTGTGCTCAGACATTCCCTGAGTTAATTTCTTCATCGTTGTCTTGGTTAGATCTTCAACAGTGGTCAATCTGCACCAAAGGACAAAAACTTTATGATATTATGAAACACATACCAATAATTGTTTGTATCTCTTCAAAATATTGATTACCGAAAGTTTTTACTCTAAACAGTCAGTCTGACATCATGCTTCGACAAATTTTATTCACCTGGTGCGCTAGCACAACAAATTTCTCACATAATAATAAGATTCTACTAACCATCATGTACATCAACTTTTCAACGACGGAATCTTAAACTTTCAAGTCACACAAATCTAGATGTCATACAATACCTCTCAGTGAAGTCCTTGTTCAACTCCGAGAAGTCTTCTCCCAGTCTGTCTGATGGCTGGCCGGTCACAATCTTATACCCACACAAGCTGTTTGTTGCATTTGGAACCTATATATCTCAACGTTTGCAAATAAGTAAAACAAGGAAAAGAACAGAGAACAAGATTAATCACAAATACGATTGTTGGCAACCTTGTGGGCCAGGTGATGGAACGCGTACAACAAACATTCTACATATGTAAAGTTCATTTCCTCTCCAGCCTTCCTGGCAGGCATGTATTTCTGGAAACAAAGAGTGTAACAATATTTATAAGACGATTCTCTACTGCATGTAACGCAATTGTAATAGAACATACAGTAAAGACATTTCCAAAGGGCCATGACACACTGGAATCTGAAGGCAGATGAATAATGGCACCTAAAGTGGTACCTTTAAAAGCTGAACTATTGAAGGAAGCATCTGCCTTGCCTCCTGGGCGGTTGTGTATGGGGAAATATCAGCAAGAGCTTTGAGCAAATCAAGCTTCCTCTCTTCTGGGAGCTAGTGAAAAAAAGATTTTTTCATATATCATGCTGGCCAAGAAAGGTTCTTTTATGGAGTGATACGGATTTTGCATGCAAGAAGGCAAAAGAGAAACAAGTAGCAATACCTACACATATCGGTGACATAAGATTTTACTTCATACCCTTAAGTGTCATAAACTATTCTTAATTTTATCTAAGAGACTAGATAACAAATGCCTAAACGCACGCACATGGATCATGGGGAGATTCAAATATACTGAAATACAAATATTATATAACTGGGCAGATAAATTATAGGATACCTTGTCAAAAACAGGTATGATATGTTTGTTCAAATAGTTGAGAAACCTGCTGCTTGGAGCACCTCTCTGATCAAAAGAGGACGAAATTAGCAAAGCAACCAGCAAAGTTCATACTATGGAATCTATCAAGCTACTCGCAGCACCAATTCCGAATTCGTACCGCAAAAAAGGGAAGAGCCAATTGCAGGCATGATATCAACCTATCAATATGGTCGGTATCTGAAACCTGAGAAATTAAAATGTGCAATCAGTAATACCACAGCACATGAACTACGATTTTATGCAATCAAGAAATCTAACTTCATCTTCAGCATGATGCAACACAACAAGCTTAAATGGAAACAACAAACTTACATCAAACTGTGCATTCAAATCCGCCTGTCCTTCGATAATTTCCACAAGTTCTTGCATTCTTTCTTGAGGAGCTTTCCCTCCAAATATACTCAAACTTGTCAGGAAATCCATAAACATTTTAAATTCTCCTCCAGTTACATCTTCTAGGCTCTGGGAAAATCCAAATAAAGTCAGAATAAATAGCGAAGAGGAAGGAGGCAGATGGAAGAAATAAAAAGACCTGCAAATACACAAGGTTGTGTTCTTACCTGTTTAATTAAATCTGTTATATGTCTCTCCAATTCTTCTTGAGGCTTTAAGAGTTCCCCTTTAAGAGGAAATACCTACATATAGATCAAAAAGTAATTTTACAATGAACATAGGCTAAGGTATTCCAAATGGCTCCAACGATTGTCATTTCTGATATCTCAAGTCTTTCGCTTTCTATTATATTATTTTTGGTAATGTATACATCCATAACACTATCACATTTTTCATATCATTTCCTTTGCGGGAAAAATGAGATATGAATACCAAAAGAACCTTGAAAATAGCAAAAAGATGTAGAAAAACCTCTCACCTTATCTCTGATGAAATTCAAGACCTTTTCGCGAATTTGATCATCCGTAGTTGGAGTAACTCCAACATGCGTAAACAATGCAGTTGAAGATGCTGTAGCAAAAGAGGGTAAAAATTAGAGGATGATATGAAAACACTAGGGAATTGCAGATACTATGAGTCAATAACAAAAGCATATCGTAAATCTAAGATAAGTTAACACACTACAACTCATAGGAAGTAATTTATTCACTTACCCCATAGCTGATCAAACGAGTATATTAAAGAGTACCAATTATCTACCATGACTGAAAAAATCACATTTACCAATTCTCATGCTAACTTCATATTTTTAAGAAGAATCAGCATCTTCATACAGCAACTGTAAAGACATTACACTACCTTTTGGATCCTGCCGCAACAATGACATCAGAGCCTTATGCACAGCATCACGCTCCACAGATTCCTCTACAGATCATGTTACCTTTAAGTAAGATGAGAAAGAAGCAAATAAGGTATCTGAAGGTGTAGTACCCAAAATCTGAGGAGTTACCAGTGTTCAGAAGTTGTACAAGTACATCAACAATCTTAGATATGATGTCTGGTGTATCCTTGCAGAACAGGGGGAGCCCCCGAATGGCTTGAACTCGTACCTACACATAAACGGAAACACATGCTTAACTCAGACTAAGGCTGGAAATTGTGCATGGATAAATATTTATTCTCTAGAAAATCAGAAGCACTAAGCCCTGCGTCATCTCAAATATGTATATCAGCTGTTGGAACAAGTACTAAGCCCTGCTTCATCTCAAATATGTATATCACCTATCGGAACAAGTACTAAGCCCTGCTGCATCACCCTATTTTCAGTGTAAATCCAGCAAGAAGCTAACTTCGAGCACTGCAAACTAATCTGAGTTTATCTATTGGTTTAAGCATATATGGCAGTGTAAGAAGACAAGGGTACAGACCCCAAGATCTCCATCATCGATGCAGTCCATATGCGCATCGAAAGCATCAGTGGAGAGACTAGGGAAGAACTTGAAGTAGCGTGGAATCAGCTGCGACGCAAGCTGCTTTGCCTTCATACTCGTTTTGGACATCTTGATAATCCCCTGATAATCCTCAACATTCTGCAAAATTGGGAAAGGAAAGTAGGTGAATTGATCAAAATCTGGAAAATTGGCACAAAGCAAACTAAGACCCAAATTGAAAAGAGGATAAATTTGCGCTAAAAACAAAAGCAGATATCCATTTTCAGACCATCCTAGCACCAGTCCAAAGAAAAAATCCATTTCAAGCACATAAGCGATAGTTCAATTAAGTAATCCGGAGAAGAAAGAGAGAATGCTCGATTTCGAACCCTAGTTGAGAAATTGAAGCGAACCTGAGACTTGTCCTTGGACGCATTCAGGCGCTCGCTGAACTCGTAGAGCTTCTCGATTTGCTGGACTTCTTCGGACTGGTGCTCTGACATTGCGAATGATGGAGGAGGAAGCTGAGAGCAAAAAAAACGAAGCAGATGAGTGAGTATATACACATAGTTTGAAATGAGGAAAACAGAAGCTATACACATGTAAATCACATCTCTGTACACACAAAAGGAAAAAGGCGGGAGAAAGATGAAGAAGAAAAGACCCTACAGAGTGTTTTTGGAAGAGTGTAGAGAGATGAGAATGTCTGAGTGAATTTGTTTCTGACGACTTTCGTTAGCTTGAAGAAGAAGAGCCGAGCAAAGAAGAGCTTTATGTTGTTAGGCCAATCTAACGAAACGTTGTCGTTTCTGTCATGCGAAACTTAAGAAACGCCACCTGAATTTATCGGTTATTCCAAATTGACCCCTGATGTTTATTTTGAAAAAAATATATATACATCAACCAATTTGTCCGTACACCTGAAGAACACATTTTCGAATTGAAAGGGATTTAATACCTCCTTCACCCAAAATCGTTTATTTAAGAGCAAAACTCTCGAATCTTATTCCACAAGATTCGTAAATACTAAAGAGAAGAAGTATCCAACCAATGCTAGTTTGGTGATGAGAAGTGGTTTTATTACCGTACACAAGCAATTCTAATACAAAGGTGTCTCAAGAACTCAAAAATCAGAGAAGTTTTTTTTCTTGATTTAGCAAATCACAGAATAGGCATATCCAGAGCTTGTAACACATCCTTGAACTCAAAGTCATGAGTATGTTTATTGAACCGCTCGAGCAGCTTGTACCGAGTGTCGTTCAAGTAAAACGACTGAGCTGTCTCCATGATCCATTTCGCCTCCTCGTCAGTGAGTTTGCTTGTGAACACAACATCACCTCGGATAAACACCAAGTCCTTTGTCTCTGAAAGCTCGGTGTAGAAGGTGCTAGTCAGGTAAGGAGCCGCTTGAGTTCCTCTTGCTTTGTAGTCTTCGAGACCCGTGAAAATCATGTGAGGCGCTTCAACTGCCACAACAAGATGGACGACTTATATAAGATCATTAACCGAGGAGCTCTTAATTTTACAACGACATTAATCCGCTCCAAGAAATTGTAGCGAAGTTCAAAGATTAAACGCTACATCTACCAAGATTCAGCCTCACATACCACCATAGCTGGTAAATAAACAGTTCTTGAGATCAGTAGTTTGCCAACATTTGTCCTCACTAATCAGGCTAAGTAAAAGAATGTCTTTTGAGTAAAACTATCTCGAGCATTGCTAATATCACCAATTTGATTCAACTCCCAGATAAAGCTACCACAAACCTTGAGCAAACATTGTAATGTAACCATTTCCTCTCCACAATGGAATGACAAAGTATCGGCTGCAATTGCAATATCAAATAGAAGAAGATCAAATCAAGACGAACATACACACGCACACAGAACAAAACAAAAAATATGATCTATTTGAACAAGAACAAAGCTGACGATATTATTACCACTCGGCTGCTCGTTGCTCCAACAATCGATAAAGCTGAGCTTTCATAGTTATCCCAATATGACCTCGTCCCAAGTGATACTGACAAATGAATCATCAGCAAGAAAAAGAGAAAATTGAAAGACGCAACACATCAAAGACGGAATTTTGAAAGCACAGGAGTGTTAAATTACATCGTCCCAGATCGAAGTGAGCTCCTCAGGCGATTTAGTCTTGGCTCTTGCCAAATCCATGATCGAATCCAAAGGTTTCGGCTGCAACGGTGTGAAGCCAGATGCGAACCTCGAGTTTCTGACTGAACCAAGCGAAGCCCATTTGACGTGATTCCCCGGTAACGCTTCTGAGAGCTTACTTCCGGCATTTCGTTGAGAAGAAGATGACCCCGCAGTGAAAATTTGTCTAGATGGGCAATGGGAAGAAGAAGAGAGCTTTTCTGTAGCGAGACTCGAAACTGAACCGAGGATTCGTCTCAGTTTCATTGTAGGAGTACGGTGAAGTTGAAAGATATTATCAGCAGGTTCTCAGAGGAATTTTGTCGAACACATTACGTGCTAGCAGATCTTTATAGAACAACAAGGAAAAAAAGTCCATTGTCTTGAATCTCAATCCAGTTACATTGTTATAGAACCCTAACCGAATACGTCTTCGGTTAACTTGGTTCGACCGGTCGAAGCAGATTTTCGTAGTTTCGCTACGTCCAGAATAAAGCTCCTTTTTTTGGATTAAAATTAAGAAAAAACTCTCTCTGGACCAAGCTTAAGAGCAGTTCCATTAGCGAGACCCCATGTGAGTTTCTAAACATTTTTTTAATAATTTTTTTGTTTTCTTCAAATTAGATATCCACTATTATTTTTTATTTTTCCATTGGTAGAACCTGCAATCGAGAAAACCTGCAAATTCACACGAACAATCTCTGAGTTAGACCATGGAGAGAAAAACAAAAAAAACAGACACAAGAGTATCACATTTGTGTGGGGGGAGAGAAGGATTCAAACAAAATTCACTGCATTTCACATTCTTTTCTATGACGCAGACTTCAATCGTTATCTTCCAATCAACACATGTTCCTTCTTCCACCCCCATCTTCACTCATTCGATGAAAACAAATCGTTTAAATGTATCAAAGAAGAACAAGACAGCTTTTTTTCTTTTCCTGCAATCACAGATTGACACGTTAAAGTATCTAGAGATTTTCAAAATCTCTTTAATAAGAGACGTTTCTTCCTCTTTTTAATTTTAACTCATTTATTTTTTATTTTTAATTTAAAAAACTCTTTACAAACTTCCAAAATACACTAATGGAACTGCTCTAATGGGCTGGTCTCTAGAGTCCAGATATACGGCCACTCGACCTGTCCAAACGGAAAAAACTCATCGACGAAGCCAGATGGCTAGGAGCTTGATTTAGACAGATTTGTATCCTATATTATTAAATGTGTGGAAATTGGAATAACTTTTTGAAATTAAAAAATAAAATTACTTTTTTGTAATTAAAAATATATTTATTCATATCTAACCGACTGACTTGATACATGTGACAGTTATGTTAATTACTAATTTGAAACATCAAATTTTATATAATAATTTTTTAATAATTTAAAATTAAAACTTTACTATAATATAAAATACACTTTCTCTGCGATTTTGAAGAGTTTCAGATCTATAGTGGATAGCATCAATTAGAAAAGAAAAGAAAAAAAATCTAATCACAAATGTTGTATAGTCAAAGCAGAATCTTTGCCACAACGTTTTGTTTCTTCCGCCCGTGAGTGTTTAGAATCTTCTAACATGCTCATGTGACCCTATCAATCACCAGTCCAGTCTCTAGTTAACAGTTAAGAACTTTATAAATTTCAAATATTGACTTTTATTATCATAGAAGTAAGTTTGTTGGGTGCTGGTCTTACTTACAGACAAAACTAGCTCAAAATACTAAATTAAATTTAGGTTTAGTAGCATTAGGAAATATGTGTACTATGTTGTCAGGAGTTTACTCTTTATGTGTAAGCACATGGGTTACGATTCCATTTGTTCTGCACATATTAACTCAAATATGTGGAAGCAATCATGGTTTATATATTAACTTTACATATCCTTTGAGTAGAATGCGTAATGATGTGTTCCTGTGAGCGTTAGACAAATGTTAAAAGGATTGCAATTTACAAATTATTTTTTGATGTATTGGACCACAATCTTAGAAAATGAATATTTTGCTATGCTAAATGAGATAGAGTAAAACTAAATGTGTAAATACTAGATATTGTACATGATATGATTATTTCTGATATCAGTGTGATCGAATCAACGTTGATTTTCTAGTAACGATTTCGCAGATAGCTTATTTATGTAGTGTATAATATTTTGGTAAAAGATAAGGGGAGTTTATCCATTTTCAAAGTGTAGTGTTTGTATTAAGGTTGCATTCAAGTTCGATATATTATAAAAGTGTACTGAAATTCTTTCAGTTGACTTAAATATAATTATTTTATTATATATTATGAAAATTATTCAATGGATAAATCTATTCATTCTACAATAACTACATCATCAATTGTTATATCGTTAATATGTGAAACCACGATGAACAGTTCCACTTTACACAAATATTAGAAATTCTATATAAACATGCGAAAAAGTTGGCAGTGTAGAAAGCCTCAAACTAGTTATTTGCGGTAATTTTGCTAGAAACATCATAGTAAAATTCAGTAATCTAAAAATTGCAATTCTCTAAAAATAAAACCTTAGATCTTCCAATGTATAAGTATTAATTAACTATTTGGTATGAAAATAATGAAGTTTTTATAAAATATATTGGTAATTTTAGATACCAATACGAATTTTATATTTTATTTTTGTTTGCGAACTGGGGATTCTCTGGTTTGAAGAATATGTAAACTAAATTGACACCAAATATAGTTTTATTTTTGGTTTAGACTTCCGTTTACAAGCATTATATCATCTCCATCAATGGTCTCTAAGTGGTATATCATCTACTAAAAATTTTAAAATTAAGAAAAATAAGAGAGAGACACAGATCTCTTTTTCAATTATCAACTTTATAAAGAAAAATCAAATTTCAATATATATAACTAATTATATTAAATATATTATTTTTTATCGTTAAGAACCAAATGTGTATCTTCTCCTTTAGAGATGCCTTATATGGTTTTGAACACGGGTGAAAACGTAGTGATCAGACAAATTTGATTCTATTTATTTTATTCAAGTTGGCTACAGATTTTTTTGAGTAAAAAAAAATCTTTTATAATATACTGTCACTCTTTTTTTTTCTATCACAAAAAATATTTTAGTTCTGTCATTTTTCTGAGCTTTGACGTGGGATTTTTTTTGTTTTTTTCCTTTTGCTGTTAACTAAACAACCGTACAAAAACTGTAAAACTATATATTAGTTTGTCCAGAGTCACACTATCTAACACAGAGGCCAATTCCACCATGCATGTCTTATCTCTTTCTTACTCTTTAATATTCTTCTTTCTCTTCCTCATCTCCACCATTCCCATTTCTCCAGCGAAACCCACAACCTCTCAGCCTCCAGCACCGTCGCGCCTCCGCCACAAAGAGCTCTCCGGCGATTACTACTCCAAGAAATGTCCTCAGCTCGAACGTCTCGTTGGTTCTGTCACTTCTCAGCGGTTCAAAGAAGTACCCATCTCCGCTCCAGCCACTATTCGCCTCTTCTTCCACGACTGTTTCGTTGAGGTCAACTTTCTTTTACCCAAAATTGAATCTTGCATTCTCTTTTCTTACGCACGCTAGCAGAATACAGTAACCACATCACGCATTTTAAAATTACTAACTGGCATGGTCTCATTAATACCGCAATAATTATTGCAACGTCAAAACACGTAGACAAGAAAAAAAGGAGTAAAAACACATACAATATGGGAAATAGTTCCGACAAATATGGTCCTGTATCTGACGCAGCACATTTTAGCAAAAGATGCCAATATTCGGTGCATTTTAGCAACAACCTCAAAAGTATTTTGGTCAGTCTGTGTTGTTTGTTTAGCAATAATATACACATCACATGCATGCAAACGTATAAACTGTTGATGCTTGCTCAACATTAGTAAACATTTGGATTTTTGAAGGGTTGTGATGGGTCGATATTGATAGAAACAAAGAAAGGAAGCAAGAGATTAGCAGAAAGAGAAGCAGAGGAAAATAAGGATTTGAGAGAAGAAGGATTTGAGAGTATCATCAAGGCAAAGGCATTGGTTGAGTCTCATTGCCCTTCTCGCGTCTCTTGCTCTGATATTCTCGCCATCGCCGCTCGAGATTTCATCCACCTGGTACTCCCAACTTCAATCCTATACTTATATAAGAACTCTATATATGTTTTCTATAATTTACTACTAATTAAACCGATTCTTCTGGTCCTAGGACCGGTTCAAAACATAGCAAAAAAATTCAACCAAACAGGACTTGCGTAACATTATGAGTCTTGGATATAGAGTGTCATTGACTAATGATGCTTTGTTCGGATTTCAAATAGGCGGGTGGACCCTATTATCAAGTGAAAAAAGGAAGGTGGGATGGCAAAAGATCAACGGCAACAAACGTCCCTCTTAACATACCTCGATCAAACTCCACCGTCGATCAGCTCATCAAGCTCTTCGTGTCAAAAGGACTAACCGTAGAGGATCTCGTCGTCCTTTCTGGGTCCCACACAATCGGCTTCGCCCACTGCAAAAGTTTCATTGGTCGTCTTTACAACTTCAAAGGCACAAAACGACCCGACCCGAATCTCAACCCGAGATTACTCAAAGAGCTCCGTATGTCGTGCCCTTTCTCCGGTGGAAGCTCCCGTGTCGCCCTTCCCCTCGACGCCACAACTCCGTTTGTGTTTGACAATGGGTATTTCACAAGTCTAGGAAGTAAAATGGGCCTTCTCGGGTCGGACCAAGCCCTGTTTCTTGACCCGAGGACTAAGCCCATAGCACTTGAGATGGCCAGAGATAAGCAGAGGTTTCGTAAGGCGTTTGGAGACGCTATGGATAAGATGGGTTCTATTGGTGTAAAGACAGGGAGGAGACATGGGGAGATACGAACAGATTGTCGTGTCTTTTTATAGATCTTTTTATATTGTTGTTTCGTGTGTGGGTTCTTTGTCTTGATCTTGGTGTGTCTTCTTGCCCCTTTTGTTAGAAATTTCTTGATTGTTTTGTTCATATTATACGGTAATTTGTCGAAAGCATTTGCAACTTAATCGAGAATTACGTTATCTGTGAAAAAAAAACTGATTTTGATAACCGATGCATGTATATCTTTCTGTTGTGACACAACTTTAAAAGTGTTTTGTATGAAAATTCCATAAACACTTTAAATATCTGGATTCCATCTATACAAGACAGAACATGCGAAAACCATGTCGAACCATATAAACCCAAATGGTCTGAATATCCAAAAAACGCCAAGGTTTAAGTTTGTTTTGAACTCGAGTTTATGAATCTTTACTGTTATCGAATTGATCCAATCCATTTCTTGTTCAAGAAATTGTTTTACTGTAAAATCAAGTAAGTCAGCAATGATGCAAATGTGTGACTATTAATTAAGATCACTTTCTTTTTCCAATCACAAAATGAGTATATTATCTTTTCAACCCCCCTCCAAAAGAAAATAATATAAAACACTTTACAACTTTATTGTCATCCTGTTTGTATATCTTGATCCAAAGTAAAATGTCAGGCTTTCCTTTTCTTCCTTTGGACTTCCAAGAATGTAATATACGTGCAAGTGTGTATTAAGTCAAGTTTTTCACATCGAAAGAGCTGCATAGAGAAGCTGGTTCCAAGTATCGGGCAAGCCAGGAAGGCACCAGTGGCTGCAATCGTTTCCTCCATTGCTTCCATAGGTAGATGGATGAGCATCTTTCCTTAGTTGAGACAGAGTTGTGATATCAAGTAAGTAAACAGGTGTTTTCATCGAGCTCAACACTCGGGACACGATGTTTTCTGCAGGAAGTGAGCCACCTGGGTATGTTGATCCGGTCAACGGTTGCATCTGCCCGTTGCAAGTCTCCCTCGGCTCATTCCATTCCCTTCCTCTATTAAATTCCCCAAAGAAACAAGACAAGATCTATTTTAACTAAAAATAGAGTATGTATATTAGTACATAATATATATATATATATATATATATATATATTATATATATATAGTAGTATATATATATATATATGATGAACTTACGCATAATGAGTGGGAGAAATGCCTTGGAAGAAAACTCGGGTTTGCGAGGTATTAACATTTTGATCAACCCATTGACCCCAAGTGGTGAGTCCTTTGTTGAAAGCATCAAGACGGTCCATATCTCTAACCAATGAAGACCCATTTCTTATAAAATCCCATCTGAGTAACAACAAGAACAACCACAGTACAAGACGAGATGATGATTCTGGTTAACCAAGCATGTCTTAATCCCAAAATTAGACATATATATTTGAGTGTAAGATATATGGTACGAACCCTTGGGATTGTACTCCTTTGTGAACCCACCAGTGCCAAGAATTGAAGACGATAACGTCCATGTTTTTCCAAGCATCAGCACCACCTTCGATGGTTCCAAGGTTAAGCACATGCCCTACATCTTCTTTGGAAACATCCACTAGGTATGGTGTTCGGTAGAGGTATAATGTAACTCCATATTCCTGTTTTTTTATCATTTTAAAAAGAGTGAGAATATTTCTTTTGGGTGCAACTGATTGAGAAGATTATAATATTCTTTATTATATATGAAATATAAATTATTTTTTGAAGGTTATAAGAAAATAATATGAAAAAATTAGTTAAGTAGAAAATCATATATATATATATATATATATATACATATTTTTTTCGGGGTTCCAACATTTTTGCATATGTTATTGTCATAATTGTATTCGAGTGGAAGTATCGGGATTTTCGAAATGGAACGGTATTACGGATAACATGTTTTCACATGTTTTTAAATGACTAAAACGTATAAAATGAAGAGAAAACAAAACAAATTGGAGTGGTTTATCAATTGTCTTGTCATTAGCTGTCAGGTCTCCTACTTCCCTTCTCTTCTTTTTGTTTCTTTCCATTTGCCATATATTAATTTATGAGAATTGATTTATTTTTCTCCTTTCTTAAACAGTTAGAAGTTTAGAAGAGAGAAATGGCCAAAAACCTAAGTCAACACTTGAAACAAAGGCAAAAATGATGTATGGTGGAGAAAATATTTGGAGGTTTACATCTTTTTCCATATCACATAGGTTTCGTGGTTAATATACTTAGTTTTCACTGTTCATAATGAATACCAAAATACTTAGAAGAAGCCACGAATGTTTCAGAATTGAAAAATTAGACCAATCTTTTGACAAAATTTTTTTTTAAGATAGTTAACCTAGTTATATTATAGTTTAGAAAAAGAACTAGTTATAAACTTATAATTTTAGATAGCCCACGCACATGCTTAAATTATATGTTGGCAAAACAAACACAAATATAGAAAAAAGAAAATCAATTATTTGTTTGAAAAAACCATTGCACTTTTTCTTTTCCCTCTTTTAGTCATTGATCCATAATTTTATTAATTTTATGACGTAAATAACAATTTTCAATTTAATAAACAAAGAAGAAGAAAGACCCATTAGGCAGACAAAATCATAATACCTTGGATGTCAAGCATTGGCACAAAACTTTTTTTAAATTAAAAGAATCAAAAGGAAAATTCGACAACGCTTGTTTTTGAAAATGAAAATGTTGTATAACATATAAGCCCGTGACCAACTCGATTCAATAAAATGACAAGTCCTCCTCGTGATGATGAATAATTAGATTTTGTTTTTATCCAAAGACACATGCATGTTAAAAATTAATAATAAGGAAACAAAAAAAAGAAAAGAGAATAGAGAGAGAGAGAGACCTGGAAAGTGAGAGAGGAGACTGGGGTATGCTTGAGAAAAGTGGTCTTGGTGTCTGGTACCGACGCATGTATCATACATCCCAACGATTCCCACATGTTAAGACTCAGTGAGTCACCCACGAACATCACTCGTTTCCCTCTCCATTTATTCAGAAACGCTTGTCCATCGAACCTACATTTACAAATCACATACATAACCTATTATTATGATCATCACTAGGCTTAAATGTATGTATGTATATATATGTTGATGTTACATACCTTGGGATGTTGCATGAATCAGGTTGCCAAGAGTACTTGAGGAACTGTCTGTCTGGTCGGCCGAATTTGAGACAATTGAAACCGCCGTCGATGAAAGGACACGTGGACGAATCGTAGAAAGGGTAAGAAGCATCGAAAACCCACCTCCCTTGGAACAAGTTACAGCGACTCGTTTGCTTCCTCCCTTTCAACGACGCTTTCTTTACTCCTCTGGCGGCGGCCAACACCGTTCTGTCGCGGTGGCTCAAATGCAGTTTCTTGTCGGAAGCCAGGGCCTGGTCGGCTCTAGACAAGATTGTGAGTATGAGAAGTGGAAGAAGAAGGAACAGAGAGATGAGTTTGAAACCCATCTTTCAAAGAAAAAAGCAAAGATGTGGGTTCTTTTTTGAAGAGGCTTTGTGATGGAATTGGGTTTATATATACAGACGTATATACTTATATATATACATAAATACAGTAGTGAGTACTGTGAAGAAATTCTTGGGTAGAGATACTATTGGCCTCATATGGGTTCGAAATTAAAAATAAAATTAAGAAGAAAAAAATCCATCAATCATCAGGAAATCCACAAAATGTAAAAGCTGTCAATTAAATATTTAAATTACAAACTACCATTCAGCTAATCTTGAGTTAATTATTAAGTGGACATCCATATTGGTAGTCTTTTATTGAGTATCTACTATTAAAAATAATAAAAAGTAGTTAAAAAAAGATGAGAATCAATTTTTATGTGTCTCAATTGAATAAATAGTTGTATATTGTTATATTTTTATAAGGTAGAAAATAACTATTTATTTATCTGCATTATGTAAATTTTAAATTAATATTATTTTATAATTAATATTAGTTAAGATTCATACAATCATTTATAGTTAGTACTTTTAACAACATCAAATATTATAAAAAAGAAACTGAGATTTTTATGTTTAATTGCTATATTTAAGAGAGTATAACTCTTTGATTTTATTATTTATAATGTATTTGCATTAAAAATATTGTTCAAAATTATTAATTTTTATTATTTTATAAATTTTACTATTAAAGATAGTATACGTAAATATTATTATATAATATGTAAGATGTAATTTGATTTGTTTTGATAAAAAATATTGAGAGGTATACTAATTTAAGATAAAAATATAAGATTCTCAAACTAAACTATACTAAATATATTAAATTACAATGAAAATGTTAATCTTTTATTGATAAAAAATCTGGATGGGTATCTTATCAATAGAAGTAAAAATTTAAGATAAAGTTTCCAAATTAATATTACACTAAAAATAGTAGTATTATATTAATGAGTTACTAAATGAGTATTTCAGAGTATTTTTAATGGTGAAAAATTCAAGTGAGTTTAAAAAAAAAATTTAATATGTCAAAGTTAAATAATTTGTTTTTTTTAAACTGAACCAATATAAAAAAGAGATGTGGTTCATGAGTTTCTTTTAAATTTTATTATTTGAAAACCGTATTTCATTATTTTTCTTTTTTCATTTTCTTTTTCGTTTTTTTTAATCTTAAGAAACTTTAAGAGAATCCCCATTAGAAGTGCTCTCGTAAACTCTTCGAACCCGTTTAGTTATGTCTATCAAAATTTGTCAACAAGTATTTATCTGTTCGACAGTAGCTAACTAAGCATTTTTAATTTTGTCTTAGCATATTCAGTTGGTTCATATGTACTAATTTTGACTTTAAATACAAATGTAGTAAATAGAGATCTGATTGATTTTGCATATAATCTCGATTATCACTGTTTTGGTAGGTAGATATGCTCATTTGTATTATAAAGTCTTACTCTCTTTTGTTCTGATCGGATATACAGAAATGTTTCCTAATTCTCTCTAACTCTCTGAAACTCTTCACTATGATCCATTTATATATATTCACCATATATAGTTGTTGATTAGACGGTTCATAAATATAACATTTCCTAGATAGGGATTTTTCCTACGCTAATTGAAATTGGCCGACGAGACGATATTATTTGTGTTTGTCGTTGCAAATTATATTCCTTTGTTTAGGAAATGTCGAAAACATGTAAAATTCCCAACTTTAAAGGAAAAAAAAACTAAGCCCTCAATTTTTATACGTTAACGAGATGACTCTCATGCGTCTACTACATGCACGACGTTAAAACTCCTAAATGAAACCGTCAAATTAAGCAAACGCTCTGTTGAGAGGTGTTGTCACTAAAATGATTTGAAAAGAATCTATTATGGTACGGTGGTTATAGTCGTGATAATGTTGCGCTAGTACAGAATACGGAAAATTCAAGTGAAAACGTCTTTACGATATTCTAAAATGTTTTGAATATGATGTTTTCGCAAGAGTTAAACAATGCAACACAAAGTTATGTATATACCTTCTTGGGAATATGCAGTTAATGTGACATGGAACGTCTCTACCAATGATTATTGCCACACCGTTGGCTTTAAAGTCACACTAATTCTAGTAATAAATTTCGAAAGAAAAAGAGTTTTGCTCAAGTCATCCATGAATGAAACAAAGGTATTAGTGGGGCATTCTTTGCTTTGCTTGTCACGAGGAACACTCTAAATTATTTTCCATCAATTCTCACATGATTCTATTCCATCTGTTTATTTGTTTCTTTTTTCAAGTTTTATAATTTTGATGAAAAAAATGTTTTGTATAAGATACGGACAGCACTAGCTAGACAGATAACTTTGGCTATTTTGTTCATAATTGGTTCTGTTTTGTTCGTTAGTGTTTTGAAAATAGTGAATGATCTTCACAAGAGTACGCACATGCAAGGGAGGAAAATTATTTCACGTCTCTTTTGATGACATTATAGATGTTTGGATCCTGAAACATAACGAGTTAACGAATAATGCCTAAAAGCAAGCAAATTAAATGACCCAAATATAATTAAACTTTGATTTATATAGTGAAAAATGGCTTGATCGAAAGAAAAGTATGATGGTCATGGTATATATGTTATTCAAACAAAATTCAAGATTTTGACGGATTTTACAATTAATAAATCGTATTGGTTTGTGTTATCTGTAACTATCCTGCATGCGAAAGACAGGGTAATGACAATTTATGTATTCATCAGCTCAAAAAGTTGAAAAATTAGGAAAAAGAATTTATGTAGATTTTTTTATATATAAAAGCTCATTTGTTCATGCAATAAATAATTTTCTTCTTTTTGAGCAAAAGTTTCAATAAACATGCAGGAGAAAGAAACAAACACACAAGTAACAGTTAAGCCTTAGTATATTTGTCATTTTCTTCTAACAAGCATCTATCTCAAAGTCTTCATAAAGAATCGACCGTGAAAAATGAACAAATCTGTGCAAAGTAACAACATGTTCCAGAATGAGAAAAACATTTTGGCAATATCTTTAGGAAACTCATGCTTAAACATGTATCTAGTTAACTCGTAATCGATACATGCTTATTCGAGAGAAAATACGAAGCATATAGCCCATTAGAATGGATTGTATATCATAGATGATATATCTCCTATATAAAATTTGAGAAGTAACTTCCATAATGTGTCCAACTCACAAAACTTATATCTATGGAATTATAGGCTCAATATTCTTTTAGGAAGAATCCACGAAAACGATCTGTATTGCAAGCAATTAATTTACATCTATATAAAATATGGAAAATGTCACAATAATTTTTTTAAAAATTTAGTGATGAAACGAATTTCCTGGAAATGTAGATAAATCCAAGAAGTCGGTGTTGGAATAGTCATTGGCTTTGAAAAACTGTGACAGCAAGATATATCTATTTTTATGTACTTGATCATCCCTTATTTTTGCATGTAGAGCAATGTTAAATAATAATAATTTTCAAATCCTTTATTCTTAATTAGCCATCATTTAAAAAAAAAACCCCCACCATCACATTGAACCTTTCTAAACACTAAAAAATCACATACTGAATATTTGTCTGGCTTCTAAAATAAATAAAAAAATATTTCAATATTCTTACTTTAAAACATTTGAAAAGAAAAAAGAAGCTCAGATGCGCATTAAACTCTTCGGTCTATCGGAACATGACGAACCCAATCATCACTATGGCGCCATTATCATCACAGCCATTCAAGAGTCGAACTCGGGTCTATACCATCTTTAAGTTCGAACTACGACCACTATAACTGATGACCATTTTTCTTTTCAGTCACACATGCGTACTAATTAGATATATCTTATTTTAGATTGAGTTCTTAACATTCCCAACCAAGAAGCATGATATAAATGATTAAAGAATCACAGTTCAAAAAAAAAATATATATATATATATATATATATATAATAATACTAACTTTCTTTAAATAAATAACATGTCTTACAAGCTACATCAACGCCATGCAAGACGTACATAACAATACAAATACATTACAAATATGCGGCTCAAAATATGCGATGTGGATTTAAACCGCATCTCAACAATATATATAGTCTAGTAATCAAGACACTATTATAATATATATCACTTTGATATACATACTTTTCATTTGAATATGTAACAAGAAAATATAATGCTTACGCAACCGGATAAAAAGCATATTGGGCTACACCACACATGCCTTGAGGCCAAGCCACGTCTCTACGGATCCTAATGTAACCATTTTCTCCCCAAGTTTCGCCCCAGGAGTTCTTTGCCAGCCAGTATTTGGTCCCGTCCTGGCTCACACCATAGCCGACAAACGTAACCGCGTGATTCGAGCTGGTACCACAAGGCCCATCGTATACTCCCCCTGAGTAATGCATTAACCCGTCTCCACTCGCATCCATAGATATAGACACGGGTTGCCTCGATACGGCCTCAAGCAAGGCCCGTTCATTGTTGCTAGGGACGGATTGGAAACCGCTGATCCGTGCAGCTGGTCTTGCATTAGACTGGCATCTCCCATCTGATCCTTGGTAAGAGTAGGATTTCTCCGAAGCGATGCCTCGGTTTTGGATTATATAGTTGAAAGCATCGGACATTATCCCACCGTTGCAGCCTTGGTCGTACTCTCTGTCGCAGTCTAGAAGCTGTTGTTCAGAAAGAGATACCAGGTTCCCGCGGGCGATCTTAGCCACACCTTCCACTGCTGCTACAGCCGAAAACGCCCAGCAACAACCTGTACATATATAGATTTCTGATAAGTTGAATGCTCTTATAGAAGGAACAACTCTGTTCACTTTAGCCCTATAATATTTTGTGTGCATTGTAGTTTGCCTTTACATTGCATTTGTTTAATTTATACGACCTTTTTACATTTTTTTTTAATTCATATGTTTTAGTTTATATGTATAATACTAAAGAAGCATTACCGCATTGGCCTTGGTATTTGACAGGAGTGACAGCTCCTTCACTCCTCCAGTCCTTGCTCTCGCCTGCTACGTCACTGACGCTCCAAGACCTAGACGACATCGTTCTCTCGACCAGCTTGGATGGGGAACTTCGGGTTATATTCTTTAGTCCGGTGTGCCTCGCTAGGAACTCCTCGTTGGTCCAATCCGAGAATTCATTGACACCAAGCTTGTAGCTCTTGTTCCCTTTTTTGTTGAAGTTCTCAATAGACTTCAAGTTCTTTTTAAACACATCGCGTCTCATCTGTTTCTCGAGCTCATCGCGGTAAACACGAGAAAATCGAGACATCCATTGCTCATGTTTATCAACCATCGACAGCTCGTGGAAGTTTATGGTACGAGACGTAGCTTGAGAGATTCTGAAACTCGTGAAAAGAATGTTCAAAACCGTGACCAAGACCATGACCGGTGTCATTTTGCTTTTTAAGAATGGAGAAAATAGAAGAAAGAGTTATGTTTGTTTTGTGCGTGTGTGTTGCTTATGATTAATGGTGCTGTAGTGTGGTGAAGAAATGAAGATAGAAGGAAGAATATATATAGATTTAGGATTTAACAATGAGGTCCAATTATATGTAAGCAAATGCAAGTTGACTTGAATCCATTTGAGGTGATGTTAATACTTTGCATTACTTGCGCCGTGATCTTTGGAAGAAAAACTTTCCCATTTGTATGTGTATATGCTTTTTTAACTTACTTCTTTGTATTTTGGGTCAATTTGTGATGTTGATTTATTTGGTTCGGAATATATGTTGTTAAACTGAAATTAGAATTGGAAACCCCTTTGTCCTATGGTAAATAATCATTAAAATTACACATTGGAATCCTATAAAAGACACAACAGCAGTGTTCCATCCACTCCAACAACGTAACAAGTGTTGATTAAGTGGAAATATTTACTCTTAGAGGTCACATGTTCCCAAGATTACGATTTCAACATTCTAAAACGGCACCATTTCAACATACATATAATTTGATATGCACCATTATATCAAAATTTTGGAGTATTACAGCAAGTCTTTAACCATCTTTTAAAACTCTTATAAATGTATGAAACAGACGTGGAATGTTTTGTGATATAGAAGACGCAGTATCGTGCATGTATAGCTTGATACTGATTAAAAGATCGTAGTTTTTTCTTTTGCAGAAACTAAAATGATTTTTTTTGGTTGGCTATGTAATAATTAAAAGCTGCATCTTTTAGAAAAACCTTATGTTTTTTTTCCGGTTTCTAAATGAAATAGGGGAATCTTCTTTCCCCACTTGGGTTTCCACTTTCGCTTGTACCTAGCAAATTCCACAAAATAATGGATTATGTTTTCAAGAAAAAGTAATAGAAATTATATTATTATAAAACTTGGATTAATGAATGACATGCAAATATGTTTAAATTAGAGACATAAAATATCTTCCGTATTTTGAACCCAAAACCAAAAACAAATGCTAAAAAAGTTACAAACAGTTTTATTCTTTACTATCAAAAGCCAGATTCATGGTCTTTGCCCAATTTTATTTCAAGAAATCTCACCAAGTAATAATTTTTGTTAGGAACCTCGTAGTATATATTATTTTGTATTGCTCAAAAATAGAATACAATACATCTTCTTTTTTGGCGTGTACTTTACATATATTGGTAATAAATTCTGTTAGAAAGTTGATTTGTTTGTCATATCCGCAACCAAAACAAATGGTCTTAGACAATATTATATGTGCAATCACTGAATGAAGGAATAATGGAGCATGGGTCTACAAGAAACAAACAAAAAAAGACTTGAAATATTTTTTTTCTGGCCATTATAAATATAAAAACAAGAAATTAGTTTCTCCTTAAAGTTTCACCATCTCCCTCACAAGTTGTAAATTTATCTGTGTAATATATACTAATCAAAGTGTTTGAACTAAGTAATTTACTAAGGTTTAGAAAAAATCGCTACAGATCATCCAATATTTGACTTCACCATGCTCTGGTTGAGGTCACCTACAGTCTCCACGAATCTCTGCAACTGAGTGAAAGCCCCAGTGATTGTTTGTCGTGCAGGTATACTTGGAAACAAATGAAGGAGATAGATACATGTGCTTTATTTATCATCTCATAAGCAAGCATGTAAGAATTAAGAAAGCCCTTTAGCGCTACTGAGAAATTCTCAAAATCAATCATACATTTCTAACACCATCGATAGCCATGGATTGTATGTGTACAATCATGTATCCTCGTTTCTATGTATATGTATATTTTCTTTTCAATATAGAAAAACTCAAAGGCTCCAATGTCCTGTTGTCACCATGCTCTTCGAACAAACACTCTCTGCTTTTGATACTTGTTCCAACGAACAACAGATGATCCAAGTCCGAGAGAGAGAGACTTTCGCTATACTTAGCCAAGAATATGATCATTGATAACCTTTTATCTTAATCCACAAAGAATCAAATTAAACAGTAAGAAAATAATACATTGTTCCAGTTTGCGTATTATCATCTCATAAATCATAAGTAAAAGAAGAAATTGCCTAAAGAATCACTATTTACTCCACCAAACCAGCTAGTGTGTTTATCAGTGAGCTCGGGTTGAACAAGATGCCGTGCTTTGGGTCACGACTAGTCTCCACGATTCTCTGCAACAGAGTGAAAGCACCAGTAAGTGTTTGCTGTCCACATAAATTTGGAAAAGTGAAGGAGGGAGATACTAACAACATCATGGATTCCTTGTTCAGACAATTGTTTGAGATCTACAGCTATATCTCCATCTTTCGGAACCAAGAGAGTGTTGATGTAATATCCAGGCTGCACACAAAAACGATGTTCTTGGATCTTTCGATATATGTCTGACGAAGAAAACATCAAGACAGAGTGAAATAGTAGAACCACTCACGGGATTCTTGAGCCGAATATTAGGATCTCCATGAGTTCTGTTGAGAGCGTCGGCAATAGCAATCACAAAGCATGAAGCAGTGAAGCCGCTTGTTTCTCGGTCTTGTGTACCGTTCAACAGAAGTACCTGTAACCGCTGGAAGAAATCAGACTGAATTTCCCAATCATTAGTATTCTTGACGAGCTTCAGCGTACCTTACGACAAGACCTGGAAGAGATTATCTCCCCAATACCAAGCAGAACCTGAGGAACAGAAGAAGACGTGTCTGTAGCAGTAGTCACAAATTTAGTAATCCACCATTGTTGCACAAAGTTCATTGCAGGTTCTTACCAGTGATGGGCAAATGGAAGTGAATAGGGATCCCATAGCGTAAACGATACAGTCCACGCTTTTCAACTGCTCCAAGACAGTTGGGTTAACTGGTGGGAACACCTGTTTAATGAACAACATCATATATTTGCAATGTCAAAATATATCGGTTAAAAAAAAGTAGAGAACAAAAAGATAAGAGTTTCTTTAGAGAACCAGAATCACCAGAGATAACTTTGAAGTAAAGCAGGAGAAATCTCTATGTATAAGAGTTGTTAACCTCATGAAGCAGATTGTTGCCTTCACTTGACATGTAAAATACTCTCTTTATCTTTGATGGAAGAGCGGAATTTGAACAGTGTCTCTACTAGAAATATAGAAAGACAATGTAAGAACAAAATTCTACATGCTGCAAAATCAACAATTATATTGATACAAGTTTATAGTAAATAAACTTAGTTCTCGTGGTCATCATAGATATTTGATGTCAAAGTTTAAAAAAGAACACCTTGTCAACGGTCTGCATAGTCCCATTGGTCGGGTGAGAGATTTCATTCTGTCCCCGTATGATAGTCCCATCCTACAAATTGCGATACTGACATTAAAGATACCATCAACTGCCATGTTTGTGGACAAACATGGGTATCTCATAAACGAGCTGTTGGAATTCAAATGGAGATCAAGCTTCATACCTGTAATTCACATCCTAATGTGAGTCTATCATTGGTTGATATCACTGGGAGGACTAAACTGTCGCAAGGGATCTCCGAAACACGTGAAAACAGAAAAATCGCAGCATCTAAAGACTGGAAAAATATCCTTGCTCCTGCAAAGAAGAAGTTCCCAATGCTACAAGAAGGATACAGTTGAAAGTAGTAAGTAACAGGCAATAACAAAAAAAACAACACGCATGTGAAAGCTGAGAATAAGATCTTCAATACCTTCCATTACTGAAGCAAAATGTATCATTAGGCCGTCTAAGAATCTGTGTCGTAATTACACAAGAAAAAGGAAAAATCTAAAAAGTCAAGAAGATGGAACAAATCAAACATGAAACCAATAACATGTTTCTCTGTATCAGTATGCATCATACCTCATTCTGAAAGTAAATCAAGAAAGCGCGGATTGTTTCTCTGTAGGGTCTTGATACACCATCCCACAGAGAATGATTACCTTCCACAATATCGTACCTGTCAAAGTTCCAACTCAGCACGCTATATTACACAATGCCCTTCACTGTAGGACTAACTAGCAATAACCAAGAAAATAAAATGAGAAAGTTCATTGGAAAATAAAAGACTAACTATGCTTGAAGAATGAAAATTTCGTTCACAAGAAAATTTTGGAGTCTGCAGGACTTCATTGTTTATATCAATTCCTATTTTTCTCTACATCTTTCTTCACTAACTTTTGTGTGTAAGAGATGCTCGATTGTAACACGAGCTTGAATCCAAGACCTGAATTGTGTAATTTAAAGAGTACACCACAGTTTGTTCATAAAGAAAAACAGAATCATTGGATAACTTACCAATCTTTCTTGGCCTTATGTGCATCTATAGGTAAGCGATGTCCGAGCAACCGCCTAACAGCAAGCGCCTCTGAAGTACTTTCATCAGACAGTCTTAAACACCTCGAACGTATGTCACCAACCGCTGGCCCACCTGTAGCAACACAGATACATACATCTTCCTTTAAACAGTGAGTTTATATGATTTCAGATAATAAATCTTCAGAAGCTAAAACATAAAATATGAGTCTTTATACACCATTGTAGGTCAGTCGTAGAACTTACCGAGAACACGAACAATCTCAGCTGTACTTCCTCCATCATCAGAGACTGGAAGAACATGAGCGACTCGGGTTGTTAACTTCTTCAACTCTTCCACGACACCGTTAAATCCAGTGCCGCCTTCATGGCAACAAACTAACGTCTTTAGCTATTTAATATCTTCAAGGGCCAACAAAAAAAAACTAACTAAACCAATTCAATGTGTTCCCAATGTAAGGCACTAATGTGTTCCTAATGTAAGGTACTAATCTGTAAGACAACCAAAAAACAAGCTTGATCTCATCTGAAGAACGCTGATTAGCATCGGATACAGAAAAGTTCGACATTCAAGTGGCCTTCCAAATATTTCGATTGACATTCAATCAGTATCAAATTCTCATTAATTGGTGAAGATCTAACCCGCAATTGACGATCTTTCAGAGTAAGACTCTAGAAAAATCGAAACTTTAGGGAGACCCGCAAGGAAGTGAGGGTTTTTTCGGGATTACCTGAGAAGACGAGGAGAGAAGGTGGCTCCACGGTGGAGGAGGAGGAGTGGCATTCAGCTGAAACGGAGGCGGCCATGAGAGAAGTTGAATTGTAGTGATGGGGTTTGCTGCGGAAAGGAGAATGAAGAGACAAAGGAGATGGAGCTTTGTAATGGACGAGACCCCCAAAAAAGCAAATCTCCGCCATTACCGAACTGAAACAGAATGAAACATCTCTCTACCCTTTTCGTTTTTTGTCGATTTTCAATAGCGTCAGATATTTCTCGTTTCGCAATTGGCAGTAAAATTCAATCTTAAGTGCATAACCAACCGAAATTTTAGGCATTAGAAAACAAAAAAACAGAATTCTCAAAAAAAAAAAACTTGAATACTAAACTACAATCTACCACTATTGTATGTGTTGCTTTGATCGGTCTGAGATTTGGAACGTTGTTTTGTAACTTACATCTTAACATTCATACAGTAAATAGTGTATTCTGTTAATTGGTTTAGAAAATTTTTAATTTCATTAAAAACTGTATGAATTTTACAATTTGTGTTATGGTTGGTTAATTGTTTTTAATTTACATGTTAATTTTTTTTCTTTAGAAAAGTTAATTTCTTAGCTCCGCACTTTTGACAAAAAAATCTTACATTTTGGAGTAGGGAGAGATAGAATGACATAGACAAGTGAAAAAAAAACCAGATGTTACAAAAAAAGAAAAAAAAACCAAACGAAACACTCCAAAAACTAAAACAATCTGATTTTCTGTCCCCAAAAAATCCGATTTAAAGTATAAACACTCAAATTAAGATCACACAAAATATCCCAAGATTCAGAGACCTAATTCATCCCTCCACACGTGAACCCAATCACATTCTGGTGAAAGGGTCTCGACCTCACCAAGTTCATTATTCAGAATATCCTCTTCCTTCACATCCACAAATCCTTGTAACTTGTCCGACACGTCGTCTTCATCTTCATCTTCATCTTCATCATCAGTATGAACCACTAATGAAACATCACTTGCATGGCTCATGATTCCATGTTTCGGCATCCAACGCATCACCTCTTCCTCATTGTTCCATGAATCATCTTCTTCTTTGAAAAACATGGCATCATTGTTTAACAGCTCATAACCACATCTCCCCCTCAAACTCGAACCCTAATCATAAAGATTCAATCAAAGACAATAAGTAAATTAGCAACTGATTAAACTTACTGAATTCCGTAGTTTCAGTAAGCGTAGATATAAAGAGAAGGTGAAGAACTGATCCAAACTTACGCTTTCTTCTTCATTACGATGATGGTACCAACTAGGGGTATAGCTCGTCGCCGAGGTCCCTAATTTAAGCTCCGGCATGATTTCACAAGATTTCGAAACAGTAGTCTCCTCTTCTTCTTTTTCTTCTTCTTCTTCTTCCTCATCATTCTTTGACAGCTGATAAGGATTGGACCTCATCCCATACAAAGCCTAATCATAAAGATTCAGTCAAAGAAAACAAAATTAGCAACTCATTAGAACTACTAAAATTCCTTCATGCGAAACGGTGATCTATTAATCTAGTTTTTGCGAGGGTGCATAAAATTAAAGACGTGAAATAAGCTGCTTCAAACTTACATTATTTTCTCTATGGAGAGGATGGCTAGTTGGTAAGTAGCACGTCCCCAGGGGTCGTCCCAGCATAGGATGAATCTTCCACATGTTTACACAAGATTTAGAAACCGTAGTCTCGTCTTCTTCTTCTTTTTCTTCATCATAATCATCATCCCATGATCCATATTCTTCTTCGAATGGCTTGTCAGTATCCTTCAAAAGCTCATTGCCATCTTTCCACTTCAAACTCGAACCCTGACCAACAAAGATTAAGTCAAAGACAAGAACCAAATTAGCAACTGATTAAAATTACCTGTGTTATAGTTTTTGTGAGCGTGGATATAAAGTTGTGAAACAACTGCTTCAAACTTACACTAGCTTCTTCATTATGATGATGGTAATAATTAGGGCGATAGCTCGTCGCCGAGGTTCCCAATTTAAGGTCACACATGTCTGTATCACCAGATACTGAACCTGTACCCTCGTCATCTTCTATTTCTTTTTCTTTTCCTTCATTACAATCATCATCATCATCATCATCGTCGTTCCCTTGTTCTTGAATCAAACTCTCTGGAATTTTTGAAGCTGCCACAGAAATTATAATACGTGTCCGTCAAGAAACCAAGTGGGAAATCAGGTAAACCAAAAAGTAGCTGTAGCTACTTCAAATGGAATTTACAGTAAGACTATATAAAACTATACAACACATACCACACATAGCCCAGTGTTGGCTCGGTGATTCTTCCACCTCACCAAGGCGCATAGCCCAGTGTTGAATCGGTCTTTCTTTGACCTCAGCGATAGGTATATCTCGAGAGGAATCTTCTTCACCGGATTTACCATTATTCGGTTGTCCGGTTGTGGCATGTGTACGCTGGTCGTCATATATATCTTTGGTTAACTCTTTCCACAGTTCAATACTCTGTAAAAATAGAAAAGAAAACCAAACCGGAAGAAAAGGTATTAGATCTTGGGGATACTGAGGTGTAAAGAGTTATTTTAAGACTAGTCATGAGTAGTTCTGGTTTTCTTATGTGTTAGACCGTGATTAGGTTTCATGAATCATACTCACGGGATAGAAAACTATTTCTTTTGAATTTGGCTGGATCAATTTCCTAGCATAAACTTTGCGTTGATGCTGACGATGATGATAAAAGGAAGATAGTTTTAGCTTATTTACTCTAGGTCATCACGATCTAGACATAACCACATATATAATTAATATTTTAGGGCATAAAACATCATATAAAGATCAACGTAGAAGAGAAGGAAAAAAAGAAAAGAAAAGAAGATCAAACAAGAAGAAGAACGATACTTACCTTTTGAATCGATTCATCAACCTTGGTTAATGCAAATCCGATTTTATCTATCATCATATCAACCCATTGGCAGTCTTCTTTGATTCCCATCGTCTTCCGTTTAACCTGATTGATACCGTATGAAAACAAGTTTTAGGGTTTCAAAACCGAAGTTGATAGTTCTTTAATTCGTAAGTTTAGTTAGCAAAGTAGCTATTTTCACGAGAAAATCCAAACAACAAAATATTTCTCCTATATTTTCTCAGCGGCCAAAAAAAAAAGATTTTCGGAAACCTTAATTAGAAGTAGAGCGACGAATGTCTAAAATATTGCACAATCGCTTTAAAAAAAACTTACTATTGAAAAACACGAAAGCAGGCGGAAGAATTGGAGAGATAGAGAACACGGAAGCTTTTTATTTAGGTCAAGAGAGGTCAAGGTTTAACGAGGTTTACAATTTGTGTGTGTTTCCTTATTTTTAAATGTTTATGATCTCCTATTCACATAGGGATTCCGATATAATTGGATATTTACAACAACCTACATATATCATTAAGTTTAAACTTACATCAATCAGTAAGAATTTCCTTTTTTCATTTTATTTTTTCCATATGAAATTATTATGTTTTTATTACAAATTATGAGAACAATTATAAAAATTATGTTTTAACAGATAATTCTATCGTATTTAGTGTTAATCAACCACTAAATATGTTAATAAAAAGCTTAACAGATAATTCTAACAGATAATTCTATCGTATTTAACAGATATTAAAAAGCTTACTAAAAGTGAAATCATCATGATTTAGTGGTTGATTAACATTTTATTAACGTTTTTACATTAATAAATTTGAAATTCAAATTTCAAAAATATATTTTTTTCGGACTTGGAAGTTTGGTTTTTTTTCCTGTGTATATCTGTCGGTGTATTTTGACTTCTAGTGTTATGATATTGTTTTTGATTTAGTGCGCCAATTACGTCTCTGTGTGACCTCGCATTCAATGTCCAAAAATGTTATTATTCTGTTATTTTATTTCAGTGTGTTTCAGCCTTTATTTTTGGTTCAATTCTTTTGGTTCATGGTGATTTTGTTCTCTTCAACTGTATTTCAATCGTATCAATTATATCGGTGATGTATTTTTTTTTTCATAAAAATGAAGAGCCAAGTACGTTCGCAGATAGGTTTGCTGTCTACTTGGGTTTTGTTTGACTATATGCAAGCTACTTTAAGGATTTTGTGGCTTTCTTGTCTGCATTCAGTTTCAAGGCAAGCCTAAAACAAAAGGTTAGATCTTTCAAGTCTATGATTCAGACTGCAACGGGAAGGTCTCCTTTAAAGATATCATGGAAGTGTTGCGGGACTTATCGGGGTCATTCATGTCTGATGAGCAAAGAGAGGTATGTATAGAAAGTTGGCAACCCTTTTAGGCATCCATATGTTCACGTTTTGAAAATGTGATTTTCACTACTTTACCATTCACAACGTTCTTCAAGATTTCACATTTTCACGTTTTTGAATAGTGACTACACTATATTAGTATGGTTAGGATCATGAGCATTGTATAAACTCAGCAAACAAGTGTTTTCACCACCATGTGTCTTGTGTTTTACTTTTGTGGTGTAGCAAGTACTGAGACAGGTTTTGAGGGAAGCAGCAGGCTACACAAATATATTCTAATCCTATGTTGTTATTTAAACACTGTCGAGTAGAAGACAGTACATATTATGTTGTCCCCAAACTGTAGTAAGGTGATTGATGTTAATTCTCGAGAGACTCAGACAAAAAACATTCTCTCGTTATTTTCTTTTATAGAACCTACGTTTTAGTTGAAGATACACAGATATAAAAGTACGACAAAATCGACTATTATCTACTAAGCAAGAAACATATAAGAAACCGAATGAATGAGTGAATTGCACTCATTTTTCACGTGTCGCTATCGCTCCATGTATCGCTTTCGCCACCTCCATCGTCGCTTGCAACAGCCTGAGACAACAAGTGCGAAATGTTAATGCTTTATACAAGGACAAAAATGGTACTTTCAAATTGAAAAAGAGATCAAGAATGTAAATGCTGAAACCTGTCGGATGGAGTTTGCCTTCTCTAGAATCACGCTGAAATTGGTGTTCATCGTAGCTTCCGATGATGATGTCTTCGTAGTAACCACCCTTCTCAAGTTGAATTGCTGTTATGATTCAAAAGGATGTTGTTGGATACGAGAATGCAATTTTATATAAAAGGACTATGTGGATCAAGAACTTTGCTCAGCCGTTGAAATAAGAAAATGAATCAAGAATAAAAGACTCACTTTTGTTCGGATTTGATGCAAGAAGTCTCCAGCTTCTGTCTCTTTTGCGTTGCCAGGACTTTCCTTATAATCCCTCACATTGTTCTTCTGATGAACCTATCAATCACCACATAAAAAACTCCTTACATCGAAAAGACGAAAAAAATTAAAAAAAAAAAGAGTACAAAACTTGATTATCCATACGTTGTTTTCCGGTTTAGGATCAGATGCAATGATATTGTTTGACTCTTCTTTCTTGATCGTAGATAAAGAAACTTTCTGCTCCAATGCTCGTGTGAGAGTGGCCTTAAAAGACTGCTTGTTGTTATCCTCCAATCTCCCCGGTGATACCTTCCAAACCATCCACTGTAACGGTGGGAGAGGGGGTGGTAAAGGCTCAGCTGGATTCTGGAGGTAAGAGAGATGTGCATCTAAATAACTATTTGATGTTTCGATCCGTGGAGATGGAGCTGAGATAGAAGAAGCTTCAGCATTGATTCTTTGAAAAGAATCATGAAGCTCTTGTTGGCTCTTTCTTTCGCGGATTTCGCCTAACTCTTCTTCCCACTGCTGCTCAGAGATTGATACAGAATGATTGTCGCTGTTATCTGAATTGTAAGACGAGGATCTACAGAAAGTGTCCTTGTCTGAATCAGAATCAGGAAGTGACGTAGCAGCAGTAGTCTCTGGCACCAACTGAAAGGAAGAAAACGTATATTCATCTGGAAGTTTCAGCTTCAGTTCGGAACTCGGCAAGGTTTCTGAGGGATTGAAAGATATTTTCATGTGATCAAGTGGAGGAGATGAAGTAAACCAGTCAAAAGGAGCCTTGTTAGCTTCTCTTAAGGGCTTTTGTAAGGTTTCAGCATCAGTGTCTTCATCATTTTCTGGGATGATATCCTCTACAATCTTCGGTTTCGATGGCTTCAGTCCCAGCAGATTTCCGTTAGTCCATAATTTAGTCCCTTCTTCCTTGTCACAAGAAATCTCATCTTCTGATTCTTGATGTTCTTGGACACCATTAGTTTCATACAATGGATTTGAAAAGCCATTGGAATAACTATGAGTAGTACCATTGCTTATATCTGAAGCCGCCAGTGGATCTCGATCAATCATCTCATCAGATTTATTCACCGGTGATAATAAATGTAGATCAGATGCAGAAGCATACATTGTCTCATCACCACTAAAGTTGCTAGAAATCTTCTCTGTTTCTTGCTTACACACATAGTTATCCAACCTTTCTTCTGTAATCTCATTTGAAACCTTCTTCTGCACCTCTTCAGTGGTTTGGAAACCTTGGTCATTTTCAGGTTCTGAATCAATGGTGTAAAGCGCATCAACAAAATTATCACCTTCGCTTTCAGTTTCATCTTCACTGTCTATTTCCATTCCCCTCGGTTTGATATCTGGGACAACGACTTCAACCGCTCTATGTTCTTTCAGTCTTGATTCTGGTTCAGCATCCGCAACAAAGTTAGTCTCCTTTACTTCAAGAGCTTCATCTGTTGCACATTGCAGAGCATCAGTTTCCACTATCTCAGCTTTCTCGTGCCAACTAACACAAGAAGAGCCACGAGCTGTTAGATCGTGAGAAGGACTATCATCATTTGCATCTTCGCTTTCGCTTTCAGAAAGAACTGAAGCAATGGTCCGGGGACCCGGTGTCAACCTTGAAAGAGTAAATGCCCCGTTCAGTTTCTCTGCACTACTTCTGGAATCGAAAGAGCAAGTACGATGATCTTGCAAGTCGGATTTCGATTTAGCTTCCATCATTGATGCAGTTTTAGAGCAAGAGCTTCTTCCACTGAAGCTTAAAGAAGTAAATGTCTTCCTGAAAATCATATCAATTTTCAGGTTCTGAGTCATATACAAAACACCTCTCAACAATGTCAAATCCACAATGTATGTCCTTTACCTATTACTTTGGTTAGCCACGGAGGCAATAAGCGATACATCTCGGTTCCGTGGCAAAGATTTCTTCTTCTGCTTTGTGAATACAAGTATAGAAAGCAGAATAAACCGTTAAGAAGAAGAAACTCTACGAAAATTTGATTAAATCTTCAAAAGCAAACCTTAATCTCTGGAAGTTTAGAAGCTTTTGATGACCTTTTGAAATGAGTAGGATCGGAGTACCGTTTTAAACAAGACCCTGGACCGTTTATATCAAATCTGAAGAGAACCGCAAAGAATCAGCATCACATTTACAATAAGTCTAACACATAACAAATACTGAAATGATCCAAAAAAACAAAAAAAAATGAGTAAGGCGTATATACTTGTCGAGCAAGTGCAACCGCGGAGGATCCCGGCAATCATCATATGGAGCCATGATAAACTGTGGCAAGTCTTCGTAGATAAAGTGATTTTGCACATTTGGTATACGAGGATGCCACTCCAGGCCTGAAACAGCATTTGAAACTCAGTTCTTTCACTATACTTAAATAGTTATCATCTTCATCATATCATTGCCACACCAAACAAACTCAATTGATTTCACTGTGCTTAAATACTTATCATCTTCTTTATATCATTGCCACGCCAAATATACTCAACTGATTCAATACCAAATAGTCTACTGCTGTTCTGAATATCTATGTCTCCATAAAGTAGACAGAGAAGCTAGATCGACAAACCAATACTTAAACAGTTCTCCTGTCAAACACTAGTGCTTCAATGGTATCCAACTTTCACTAAGATGTATTAACTATAATATTTCTTCAATTTTTTTTCACATTTTTTAATTTTAGATCCAAGAGGAAGAGAGTTAGTAGCTTTGACCATGTGATTTGTCTAAGATTACTACCATCATTACCAAATTCTGAACTCAAAAAGAGTATTTTAAGTAACGAAGTCAGTGAAAAAGGCATGTGAGTGGGCCTACATATAACTCGAGAGGATATGATTTTGTTTTAAAGAACACACACACATGTGAAGAAGCCTAAACAAGAATCAAAACAGCTTGAATCTAGACAATTAAGAAGATTGACAAGAGAAAGAAAAAAAACCTCCAGTGTATGCAAATTGTATGTGGTTTGTTTGTGCAAGCACTGTCTTCTGAATTGAAGGAACTGTAGCTTCTATCTGCTTCAGTCTCATCTTTAATTTATTGCTTCGTGAAGCTGTAATAATAACCTCCTCTTGTATCCCATGGAACATCTCTGCTGCAAACCTGAAAGAATTTTGAAGTTATCGATTAAGATTTGTTTAAAACCCATAAACTAAGCAATTGAAGAAGACCAGACAACAAAATTGAAGATATTTTTATCACATCAATCAAATCACATTGATAAATAAAAAAGCATTTTATACTAAATAAGAGGAAACAGAGAGTTTGTGGTTGACTTGAAGACTTACTCGGTGAGATCACCGAGTTGACGCAAGATCCCAACGAGTCCAGAAACGGCGACGCCGTCGAGAATCGGTTTGGGGTCTTCACGATCGACGTTTCTGTGAAGCTCCGGTTGACCTAAACCGTAAACATTCCTCAGTTCGACCCTAACAAGCGGCATTTGCTCTGTTCCAAAAACTGTTGTTGAAAAGCAGTCAACAGAAGTGATGAATGATGAAATGGGTATCGAGGAAAAGAGGTAAAGTTTCGATTTTTTTGGTTAGTTTGTGGGTTTCTTCTAATGGTAGGTGAGATTGCGGCAGCTTAACCGCCGAAAAGAGAGAGGGAAAATTTGGAGGTTACAAAAAGCTCTTTGGTGTAAAGAGAAAGACAGTGTGGGAGAGAGACATTGCCAACAACGCAAGCCATTCATTCTTTCAATTTCATTTTAACAAGAGGAGAAAGAAAAAAAAACACCAAAGTGAGAAGACAAACTCACCCTTCGGTTTATCGAGTATTTACCAAAAAGACTTGGAGAGAATAAAGGTAATTAAGAGTACCATTTTATGGGTATTTGGGATTATCAGACCACCTCCAGCCATGATTTCTTATAAATATATATTGATATTTTTAATATAATTTAATTAAATAATTTAAATTTAATTGATAAAAATAAATTAAACCAATCATATCAAAACAAGTGTTATATAGATTTCTCTTATGGGTTTCTAAAATCTCTTATTTAAGAGATTCTCTTCATTCTCTTTCTTCAATCTTTTTAGTTTTATTAATTTTTAATACAAGAAATTTGGTTAAAAACCTTTAATGGAGGTGCTCTCATATAAAAGTTTATTTTTCCAATCTTTCTTTACACCTATTGATTGGATTCTAAAATCTAATTCGCTAATAAATTTTAAACATATTTTTCTCTTTTAGATTTAATTCCAAAATAATGAAATCGTCACTCTTTGTTATTAATTTTTGATGAAATGTCATGATCTTCTAATATTATTGATAATGTTTAATATTTAATTGTTTTACCGATTCGTCATTCAAAAATTTTATTTGATAAAAAATTTGTTAGAAAGACATGACAGAAAATTTTAAAGTATTATTTAAATAAATCATAAACTTGTATCTGTTGTATTGGATCGATATTTAAAGAAAAAATTAGCTTTAAATTTCAATCTTATAAAAAGAATATATGCTGTTGAAAAAAAAAGGAGGAATGTGATGTTATTATTATTATTCTTAGACTGAATTTGTATAATATGGAATCTCAGATAGTGCATTAAGTTTGGAATGTGGATCATTGAATGTGTGACTGTAGTCGTTTTGTAAGAAAATAGACTTGTTGAGTTGGCTACATATTTATTGAAAAACGAAAATCCCATAAATGGAGTACCCTACATATAACACTCGTATTCATACTATACGTATGTGATATATGATGCAAAGTTTCTCAAAAAGAATCTAAAGTATAATGAACTCATTGTGTTACAATATAAAGATAGGCTCTCACATCCTAATCGATATACCTCAACTAATCACAATCAACTTTTATGTAACACGACTACACGAGTGCATAATATCATACACTTAGATAGAGACGTACTTGGACATGCATGTGGATGCGTGACCCACTCCATGTTTATTAAATCATGCACAAGGACATTTAGATCCGTGTTTCTAGACTTGTTTGGATCTAAATTCCCATTAACCAACGCAACTCACTAACTCGAGCTCCTTTGTCGTGTTCCCACACATTAATACTCCATCCATGTCATCTTCATAATAAGTACTAATGTTCTACCCTAAAAAGCTTGTTTCAGTTTAAGTGATGTTTTATATTTTAATGTAAACTTAAATTCTTTTTTTTCAACCATTATAATTCTATTGTCTTTTTCATCAGTGGTTACATTATTTTTAGTTAGACAATAAATGATATTTTGTTTTTTTTTTGAATAAAAATTTATATAATTTCTTGATTTTATGTGCAAATCTATTATAAAACAGATGAGAGTCTAAAGAACACTAATAGGTTATTATTAAATAATTAATTATTCTTTTTTGGCACAAAGAAGTAATCAATTCTATCGTCCTTGGTAGGTAATTATTAAAGAAGTGATGCGATTAGATCCATGTTTGGCTGTTAGTCATAGTCTTCATTTATGGATGCTACCTAATCGTAAATTTAATCTCATTTCATTTGTTGTTTATTCCAATTTGTTCTGGCCATCAATATTTTTCTTTTTTTACTTTTATATTAATGTTTAACCACTTCAGAATTCTAAGGTTGTCTCATCTTTCACGCCGATTCTTTTTTCTTTTTGGGGTATCAATTATTCACGCAGGTCCTATGAGCAAGGTTTATATTGTTTTCCATCATACTATACTTAGTAGCTTTTCAAAATAAATGGCAGTCAATTAAATTAGCAATGTAATGTTAAAAAAAGGACCAATTAATTAACAAAAACCCCAACATATGGTTCCAAAAATAAAAATTACAGAAGATATAAAATCAAATTATATTTGTAACATGAGATTAATCGATCTGATACAGTGTTTTAAAACATGAATCATGATGTCGAATTCGTTATCAAAATTAATTTCATTGTCGAATATAGAGGATGATTCACAGATTGTCATAATCATCAGCGGTCCATATTATCATTATCTATATTAATAATGAATAACTCTTTGAAGATAAACATAGCAAACATTGGTATAAATCAAACTAAATACTTTAATCAATAGGTTAGCTTAGGCATATCAGATTTGATTTCAGGTTGACTTTATATGTTCTAACATAATCAGTTATTCCTATATATTTTCTTACAATTGTAAACTATGAATCTCGACATACGTTTGACCTACTATCGATCATGACTTAAACATAACATATTTATAAGCAAGAATGGGTTCCAACGCCATCGATGGCATCAATGCGTTGTTTTAGATGAAACGTGGCATGTACAGTACGGTGCCGGACTAAGACATGATACCGTAATCATATCGTAACTAGATATCGCATTATCATATGATATTTAATTTTTCTTGTTTTTCGAAATTGTCAAATATGATATTGATTTTATTAGATCTGTAGCAGGTAATTTCAATCAGTTTTCCAATAAGATTATTATTTTATGTAGTCAGAATCCAACTCATTAACTTGGCAATTGGCTGACAATCCAAGAGAAGAGTATTGATCTGAAACAATTATATATCAAAATATCTAATAGTCATTCTTAAACATTTTTAATATTTGTATATTAGCCTATAATACATTATTAAACTAAGCAGATCGCAAGTTTGTATATTTATTTTGTAGTCATCAAACTGAAAATAGCTTTAGCGCAAAACTATTTAGCTATAGGAATACATGCATAACCCATCACCCATCCATCAAGAGGCTTTTAATTTTATTTTTGAGCTCTTCATGTTGACGAACCAGTGACCACACTCATAGCATGGTCCATGGTTGGGGATAATGTTCTCGTTATAGTCCATACCTCATTTAACACCAAACACTTTGAATACCCTTATGGTCGTCTTGTAAACCCTAAACAAGGAAAGAGACTCAACAAGATGTCAAGGACTTATCACGTTGAATACCCTTTTTCAAAAAAAGAAAAGGAACTAATCACGCATCAAATTTGGATAACAACAAACACATTTGTTAGGAGATCTCTAGGCCCAAATGCAGCCCAATCCTTTTCTTTTTGATACATTTGAAAAGCTTTGCCACAAAAGATAAAGAGACAAATGTAGATGGCAATTGACAAATATGATTGTTGTCATCAATTGTGTTTATCCACTGTCCATGTGTTTTCTTTTTGTTGATTTATGCTTGTTATCTACTTGATTTTCTAAAATGTAGTTACTTAATCAATTGCTTTTTAAATTAATTAGCCTTTGAAAGAAAAAGAAAAAAATCCTCAAGCCAACAACAACCCGATTTACTAACCGGGTTAACCCGGATGGTGAGTAAGGAGATTTAGTTCACACAAGCCTCTCTCTTGTATTGTTAATTGATTTTACTCGTCTCCTTACCTCAGAGAACAAAAATTAGGGTTACGGATTCCGAATTAGCATCCATGGAAGAGATTACAGATGGAGTGAACAACATGAACTTGGCCGGTGATTCCCAGAAGAAAAACCGGATTCAGGTTTCCAACACCAAGAAACCATTGTTCTTCTACGTCAACCTCGCCAAAGTACGCACTTTTTTATATATATATACATTTCGATTGCTATGGGACTCGTCGTCTAAGCTTGACATTTCTGGACTCTGACGATCTGTGTGAAAAACTGAGTTACTCTTACCCACTCAAAAGGCTGAATTTTTCTGGAAATCTCTGTACTTTAGTTGTCATGTGGGAATCACAAAGGCTTTTTAAGTTTTGATTGGTGTGTTTATGTGGTTATTACTTCTGTTCTAAGGATCTGTAAATGGGTATTTTCAGAGATTGATTTAACCGGGTTTTGGTGTTGACCTTTGTTTCAGAGGTATATGCAGCAGTACAATGATGTCGAATTGTCTGCCCTTGGGATGGGTATGTTTGTTCTTAATGTCTCTTTTATATATGTTCTTCTGTAATTGTGTCTTTTAGCTGTAAATTTAAGGTATAAGCCATCTCTGATGAACATGAAACAGGAAAAATGGGTTTTATTGGTATAGAGTTTGTACTAACTAAATTTCTCTTCGACATGGTATTTTGCAGCCATTGCAACCGTTGTTACTGTTGCTGAAATACTGAAGAACAATGGTTTTGCTGTTGAAAAGAGTAAGCATCTTGTACTCATGAATTAGCATATTATACGATTGGAGATTTCGTAACTAAGCTTTGTTTTGGTGAAAAATGGTTTGTTCATTTATATAGAAATCATGACATCAACTGTGGATATCAAGGATGACTCAAGGGGACGTCCTGTGCAGAAAGCTAAGGTAGTTTTTTTCAAGCAAGCTAGTTTTCATATGGTTGCCTTTGGTCCCTTTCTTGATTTTACTAATTTGATTGAGTTCGGTTTTGGTCTTGCAGATCGAAATTACGCTTGTGAAGTCAGAGAAGTTTGATGAGCTAATGGCTGCAGCCAATGAAGAAAAAGAAGCAGCAGAAGAAGCTCAGGTGCAGAGCTGAACACAACTTCTTATGTTTTGGTCTTTCCTCTCTCTTCTTGATGCTTATATAAAAAGGGCTTTATTTGTTTTTATTTAATTAATTTTTGGCTGAATTGAGATGTTGTCTTGGATGGGTTGTTGTACCTGTTAACATTTTACAAAATCTGATATGAAGATTGAAGATCATAGCATAGCAATATGGTTTCTTTTCTTGTCTTCACATCCGAGCCATAAATATTCTTAGCATCTCTAACATACTTTTTACTTTTAGCGTAATGTGCAAATCATAAATTAGGCAAAAGAAAAAGAAAGCAATTCGTACTTGTATGTAGAATTGATATTTGTCACATTATTATCTCTAAAGTTGGTTGAGATGTAATGAATAAATCAACACTCAGATTGGGGCTTGAAAACAAAAAACACAATCGTCTCGTGAGTTGTCACTTTTTTCCTTTTCTAACTTCTTCTATTCCATTTTCGTCGCCGTCATCTTCAAGGCACAAAAATGTACACAAAACCAAAAGCTTACTCTTTATCTTTCTTTTTCTCTCTCTGATGCCTTTGTGTTTACTCTTCCTCAAACTCAAGTGTCGCTCTTTTCTCAACTCACTCACACACACACACACACTCTCGGTGCAGAGAACAACGATTTACGCGACTCTGCAGCTTTCTCCTTCCATCTCTCCGGTTAGTTGATTTCACGACTTGTTCTTATAATTATTCCTTTTAAGCTCAGCAAGATACTCCGATTTTGCTTTTCTTTGCATGAGATTATTGTTTGAATCCCTGGAAATTTCGTAGTACACAGTTAAGAAGTAGTTCTTGAATCTCTCAGGCTTGGTTCTTTATTGCCAGAGATTCAATCATGCATTGCTAGGCTCTGCTTCACTTTTTTTGTATTTCCTACATTGTTTCGAAGATAATCGTAATCTACAGTTGAAAGTTTAGCGGCGCATTAAAAACTAATTTAAAGTTTCTAGTAAAGTCCATTCACAGGTCTTTTCTTTTTGTAAGTTTCTACCTACTTCAGATTTATCGTTGGTTCATGTGTGTCAGTAGTGTGTATTAATTAATTAACTAATCAACTATTATACAAAATGGAATCTAGGTTGCTCCAACTTATTTATTTATGATTGATTTTTTCAGATCTGTTTTGGAGAAGTGTGAACATCATATGCAGGTGTTAGTCAACAATTGGCTCATCGACCTCTGAGCTTTTCTAAAGGCTTTGGTTGGTTCTCCTGCACATTTTCATTATGTCTATGGCAGAAGGGAAACTTAACTTTGATGCACCTCTTAGGCGGATGAAGAAAGAAGCAGTCTCTGTGCGCAGAAACATGGCAAAGAAGCTCACTGATGATGACTCCAAGACAAGTGAATCTCCTTCTGTTCCTGTTCTTGTCCAAGGCATGGCCTTAGGTCGGATTCCGGAATCTGCCTCTGTTCCTTTCAAAAGTCCCTTGGAGAAAGCCATTGATGGAAACCTGTCAAGACTACAGAGTTCAAAGGGCAAACAAGTAGAAGAAAAGGAAGAAGAAGAAGAAGAAGAAGAAGAAGAAGAAAGTGAAGATGATGATGATGATGTCTTCTCTGATGCCTTTGATACATTGTCTATAAAGCATAGCATAAGTGGAAATGTTGAAACAACGAAACCGCCAATGGCGTACGAGGATCCTCAATCTCGAGATTTCATGCTGAACCGTTTCTTACCTGCCGCTAAGTCCATGACTGTGGAACAACAACCTCAGTATGCTTTGAAGCGACAACCAATGCCCAGCATGTCTGAACCAATGAGAAGAATTAGAGATATAGTACCAGCGGAGAATCGTGCAACTCCTAAGAGGTATGAGTCTAATACTACGCCATCTTATTATCAGGACACAGATGATGAAGAAAGCGAGGAAGACGAAGATGACGATGAAGCTTCTGAGTATCTTTCTAGGAGAGGCTGTGGGATGTCACCACAATTGTGCTTTAAAAACTCTCTTGGTATGCTGAGCTCAGTGCATGGTCTTAAAGAGAAACCTTACTCCTTAAGAACCTCAGGCCATGATCATGTGAAGCCGAGCAAGGTTGCTCAACTCAAAACTCGGTTTCAATCTGTGAAAAAGGTTTCTTCTCATTTCTTCTCAAGCCCATCCATTTCCTTTACACTTCTTTTAGCATCATATTGATCTGATCAGACGCTCACTGAATTCCAACCTAATTTTGTATGTTTTCAGCTCGCTCTTGATTCTATTTATAAGCAAAAGGTGGGGAGCAGAGCTCAATCTCCAGTACACCCAAGTTTTGGGAAGAAGTTTAACTTTGGATCTGAACAACTTGAATCAAACCTTAGTACTGCAAGTATGCCATCATCTCCTTACAGACAAATTGGCTGTATGTCACCGTATCGCAGTGTAGGAAGCTGTTCCCCTCTTCACGCTGCTGGTTTTCCGGGGACTCGTAAGGAAGCGGAGATTATGAGAGCTAATAGGTTGAACCAGCATATAAGAAATACAAGCAAGCGTCAAGATTTACTTTATCCAAAAAGCACAAGATTTGACTGTTCTACAAGCTCTGTCATGGAAAAGACATTACATGTTGACATAGAGAATTGTCGAAAGATCAGAAATGATCAGGGTAACTCAAACCTCAAGATCTTGCCAGAAACCATGGAAACAATTTCACAGGGTCCAAAAAATGGTGGGAAAGAAACCGAGAGCCAATCTCAAGCTTCAGACTCTAGAAACTCCAAGTATTAGCAGTGAAAACAAGAAGATGAAGGCAGATGAGTTGGAAAAGAACAACAGTGGCTGCTATCTTTCTCCACTTGCTCCGCCTCCACCTAAAAAGCCTTCTGATTCTTGGCTTTTCCGTAATCTGTCTTCAGTTAGTTCAAAGATCCCTTCACGGAGATACCTATTTCATCCCCAAAAAAAGGATCTCGAAGAAAACTCCACTAGTTTGACCAAGTGGGAAACTATAGTCAAGACTTCTTGTATGCAAAGAGATCATAACCGCTATTCTGAAGTAAGCGTCTTAAGTTTTCCCTTGGAGATAAGCAAAAACAATAAGGCAATAATGCTAACCCGTCTTTGATCTTCACTAAACCTTATGCAGGAACTCGTCGCTCGTTCATCTTGTCAATCCACAACGTAACAGTTTGAAGCTTCCCAAGATCTGACCCCTTGATATCATCAGGTTGAGTTTTAATTCATCTCGGTTACAACTTCATAGGCGTGAGAAAATCGCAGTTTCTTTTGTGAGCCTTACAACACTTAACCCGTAATCCCTCATATTGATTTACATGTGTAGCTTACTATACTTCCGTATTCTGTCTGTTTCCTACCTAACTACTAAAAAGAACATTTGTTCCTAGTAAATGCTATGTTCATATTGCTATCTAAACCCAATTAAATGTTTGATGTTTTTGTAAAGTAACTATTTCCATGCACCAAGACTATAAGACAGAAAGTCTACAGGTAACATTCGCACATTTCAGTTGATCATATAGTCTCTCTGTTGAAGCATGAGTTATCTTAGGATGAACAAGACAGGTTTTTTGGGGAAGGCCGAGAAAGAATTTTCATTAAGCTCGTCTCTTTTTTAGAGATACATGTACAACATATTTATATCAGCAATTCAACGAAAAACTGGCCTTATAATCGCCAGCAAAAACCGTATAACTGCCTTAGGATTTCACTCTTTCTTTTTACCTGTTTTCTTCTCTGATCTTCCTATCACTCCCATTACAACTCTCACTTTCACATAAATATATACACATCATCATCGCAGAACAATTAAATCAAATTAAATGGTATAGTAACAAAGAATGTTAATAGTCGTTCTATGGTGATACCTTCTCTTGTTATGTCTTCTTCTCTCGACGATCCGTTTTCTCAACTCCGTCTCTATTCAGTTTCAGGTGGCAAACACATTGCTTCTTCAACTTCATCTGCTTGGTAATTCATCAGTTTCTCTAGCTGTGGTTTAAGTTCCTTGTTACAAAACTCTTCATACTCTTCTATATTCCCTCCTTTCTTCTTCACTTCAACCACCACAAGAGACGGCGTCAGCTCAAAGATCTCAGCCTTAATAGTCAACGGTCCTTTAGCACCTTCTCTACAACCTTCTAGCCTCACGCTCCAATCCTTCTTCCTCACTGTAAAGTTCGCCACTTTCGCAATCTCTTCCAATTTCGATATGATCTTTGTCACAGGAGCAGCAGATACAAACCTCGCTCCCTGTCCTCCTTCTTCAAACAAACCCGAAAGATCAAATCCGGAAGAGAAGGATATGATGTCAAATGCGTTTAGACACGCGGGTCTCGGCATTGAATCAACTCGTTTAATATCAAACTCTGCGTCTCCCTCTGAAGCAGTCGATGATCGGCCTGATGACAATGATGATGAATCGTCTTCATCATTGTCATCCTCCCTACATAACTTATCGTTTTCGATATAGAATTTCACATCTTTGAAACCTTGCTTGAACCATCTATGGTTCATGATCTCTGGTATAGTGATTCGGGTATCTGGATTCGTGTCCAGAATCCGCGTCATAAGCCTTGTAAGCTCAGGAGAAAACCATTTAGGACATCGAAACTGCCCTTTATATATTTTCTTATACATAACCATTATGTTCTTATCATCAAAAGGAAGATAACCGGCGATCAACACAAACAAGATCACTCCACAAGACCAAACATCGGCTTTCGCAGCGTCATAACCTTTCCTTGTCAAGACCTCCGGCGCTAAATAAGCCGGTGTCCCGCAAAACGTTTGACATATTCCGTCTTGCGTGAGCTGCTCGGAGACGACGCTGAGCCCAAAGTCAGAGACTTTAAGGTTCTTTTCGTCGTCCAAAAGAAGATTCTCAAGCTTAAGATCACGGTGGTAAACACCACGGCTGTGGCAGAAAGCAACGGATGAGATCAATTGTTGGAAATATCTCCGGGCGGCTCCTTCTCGAAGCCGGCCTTTAGCCACCTTATCGTAAAGCTCTCCACCTCGTACGTACTCCATCACGATGTAAATCTTTGTCTTCGTCGCCATGACTTCGAGGAGATGGACAATGTAAGGATGGCGGACACGTCGGAGGATCGAGATCTCTCGTTTGATATGACCAGCCAATCCGCTCTTCACGATCTTTTCCTTGTCAATGACTTTGATTGCGACGTCCTCGCCGGATTTAATGTTTCGAGCTAAATAGACTTTAGCGAAGCTTCCGTGGCCAAGAAGCTTCCCTAACTCGTACTTGTCCATGAGAATAGAGCCTTGTGGTGTCCTTGGACTCCTGGGACTCTCTGGACTCTCTTTCTTCGTGTCGCTAGTAACGACTCGACCGAGTAGTCCCGCCATGAATCGCAGCGGCTTTGCGCCGGCGATAGGCAGAAGTGCCATCGGCGGAGATAGGACTTGAGCCATCGGAAAACGAACGAAACAAGAGAATGAAATGAATAAACGGACGAAAATAAATATGGTTGGGTTGTTTTGTCTTGGTGGTGATGTTGTCTTAACTTGGCCATTTCGTCCTCGTTTTATAACAGTTTTCGAGTTGAAATTGTTTTATATTTTTCTATTGTAAGAGATTATTTTATGTTCGATAAGATGAAAAAGTCATCTCATTTATTGTTATAAAAATGTTGCTATATTGATGTTGAAGTTTTATCCTAATCCATTTATTTGCCAGCAGATGAACACGTTGGACGGATTTACAAATTATTTTAGGGTCATATAATTAGACTAATTAATATGGTTTATCCAATACGCAAATTCGCGAAATCGAGTTTACAATACAATAATACGCTTGACTTATCAACTACAGTGGAGCTGATCGATAAGCAGATCATAGTTCGTTAGAATGCTGTCACAAATCTATATTGACCCAGCAAAAGAAAATTGGACTTTTGTGATAAGTGAGTATTATAGTCTTTTAAGAAAAAGTGGTATTTGTGGGCACCACGTGTGGCTGAGTCGGTGCTGACTGTAAGTCGTGGACTTCACGTAGCCGACCAAAACCAAAACCTACAAAGACTCCAAATAGGGATCATACTTACAAAACCCGGTTTCTAAAGAATATGTAATATTAATTTGAGTTTCGAGTTGACTATTTTTTAGTGCATATCACATTATTAGTTGGAGAAAATAGAATGAGAAGAAAAATATCAATTGGTCAGATATTACTGTCGACAATGGAATGGTATTATCGTAAGATAATAATGGTGATAGGCCAATATACTTATAACACATTAATAGTTGGAGAAAACAGAATAAGAAGAAAAATAAAATAAAAATAATCTTCTTCTTTTTTTGCTAAAGTAGAAAACACATATATATAGTAGTAAAAGAATCCACATGAACGGTGTTATTGACTGCATTTTTAGTTTTCGTCTATAAGAATATACATCAACGACATTAGTATAAATCACTAAATTTAAGTGATCAACACTATTTTAGTTATTTCTGAAACCAAAACAGCAAACACAATTACCATTTAAGTAGCGTTAATTTAAATTTGGACATCAAGAACGCAGATTAACATGTAAACTTACGAATGGTGATTTTTTTTGTTTCATTTTTTATAAGTGGAAGATTTCGATTCGAAATCCATACTAAGTAGATCATCATGTAACTTTGTCATTTAAATATCTATAGTGGTCAACCATGATTGAGTTGAAATTGCAGTATAAAGATTTGAATTGTCCTATTGACGACTTCATGATCTTTTAACCACAAGACCACCATTAATTAGTTGTGAATTGTAACATGTTAAATACTTAGACCTTTAACAACCAATTTATTTGAGTTAAATAAAGTAAATTATTTATCTTTTAATATGTCTCATGTCATAATTTGTTCTTCTGATAAACAAAGAAAAAAAACTCAATTTATTCAACTAGTTGATAGAAAATTACGAATAAAATTATTCATTTTTTAATGCATACTTACGACTCTCATTAAAAATATTTCACCTCGAAATATTTCGAGAAAAAGCTTATGCTAAAAACCTAAAATGCAAGCACGACGAAGGTTTTCCTGTTTCGTATGCATTTTGTTATAGTTTATAACCCTCATGATAGAAGAATATAAGATCAACGTGAAGACCACGTTAAGATATTACTTATGTTTTGGATAATGTTTTATCTTTGTGTATTACGTAAATAAATAATATATTATGCAAAAGAAGTATTCAAAATTCGTAATTTTTGAATGTGTAAAAGCCAAAGAAAAAGAATGTGTAATGAAGAACTAAGTCTTTTTATTGTTGGTCAAGAATGATATATATCCTTTCGAGATGGAGCAGGTCAATGAGTTGTTTGAGTCACTGCACAAACAGAATGATCTGTATCCGAGTCTGACCAGAACATTCAGCATGACCCATGAAAACCAAATAAGCCACGCCATTTACATTGCAGAACAATAGCATTCTCTCTAACTTATGATCAAACATAAAAAAAGGATAAATTCTACAACAAGAGTATCATAAAACTTATCATGATAATGTTTTTGATGTGTAATAAAAATTAAGAGTAATCACAGTATATTACTTTGTCGGTAGATAAAGTCGACTTTTGTTAGGCCAATAACTCCAGAGCGAAAGAAGGTTGCAGAGGATTTAGGTGAAACCTTGAGATTAGACTTGGCGGTGGAAGTGCAGATCGCCCATGGAGATGAAGTTACCGGCGCCAACACAACAATCTTTTTCTTTCGAAACGCCAAGTGCCCTTTGATCTTCTCTTAAAGAGATACGTGTGTAAGACGTATTATCGTTTCATTTCGCATCAGTTGTAATGTTGTATTGGGCCTGTGAATTAATGAAATGGGTTGAAGAAAGAAGTAAAATTATATTTGGTGATTAAGACCAAACTTACTTCTTCTTTTTATATGAAACTGGTCGGTTGCGAATGGTTAAGTGTAGGAAATAGAAACTTAAATTCTATGATTGTATAACATCTACATAAATAAAATTAATAAGATGTAATATGACGGTTTTATATTGTCATAAATTCTATGATTATATTATAATTATTAATTTATATTATTATTATTGTTAATTTTATAAACACTTAGTAATATGACGGTTAAATGGCGTTTCAGAAATATAACTGCATATATTTTTGCGATTTGCATAATCTAAAATTATAAAATTTTGAATTTTTTTACTGTGTTGTATTCTCAAATAAAATAAAATAAATTAAAGAGAAGAATATAAAAAAGAAATCCACAAAATTGTTGTTACTGTTAAAAATGAAAGAGAATTGATTCTTTTACAGCCATTTATGGTCTATAATGCTTAATTAATTTCTATACATTTGAATCATTCTCATCAACTGAATATTAGAAAATTGGTTTTCAAAAATTAATTATTCAATTATAAAAGCTTAAATCTGCATTTAAACCCGTAGATAAACTTGAGTCTATTTTTGATTGATTTGGCATGCTCACCTTATTTAATATGAGTTTATTTTTTTGAAAAGATTTTTAATCTTATTAAGACTTCTCTACAATATCTGGGATACTCATTTTGTGCTTTTCAAACAACAAAATTAGAATAAACATTTTTCATTCAAATAAAATTTAATTTTGATATATAAATTTGTCATGGTGTTTGCAATGATGTACTCATCACTTTTATAACCCATCGATTCTTTAAAGAAAATATATCAATGAAATATATCTTAAAATTGAATTCCAACATTAAATTGTTTGGTTGTAGTTGAAAAAGGGAAATAAAGACGTGGACATAGAAAGTTTTGGATTTATCATTTATCTCTCGCCGAATATCCAAAAGCTCGACTTTATTTCTGCTGTGCTTATCGGCGGACACTTCTCACTTCTCACTATTCAAAATTCCATAGAATGTGCACAAATTACTTCCTTAAAGAGGAAACAACACCATCTTTGCACAATTGACAGATTTTAGAAAAATATGACATATTTAATAGGACATCCAGGTTCAGCCAATAGTGGCTCGCGATGATCTACCAAACATGAAGTCGGAGCTAGTAAGATGGATTCTCGCATAATTGAGTTTGTTTTTTCTTCCTTTGGTGTTTGCCTTAATCAGAATATAGGATGACATGATTCTCGACTAATGCAGCTATTCAAAAAAGATGTCGTTGCTGATTCTGGATACACAGCTTTCTCGTAAGTCCCACTTTCTTTGTCTCATTTGTAAAAAGAAACAACCTGGACCACTAAAAAGTATGAATGACAAAATATCTATGTCAAAGATGGTTGTTTGGGAGGGTTTACGCATATTTGTACTGATAGCCAAACATTTTCTCCATCTATTCCATGTTTACATCAATAATAGACAAGTAGTTATGAAAGAATAGAACCAAGGATGTGCTAATCTTGAATCACACAGGCAACAATGGAGGCGAGAGGCAGAGAAAATAAGATCTAAAGAGTGCAGGACATGAACAACTCAATTCCTTTTTACTCAAGTCATGAAACGGCACTGTTTTGTCTTGTAGCTGTCAACAGGTGAAAGAGACAATTCAGAGAGGTTCTTGTTATATTTAATAGGCATTGTGAAATTTGTATTGTTTATGTTTTTCTGTCTTAAATCTAATTGACCCATTTTGTTTGGTCCTTCTCGGTACGCACGTGAGTGTCCCCAGTCAGATAGTCCTTTTTACATCTGGACTGTCTTGGACCCATCTCATGGCTCCATCTTATCATTACTCAAAACCCAAGATAATATTTTCTTTTAAAAAAAAGTTCAAAGTGAAAAATAAATAAAGTAAAGCAAAAGAGATGTTAAGTGATAAGTTCTTTTTTATTTTTTTATTTTCTGTTTCGTAAATACTTCACTCTTACACAATCATAACGTTTTTTCTTACCCCTTTTACTTCAGTTGGTTTTGATCAGGGTCAAGTCTTCTTAATCGATCATCAAGTATTTTTTCTTTTTACTTGGGTAGACTATGCTAATTACGTAACCAAAATCTGAGATTTAGATGTTCTTTGTAAACATTAAGATGAAGAATTTCATTTGCAAATGCCAACCTATACATCTCATATAACTTATCTTTAGTAGTATAAATATTTAATCCAAAAGAAAATGAACAATAACTCTTTTAGATTATTTTTTCTGAATTATGGTTCTGAAACAAGTACATATATGTATTTAGATAATATTAAATTATCCAACTTTGGAGAAGAAAAAAACGATTATTCAACGTTAAAAAAACCTACAATTATATTAATATATTTTGCAATTAGATTCAAAAATGAAGTTTGTTCGTTTTTTTCAAGATTTTGTTGTTATTTTTGCACGGATTTTCTGTTTTCCACTTTAAAAACGTAAATAAAAAGCTTAGTATGATAAAACACATTTGTCATCAGAAACACTTTTGCAAGTATTATTAAAAGATGAAATAGGGACGTGAAAACTGAAAAGAAAACGAATTGGGAACACCAAATACACATTAAAACAGTATTGAATTAGTGTGAAGTAATTAAAGACGCTTGAATGAAGAGAAGAGATTCTTAACTGCAGAAAGTCAGAAACACAACTAATGCATTAAAAGAGTCTGCGACTCTCTGATGTGTAAAGTTGAAAAAACTTTTTTTTTCACAATTTACCAAACAACAGTGTAACGGTAGTATTCTTTTTTGGCAGTTACTTAAGGGGCATTTTTGGTAACAATAAAATTTCAACGGTCCTTTTCTTTTTCAACCTCTCTCTTAGTCTCTTCTATTCATATAAAAATCTTTAGCCATCACCATTTCCACCACTACCAAAAAGCTCTCTTCTAACTCAGCTGCAACTTCGAAAAAAGCTTGCTTTTTCATTTTGCCTTGTCTCACTTTTTTTCTCTTTCACATTCCTTTTTTTCTTTAGTTTAAAATACTCTGTACTAGTTTTCTTAGCCGTTCCTCTGATTCAGTCAGATCCTTTTCTTCCTTCTGATTTTCCTGATTCATGAGTTCCATTAGTTAGTGAATACATCCAAATAATCTCATTAGAGGAAGATTGTTGTGACCCAGCAAAAAAAGAAGGACTTTTGAACAGATTGGTACTCTGAAATCATGGATCCTGTAAAGCCAGAGGAGATAAGCCACCCACCAATGGATCAGCTTCAGGGTTTAGAGTACTGTATTGACTCAAACCCTCCTTGGGGTACGATCCTCGAAACCACTCGATTGATTGGTTCTACTCTTTTAAGTATAGCTTGTCTGAGTTTTTATTTGATGATAATGTTATTGCAGGAGAAGCCATAGCTTTAGGTTTCGAGCATTACATTCTTGCTTTAGGAACTGCGGTGATGATACCTTCATTTCTTGTTCCTATGATGGGTGGAGATGATGTGAGCTTTATTTTTACGTTTCTCTTTTTTTCTCAATCCAAAATGAGTGTTTCTAGTTTGATTGAGATTAATGTGTCCCATAAAAAATCTGATTAGGGTGATAAAGTGAGAGTTGTTCAGACACTACTCTTCATTCAAGGTATTAACACTCTTCTTCAAACATTATTTGGAACCCGTCTCCCGACTGTGATCGGAGGCTCGTACGCATTCATGGTTCCAATCATTTCAATCATCCACGACTCTTCTTTGACCCGTATTGAAGATCCACACTTGGTATGTTGAGCTTTTCTCTTGGTATAGTATGATGTTGCTTTTGTCTGAAGATCTTACCTCAAATGTTTGAATCTTAAAATTGAGTAGAGATTTCTAAGTACAATGAGAGCAGTACAAGGGGCGATCATCGTTGCATCTAGCGTTCAAATTATCCTCGGTTTCAGCCAGATGTGGGCAATCTGTTCAAGGTATATATATCTTTCTATACACGGACCACTGCTTGTTCTCATATAAAGGTGTAGACTTTAATGATTCCTCATCTGACTTTTTTTCAGATTCTTTAGTCCTGTTGGTATGGTTCCTGTTATTGCATTAACCGGTTTTGGACTCTTCAACAGAGGATTCCCAGTGGTATGTTACTGATATTTCTCTCTTTAAAGATTGAAAAATCATCTCTTTGGTTCTTATTTTATAATGTTTTTGTTTGCAGGTTGGTAATTGTGTTGAGATAGGAATTCCAATGCTTATCCTCTTTGTCATCTTCTCTCAGGTTATTAACCTAAGTCTCTCTGATTCCGATACAATCCAGATAGGCTTCTTTACTGATGTTGTTATTTCATATGTTCTGTCTGTGTAGTATCTGAAGAACTTTCAGTTCAGGCAATTCCCTGTAGTGGAGAGATTCGCTATGATTATAGCCCTAATCGTGGTGTGGGCTTACGCGCATTTATTGACAGCGAGTGGAGCTTACAAACACAGATCTCAACAGACGCAAGTAAACTGCAGAACGGATATGTCTAACCTCATTTCTTCTGCTCCTTGGTTAGTTTTTCTCAATCCTAATATTTCCTAGAAAATTCAAGAGTTGTTCATGGTGTTTAATAAGCTTTTCTTGACTTTATTTAGGATCAAGATTCCTTATCCACTTCAATGGGGAGCACCTAGCTTTGATGCTGGTCATGCTTTCGCTATGATGGCTGCTGTTGTAGTCTCGCTCATTGAGGTAAGGTCCCTATGAAACAAGATTAGTCACATGACTAAATAAGAATCTTCTTGATGTGAGAATGTCCTAAAAGAAGTATCTTTTGACTGTGACAGTCAACTGGAGCTTTCAAAGCTGCTGCACGACTGGCGAGTGCTACGCCACCTCCACCTCATGTTCTTAGCCGCGGAATTGGATGGCAGGGCATTGGGATACTCTTAAATGGGTTATTTGGAACGCTAAGCGGTTCAAGCGTCTCTGTGTAAGTTGAAAAAGTTTGAATGATTTCAGACTATATTCTCCAAACCAACTTGTCTCATGATTTTCTTCATTCTTGCAATGCTGCAGAGAGAATGTTGGATTACTAGGAAGCACTCGTGTTGGAAGCCGCAGAGTTGTTCAAATCTCAGCAGGGTTTATGATATTCTTCTCAATGCTAGGTGCAGTCCCAATCTCCACAAACCAGCTTTAGCTTTTTCTTGGGAGATGTTGTTCTCAAAGAATTCTTGTTTTCTCCTTTTTGCAGGCAAATTCGGGGCCTTGTTCGCTTCCATACCTTTCACGATATTTGCAGCCGTGTACTGCGTCTTGTTCGGCCTTGTTGGTCAGTACTAGATACATATCTTATCTCTCAGGATCATTATACCTTTGGTCTAACACATCTTCCTTTGTTTTACAGCTTCTGTTGGGCTCTCTTTCCTGCAATTCACAAACATGAACTCCCTGAGAAATCTCTTCATCACCGGTGTGTCTCTCTTCTTAGGATTATCGATTCCCGAATATTTCAGAGACTTCTCCGTGAAGGCATTGCACGGTCCAGCTCACACCAATGCTGGTTGGTTCAATGATTTCTTGAACACAATCTTCTCGTCTTCACCGATGGTCGCTCTGATGATCGCAGTATTCTTGGACAATACTTTGGATTACAAAGAGACAGCCAAAGACAGAGGATTGCCTTGGTGGGCTAAGTTTAGAACTTTCAAAGGAGATAGCAGAAATGAAGAATTCTACACTCTCCCTTTCAACCTCAACCGTTTCTTCCCTCCTTCATAAGTTTTACAACTTTTTTTTTTTGGACTCAGTATTGTGTTTTGTGTGTGACCTATCATCACCCAATATTTATTTTATCTTTTTGAATCATTCTTTTTAATCTAATGAAAGGTCATATCTTTTTGATAATTTCAGTATTACTTCTTACGTAAACCTTATCTCTAAGAATCTAATATAGAGGTTGGGTGGCAACATATCATTTACATTATAGAGCTTGCTGCTAAAAATGGATTTTCCAATCTACACAATACATATTTGCTTCTTTCTTTTTCAACTCTTCTGGTTGGTTTAGGATATTAGTATTAACTTTTTAGATTAGTCTATAGGTTCACTTTAATCCCCCAACAAGGTTCTTTTTCTCTTTTAACGATACCCACTAATAATTCAAATTCGAATTATTATTTTTTTTGGGTCAAAAATCACATTCGAACTATATTTATATTTAGTATTCTTTAACAATATATTGAATATAAGATCAATAATCAAGATGATGTTTGACTATACCTATCTCTATTTTAATTTTATTGTAACTATTTAATGGATATAATGTTTATTATAAATTTATTACTTTTTATAAATAAATTTCTAGTTTAAATTTTTTTATAAATTTATTAAATTGATTTAATTTTCTGGATTAATTTCTTTTAATTAAATTTGGTGTCTTAGATTTATTTTTGTATATTCAAATATTTTCCATCTATTGTTAATTTTTATTAAAAGTATTTATACGAAATAATTAATATGACAAATGTTATATACAAAAAGGTAAGGACTAGATGATTGCAATATTTTATGTGTTATATATTCCTTGAATTTAATTTCTTTTTGCATTAGACAGTTTCTATTTTTTTTGGGTTAAAATTTTGTTATTCGACCACTTAAATAGTGAATTTTATTTAATTAAATTGAATTAGAGTCGATATTAGTTGTTCTCATCTTCACCAAACTTTCTTCTGTTATTATTCTTTTTCATTTTTGAGAAAATGGTACCAAACTTTCGTCTGTTAGCTCCTCCTTAACAAAATAAAAAGAGACTTTCATTAACTCAACAAATATTTCTACAAAATGGGTTTTTGTTTTACTGCCTAAAATCGAGCTGAGAGTTTTATAGAAAGAAGAAAGACAAATTGAAACGGAAATTGAATGAAAAAAGGAAATTGCAACTGAAGAGCAGAGGATTAGGGCATTTTGCAGGTGATTGTAGCGACGAGCATACGTTTCCCGCAAGGGATTTGATGCGATTTTCTGATTATTTTTCTTCAGTTGCTGAATGAATTGATCGGACACATAAAGCTGAAACCTTGTTGATGTTCCCAGATTCTCTGACGCTTGCTTCTCTGGATCATAAAGTTCGTCTCTTTTCTCTCACTTGTCATTCAAGTGGATCTGGACTCTGCTTAAGGTATGGTTTTTTTGTACTTTACGACTTTGCTCACCATTGTTTGAGATATTATTAGGGTTTCGAGTAACAATCATTGACGATAAATAATGTGTTTGAGCTATTACATGATTTTAAGTTTTGGGAATGTTGTTTCTGTGCACTCTTTGTCTGATACAATCATACTTGGTCTCGGACTTTGTAGGAACTTGGGAACTCTATAACTAAAAACCCTCCTCGTTTTTGGTATATACATGAATTAAATGGACTCGGAAAGTTGTTCGAAATCGATCAGTGTTTGTGAAAGTTCGAGTGGATCTGTGCTTGAGGCTGTGATTGTCACTGATGTCAAGGGTGAGACCAGTAACTCTGTCTCAAAACATGTGTTGATTGAAGAACAATGGGAAGAACAAAATAGGACTAAAACGCAACAAGGAAAAGAAAATGATTCAAGAATGGGCAAAGATGGTGTTGGATGCAGTAACGTTTCAGCTCCTGATCTTCACGAGGGAGTTACAGATAATGCTACTGCGGTAAGCAGACACGAGGCAGGTTCTGTTATCGCAGAGACTGGTACTTCAATAAAGGCAAAGGCGAAGGAGTTCCATGTGGTTGATTTGAGTTGTGGAGGAGAAAGTGATAATGGGCAAAGAATCTGCAGAATTTGTCATTTTGGTTCTGATCAATCACCGGATAGAGTTTCTGGTAAGCCAGTAAGTCTGGACTTGATTGAGATTGGTTGCAAATGCAAAAACGAGCTTGGCCTTGCGCATTTTCATTGCGCTGAAGCTTGGTTCAAGCTAAGAGGAAACAGGTAATGAATTAAATTCCTTGATTGTTATTAGCTTAACAATGGTATGGATTCGGTGTCTGACGCATCAACTTGACTAATCTCTACAAGATTCAGCATTAAGTGAAATATTTACAGATAAATCTCGGTTTAAACCTCTTTTCTCTTCTTGGCAGTGTATGTGAAATCTGCGGTTGCACAGCAAAGAATGTTACAGTAAGGTTGACGGAGGAGTGGAGCGAAGTAAGGGACACAACACTGGAAGAGAGAAGAAGACGTGGAAGTGGACAATCTTGCTGCATCTTCATGGTTTTTCTGCTCACTATCATTCTGCTTCATTGGTTTTTCAAAAAGATGAGTGGTTACTACCAAAACACATCAAATTAATTTGTCAGTTGTTAAGCATATCTGTTGGTAATTTTTATCATTCGTTTCTGACTCTAAAAGACTAAATGGAAAAAGAAATAGATAGAATACAAGTTCTTAGATCAAACTCTGATTAAGAATTTATTAGATGGATAAGTCAGAGTTTTTTCAACTCTAGATTTTGACTCTTAACAAATATAACAAAACCATTTGCTCAAATATGTTTATATCTTCAACCTTACAGCATCGTGCTTCTTTTTTTCCGTTCAAAGGCATCATTCAATCAACAAGGGCTTTGTGCATATGCCTTACATATGGGCCAATATGGTTACATGTAGTTATAGACCCAAATATACACGCTTTTATATATGTCGTACCTAATGTTTTATATCTTGGGCCACAAATGGCTAGTTCAAAAGAGGTTGATGAATAAGTTCAAAAGAGATTAGTGGTACTGTTTCAAATATTGTCTTAGGGGTGTATCCACTGTAAAATACATAACAAGTTTTAAATTTTTAATGAGTTTTTAGATGATTTGAAATGAATTAAAAAAGTTTATAATATTTTAATTAAAACATTATAAAATCTCATCTAAAACTATAAGATTTGGACTTTTATATTTTTAACTAAAAAACTCTACCAAAACATCTTCAAATCAGAACAAATTTCTTAAAATTCGCTATTTTAAAGTATATTTTAAAATCCAGTGTACAAAAGTTTTAAAATCCATATTTAAATAACAGAACATTTGTTATTTTTATACAAATAACTTCAAATCCTAAATTGAATACAATTTTACTTTCTTTTTTGTTGTTGTGATTGATAACAATAGAAAAGGTATATTTATTATCGATGCGATAAGTTACTATAAAACATCCTTTAAAAATGTATGAGCAAAGAACAATAATTACGCACAAATGACAAAATTTAACAACAACAGAAAGACAAGACAGAACAAAAACATGCAAACAGTAAATCAATACCTTGTTTTGGGAGACACTCACAAACATACGTACCTCGCATCATAGTTTAAGATCCAGAAGTTGATACATATATTGTTTTGCATGGGATGAATTGCGGGGCAAATCTCCTTTGGCAGAGAAGCATTTTGCTTGCATCTCAAGCAATGCCAAAACCATCTGCCATAGGAGTATCCGCCCAGTAATCCAGCCATACATTGATGATCTCTCTTTCGTCACAAACATGCATCTTCAGTTTTACTATTTATTATATTGTTATATGTTTGATGTTTCACCCGTTTGCATCTTAAGTTATTGTGAATTGGAGTAGCAAACAAAGTGTATATATAGTTGATGAAAGTGTTTGTAGTGAATGCATGTAGAAAGCATATTCTGTGGCAGATCCCATGTTTTATAGAGCATATGTGTCTAGTATAATCCTAAGCACCCCTTCATGAGGTCATCATGCTTATGATTCCGAATTGAACATCTCTTTTTTGTTTTATCAGTAACTACAAATATTTTGCTTGTGAAGTGTATACGAAGTTTTGTGATTCATGTTTCTAATAGGTATTGTCCCATAGTATATGCTCTTTGCATCAAGGTTTATAAATACATTCCATAGTCTGAATATTTTCATTTGAAGCGATCAAGTGAGAGAGGGATAAAAAAGACTAACACTTGGTAGAAAAACATTACAGGGTGAATCCTCTATTGGCAGGGGACGCTGATGACTCATATATTTTTGTCATCATTTTTCTCTGCCAAAGATTTGCCTCGGCAATTTTTGTCTACCTTTATTTATTTCTCTAATCTATTAGATCAAAATTTGTCTAATGATTTGTGTTAGTGTCGTCGTTGTTTTACCATTTGTCTTGAAATTCTCATAATGCATGTTGTTGACCAAAAAGGTTATTGTATTAGATTAAGAAAGAACCTAAATTTTTTCATGTAGTGGAGTTATTTGAGGTAGATGACTTTCTTTTTTATCAAATCATACATTTACGATTTGTTAACAATGTAGTGGACACAACAAGTGTTGTCGAAGATTTGACTCTGAACAAAAAGCTTCTTTCTTTTAGTTCGAACCTTACAACTTTGATAGAGGCTTTCACACACTTCGCAGAAGAATGCTCTCAACCCTTTAGTTAAGAGAATCCAAAAACCAAGTTCAACAATCAAGTTAAAACGATATAACGGTTTTACAATTTTCATTATAAAATACTTCAAAACCTAACATGTTTCTGAAACAGAGTTATCCTAACAATTGATTGCCACGAACTATACATTTGGCAATATTTCTAGTTAGCTACATATCTCATGATAAATCTTGCTAACAAAGAAGAAAAAAGAAAAAATTGTTAAGAGTTTTTTTTTTGTTAAAACGTTTTCATAAATAACAAAAATTGGAAATTACAAACTGAACCAAAATCGATTATACTCAAAATTGGGCTCGGTTTAGAGGTGAACTCGGTTATAAATTGCTATACAAAAACCAATTTTAACCGGTGACGAAAACCTAATTGTTAGATACTATGTAAAGCTAATATGTGCATTATCAAATAGCTAATGATCAAGTACAATAGCATGCAAGCTAATGTTTTTCTTAGTTGGATATACTTAATGAATATGCTGTCAGTGCCTGAGGAATATAACTTTCATCTTGGCTTTTTCAAAGCTATATCGTAAAATCTTAAAAGGTGCTACAAGAATAGGATATGTACAAAGTATGACAATTTATATAAGTATTAGAATTTCAATTCTACAGACTAATGGGCTAATAATAAAAGTAAGGTTGTATACCATAGTGGTAAAGTTGACTTCATTGTAATTATTTTTAAAAAAATATATATATTGAGGTTGTTAGTACTTAAGTCTTCTTTAATGTTTAATTATTGTTCTGGATAAAAGAAACTTGTGTAATTGTGAAATAATGTACTTCAATTTACGAGTTAGTATCTAGTTTTTGTATGAGATTTCTAACTTGAAGGTTACTTAACGAAAGAGAAGAGATGTAGAAACCCCTATTTCTCATTTCTCAGAGCCTAGACTGTTGGTTTGTTCTATGAATTTCTCAACACAAACAAAGAAAATAAAGGCGTTGATAAGTGCCAAACACTCACAAATTAAAACACAAGGCAGAAAATTAGACACATATATTATTTGAAACCTATATGTCCAAATGACTACAATATTTTAACACTGCCAACAAAAAAAAAAGTTTGTGGGGTTGCAATATAAAATACTTGGAGAATATAAAACCATGGATGTTCCATTCTAAAGAATCAGTTTCTAGTTAATTTAAATATTAATTTTATAACCTTTACAAGTTTTCCTTGACAAACTCAATTCAAAATATTATTTCTAGAATTAACCATCTTAGTTAATTAATAACCATTAAACCCAAACTTTTCTTCCCCTCCCCCCCCACCAAACCAAAATAGTAACACAAGCACATTGATTTTTTTTTTCAATATAAAACGCTTGAAAAGTTTTATTTCTTTAAGTCATAAAATTCTGAACTGGTCATGTACCGTACATGTTTGCCTAGACTTGAAACTAGGTTTACATTGCGGGTCAAATTCGTCCCGCATGATCTGTTCCATTGTGAGTAGGAGTTAATTTTTTTTGTTTAAAATTTACCTGCCAGATCCGCAAATCTAAAAACGTAAAACCCGCATTCGCTCTGCAAAAATTTTGCGGCATTCATGAAACCTGCGGATAACCCGTAAAAGTTTTTTTTAAAAAAAGTGTAAAAGTGGAAAAACGTGTAAAAATTTGCGAGATCTGCGGGTTAACTGCATCAAAACGATACACATTTCGGTCTATACACATAAAACAACACACATTTCTACCTATATTTATTCAAAACGACACACTAGTTAAATAAAGAAACGACACAATTTTTAAAACGTGGATACCCGCAAATCCGTTTCCAAAAAAATGTAACCCGCACTCGTACCGCGAAATATTTTGACGATCTGTATCTGCCCTGAAGATTAACAAAAAATATTTTGGACCCGCACCTGTCCCTCAACGGATCAAACGGGACGGAACCTGTTGATTTTGACTCATAATTTCAAGCCTACTTGAAACCAGTATTTGATAATGCTTTTGCTTAGAAAGATTAAATGGCTAAATAAGCCATCCTGGTCATCTCTGAATTCGAGTCTATAGAGTTTCTCTAATGATCTTTATTCCATTGGTTTATTAGAAATTTATTAGATTTTGGACTTTTTAATATCTTAAAATTATAATAATAATCAAGCAAAGTAGAACAAAACAGTGGAGACTCGAATAAAATGATCTGATGACCGGAAAATATCGGGGGCATAAAGGATTATTCCTTAAGAGATTAAATATACGTACGTAGGAGAGATCTTATTCTTAACCGGAAGGATAGTGCCACTGAATATGCTTCTTGCAATGTTATATATATGTAAACACAATACAGAAAATTGTTTCAGTAGAGAGAGCCTGAAAGATATATGGAGAAAGTGTTAATGCATTACAGGGCAAGATCTCCTTTGGCAAGAATCTATTACTTCATTCTTGCATATGCATATATGTTTGTGTTGAGCTCTCTGCCAAAGGAGATTTGCCCGGTAATTCTTTTGCACCAATGTTTTATGTAACCTTTATTTTTCGATAATCAGATTTAATTCAAATGTTTCAGTCGAAAGAACACTAGTTCTTGGATCTGTTATCAATAGCTAGAAGAAATCGATTCCTAGCTTTAAAGAAAAACCATTAGATGGTAACAATTTTTTCGTCTTGCTTTATTTCGAGTACTACTTAGAATCAAAGAACATGTATTTAAAAAGATGCTCATAAAGATAATTTTGATTTCTCGCGTGGCCATCATCCGTAGATGTTACTGGATGAGTGAAGGTCTTGTATTCATGAAGGGGTAAGTGAAAACACTGATTATGTTACTAATTAATTTATAACGACTTTTTTTTTTAACTTTTTTACAAAATTCTACGGATATGTACGGAACCATGACATATATTTTTTAAATACCATGTTGGAGGTTCTTTTATTAGTTTACCTATATTACTTTGCTGATATCGTATTTTCTAAATCTTTTAGTCTAAATTTACCGTCTTTGTTTTAATATTTTTTGTGGTTTTTTCAATTCAAATTTAGATCGTTTTTAAAACTCATTTTTTACCATCTATAGGTATAAAATTCCTGAAAATTATGAATTGAAAACTAGGAGATTTCATTATATATGTCTTTCTCAAAGATTCTTGGAAAATACTCATAACTTCACTTTTTGAACTTGATAAACATGGATTTTTAAGTATGTTATGTGATTGAGTGTATGCTATGTACAATGGTGATTGCTTTATAAAATTTTATCGCATTAATATTTCCATAATTGTTTTGTATATAAAAGTTTAAAAATCCTGACTTCGGAGGCGGCCTCAGATTGCAAAATCTGCTAAAAGGATAAGAAGCGCAAAATGGAAATATATATATATGTATACTTGTAATTGTTTTGCCTATAAAACCTTAAAAAGGAAAAGGGCAAAATGGGAATATGTATATTTATAAGAGCACTTGTTTGGCAATTGTCAAGTCACAAATTCGATTTTTTTTCAAAGCCCTATCAAGTCAAGTGAAGCGAAAAAGTTTCCTCCTTTCGATTCCTAGGGTTCTTGCTGCAGCGAGTGAAGAGAGGTATCGGGTGTTTCTAATCGGAACCCTAGTTTCTGTAATCAAAACAATGTCTCACCACTCAGACGACGAGGAAGATTATTCCTTTGACGATGATTCCGACTTGGAAGAAGAGGAGCCGATAATGAATCGCTCAGGGAACAAGAGGGGAAGATCGATTTCAGACTCCGTCGGTGGCCGCGGGAATAAGAAAAAGAAGCCTTCAGGTTCCATATTCATAGAGGATGACGACGAGGAAGAGGAGGACGATGTTGAGGACGGTAAGCCACATTCAATTTCTTCTATGAACAAGAAACTCATAGATCGTCTTCTTTCACTTTTTAAAACTGCGTATCGAGTTTGCTTTTGGCTTACGGCTTGTATAAATTTGGTTCTCATATTCTTAACTCGACTAGGTGGCGACGCAGAAACATGGTTGATGCCTGAGATTTTGGTCAATGTACACAAGGACGGAGAGGATAGCAATGTGGGTGTCATCCGAGATGTTCTTCCGGTTTGTCCTCTTTATATTTATACACATGAATTTTTAATATAAGCTTTAGTTGGAGAATCATTTCATTAATGCTCTGTTGTGATAATTTTTGGTCATCAGGATGGCTCCTGTGTAGTCGCTCTTGGAGACACAGGTGAAGGCGAAACTGTTATGGCGATACAAAGCGAAGTGAGGATAGTTTGTCCGAGGAAGAACGAACGTGTGAAGATTGTTGGAGGCAACCATCGTGGTTCATTAGCTAAGCTCATTGGTCTTGACGGATCGGACGGTATAGTTAAGTTAGATGACACTCTCGACATCAAGATTCTAGACCTGGCTGTATTAGCCAAGCTAGTTCATGCGTGACTGACTGACCCCATTTCTCATATTGTTTCAAATGAATTACTCTATTTTCTTTTACAGCAACTACTTAATTAGAAAATTACTCTGTTACATAAATTCTTGAGAGTTATTTCATTCTTTGTGGTCTTACTTTGCATTTGTCTGTCTCTCTCTCGTATTAATACTTAACTTAATAACTGTCCGAAGCGCCAGATTTTTGTACACAATTAGGATAAGGGTAAAATTGAGACATAGACACAATGAAATGCTCTTTCTGATCTTCAAAGGCTTTCGTAGTATAATTGTGAGATTTGTCTTTTTCAGCTTTCTGAGGCAAAATTTACTGAAACTAGTTCAAGGAGTTTGTTGATAAGTCTTAATTGTTAAAAATATTAACTTAAAAAATTATTATTAACTTCTAAGAGACATAAAGTCAAGCTCAAAAGTCCTTTAGTCCTCTTCAACCAATTCGTCTCCCATTCTCTTTCGTTAGTATGTTTTGTTCTTTTCTCATTCCCAAGCCGCCTCTTCTGAAATTTGAGATCTTCTTCTTCATTTTGATATTCCCTAATTTCTTGCCAATTAAGCTAAAACTAGGTTTTAATATCATCAAGTCCATCTTTTTTGTCTCTCTCTGTATGATAATATTATCAGGAAAATGGTCTTATCATCTCAGTTCTGGCAAGTTTAGTTTGTTATCTCTATGGTGCACATTCTTAATTATCTAATCATTTTTCTTATATAATTAATTGATAATTCTATGGACAGGTTTTGTTTAAATTGCGGCAAATTTTTCTTATATAATTGATAATCAAAAACTGATGAGTGGAAAATAAGGTATTCTAATCTTGTTTAATAACCAATATAGCATCTGATTTTTTTTATTATTACATCTTCTTATGCAATTTTTTTTGATTAATAAAAGTTTACATTTCAAGTACAAAATTAAGTCCACCTACATAACACCTAGTATGTCAATTACAAAAACAGATTTTACGGTTGTTTAGATTCACGAACAACCAACAATGATAATTGACCAAAAAAAAATATTAATGAACAACTTGTTTATGTCGACTGCAACTCGAAGGCCCATTTAACAACCTTTGAAAACAAAAATTCGGCCCAATCTGGGTCGAAAAATAATAAACTGACGTGGCAAACAGCGATTCGTTATACTATCGTGTCGAGCATTTCTCTCGCACTGCCACGATTTGGCATTAATCCAGAAAAAAAAAAAATTGATATGGATTATAAGGTGACCTTCGTCTTTCGTTGACCATCAAAACTACAACGCTCTTTCTCCGTGTGAAGGGGAAGAAAATTATCGAAGCCGGCGGTTTCGGAGGTGATCGGTCTTCTTTTCTCTCTTCATAGATCGAAATTGCTCGCTTCTCTCCTTATTATAATCTCTTCCGCTTTCTGATTGTTTCTCCTGAACGTTTTCTTTTCCTAATCGTGATTTGTGAGTCTTTCGCATCCTGCTTCGGAAACAAATTGGCTTGTGCATTTATTAGATCTGTGTGATAGTTGATCTGGGTTTCTTAGATCTGTTTCGCATGTTTTAGTTACCGATCTGTATCGAATTTATGTATATACGGTGTGGATCGGAGGCGTTTTTGATAGATCTGGTGTTTAGATCAACTGCGATACCGCTTGAGATAGCTTTCCTTAGCTCTAGTCAAGTAAAGTTTCATTCTTTTGTTGTTTTCTACTCGTTTTGGTAGTGGGTTACGATATTGTTCAGATTCATTGATTTAATGTAATGTTGACGAGCTAGATAGGAGTACTTACAAAAGCTGTGATTCATGAATATTCTAGTTGGTGTTTGTTCGCATGGATGAAATAAGTTTGAATTTTGCATGAAGCTTATAATTTTTTGTCAATGCATGTGGATTTGTTTAGTTTTTCAAAATTTTCTGGTGATTTAGAAGCTAACTTGAAAGTTATTTCTGATTTATACAAAAGCAGATAAACTTGAATCAACGTAATCCGATACTACAATGGGAGGGGGATTTCGTGTTTTGCATTTGGTGAGGCCATTCTTGGCTTTTCTGCCAGAGGTCCAGAGTGCTGACAGGAAGGTGCCTTTCAGAGAGAAGGTTATCTACACTGTGATCTCTCTCTTCATCTTTCTTGTCTGCAGTCAGCTTCCTCTCTATGGAATTCACTCAACGACGGGTGCAGATCCATTCTATTGGATGCGTGTCATTCTTGCATCGAACCGTGGGACCGTGATGGAGCTGGGTATCACTCCTATTGTCACGTCTGGGCTCGTGATGCAACTCTTGGCAGGTTCAAAGATTATTGAGGTCGACAACAATGTCCGTGAGGATCGTGCCCTCCTGTAAGTGTTGTTTCTTTTTACAATTCCCAGAATAACTTTTGGCTTTACACCTCTATCTGAACTGTTTCTATGTCCGTTTGGTTTGACCATGCGTTTTCTTTAGTGAATTGTTTCCAAACCCGGATTTATTAAGCTGGGGAACGCCCTAAAGCTGTGGTCTAGTGAGTTCTTATTCTGTGTTTGGACTTGCTTTGTAGGAATGGTGCTCAGAAGCTTCTTGGTATTCTGATTGCCATCGGTGAGGCTGTTGCATATGTTCTTTCTGGAATGTATGGCCCCGTTGGACAGCTTGGTGTTGGAAATGCCATTCTCATCATCCTCCAGCTTTTCTTTGCTGGAATCATTGTTATCTGCCTTGACGAGCTCCTTCAGAAGGGATATGGTCTCGGCTCAGGAATCTCCCTGTTCATTGCCACCAACATCTGGTAGGACGAGTTCTTCCTTGTTTATAGAGCATTTCCTTTCCTTTATATCCCTTGCACAATATCGTTTCTGACATTTAAATTGATGATATGCAGTGAGAGCATTATCTGGAAGGCATTTAGCCCAACCACCATCAACACTGGTCGTGGAGCTGAGTTTGAAGGTGCTGTTATTGCATTGTTCCATATGCTGATAACTAAGTCCAACAAAGTTGCAGCTCTCCGCCAAGCATTCTACCGGCAAAACCTTCCAAATGTTACCAACTTGCTTGCCACAGTCTTGATCTTCCTGATTGTGATCTACTTCCAAGGGTTCCGTGTGGTTTTGCCTGTGAGATCAAAGAATGCCCGTGGGCAGCAGGGATCATACCCAATCAAGCTGTTCTACACCTCTAACATGCCCATCATTCTCCAATCCGCTCTTGTCTCAAATCTTTACTTCATCTCTCAGGTACATACATTCTTTCCACGTAACTATACGTGACTTATCTCCACAATACAACATAATATTTAACATTGAATATCTTCGTGGTCAACAGCTTCTCTACAGGAAGTTCAGTGGAAATTTCTTTGTAAATCTATTGGGACAATGGAAAGAATCTGAATACAGTGGGCAATCTATTCCAGTTAGTGGTCTGGCTTACCTGATCACAGCTCCAGCAAGGTAATGCAAAGAATCTTCCAGTATTTGTTTTATCTGTCAATTTGTTTTACGCATCAACCAGTTCGATGAATATATGTTACCATATGGCTGCAGCTTCTCGGACATGGCAGCTCACCCGTTCCATGCACTGTTCTACATTGTCTTCATGCTCACTGCTTGTGCTCTTTTCTCAAAGACATGGATTGAAGTCTCCGGATCTTCTGCTAGGGACGTAGCTAAGCAGCTCAAGGTAATAAAATCATAGCAGCTCGATACATAACCCGAGTTCATACATGGTGTGTTTGGTATTTGACATTGGAAAATTCATGCGTAACAGGAACAACAAATGGTGATGCCGGGACACAGAGAGTCAAACTTACAGAAGGAGCTGAACAGGTATATCCCAACAGCAGCAGCTTTCGGAGGAGTGTGTATCGGTGCACTGACCGTTCTGGCTGATTTCATGGGAGCCATTGGGTCGGGGACTGGAATTCTCTTGGCAGTGACAATCATATATCAGTATTTCGAGACCTTCGAGAAGGAGAAAGCAAGCGAACTCGGCTTCTTCGGGTTCTAAGTTAGCCTAAAGTTGTAAACTTTGCTTATGCAAAGGCAGAGTTTCAAAGCAGAGAAGGCACTTTAGCTTCTGTGCCAACCTCAAACGGTTCGAACACACAGTTTGAGGAACGCATTTGGGGTAGACCTTTTTTTGTTGTTAAAACAAATTTTTCACTTGTAGTTTTTCTTTTTAATATAATTTATGTTTTTTTTGCTGCTTTTAAAGTTAAAACCTTTTGTGATAGACCCCTTTTCTAATGTACGTTTCTAGGAGTTTCACTCATGACCAAATAAACAATTTTACATTTTTGAATTCAAATCAATTTATCTCTTGTGGCCTACATTTTTGAATTCCAACGCAGAAGCTCCCGTTCCCTACTTCGGTGGATTGAGGACTTCATATATCTCAAATATGTATTTGTCAACGCATTTCACTTTGAATATATCTCAAATATGTGATCATGGAATCTCTCAAAGATACGAAATTTTAAACAAGTCTTGTTATAGATGGATGAGAAGTTGGGAACAAGAAACATGGGCCTCATCAGCATCAAGCACACAATTTGACAAAGGCCCATATTAAATCAAAAACGACCCCAGTTTGTGCTTCAATGTGAAACCCTAGACTCGAGCACTTTTGTGTGACTGTATATAAAGCCGAGACTTAGTCTTCGAAACCCTATCACTTTTAGAGCACTTTGTTTCACCCGATTATTAGAATTTCTTTTCTAGTTCTGTTTATGTGGTCTTCTTGATTGAGTCTTTGTGTCCTTTTGCTTCTTCTTTTTTTTTCTTGATGTTCGTGGAAAGTGATGATATGTAATTGTCGCCCCAGTCTTATTTGCATTCATTGCGATGGATGCAATATGGTGATTGACTTTCATTATCTGATTTTGTTAACAGCTCCATCAATCTCTCTTGTTTTTTTTGGTCGTTTTTTTGGTTTCACAGTGTCAAGTTTTCGAAATTTGGTTTTGGTATGTTTGATCTTTTAAACACACAGAGAAGAAGAATAAGAAGAGGAATGAGGATACTTATCCAACGTCTATTAAGTCTGAACAATAGTGTTGAATCAATGACATGCACTACCATCTGACCTCTTCAGTAAATTGACAAATTCAATCTGCTTTAGTTGTTAGTTTAATATTGCCTTTGGTATCTGATGTCCAAAGTTATATAAAGTAGTTGGACATTTCGTAATTCAGGGCTAAATTGAATATAAAACAGGTTTTGCGACACTGATTGCTTTCTCATAATAAGCTTTCTGTTACTGTACCCCTGTTTATATCTTCACTGTTATGTATCTTAATTTTGGTTTGGTGCCTTCAAAAAAGTCGGTGTTTTTCAGAAAAGTCGGTGTTTTTATAAATCTAATTTAGAAGAACTGTTACTAAATTGCATGCTTCAATTGTAGTTGTGTATGGATCATTTTTCTCAAACTGGTAAAATCCAATCTGTATATCCTTCCTCTTTACCATAGCAGACTTTACTGAATAATCGTTCAAAAGTTACAGATTCATTGCTGATTCAAGACATAATTACTCTAGAGCTGGCTAATTTATTTGCCAAGCCGCCTGATGACAAGAAAGTTGATTCATCCAAAACTATGAAGCAGAGAATCAACACTTGGAGAGTCTAAGTAAGCAGGACTATTATCTATGGTGTTGAACCGACAGTTGTAAAGCGAATGAATCCTCTTTGGTCTAAGTGTTTAGGTGGATCTGTGAATACACCATGTGATTGTTCTTGGTTAAAAGAAGCACCGGTGAAGGGATTAGAAGAGACTTCGCTTGGAAAAAGAGTGGAGTCTTGAGTTTTGAGATGGTTTGTGCTGAATTGATCAAGATGACAAAACCTTGAAGAATGACCAAGTTTTCTCAACCTGGATGATTTCTTTGTCTACAAAGGAGAAGCTTTAGTAATTTTAGTTTAGCTCACATTTGTCTTGTTCTTATAAAAAACAAAGTTGATAACTCTTATTGTTTCACTCTTTTGTGATAGATCGAGAAGAAGCAAAAAGATGTTTTTATAATAATACCATTCATCATCTGATTACACTTTAGAGTTCTAGAGAATGAGAATAATCTCTATAAATGACTTAATCGCCAGACATTTCTTTTGCAATTGGTAATCAATAATGTTACTACTAGTACTTGGGCTTAGTGCGACCGTCTGCACAAATCTTTAATGGTTGCAGGCTCGTCTTCCTGAGAAGCTTTCGTTTCTTCAGTTTCTGGATTATACTTTCATGCCTGTCTTTACCAACTTGCATCTTGGCACGAGCTTTGAGTTCTTTGTCAACTTTCGATCTAGGACGTATCACAAAGTCCATTAACATTGCTGTTGGTACTTTCGCTCTTCCCATTACTCCTCTACCAGGTGGTAGCTTGGGTTTTGGTTTCGCAGAGAAGTCAAGATCTACACCAAAGTCTCTAGCTTTTGTTCCAGGAGCTGTCTTGTTCTGTCTTCTTAAAAGCAACTGCTCTTGCTCTTCACATTCCTCCTGACTTAACATGTCCTCATATCTTGTGCTCTTATCATAAATTATATGACCCCATCTCTTGACCAAGTCATTAGCAAGCCTCCTGTTAAGTGTAGTTTCTTCATCTGATTTTGACAAGAACAGCATGACCTTGGCGAGACTGCTCTTGATCAACTGTTCTCTCCTGCAGTCTAGCTGTTTATCTAGTATGAGACATAAATCGTCAAGAATCTTCAAGACAGATGTGCGGATGTTTATGTTCGGTAAGCTACCATCAGGAAGCGGCTCGAGCCAATTCTTGAGAAGGTTAAGTACTCCATGATCTAAGAAGTCGGATTGAAGCTGTTTCTTGGAGAGAGCTCTAACGAGAATAGGCAACTTCATAAGCTTATTGATTGCAGGTTTCCCTTGTTTGTTTAGCTCTACGTCATCTTCCACAGCGATTTCAAGATTCGCCATCACTTGTTCTACTTGCATCGCAATCTCCGACTTGTCTTTTTCCGACTTGCACTTTTCTTTCCTCAAACTGAACTGTTTGGCTGTCTCATCATTATCTCCCTTTCTCTTAGCACGATCAACAGCCTTAGGGTTGTTGTTGTTGTTGTTCGTAAGCAAATCCCACATCTCTTTAATCTCTGTGGAATCATCATCACGAACCGAATCTTGCTTCTTCTTCTTCTTAGGACCAGACTCATCTTTTTGGTTCCTCTGTCTCTTCGTCCCTACGTTGTTGTCAGAATTAGCCCTAGGTGGTTCCGCAGAATCATCAAAAACCTCCTCTTCGTCTTCGTATTTAATATTGTTTTTGTTTAATCTTCTTCTCTTTGAGAATTTCGGTTCCTCCTTCACCAATTCGTTGATAGAAGAATTTAACGCTTGCATCGTATTCTCTTCTTGACTCATTTTTTTTTCTCTTCTTTCTATCGTCTTCTCTCTATCGATCTCTGTGTTTTTTGAAGTTCGCAGAATGTTTTGATTGAACAATTTCGCTTTACCGTGGAAAACTGCTTATATAGAGATACTACTTAGCTTCGTGTAGTCCAAGTTTTCCTTTTTTCTCAATTTTGAGAAAACCGTTAGAAAACGGTTGCGTTTCTGTGTTTTGCTTTTTCCTAAATTCTGCGAAAACTGTTGGAAAAGAATAAAATATATCTAAAAAATATAAATCTATGAGAAATATCAAATATCTATGTATTAAAACTTTTTTCTAAAAAGTATTTTGCTTTTATCACAAGTAAATAAATAGTCTAATAGGCAAAGAACTGGTAAATAAATAAAAAATAAGAAGAAAGACGAAAACGGGTCCTAATTGCAAAATTGGAAAACAGAGGATCTCTCAGAAAACCCTAAATAAACCCTACTCAATTCGGACCCGACGGCTTTTTTTTTTTTGGCGACTTCTTCTCTATACTTGGGGAGTTTTTTCTTCTTTTGTTTTCGTAAATAAGATTCTCAAGTGGTGATGGAGATCGATTTGGGAGCCAACGCGTTCGGTCTCGACTTCCATCCATCAAAGAACCTTGTAGCTGCTGGTCTGATCGATGGACAGTTGCATCTGTAATTCGAAAGCCCTTCTCTTTCAATTCCTTGTTTCTATTCCACAAAAAGCATCAATCATGTAACCTCGAACTCTCTCTTTTTTTTTGCAGATACAGATACGACACAGATTCTTCACTTGTCAGGTAGTAAACGCTCTTTCTATCTCCAAAGTTTGTCTCTTTTTGTTGTCGGTCGTCCTAAGAGATCTCTGATTTTTGGTGTTAGGGAGCGTAAAGTTCGTGCCCATAAGGAATCTTGCAGAGCTGTTCGCTTCATTGATGATGGCCAAAGTTTGTTTCTATAGCTTTAGAATAATAATTTGAGCTCATATCGAACAATTGTAATTCCACTTTTTTACATTGTATGCTTTCTATGGGTTATAGGAATCGTCACAGCTTCAGCTGATTGCTCTATTCTAGCTACCGATGTGGAGACTGGTGCTAGTGTCGCACATCTTGAGAATGCTCACGAGTAATTCAGTTCCCCTTTCTTTCTTTTTTCTTTTTTTAAAATTGGATACACTTTCTGGTAGTTTGTTTAGTGACTGAGAATATTTCGCATTGGTCTTCTAGGGATGCTGTTAATACTTTGATAACTGTTACTGAGACAACAATCGCTTCAGGGGATGATAAAGGGTGTATTAAGGTCTGTACAAAGATTTTCTCTTTCGTCTTAAATCATTGAGAAATTGTAAAGCAACTATAATTCAACTTACTCTGATGCTAACTTAGTGTTCCCTGTCCAAAGTCTCTTTTCCAACTTTCTTCCGGTTTGCTACTCTTTTGGAGTGAAATTATATGCTTGTTTTATGATAATGTACGCTCATTTGCTCAGATTTGGGATACGAGACAGCGCTCTTGCTCTCATGAGTTTAATGTTCATGAAGATTACATTTCTGGCATGACCTTTGCATCTGATTCAATGAAGCTAGTGGCAACAAGGTTTGGATTTTTGTAGTCACCTGATTTGGTGAAGCTAGTGCGTTTGAGTTTCCATACATGACTTTTCCGCTTATCTGTCTTATTCTGGTTTCTTTGATACTGTTTAGTGGAGATGGGACTCTATCTGTCTGTAATCTCAGATCGAGCAAAGTCCAATCTCAGTCTGAGTTTTCTGAAGATGAACTGCTCTCTGTTGTTATAATGAAGGTAAAGATCTGTAACCAGAATGTGTCAGCTCAAGCTCTTTCATCTCCACATTGTTGCTACTTATCTGAAGTGTATTATTGTTTGATCTTACCTGATTGATTTCAGAATGGCCGTAAAGTTATCTGCGGAACTCAAAATGGTATTCTCATGTTGTATTCATGGGGATTTTTCAAAGATTGCAGGTAAGCCATATATCTTTAACTCTAACTATGTTAATGGTTTGAGGCATTGGAATTATTATGTATTGAGACTTATCTGAATACTTTTTTTGCTATCTACAGTGATCGGTTTGTTGATCTATCTCCAAATTCCGTTGATGTACTATTAAAGGTGAGATGAAAATTTCTTTTTTTCAACATATGGTTACTGTGACATTACTGGGCTATTGATTAATGCAAGTCTTGTGGATTTATGCTGAAGCTTGATGAGGACAGAGTTATCACTGGATGTGATAATGGAATAATTAGGTAACAAAAAGAAAAACTTTCCATGAGAAAACTGCTATTTATTGTTTATCTTCACATAATTCAATCAAATTTTAATTGCATATTTTCTCCAGCCTCGTTGGAATACTGCCCAACAGAATCATACAGCCAGTTGGGTCTCACGAGTTCCCTATTGAAGATCTCGGTATTTCACAGTTCTCCTCTGTTTTTATAACAGCAGTTTGCTGATCTTTGTTAACTATTATACTTTGTCTAGAATGAGTTTCTAACTTTTTCGTGTCAAATCTTTGTTGTAGCTCTCTCGCATGATAACAAGTTTCTTGCTAGCACAGCTCATGACAGTATGCTGAAGGTATCATCTCTTTTCTCTAAATACAAGCCCTCGCAGTAAAGAGTTACACATGTAGATCCCTGATTTACTTTTTCTGTGTTCCTGGTGATGAAGTTGTGGGACCTAGAAGAGATTATAGAAGGTTGTAGTGGAAACGCATCAGGAGCTGCAGGAGACAGTGACAGTGACAGCGACAACGACGGGATGGACCTTGACAATGATCCTAAGCCTTCCAAAGGTAAAGAGAAACCAGCAGTACTTTCTGGAACATTTAGAAGCACTTTCTTGAGATAAGTAACAGGTACGAACATTTAAAACATCTCATCTCGAGTTTTTTTGTTTGTACAGGCACCAAGAGGAAAACAAAAAGTAAATCAAATCCGGTGGACACTAGAACTAGTTTCTTCGCAGACATGTAGGTTTTGTCTGGAAAATATCAGTTTCATACTTGATTTATCTTTTTGATTCTGACAGTTTTGTTAACCGAGATGATCGTTTCTCAATGTTTTACCATTATGGTTATTTGTTCATCACCAATCGAGCTGTGATCCTTCCCCCCATTCAGATCATATACAAGATTCCAAATAAGAAATGGCAGAGAAAGTTTATATCTTTCAAAGGAACAAAACGAAACTCATTTCGTATACATTATGAGCGCTATTGGGTAAAGCGAGCTTGTGTTCTACAGTTTACGAATAGAATTTTTTCAGAGCCAAGAAATACAAAATTTTGAACTAATAATTCAATTTGATAAGCAAGCATTGAAGGCCTGGAAGAACCAACTTTAATGAAACTATATTCAAGTGATGCTTTTCTGACTTGTTTTAAGCTATTGCCGACTTGATTGTTTCAGTTTCTGTAGGACGCCACCATGACTTCTGAATCGAAAGCAAGCTTTCATTGTCTTTAGACTGCGTCATTTTTACCTTCCATTTCATGGATTTCACCATTTTCTCAACTTCACCTATTATTTCCATGTCGTCTCTTAGGATGAAAGTTCCCTCTGGCCTGAGAATACGATCAATTTCAGCCATTACCGACTCCAAATTGCACCTGTAATGCAAAAGAATAAAAGGGATTCATCACATCAGATCAGAATATGAAGCTCTGCTTGGAGAATAGACTATAATAGCTGATGTTATCTACCTCTTCCTCAGGGTAGAGAAAAGATGATCTGCATGGAGAAGGTCGTAAGTTCTAGGATAAGTGTTGAATGATTCACACCAGTCATGATAGATTCCAAATAAACCACGTTCATATATGATTGGAAGTGTATCTGGCGCGTCCACAGGAACCACGTTCATCACCCATAGCTTCAAATCTTTCAATGCAGCAGCAAATCCTCCATAGACTGCTCTCATGTCCATCACATTTCTCACATTAGACCAATCGATTCCCATCTCATTAAGGTATGACTTTGAGACAATAGTCTTCCACTTCTCTTGGTCCGCTGTGAAATCCTCTGGGGCAGGTTTTCCATAAACACCTTCCCGTGAATCCAACCACTCAGGTGCAGTCTCAAGCCTTTCTGGCCACATATTGGGCCACGCTGCTCCTCGCTTTGCTGAATCTTCTGCCACTTTATGCATACATGCCTCAAGTGGAACATTCCTAAACAGTATATTAAGCATATGAGCATCAGATTGCATTGGTTTAGTAGTAAATTGACCAAGGATTTAAGGCCACTCTACCAGGCTGCATTTTGATCATCGGAATCCTTGCAGAGAGGTGGATCATTTTGAAGTCTTTTGTTGTAACATTTATTTGAAGTTGGCTTTTGGTATATGGCAGCACCAACCTCATTCAATTTGTCTTTCTTAATTGTCACCAGCTTCCAGCACATTGCCTTTGTAAGCTCCGACATGGCTACAACACAAAGAATGCCTCTCCAAAGTTAAAAAACCAAATTCCAAAGAGTAACAAAGAAGAAAGAAGAAAATTGCCTACCTTTCCATATACCAGAATCTTCCTCGTTCTTCCTATAGACTGGAGTGGCTGACCAGACAAAGAAACCACCCGGTCTCAAAGCACGATTCAATTCCAAAAGAAGCTTACCACCTTCATTTTCAAATAACAACCCAACAAAATGTCATTTTGTGGAACAAAGAAAAGGCAAAAGAATACAAATGCGACACAAATTTACCTTCAATATGCCAAGGGACTCTACAACGAGCACAATGGATAAGGTCAAAAACAGAACCGGGAAAGGGTAATCTTTTGGTTCCCATAACATTTAACATTGCAGGAATACCACGTTCCAGCGCAAATTGCACTTGCGCTTCATGCTCATCCTTGGGAGCAAATGACAAAGCAAGCACGTCTCTTTCGAAAAGGTAACCCCCAAAGCTAGCAACTCCACACCCGACATCCAATATAACACGAGTTCTATTTCCCCACGCAATAGCAGGATATGACTGCAAAAGAATAGTTACTTCAATACTTTTACTGCCTGGTTATGAGAAAACTATGTAGCTATTATAAACTGTACCTGTTGGATGAAATCTATGTAATGAAGAGCACCATTCTTAAACTGAGTACCACCACCAGGGAACGTGAGATGTTCACCACTCATCTTCACCCAATTTTGATGTCCCTTGATCTCGGCAAGCTTGGTGTGGGGAACATTATTGTACCAGATCTACAATCATACAAAATAAGAACAGATGTCATGACAGATAATTCAAAGGAGCACAAGCAGTTTTGTATCCAAAAACTATACTAAGTTCACCTTTTCCCTGCTGCTTGGCCACTTGATGGATCGCTTATACCCATCAGGCAGAGACACAAGGCAACGTGGAGATTCCTCGGGACAATGGCGCTCGCGGTGCTCATAATGCATTGTATTATGAAGCTTTTTGATAGCTTGCCAGTTGTCAAGGCAAGGGATATAGTCTGGCCCAGCAGTCACATTGCACGTTTTCCATCCGTAGCTACTTTGGTCCTTAGATATCGAAGACTGTTGTGCTTTCTTCTCGTTCTGTGACTCAACCAATTGGGTTGACCAAGCTCCATCTCCAGTGCTCGTCTCTTTTGTAATCTCAGCCTGGTCACCAGCTGGGAAGACCACCTTGTTATTCTTCTCCGTGCTTTCTTCAGTTTCACTAGCATTCTCTTCTGTTTTTTCTTCAGGCTTCTCTTCGGTTCCATTACCATCCTCAGATTTGTTTTCTTCCGTACTCTCTTCCAGCTGAGTTTTCTCTTTCTCCTTTCCTTCATCACTTTCAGATTCTACTTCTTTCACAATCTTCTCTTTCTCCCCATCTCCATCACCATTGCTCTCATCATTCTCCTTTCTTTCCTCAACCGCCTCAGTTTTGTCGGCAGAGCTCTCATCGAACTGGTTTCCCTCAGCAGATTTCTCAGGATCAGTCTTCACTTGGTTGATCTCGGTCAGAGCCTCATTCTCCACATTCTTTCCATCAGAAAAGTTGTTCGGATCTCGATCTCCTTCTTCTTTTCTTAATTCATTCTTAGTAGCACGCTCTGCGTCTTTTGCAATATCACTTGAGGTATAACCAGCAGAATCAGCCGCGGCAGACCACGAAGACGTGAACATCCATGCCCCAACTAAACAGAGGGAAACAACAAGAACAATGGTAATGGTTAACCCATAGCTCGATGATTTTTTCCCGTCTACACGGGAATACTTCCCCATCGCCATGTTCCTCGAGTCAATGAAACCTTACACACATTCACCTGAAAACCAGTTACAAAGAAGATATCAGTAAAGCGCAAATCAGTAAAACGAGATGCAGCATTCTCTCACAATGGACCTCGTTATACCTATCAAAGCTTGACTAAATTCATTCACACTTGTAGAAATGAAACTGATCATATCCTTTTATTTTGGCTAGCTACTTAGGCTCAATTTATAAACTTGGGAAGATGACAATATGAAACAGAGTAAACACACATACTAACAGATCTAGATCACCAAACAAAACCGTATTAACTCTGACACTCACTCAGATCTTACAACACAGTGAGCAATAATACTAAATTTTGAAAAGAAAAAATAACAATAAACGAAGCTAAAATTTTCAGGACAAAACATGAGGAGCTTAAGAACTAAAAGGAAGTTGGAAAAAGAAGATCAATTCGGATCAGACATGAAAGCAATACCTAGACAGAAGCAGTGAGATCCAGAGAGAGAGCGGTTTTGCTGAAAATGTGACCGAACTACTAGATTGAGAGGCAAAGATTAGCACAAGATATGGGTTGTTGCTTCAAAAAGATCCTCAAAGATTGCAACTTGGAGTAAAATATTTACCGGATCGGAGCTAGTTCGGTTATTTCAATTTCCAGAATCCACTGAGCGAGCTTGTGGGTTTACGGCCTTTATACGTCAAAATCCCGTTGTCAAAAAGACGACTTTAAATATATATAAAATAAAGTAAAATTATTTATTGTTCTTTATATATCACCGACACAGATCTGAAGACTTCGAGTCTCAAAGGTTTCTTAAAATGTCGCCGTTTTGGCCATGTGATTGGGACCCACTCCAGACATCTACATGTCACTTAAATTAATTTATAGGCTAAGATAAGAATCCTAATTTCTGTTTAGAGCATTTTTTTTTTTAAGAGATAAACATCATCTATCTATCAAGCTAGATTGAAGCGGCAACATAACAATATTCATTCAAAATGGGTTTATCTTAAGTTTTATTTTTTAATTATACAAATAGATAAACTCGTGTTGTTATTATTTCTATTCACTTTAGGATTTAGTTAGTCGTATCGTCCTCATCCTAGTCGGTTTGTGACTTTGGATCGAGAGTTCTATATAAATCAAAGCTTTTAGCTTTCGTTGTTGAATTTAATAAAACCAGAGCTTTCTATTTTCCTTGGTTTAACGTCCTTGTCACAAGAGATTGCACAAGTCTCTTGATCGAGCAGATTACAAATTTAGAGCCTTTTGTTGAAACAACGAGAAGATGTACCACCACTATCTTCCAGAAGATTTGGTGAGGGAGATTCTCTCTAGGGTTCCTGCGACATCTCTAGTACGATTACGATCTACTTGCAAACAGTGGAACGATTTATTCAAAGATAAGGACTTCATCAAGATGCAATATCGTAAAGCAGCAGCAGCAAAACAGCCTACGATCATCATGTTGAAGGATGCTGGGGTTTATTCAATGAACATGAATCTTCAAGAAGCTGCTGATCCATCTGACGAGGTTGCAGGAAGACTTGTTACTCTAAAAGATCCATATCATTCAGATCAATTCATGATAGATGAGATCTTTTGTTGTGCTGGTTTATTGTTATGCACCACCAGAGACAAGATGAACCTATATGTGGTTAGACTTGTGGTTTGGAACCCATGTTTGGGTCAGACCAGGTGGATCGAACCGAGAAATATTTACAGTTGTGGCGACAGTTTTGCTCTCGGGTACGACTGCAACAACAGATACAAAATTCTTAGGTTTAGCTATGATTCTAGCCGCCAAGAAAGCTTGGAAATCTATGATTATAACTTGAACTCATGGAAGTTTCTTGATGAAGACGGCATTTCAGACGCTTGGTCCGTAATGGAACGTGGCATATCTTTGAATGGAAATACTTACTGGATTGGCTTTTGTGAACCAGAAGAAGTAGAAGAAGTACCGAAGCTAATAAGCTTTCATTTTTCAACAGAGAAATTTGAACGTCAATGTCTTCCTCCTTTCCAGTATCCTTGTGATCATGCTATGGCTCTATCAGTTGTTAGAGAAGAACAACTTTTGTTGTTAGATCAGAGTTTTGATAAAAAGAAGATAGATATATGGGTTACGACCAATAATAAGATGGACCAGACCAAATTCTTGTCGTGGAGCACGTTCTTAACCGTGGATATACACATTCCTCATATTTGCTTCATGAGTGAGACACGTTTCTTCATCATCGACGAGGAGAAGAAGATCGTTGTTTGTTGCAACTCGACGCGTTTTTCTAGCCACTACGATGCCCACATTATTGGAGAGGAAGAGATTAAAGTCATAGAAGTCGTTTCTGCAGAATCTAATAATATTTTCTGTCGGCCACTTATGTTTAATTATGTTCCAAGTTTGGTTGAAATCCAGCATGAGTGAACCTCGCTAGATGCAACAGAAGAATGATATGATTACAATTTCAATATCTCTGTTTTTTTTTCTTTTTCTTTTTCTTTTTTTTAATATATATAGTCTTACTACAAACCTCTTCAAGAACATGACACAAAGACCATTGTCCTTCCTCTAGTGTTCAACTTTCGTATGTATGTGATTATTCGCCGGACTAGGCGATGTTCACTCATTTCAGATCATATTTAGTCTTTTACTCATTTCAGATTATACTCCTTATCGGTGAAAAGTTCACTCATTTCTGATCATATTTGGTTTATCAATCACGGTTATCTCCCGAGTATATTATGTTTTAGTTATTGTCATTGACAATTCATGCAGTCCATTAGTTACACATGTAGGCGTTCTTGAACATACACACCCACTCACACAACTTCAGTACATCGTTGCAGTGGTTTAATTTCAGTAACTATGTGTGATTTGATATGCTAGCGTTCAGATGAATCCAACTTCACATTCACATATCATTTTGTGTGCTTGTGTTCAAGGAATTAATAAAATCTGCAGTCAAAAGACAACATATATTACATTTAAGAAAAAAACAACCATGTTCACATCTCAACATGAATCTAAAATTCCTTGACATGAACAGAAGACAAATTTTGTTCTTGTTCGTATATTTCTAAAAACGCTCTCATTATTATCTAGCAAAGACATTAATGGTTGAATGTACAGAGAAGAATCGACGGACCATGTATCCTGTTTCGTCAGCTGTTCTTTGAGCTTCTGATGTCCACTCTTTGCTGAATATATTCCTCCTGTTCTTCATCATCACACAAAGTTATCTATGCGTCAAGAACTTTACTAGGATGTTCAGATGCTCGTTGTCTGAAGTGATGCAAATTATTTATAAGACACATCGCAGCTTCCAAGATTCTTAAGCTAAGACTAACCTGTAATTATCTTTCAGATCCTGGCATCAAATCAAACAAACCGCAGCAACTCAACCACGAGGTTCGAACAATTGCCGGACCAGAAGGCAAAAGACTCTGCATACATGTCCAGAAGATTAAGGAAACAGGAACTCAAATACAGGATGAAAGAAGAAAGAAAACGAGATGGCACCTTTTCTTCAAAACATTCTGGCCCTTCAGATTCTTTCACTCTCTTCACTTCTTTACTTGTTTCCGCAGCAAATCCTGGAATGATACCCTCCTTGGCTGCTTTTATTTTACGCTTCTCTTCGTGTTCATCAGACTTGTCTTGGATAGAAACCGAGTCTGTCGAGCTTTCAACATGCTTATTTTTGTCAGAAATCACAACCTTTGAGACAGAAGGATCCAGAGGCTTTACAGAATCAACAGCAGGTGCAATTTCCAAAATTGTAGTATCACCAGCCTCTTGAGAATCTGCTATTCTGGTATTGTGAGTAACATTCTCAGGAAAAGAATTGGGTGGTTTGTCCACACCATTCTCCTCGTGACCCATTCCTCTTCCAAGTGCAATAACGTCTTCAACTTTCGCTCCTTGTCCCTGAGTAAGGTCTGCATCTTCTGTTTTCTCTTCGACAGTGTCCTTCCCCAGACCAGATAACGGAGAAGGTGATGGATCTCTTGTCCACAATTTTCCATTTTCTTGAGAACCAGGGGAACACAAACTGCCATCACTTTCTCCCCCATCTTGACTTCCATGTTCATCACACCCTGAGATGTTCAGCAAACTTCAAGATCAAAGAAACTACTAAAAGCGCAACAAAAGACTTTCTCTTTGGAACATTACTGGGAAAACGGTAGAGAAAAAACCATCCACCACTTGTTGCAAGTATCCAGAAACAACAACACACACACAACCAAACACGAGTAATTTATTATCAATGTTTCGAGCCATGGATATGAGTTCTCCTTCACTAAAGCAAAGTCAGAAACTTTGGAGCAATAATCAAACAGAGATATGACTTAATCTCCGTATCCCCCACAAGATCCCCAAAATAAGCTTCTTATAAAACTGGATCAAAGTATCATTTACTTGGCTTGTATACATACTACCAAAAGTGTTCAAAGTCAATCGAAAAGACAGAAGAAGAAACTTACCTAACAAAAGAAACCCATTTGAGAGAGAATATACATATAAGCTCTAAACACAAACGAATAAAAATCACTAAAATCCCATATCTTGAGAAGGGAAATTATATCGATCCAGCAACTACAAATACCAAAAGTAGTATGAATAGTATACCAAAGAAGAAGACAGTACCATGACCATTGGAGCCATTGTTGCTTGTACTGGCTCCCAAGGCTTCCTCCTCCTTCTTCTTCTTCAAGGCCCTTCTCTTCTTCGCACCAGACGGCATGATCAATGGATTGTAAACGAGCAGCTGATGAAAAATCGAAGGATGGGTTTGGTATTGGTTCGTTCACTCCAATGGTTCTCAAGCTTTTCTTCGTCGCAGTGGGGTTTGCTTTATTTGTTCGTTTGTGGTGTTGTTTTCTCTGCTTTTTGTCTGTATGTTTGGGGAAAATCAAATGTCACAGTAACAGTCAAGGCAAAAAGATAAGGCGTTAGTCTTTGTTTTAATCGGATTATTAAACGTGTCGATACGGCTCCAAATCTACAGTTTGTTTGGTTTTTTTTTTCTGTATTCTACACTTTCTCTGAAAAAATAACTGAAAATGAAGACACTAGTTAAAGCTGTGTTCTCGTTGGGCCGATTCAAAAGAGCTCTGGTCTTATAAGGATAATCATGCCAAAGCCCATAACTTTCTCTACCTAAACAACTTTTCATGAGCAAGAAAAACAAAATTTAGTGACGAAACAAAGAAAATGAAATGGGTGTTAGACATTTAGAGCGTAGTAGACTAGTCCTTTTGGAGACCTATGTGGTCTAATATCGGCCGAGTAGGACTGAGTCGAGTCTAATAATATGCAGACAGATTTGACATATCTATTCTCTGCAGGCTGATGCGATGTTTTTGTATAATGTCAACCTCAACGTGGCAGGTTTATATTTTTTTCTTTCTTTAATAAAGATGATTTTTATATATTTTTATTGGTGCAATACATAATCTATGTTTAGATCTAAACCTAGCTTCATCTTCCAAGACACCAAGCTACGGTAATATGCAGTTCGTGTTTTGACCTTTGAGACTTGGCTTCTTGTAACAAGCATAAGGCAGAAAAAGAGAAAATAGGCCACAAAACCTAAAACTTAAGTAGAGAGAAGACTTTGTCAGTTGTGAGAAGACAAAGTCCCTTGTCAATATCAGAATCATGGTGTACCACAAACTAAGTAAGACTCTTTAATACAACATAACGTGAAACCCACCTGCGATATACAAGGGCTCTGTTTACAAAAGAGAAGCCAATACAGAGACATATACTAGATACCAGATCTTGTCTCTTCTCTCTCTCTTTTGTCACGTTAAATTATATCTGCTTTCGCTAGAACAGAGCAAAACAACCAAGAGATGAGAGGGGCTGCGTCGTTAGTAACCTTAAACCACAAGATTCTCCGGCCATGTAGGAAACTCCTGATCAGAATCACCAAGAGCTGTCCTCAGCGCCATAACCGGCATTTGAAACTCAAAAAAGCTTCTTCTTCTAGTAAGTCAGGGAACAAGGTCACCAAAGTGGTGGCTTTGTTCTTCCTCTCTTTCCATAAGAAGAAGCAGAAGAAAGAGAAGATGAAGCGGCTTAACGAACTAAGGAGCTTCTCGCACGCTGTCAGTGAGAAGAAAAAGGCCCCAAACCAAAAATCAAGCAAGAAGAAAGTTTTCCCATCAAGACTCACAATGTCTTGGCTAGGTCAAGGGAAGGGAAACAAATCGCAGGAAGTCCCGCAAGATCACGATCCAAGTATAGACAGCACAAGGGCATTCATTTCTTGATTTTCAAACAAGACCCGCCGAGTTCAAATTTATCAATTTCAACTGGATTATATGTGGATATTTTCTAGGCTCTCTCAATGTATCAGTTATTGACATTGAGATCCTACACTAAGATATCTATATTACACGATACTCAATAGCAAGATCAATCGTGTGTTTGGATTGTGATCATGATAAAAGTTATACAAGATTGACGCATATGACGATTTTGTAATGGAGTAAAACCTTTAAAATTAGAATCAACAAACGATTTCAAACTTCAAGAATCCATATCATTGAAAAACAGAAGAGAAGAGAAGATAGACATTGAATTTTATACATCTATCCTACAACTACAAGCACGGACCATTTGCTTCATTCCTCCTACCTAACCATAGGCAAATCAACTCACCGAAGACGGTGAGAAGTTTGATTCATCATAAATTATTATCCCCCGACCAGTTCTTGGCAGCACCTCCATTGTATGAGGACCTGAAAACAGAGACAAAAACCGGAAAAAAGAATTAGCCACTAAAGTGAAGAATTGAAAAGCTTAGGGCTTCCTTTTACCATCAAGTAACCGACACATTGCTATAAACTATTTTCATTTTACTCTTTCGAAGAAGACCAGACTCTAAGGTCTAAGCATCACATTACATTTGATGTTAAGCGTTTAACATATTGCCAAACATTACTGGTATGATTCTTGAAAAGAACTGTATTCGGCTAAACCCTAACTGAAAAAGCCCACATACAGAAACAACTGCCCAACAAAGCAAGTAACTAGAATCGCAATCAACAATCAAAATCCGTAGCAATAGATAAAAAATTCCACAACTTTTATGTTAAAGCAGTAAAACTACAGAAGCTCTAGACCCACACTGCAGCTAGAAGAATCTCGCGAGGAAAGAAAAAAAATGAAAATTGGCCGAGCAAATCTTTCTCATTGGAGAAGATGATAAACCTGGAACGTAGTAGCAGCTCAAAAGAAATGAACCCATGGCAGTATGAGCGGAAGGAAAAGGGGTAAGTTAAACCCTAAGAAGGAGAATTAAGAGTCTATTCACAGTAAAGTAATGATCTTTGGTGAGCCGCGTGCTCACAGTTCTGCACAGAGCACGAATATCAATGAATGTAAGAGACTGAGAGAGACTTTTTGTTTTTGCTTTCGACGTTTCGTGTTTTGAAGGTCCCCTTCGCGTTTGTTAAACTGCTATGGGTCCTTAATGGGCCCAAATAATAAGGCTAACTGAGCTCTTAGTGGGCCAATAGATTATGCATTTTTCTCTCCGTTATCGGCAACAATTTTCTCTCTTTCTCTCTCTCTTTCACAATCAATGACAAGAGAACAGCTGTTTCTGTTCAGCTTTTTGTCCACATCCGCACAAGATAAATCCAACTCAGATATATTCATCAGGTTTCGATAATTCCAAATTAAGTACAAAAGACAACACTTGAGAAACATATTTAAAGCAGACAAACATTTGAATTTTGATCTTAAGATATTAACAACTATTGTTATTCTTTTTTCTTCTCATAAATAACTAACACGAATTTTTTTCTGATTTCTATTACAATAGAGGAAAATAAAATAATTTGAATTAGAAAATAAATGGATCAATCTTTTTCTTAAAAAAATTGTTTCACATTTTCCTAGCTTTAATTAATTGAAACAACACGGGAACACTGGGAAATTTTCCGTAAATTGCAAAAAGAAAAATAAAATTTTGGGAGATGAATAATCAAAAGGCAAAACCGGGCCTAGTAACGTGGTCAAGCCTCCAAAAAACCGGTTAACCTGAGAACCGAATTCCGAACCCGGCTCAGATCTCTTCCCTTAAGAGTCCTTCCACTACCTGTACAAACCGAAAACGCCATTTGTCCTCCTTGTATCCTCCGTCCAACGATAACATGCGGTGGAACAATCTCTCCTCTTCCTCCGTCGGAATATTCCTCCTCCTCCTCCGAATATTCATCCTCCTCTTTCCCGACGTACCTCCGAAACATATTCTCCGGGATATTCACCGGAAGCGAGCTCGACAACAACCCCGCCGTCTTCTTCTCCGTTATCTTGATGATCCGCCTCGTCTTCTTCCTCTCCTTGAATCCAACAAATAGACGATTCTCGTCCTCCTCCTCGTCCTCGTCGTCTCTCTGGAGAACAGAGCTAAAATCTTCCGAGAATACAACTTCTGATTCATCGAATTCTTCAGCCATTAATTACAGAGATAATTATAACTGGAGGTTTTTTTGTTGGTTATATGAGACGATTACAGATGAGAAAGTTGAAGTCGGATAGAGTTAATCTCTGTAGAAAAGAAAATGGGAGGTTTTTGTTTTATATAGGGGAAGCGAGAAGAAGAAGAAGAAGAGGACGAAGGAAACGTAGAGAGAGTCTTGAGTTTGTTTTGGGGTTTTGTGTGTGTGTTTATGAAAGTGAATGATGTCATCATGATAATGGCATAGAGTGCGGACCCCGCTTTACTTTCTATTACATTATGACACTTTATTATATACAAATTAAAATGAAATTTTTGTTTTATGATATGGTATATCTGTGGACATATCTTATCTATACGTGTCTGTGCAATGCAGACTGAGACTGGGACTGTGATTGGATCGTCCTTTTGGTCACCATAAGTAAGTCGCATCAAAGTTTTCATAAGTTTGTCTTTAGTTTCTAACTTTTGTAACTGTTTTATAGACATGAATTTATTCCTTTATTAACTGTATTTTCAACTACTATAAACACTTTCACACACATTATCTTAGGTAGAATTGTATTACGAGCGTTCAATGTTTATATGAAACATCATAATCATGAAAATATTATAATACAATGAGAAAAAAATAATAAAAGGGTTTCAAACAATTTGTTGGATTTTCCCCCCTTATTGCGTTTTAATATTATACTGAATGGCATATTTTAATTATGATTGTTAACAACCTAACTAATAGTTTGGATGTTTCATAAAAAAATTAACTATTATAATTTTATCTTAGTCATATCACTTAATAAATTGGGTATATTATTAGCATTTTGGTGTATGTTTTGGCAAATAGAGAACATCCATTTTTTTCTTTTTTTTTGCTTTCACTCTACAAAGTTTTAACTTTTAACACTTTTTTGTCGTCACGAAGTTTTAACACAATTGTAAACCACAAAAAAATTGTAAAAATATTCATTTATGACGTGAAAACACGTGAATTTGTCATATTTCGTAACTTGTGTCTCATGACTTTTCTCTTGCATGGTTTACAAAACATGATAATATGTCCTTATATAATTTTATAAAAATATTATGAAGTTAAGCATGTTTAAATAAGTAGAATTCAATAAATGCAAAGAAGATATGTATGATTATGAATCTGTTTCAGTCTTACCAGAACTGGATCAACCATAAGTTTTTAGGAACAACTTAGAATCACATTTTGTTTGCTCCACATACTAATAGAGTTGTAACACTCGAAAAAAGGACTTTTTGGGGATTGGTGACAAATTTGTCAAATATACTACTTTTGTGTTTTGTACGTGACAAGTAAACTGCAGATAGGCACACAAAACTACATGGTCGAGCCAGTTTCAATTATGAAAAAGCAAAATCCTTTTTGAAAAATAAATCAGTTTGTTATAATCGGTCACAATTTGAAATTTTACAAACAAAAACAAGTATGTATATAATCTGGTTACTTTGCTTCTTCATATATTTTTTATATGTGGTAGGTTCGAATCTTCTAACTATTAAATTTAGGAAAATAAATAATAAAATTTGATAACTTGGCTAATTTTTGAAGTTAGAAACAATACTTATTGTGTGTTTTACTGGAAAAGGAATCTAACGTCTGCGTGTACAGAACACATCAGACTCCGTTGCTTTCGGCCCACGCGTACTGTTTTATATTTTTGGTACCGTATAAAATACTATTCTATCGTTAGTGGTATATGTCTAGAAATAATATAATCCATTTATTGATATAGAAACAAATTGAAGCCGATTTCACTTTCCAAAGAGAATCTCAAATAACTTTCGTGAATTTTATAATTTATAAAATCTCTTGCACAAATCACTAGGGAATGATTGGTTATGTTCATATAAAATATTTTAGAAATCAAACTACAATGACTAATTTGACATACATTAGAGATGCAAGATGAGATCAAGTAGCTTTTGGGGTTTCGTTCGTCCTAATGAAAGGCTAATAATAACAATCATAAAGATGCGACCTAGAGCAAGGAAACATGAAATTGCGATTAATAAGAACTAGCTAACAGCAACAAGAACATTAGAGCACCTCCACCGTTTAAAAACTTAAAATAAGTATTTAAGGTATTAAATATTATTAATTTAATATATTTTATTAATTAATTAAGTTTTATTTTTTAGTTAAAAGATAATCATTTATAACTTGATAACTGGTTAATGAATTTTTTAAAAATATCTCACAAGTTCTAAAAGAAGAAAACTTTTTTTTATTATTAATTTATTTTTAAAATAATGACTTTAGAACCTAACCGATGGGGATGCTCTTAAACTAAACAATAAACCGAATAAGGTTTTAAGACAATGAAAGGATTTAATCAAGATTAAAAGCACTAAGCCTTAGGGATTTATTATAGAGATTAATCAAGCAACTCACTTAAAATTGACCAACAACTAGTTATTCCTAATAATTTAATTTCGCACCTATATTTCTATTCAAAAGTCTTCATTTAGTTGTCATTGTTTGATTTTAAAGTTAAAAAATATTTAGGGTTAAGGTGCTTAAAAAACAGGAAAAAATAAGAGAGATTAACAAGCTAACATTAAGTTGATTGCAACGAAATTTTAAATGCCTATATTCCAAAATTTTGTGATGTTTACTAAATACTCCGTGTAAAATGTATTATTATGGTTACCGATCAATAAAAATTGGCGGCACCAAGTATAGTACCAAAATTTGGGCTTTTGGTTTTTATGCTATAAATTTATTAAGTTCTAACTATTGCACTATCATTTGCTGTCTTGTTTTGTGACATCAATCCAATCATACAAATTCAATACTTAAGAAGAAAACGATTAAAAAAATATATACTAGTAGTTTTGGGGAAAAAGACATTGGGATCTGAAAATCGGCGGAGCCTAGGCCCTACTTTCCAGATCTATCTTGCGAATATTCTATTGAGAAATTTATAATTTTTTGGTGGAGTAATCATATCAGCGAGGGATGATGAATTAAAAAGTAATACTTGACAAAAAATAAAGTAATACATATTAATATATGGTGGAGGTAGTAAGCTTATAAAGTTAAAATCATAAAAATCTTGTGATTAAGTTTTTTTTGTTTCTTTTACTTATTTCATACATATGAACATGTGATGACACAAGTTGAACTTTATCTTTAGCAACCAACAAAAAAAGTTCTCAGGTTTGCCATGTTGAGTCAGTAATGTAGCTCTTCACAGTCTTTGACAAAAAAGTGTCGCTCTTCACATTAGTCCTTCTCCCATCTGTCATATGTAAAGTTTGTTCAACCTTTATTTATCGCTTGTTTTGGTTTTAAACTGATCACATCTAAGGAGGAACATGTAATATATATGTATACGGGAAGAACTGTATAGAAAAAATAGATATCGAGTGTATATATGTATGCATGCGACCACATACCTGCGTGTACGTATGCATATACGTAGGAATGTATGTATATGGTATTTTTTGTTAAGGTAATATGTAGTTGTTTAGTTATACGTTGTGAAGTGATGGTGTTGTGCTGGCTACGGAACGAACCACAAACGGGTTTATCCTGATTATTCGTTGCTTACTGTTTTGGTTTAATTTAACATGCACGTAAGTATCACATGAAAATCTAATTAAGTAAGATGAACGTATAGATCTATTTTCGTGAGTAACGGCACATTGGCCAATGGCTGATGTTTTTGTTTGGTTCTTATCTTCTCGAACCACATGCTTTAAGCAACGTATGCTTGAATAATCCAATAGGCATCTTGGAAATATGATAGTTAAGAATTTGTGTATAATTTAGTTTACTCATTGTTAATATGTTTTTGACCAGGAATTTTAATCTAAGGGTTTGTGCTAATATCATTTAATGTTACCGTTTAGATTTGAGTTCAGTTTAATATGTATTGTTGAATTGTTAACAAGAAAACAAAAAAGACTTTGAATGCAACTTTTTTTTGTACAATTTTGATGATAATTTTCTTACAATACACTAAATAATTTTTGTAGATTTCTGTACATGATATAATGTTTTTTCTCTTATAGAATCTTTCATTGATAAATTCAAAAACTAGCACGAGTGCTTATCGTCTATATATCAAGAATTCATTACAACAGCCAACTCTAGTGAGTTGTTAAAATGGCCCAAAAGAAACCCAATATGGACCCATAAGGCTCACGCAGTTTGAGAAGACAGATGAAACGACCATTGTTTATAGAGAAAGAAAGATCAAGAAGGACAGCCCTAGAAGAAATCAGTTTCGATGAAGCCCATCATTCCTCTCGCGCCAAACCTCAAATAACATTACTTGCCAAGCAAGAACATAATGTTTTCTTGACCATGCAAGATGTGTCATTCTCTAGGTTCGATTGCACCACATTGTACCCCAGTCTATGATATGTGAGGACTTTGTTTCTAGCTATGAGCAAGGAAGTTCCCATTTTTAAAACCTCTCCCCTTTAGTTGGCATTATATTATGCTCGAGGACAAGCAGATGTCTAAATCTGAAAGAGTTGACATTGTTTTTTTTTGTTTATAATCGATTTTGAAGATTATTTTTCCTGCTTAAAATCCCCACATATGTCTAAAGGAATTCTTCGGAAATGGTTTGAATTGTGTCAGTTATGATTTGTAATGTTGTTGTCAAATTTGTTTGTATCGCTTATAATGAGGAGAATGTTATATTCATAGACATTTTTTTAGTTTTCATATATATATATATAGGTATTTTGTGCTAATTGTACACTTTATAGGTGAAAAACAACTAAATGAGTAAGCAACAAAAGTCAGAAGTGTCTATTTTTATAATAATTTGAAAATAAAAAAGAAAAGAAAAGTATCACGTTTTTAAATTCATGTACATAAAGTAACATTCATCTTGCTCCATTAATTAAATCGTTTCACCTGTACCGTGTTCCTATTGATAATTTGATTAATGGACTTTTCTTGTATGACGTATCACATACTTGGCTTTTCTGATTTAGTTTTGAGTTTATCCACAAACTACATTTTAATTCAGGTTTTTCGGTTCAGAGTTTGAGTGGCTTCGGTCCAGCTAACTTCTTTTTCGGTTTGATATCGCTTTAGTTTGGCTTAGAAAAGCAAAATTGATGAGAAATAAAATGTGATTTCATCGGTATCTGTAGTTTATATGGTGGTTTGTTGTGTTCTCGGTTAAATTTGGTCTAAATTAGTTGGATTGCAACTTAATTAACCCCAATCAGAACTCGGTTTATTTTATTTTTACATTTTGGTGCATTCCGGTTTAATTGTCGAACCGAACCTATGAAGAATGTTCATGATTATTATTATATAAACTTTTAAACGTAAAGTTGACTTTGTTTTCATTTTTAAACAACATAACCCCATTTCGATCGACGCAGAGAAAGACAGAAAGATGGAGATCGCAAACACAAAATGGGTGGCTGCGGCGGCGAGCATATGGATACAAAGTTTTAGCGGAGCAAGTTACACATTTGGAATCTATTCTTCTCTTCTCAAATCATCTCAATCTTACGACCAATCTACCCTTGACACTGTCTCCGTCTACAAAGACATCGGCGCCAACGTAGGCATCCTCTCCGGCCTCTTATACACGGCGGTTGCAAGCGGCAGAAGCGGTAACGGCCGCTTCTTTAGTGGGCCATGGGTGGTTATATTTGTTGGACTGCTCCAATGGTTCGTTGGGTATGGTTTCATATGGATGGCTGCATCGGGAGTGATCCAACGGCCTCCAGTGGCTGTGATGTGTTTGTTCATGTTCTTCACCGGCCATTGTCAGCCGTTCTTTAATACGGCGATTGTGGTCACCGCCGTCCGTAACTTTTCCGACTATGGTGGGACCGCCGTTGGTATTATGAAGGTAGTACATTTATCTACGTTTAAGACTAGAGGAATAAAATAATATCAATTGGGGTTTATTGTTAATATATGATATTGAACGTGTATACTAATTTTTATTATACAGGAAGACCATATCTAAAACGAAAATGTAGAACTTTTCGTTCCTTTTTAAATATTAACATTACTAGCTGGAGAAAGGAACTAGTATATATATGTGAAAAAGATAGATTTTACTACGACCAATCTATTTTCATATATTGTAACTACTGACAATCGGTACTTAACGTTAATTAAAAGAAAAGAAAAGAAAAGCTAATAAAACTCGGTTTTGATCAGTGGATTAATGAAATACACGAATTAGAAAAAGGTATTAGTTACTATGATAAGAACAATATTTTTTATAAGTTTTGTAGTGCTTAAGCAAAATCAATCATATATATAATGTGTTGTGTTTTTAATTACAATTTAGGGTTATCTTGGGCTAAGTGGAGCAATTCTTGTTCAAATGTACCACATTTTCTGTAAAGGTGACCCAACGAATTACCTTCTTCTCTTGGCCGTAGTACCATCACTTCTCATCTTGACGACGATGTCTTTCGTTAGAACGTACGACACAGTCATCGCTGGCGACAAGAAACACTTGAACGGTCTCTCCGCCATCGCCTTGATAATCGTCACCTATCTTATGGTCGTCATAATGGTTGAAAATGTTATCGGAATATCAATGCCCATACGGATATGCTCCTTCACTCTTTTAGTTCTCTTGCTCGCATCTCCTCTCTTGGTCGCGGTTAGAGCACATCGTGAAGAGAAAGAGAGATTCTTATCTTTGGATTTTCCAGTTCTGGAGAGAATCACCTTGCTTGACACTCCTAAGCTCAACGCTTCTCCCGGTAAGGTTTGGTTTCGGTTCTGATGTATTAGCAAATGATATATTCCGCCACGATGTGGATTATCAGTTTAGCCGTTTTGGTCCCTTGATTATTATACTTATCGAAGTGAAATTTCTAACATTTCAATTTACCAACAGATGTTAATGTTGTCATGACCAATGACATGAACGTCCTCCAAGCAATATGCACAACTAACTTCTGGCTTCTATTCCTGGCGATGTTATGTGGAATGGGTTCAGGGCTCGCAACGATAAACAACATCAGACAGATGGGCGAGTCACTTCACTACTCTACGGTTCAACTCAATTCCCTGGTGTCTCTTTGGAGCGTATGGAGCTTCCTTGGCCGGTTTGGGTCAGGTTACATCTCAGACGCCTATTTACATAGTCATGGTTGGCCAAGACCGGTTTTCATGGCCATAACTCTAGCCCTCATGGCTATAGGTCACATTGTCATGGCCTCCGGTTTACTAGGAAGCCTATATATCGGGTCCTTGTTGGTTGGTTTCGCGTACGGCTCACAATGGGCACTCATGCCTACTATAACGTCTGAAATATTCGGGATTCTTCATATGGGAACTATATTCTATACAATTTCGATAGCTAGTCCGATTGGTTCGTACTTTTTCTCAGTGAAGGTAATAGGCTACTTGTACGACAAGGTAGCTTCTGTGGATGATCATTCTTGTTATGGAAATCAATGTTTTAAGATTTCGTTTGTGATAATGTCGGTCATGTCAATGCTTGGATCTCTTGTTGCTTTTGTGTTGTTCCTCCGCACAAAGAAGTTTTATGCAACGCTTGTGGCCAAGAGGATCATGAAGTAGTTCCTGAAGCAAGGGTCTGCATTGTGGCTCTCTGTTTATTATTATTTTTTTTACATCATATTTCAATTATCATATTTATTATTTGTAGAAAGCGTGGGTTGTGAATCTATTTGAGAGGAAATAGATTGGGTTTTATGATTGGCAAAAGTTTAGCAACTAGAGGAATGATCATATATTTATAAATTATATTGGTTTTTTTTATATACATAGATAGTCATTTGCTAAGTAGAAGAAGATTTTTATCATTTAAAAAATGAAAGACATTAAAATGACTGTGATTCACCAGACATATCTACTAAAAACAACCATCTGTTATCTAACTCCATTAAAGTTTTAGTACACCGGACTTTGATGTTACTGCGTACCTTATTCTCAATATGTACATACACTAAACGGTAATTTGAATTTCCCTTTCCTATATATATTTAAGATGAGAGGTCAGAAGAAGAGAGAAAAATTGCAATTCGTTAAAGTGTAACACTGCAAAAAATTATGATAAATCATAAATGTATATTTTTAACCGAAGCTGATTGATTTTTTTTTTATTCGGGTCACCGTTTGATTTTTAAGATTTGAACTTTCGAACAAAACTGAAATTCTTACATGCGATTAATTTATCTAGTTGATTGTGTGTTTGCGTGTCCTAGTGGAGTTGATACAACTCATCATTTGTCTGGTAAACGTGTCTGGAGGCAGCAGCACAACGCTAATACCTTTTAGATTTCGCAAGAGCAGCATATAAACTGAAAGGCTTTGTCTTTAAACAATCCTTTACTCAGTCACGATGTCCAAAGAACAATTGAATACTTCTTCTCTTCATTCTAATTCTGACTTTAATATCAACAGAGCTCAGAATTTGCTTATACAGTTTGGATAAACCCAAGAGGTGGCTTCAATTTATTCACCAGAAGCAGAGACTAAAGATAAAGATGGAGAGAATAAACACGAAGTGGGTAGCAGCAGCAGCGAGCATATGGATTCAAAGCTTTAGCGGAGCGACATACACATTCGCGATCTACTCTTCAATCCTCAAATCATCTCAATCTTATGACCAATCTACCCTTGATTTCGTTTCCGTCTTCAAAGACATCGGTGGTACTTTAGGCATCTTCTCTGGTCTTCTCTACACGGCCATGACTTCCAAGCCAAACGGTCGTGGTGGTGGGCCATGGGTTGTCGTTTTCGTGGGTTTGGTTCAGTGGTTTTTGGGCTACTTTTTCATGTGGGCTTCGGTGGTTGGGCTGATTCCGCAGCCGCCTGTGGCGGTGATGTGCTTGTTTGTGTTCTTGGCTGGTCACTCGCTTCCGTTTTTCAACACGGCAAGTGTTGTCACCGCCGCTCGTAACTTCTCTGGTTATGGTGGGACTGCTGTCGGAATTATGCAGGTAAGAAAATTGGTAACGTGATTGTTGTTTTAGCTTGGTTAAGGGATCAACTGGGTGAAACTGAAACTCACTTGTGCATTCTCAGATTTGATCGATCTTGTGCGTTTACTAGTTTCTTTCTGAAGATTCATTGCACCCCTAATTATTTCAAACGCATTTTCTGCATTTGTGTTGTTTACATGACAAAAAGTTCACATTTTTAATACACTCAACAGAGCTTTCTGCTCTGGCTTTGATTTTGTTCAGTATGGTTCCTATTAGTAACAGGTGGAATCAGGAAAATGAAAACAAGTTTGTGGAATAGAATAAACGAGAAACTTTGATTTGGAGGATTTCATCTTTGGTTCCAGATTTTTTCGCATCCTATATGGTGTGATTAGTCTGTTTCATTTTGAGTCTTTTGTTGTATACTCTTAGTTTGATGTTTGTTGGTTTACATATACAAGTACTGATTCATTTTCCTCTTAATATGTGTATACATTTGACTTCAGGGATTTCTAGGTCTAAGTGGAGCAATTCTGATTCAGCTGTACCACGCGGTCTCCGGCGAAGGTAACCCTGCTACTTTCATTCTTCTGCTGGCTATAGTACCAACGCTTGTCATCTTCTTGACTATGCCTTTTGTAAGAGTTTATGAAACGGTCAGCACCAGTGACAAGAAACACTTGGATGGTCTCTCTGTGATCTCTTTGATCATCGCTGCTTATCTTATGTCCATTATAATGGTCCAAAACGTTCTGGGTTTATCACGGTCCATGCAGATTTTCTCCTTCATCCTTGTGCTTTTATTGCTCGCCTCTCCTCTCTTGGTTGCGATAAGAGCCCTACGTGAAGAAAAGCAGACACTTCCGTCCCTGGATCATCCTGTTCTCGACACATCCGCCTTGTTAATCTCTCCGAGTTCGAAAAAATTTCCCGGTAAATATTCTTACACATATCACAGAATTGGGTGTCAAAATCTAAGCTTGAGAACAGAGACTGAAACCGTGTATTATAACTGAGCTCGATGGTAACCGAAAAATTCCAAAGTGAAAACTGGATTAGTTAGCTTAGTTATCAAAGTGGGAGCAGAACACTTGACTATTTGCAAGATTTGTGCAGATGGAGATCATGTGGTTACAGAAGACTCAAACATATTGGAAGCAATGAGCACAGTGAACTTCTGGCTACTCTTCTTGGCGATGCTATGTGGGATGGGTTCTGGATTCGCGACTATAAATAACATTAGACAGATTGGCGAGTCTCTTCGTTACTCCACGGTTCAGCTCAATTCTCTGGTCTCTCTCTGGAGCATATGGAACTTTCTAGGCCGGTTTGGCGCCGGTTATATCTCAGACACATTCTTACACAAACACAGCTGGCCAAGACCGGTCTTCATGGCGATAACTCTAGGCGTTATGGCTGTAGGCCACATCGTAGTGGCCTCTGGTTTACAAGGCAGCCTCTATCTCGGTTCGGTTTTGATCGGTATGGCTTATGGTTCGCAATGGTCACTCATGCCGACAATCACATCAGAGATATTTGGGATCCGGCATATGGGAACGATTTACTTCACGATTTCGATTGCGGGTCCCATCGGATCGTATCTACTTTCGGTGAAAGTGATAGGTTACTTCTATGACAAGGCAGCTTCGGAGGATGACAATTCTTGCTTTGGAAGTCAATGCTTCAGGACATCGTTTATGATCATGGCGACTGTGGCTATCTTCGGCTCTTTGGTTGCTTCTGTATTGTTCTTCCGCACACGCAAGTTTTACAAAAAACTTGTAGCCAAGAAGAGGAGCTTGAAGTGATTTGCAAATTGAAATATTGTTTATATTTTGTGATGTGAAATTTGAATATAAAACATAAATATACTATTGGTAAATCCAAAGACATACAACCAATTGTGATTTTAGTCGTAGTTAAAGTCAAAATACCATCGGAATTAGATTGATATTTGATGTGATGTTAAAAAGCAAATAATTCCAACAAAATTCACAACCTTACAAAAGATATTTATTTTTACATAATTTATAGTATTTTAGATATTTGTATTCTTTAGAGTTTTTTTTAACTTATTTTCGATAGAAGGAACACAAAATACAGCAAAACTCATTTTTGGACATCAGATCAAAACCTTCCCTCCACACGTTCAAACTCACGTCTAAGAAAAATAAATGAGAGAACGATCTAAAAAGAAATTTAGTTTTAACTTCTAATTCATAGTGTGTCAATATATCTGGTTTCTGAATCAAATTGAGAAACGTTGCTGCGGGTTAATATAACCATATCAGTCAATGTTTTGAAATGTCGACCGTATCGGTCGGTTTGACCGGTTGAACCGCAATCTTTTTGTCAAACCGGAGATACTCGCTTTAAAAAATAATCAACTTGGATTGAATCTTAAACCCTGGATTCGTTTTTGGAGAGAATTTTAGGGTTCTCGTTTCATTGCCGCCAACATCAGACTTCTGCAGTCTCTTTGTCGTCATCGATCTTCAACCGAAACAAGCTCCACGAAGGGTCTTCTCCTTCGCTATATTCAGGTTAGAAACCCGAAGAACATTATTCTGTTCTTCTGTTTCTCCCTTTGTTCGGATTCAACCTAAATTTCGAAGCTTTATTCTCTCTACCTCTTTTGTTTAATTTCCTATGTCATGTTTCTGATACTCTTTTGCAACCATAAAGCTTCAGATTTTTGAGCTTTTATTTGTCTCTAAGAAGCCTCAGTCACGCTCTGGTCTCAGAGAATTTTGGCTAGATGATTAATTTCAACTGTTATGAAAATTACGAAAATTGTTTTCAGTACTGGTGTGTTCAGCTTTTGATTAGGTACAATCGCATGATATTGCATTGAAAGTTCTGTCTTTTATTGTTACCCATCTCATCAGAATCTCAGAAGCTCCATCTTGCTCTTGAACAAATTCCTCCCAAGCGAGCTTCTTCAATCTTAACGAAAAGTAAGTTTTCATGTAGGTGTTGTGTCATACTCGGAGTAGAGTGATTGCTATTAAATAATAAACCTAATTGTTCCCATACTGTAGAAATTTCACCTGGATAGTCGAGGAAACAGAATCTAGCTATGGAATCATTGTGTCTTGACATTGAAACCAGCATGTGCCTCACACCCTCAGAACCAGACCTGCCTGTTTCTGAAGATTTTGGGGAGTTCATGCTCTCTCGCTTATCGCAGTCAAAACGACCAGACCATAAACATTTATGCGCTGTAATTGAGGAGCTATCAAAAACTCTAGCAGAAGGCAATCATAGTCAGACACCTGTGGCTTACTTCGCTGCTACATGCAGCTCCCTAGACAGCCTCTTGTCTACAGATGCTGAACCACCTTTGGATATCGTCCAGCCACATGTTGTCATCCTTTCCCTTGTGTTCCCTAAAGTCTCAGCCGGAGTACTGAAGAGGAATGGGTTGGCTTTGCGTCTCGTCCTCAGCCTTCTGCGTCTAAGATCAGCCACGCCTGAGTGCTTGATTTCGGCATTGAAGTGTTTAGTTCATCTCCTCACAACCGTTGAGTCCATGATGGGGAACGACGTCTCTGAATCCTACAGCATCTTGCTGAACTTTGTAACTCATTCAGACGGAAAGGTAAGTCTTACAAATTTACTGGTATTGATAAATTGGGTCTGCATCAGAGTTTGACGATCTTCTTCTTTTAAATTCAGGTAAGAAAGCTAGCAAACTCGTGCCTCCGTGATGTCCTGCAGAAATCCCGTGGTACAAAGGCCTGGCAATCAGTCAGTGGAACTATTGCAGAATTGTTCCAAAAATATTTAGACCTCGCACATAAATCGGAAGCACGTTCTGCCGAAGGAGCCAGAGGGGCACAGCAAGTGCTCTACATTCTCAGCGCTCTAAAAGAGTGCTTGGCCTTGATGTCGAAAAAGCATATTGCTACTGTGATTGAGGGCTTTAAGATACTGCTGATTACGCGCGATGCATTCATTACAAGGCCAGTGATAGACTCTTTAAATTCACTTTGTCTCAATCCAACCTCCGAGGTTCCAGTTGAGGCGCTGGTCGAAGTGTTATATCATGCTGCTGTTCTGTTCTCGGCGCCTGAAACATCTGCTGATGCCATGACCTTCACAGCACGTTTGCTGAAAGTTGGGATGATGAGGGCCTTTGCCCTAAACAGAGATGTTTGCGTGGTTAAACTTCCTAGTGTGTTCAATGGTCTGAAAGGTATGCTGTTGTATCTGCTCCTCCCTGCTTTTTTGGTTTCGGAGTTACTCAAAGAGACTGCTTTTCTTGTCATTGCGGTTTATCTTACTGTTGCCATGATCTTTGTGCTTCCTTTTGGCAGATATTATTGCATCTGAACATGAGGAGGCAATCTTTGCAGCAACAGATGCATTGAAGAGTTTGATATATTCGTGTATTGATGAGAGTTTGATCAGAGAAAGCGTCAACGGAATCCGGAATTCAAACTTAGATGTAAGGAAGTCTAGTCCAACAGTAATTGAAAAACTGTGTGCAACAGTTGAAAGCTTGCTTGATTACAAGTACCATGCAGTCTGGGACATGGCTTTTCAAGTAGTTTCGACCATGTTTGATAAATTAGGTAATTTTTGTTTTTCTCTGTCTTGTCACCTGTTTCTTCTTGTTGAAGGTTTCTTTCTTTCTTTCTGAGATATTCACTCTTGTACCTGAGAGAGTTATTTTGACCAATTATTTGCTTAGTTATTCATGTGCTAATCCTTTCACTCAATTTTCAGGTGAAAGCTCTTCATATTTTATGAGGAAGACCCTCGAGAACTTATCAGATATGCAGGATTTACCTGATGAAGACTTTCCTTATAGGAAGCAGGTAACTGTACTGTTCTAGTCCTGGAGCCTAATGACCATCTGCTGAAGTTCTAGATACTTTAGAAGTAGTTGAGTTAGTATGTCACTTGTGATCTGTTAAGTTGCCTTCATTGTTGGACCTAAGTACATCTAATCATAAATACAATATTCTGTGCGGTTAGGTTACCTATATGACGAGTTGTAGGAAGAAACGAAATGCTGTAAGCATATGCAGCTATGTCAACAGATATTGGGCTGTGTTGATTTCTTTTCAAAGTCTCAAACTGCTTGATCTATTGCTACAGTTTGTATGCAAACTTCTTTTTGCTTCTGTATTGACTTAGTGGTAGCTATTATGTTGTTGGTACGGAAATTCAATACACGAAATATCTATTAAGAACTTGTTATGTGAGCGTGCTCTCGTTTTGAGTTAAAAATGAATAACATAAGATGATGCAACATGTCAATGTGTTAGACCTTTCATATTTTAGTCACGTCTTGGATATTCCTTACTGATGTTATCTTTGTTGGCGATCCCCAGTTGCATGAGTGTGTAGGATCAGCCCTTGGTGCTATGGGACCTGAAACATTTTTAAGCATTGTGCGCTTAAACCTTGAGGTGAATGATCTGTCTGAGGTAAACGTTTGGCTCTTCCCAATCCTGAAGCAGCACACAGTTGGAGGGCGGCTAAGTTTCTTCACAGAGACTATTTTTCGAATGGTCGAGACAATGAGCCAGAAAGCTCAACAGGTAATGTTTATCTTTACCTGCGTTTTGATTTTTTATTATTCTTTATTTCTCTCTAATGTTGCGAATTGGTTTATGATGGCAGCTCAAGCTACAAGGTCTTACTGCAGCATCTAGGAGTGTGGATTCTCTCGTATATTCATTATGGGCTTTGTTACCTTCATTTTGTAATTATCCTGTGGATACTCTGGAGAGTTTTGCGGATCTGGGGCGAATATTGTGTGGAGCTCTTCAAACACAGGCTGAAACCCGTGGGGTTATATGCACCAGTTTGAATGTTTTGATTCAACAAAATAAGGAAGTTGTGGAGGGTAAAGAACTACCTGTCAATGATGCTAGTCCTGCTATGGTACGAGCTAGTGCTCGTTATGATGTACACAATGCCGCAGCTAATTTGAAAGTTCTGCGGTCGTGTGCTCCTAAATTATTGGATGTTTTGTCAAGGATATTTCATGAATCTGGCAAGGATGATGGCGGTTCTCTTCAGGTAACTAACAACCTTAAAGGGCAGGGTCCTAGACTTTCATTTGAACAAAGGATACATAATAAAAGTTATGATCGGTTGGAATATAATTTCAGTTCACGATATTTCACCAGAAAATTTTCTTCGTTGTGTTGTTTTCTTGTGGAATTGGTCTACGTCCCTCTCTGATTAGATAACCTTTACATAATCAGAGCTTATCACAGTATTTGATAACTTTAGTTGTCTTACATTCAGTCGGCTATAGGGAACTTGGCTTCCATAGCAGAGAAAAAGACTGTTTCAAAGCTACTTTTCAAGACACTGCGAGAGCTTTTAGAGGCTACAAAAACTGCCATTGCACAAGATGAAAGTTCTGTTAGTGGGATGGACGTGGATAATACCGCAGACAAAAATTCTTCTTCCAACCTTAGGTACTGTTACATCCACTTGTGTTTCTGGTTTATTAGTTGCACTGAGGCAAGGTTGACCCTGTAATCTGCATTTCATTTCAGGGCAAGGTTGTTTGATCTGTTAGTTTCTCTTTTACCTGGTTTGGATGTTCAAGAAGTAGATACCGTATTCAGTTCTCTGAAGCCTGCAATGCAGGTTTGTAAACTGATCTATTGTTCTGGGTGTGGATGTGATTTATCCTTCTACTACATGAAGATGAGTTGGTGAATTGTGTGGATGAGTGGTATATGCTGATGTGGATCTTAATCTGCAGGATCCCAAGGGACAAATACAAAAGAAAGCGTACAAAGTTCTGTCAGTTATCTTGAAGGTATTGTTTCATTTGCCTTAAGATTCCACGCTCGACTAGGTCAAGTATATTGATTCCGTTAGTGCGTAGCTGACTAATTTTTTTCTCGCTTAAGCATTTAAATTTCATTGCTAGGATGCGAGGATTATATTTTGTTTGTATGTCATCAAGATATTATGTGCTTGCTTACTTTATGTTAAACATTAGATGACTAACATTAAGTTATGACTCCTATACACTGATGCTGTTTCTTTTGGTCCTTGATAACCATTACATTAAGCTTCCCTTTGTAGAGAAATTTTGACTAATGTCTTGTGTACAAATGTTTCTGTTGCCAGAGTTCTGATGGATTTGTTTCAAAGAACCTCCAGGAGTTGCTTGAGCTGATGCACAATATATGCCATGTCTCTGCCAAGCGCCATAAACTTGATTGTTTATACTTCCTGTTAGCTCATGCGTCAAGGACTGTAAGAAGCTAAACCTTTTAGCTTTATGTGTATTTTGACAAAATGCATTACGATAGAGATGTAGAATTGCATTTGGTTTCTCGTTTAGGGATATAGTCCTCCTAGATGCTGATGTTTTTTCCCGGTACAGGATGATTTGAAGGCCAGAAAGGACATTGTTTCCTCATTTCTACCTGAAGTTATACTTGCTTTAAAGGAGGTACTAAGCTTTGCTTGAAACTGTTTGTATCAAACTATGATCGTGCAAGAATAATTACTCAGGTCGCTGATGTTTCTGCAGGTAAATAAAAAAACAAGAAGCAGAGCCTATGATGTACTTATTCAGATTGGGCATGTATACGCAGATGAGGAAAATGGTGGAGACAATGAGAAATTACATGGTTACTTTAATATGGTATGTTCAGTCTAATCCGAACTCACTGTAACATTTTTTTCTGGGTTTTTGCTTTCCTTTTTACGTTAAGATTGGTTGTTTACCTCTGCTGTAACCGTCACAGGTGGTTGGTTGCTTGGCTGGAGAAAAACCTCAGATGATTAGTGCTGCCGTTAAGGGAGTAGCTCGTTTGACATATGAGTTCTCCGATCTCATAGCTAGTGCGTACAATTTGCTTCCTTCAACATTTCTTCTCCTTCAGAGGAGAAATAAGGAAATCACAAAGGTTAGTTATTTATCTTCCCTTTAAAGAGGCCACAGCTATATGTTGCTGCGAGTTGCCATTTGTCTTGTTTATCGATGGGATTCAGTTACCTATTTTCCCCTTTCTGAAACCTACAACTAATCTTTTTTGGAAAACAGGCAAATTTAGGTTTGTTAAAGGTGTTGGTGGCTAAATCACCCGTTGAAGGACTACATGCAAACTTAAAGAGCATGGTCGAAGGCTTACTAAAGTGGCCAGAAGGAACCAAAAACCTTTTTAAAGCAAAGGTGTGTTTCTAATACCTTTCTATCAGTGCAGTATGCCCAAGATGGCATCTTTGGTTCGTAGAATTTGCATTTAACATGTTCGCAACTTTGCCTTCTCTCACAAAAGCGGACACACGAGTTGAGCTCTTGCTAGTACATAAACTTTGTTGCTTTTTGGCAGGCATACATATTAATTACATATATATATATATATTAGGATTTGTTTTTGCGGATTCTTGTCCTCTTTTGAAGCTGTCATGTTGGTATAATAGGTCAGGCTTTTGTTGGAGATGCTCATCAAGAAATGTGGCACGGAGGCTGTCAAGTCTGTGATGCCTGAGGAACATATGAAACTCCTGACAAACATACGAAAGGTTTGGTAACAATTTTTAAAGTTGTCTAGCTAAGTATCTGGGCTATGTATGTCATACATCTTCGCTTGGTTTATCCCAGATCAAGGAACGTAAAGAGAAAAAATATGCAGCTGGCTCTGAGATGAGTAGATCGCAGCATTCAAGAGAAACTTCATCAAAGTACATTTCCAACTCAATTGACAGATATTCTCATAGAAGTTTCCGAGTGGTCAGTTACTGATTGTTCTTGATTTCTGTCTTCCAGGGCCAGCCGTTGGAATGATACAAAGATATTTTCTGATTTTGATGATGAAGACGAGGACAGTGATGGAGACTACATGGAAGGGGAGTCGCGTGGCCGTAGCAAGGCTTCCTCTTTGTTGAAATCTAAAGCATCCGCTTTGAGGTTGGTATTATATACACATTTTGGCAATATTCTTCGCTCACTGTGCTATTGGATATACATTACCCAACCTGCTGGTGACGTATTACAGATCCAAGAAAAATCAGAGGCAGAGTCATCTTGAGGTTGATGAGTCAGAGGATGAACCGCTTGACTTAATGGATCGATACAAAACAAGATCAGCTCTTCGATCAAGTGAGCTTCGCAAACGAAAAGCTGACTCGGATGAAGAAGCAGAGTTTGATGTGGAAGGACGGCTAATCATCCATGAAGGAGAGAGATCTAGAAGGAAGGAAATCTCCGATGCAGATTCGGATGCCAAAAGCAGCAAAGGTAGCCGTTTCTCTGTAAACTCATCAAGGAAGAACCAGAAGCGAATTAAGACATCAGAGTCAGGATACGCTTACACAGGCAAAGAGTATGCAAGCAAAAAGGCAAGTGGCGATCTTCAGAGGAAAGATAAGCTTGAACCGTATGCTTATTGGCCACTTGATCGCAAGATGATGAGCCGTAGACCAGATCAGCGGGCGGTTGCAATGAGAGGTATGTCAAGTGTGGTGAGGCTCACAAAGAGGTTGGAAGGCAAGAGCGCTGCGGAAGCACTTGCCACCACTAAGTTCAAAAAATTCAAGAAGAGTGGTCAGAAGAAATCGGCTGGAAAAAAGAAGAAAAGCAAGTAAACAAATGGCAGTAAGCTTCTGGCAATTGTTTTAAGATACTAGAAGAGTAGTAGTTTATTTAAACTACATTTTTGACTGCTGAAACTTTAAATGCCCCTTTGTCCATTTGTTACCTGTAATCAGAACTTGAATATTTTTTTTCGGAGTTGTTACTATAAACTTCAGTTCAGATAGTTCGTCTTTTGATCCATTGCAATCATAGTAGTTAAAAAGCAACTAATTTTGAAAAATCTGAAGTATCCCAATTTAATGAACCCATTCATTCCTTAGTTGTAGCAGAAAATAACAAAAATTTAGGATAGCAATCGCCATTGTCACACAACTTTGTTCTATAACAATGATGTAATTCGGTTTAAACAGCAGTTTCATCCTTTTGTAGCTTGCTTGATACACTGATGTCTCTAATATTACTAGCATGGTTGAAACATTGAAACAGCCTCTATGACCATTACCAATTTAACATCTTTTTCTTGGTCACTGCAGAGTTCACATAGGAAATGCAAACTTGTGAATGAAGGAAGCTAAGCTACCTTTGAATTATTGGCCAAAACATTTCTGAAAAGTCCCCAACGTGTTTTAAGATGGCAAAAAAAAAACATAAGAAATAAAATATTAGTTGAGAGTTAAGAGAGGACGAAAGAGCCAACAAAACAATTTGAATCCACACACCGGTCAGCTCTTTATCCTCGCCATCAGTTCACTATTCCCAAAGTTTCATATTATTAAATTCTTTGGTCCTATAGTAATTGAATTATAATAGAAAATGAAAGAAACATTTAATACAAGAATTAATAAGAAGAAATTATTGGTATTTTTTTTTTTTTAATTATCCTTACGTCTTATAGGAAAAACTTAGATATCTTTCTAAGTAATTAATGTCGTGGACCAATACATACCTTTTTGTAAGAAATAGTTCAGCTATCTATTCCGTAGTAATCTGAACATGTTGCTTAGTACATGCATGAACAAAATGACGATCCATTTTTAAGTGCTTCGTACATTCGTAGAAGACAAGACATGATGCATGATCCAACTAGCTGCAATACACCACTTGCTTGTACATATAATACTTAAATCTAGACGTCGAAACGGCATGTTGATTCCCATAATTAATTTATCACCGTAGGATGAATAATTTAGCCACGATGGTCTCTATGAAAATATAAGACATAGAATTGTCGTTATAATAACACAAATAAAAACGTAGCTAAATTCTTACTTTGCCACGAGAATATTCCATTAATTTAATGTCAGCAAACTTTTAATTGGTAATTGGTGGCTAAACTAACAACAATATAGCTAGATCGTTTGAATTTCGTTGCTAATATTTACGACGGCCACATATTCTTGATTTAAGACGTTATTTATTAACCAATTAACCATTCCTAATTGCCAATAATGGTTTCAGGACAAGCTTAAAGAGAGCAACAATTGATTAAGGGCGTATTTTGGTTTGTCATAATATCACATTAACAACAGATAAGAAACAGATTCTTGTAATGAACTAAAGATACATGAATAAGGAAAATATTCCGTATTTTGTACTAGTTCTTAACGTATAAAGAAAATAAATATTCTATCTATTTCTATCACCACATGATATTTCACCAACTAAATAAAAAAAATTACCATTTAGAACATTTATTACTTTAATTGGTATTTAAAAGATAATATCAATGCACCAATACATTGAATAGGTTCATCTCCATATAAAAACTTATATAGAGTTTTCCACTACACTAGAGACACGTAGCTACATACATACGTCACATGTAATGTCTCTATAACCTTAAATGAATATAAAAACACTAATCCCCACACCAGTATAGAAACCGAACAAAACACAAGAACCTCCAAAAGACAAGGTTCACAGAGACCGTTACTTTCCTCTCTCTCTCTCGAGTCTACTACACATTCTTTTGCAGCAAAGAGATAATGAAGGAGGAGAGAGACGATGTGTTGGCCTGGCCTCTCATCGGAGAGAAGAGTAGTGGAATAAAAGAGGAAGTGAAGAAGCAGCTATGGCTTGCGGGACCACTCATCGCAGTGAGTCTTCTTCAGTTTTGTCTGCAAGTAATCTCAGTCATGTTCGTCGGACATCTTGGCCCTCTTCCTCTCTCCGCCGCCGCCGTTGCCACCTCCTTCGCCTCCGTCACCGGCTTCACCTTCCTCGTCAGTTTTAATTTTTTTTCTCTCACTATTCTATCTATACATCTATCTATGCATACTTCATTTCCTTTACTTCATTTTTTTCTTAAATATTATCGAAATGGATTTAACAGAAAAATAATATATATCGACATGGGGAAATAATTATAATAAATATTTATTCAGCTGCTGTGTGGTTATTAGGCCACTGAGCCACCTTTTCTGAACTTCCAAGTTGCGTATGCATTGATTATGTTATTATGCTACTCTCCACTCCAATAGTTACAAGAACAGACAACTTTTGACATTTTAAGTAGAAAAAGGAAAACGCCAAAAATAAAGAGTAAAAGGTGTTTTACTATGTATGCATAAATCTTTTCCTTTTTTAGCTACTCCACATGTCATACGTTGAACGGAAGAATATCTCCAGAGTTTTAAGTTTTAATCCAATGATATCAACACTTACGTTGGCTGCTTACTTGTTAAGCAAGCAATCTAAACATAAGAAAACTACTCACCTTTTGAACAGATGGGAACAGCAAGCGCGTTGGACACAGTTTGTGGCCAATCGTACGGAGCAAAGATGTACGGAATGTTAGGCATACAGATGCAAAGAGCAATGCTTGTTCTTACACTCTACGCTATTCCTCTCTCCATCATCTGGGCCAACACAGAGCATTTTCTCGTCTTCTTCGGTCAAGATAAATCCATTGCATACCTCTCTGGCACCTACGCCAGATTAATGATCCCTAGCACCTTCGCCTACGGTCTTCTTCAATGTCTCAACAGGTTTTTGCAGGCGCAGAACAATGTGTTTCCTGTGGTTCTCTGTTCTGGAGTCACTACTTCTCTTCATTTGATCCTTTGTTGGTTCTTGGTGTTGAAATCTGGATTGGGTTTTAGAGGAGCTGCTCTGGCGAATGCGATCTCGTATTGGCTTAATGTCATTCTATTGTCGTGTTACGTCAAGTTTTCGCCTTCTTGCTCACAGACCTGGACCGGTTTCTCTAAGGAGGCTTTACGCGATATCATCCCTTTTATGAAGCTAGCTATTCCTTCTGCACTTATGGTCTGGTAAGTCTAAAAACAAAATGCCTATTTATCGGCGTTAACTTGGGAAACAAGGTTTGCAACTTTACATAAATTAGACCTATTGAGATGAATGCATTGATATGATATCCCAATGGAGTGATAAAATTAGTCTAAACCTAGTTGAGATTTGGTAAAACTTGCTTCTCTTAATATTAATTTCTCAATACCATGACTTAACTAGTACTCATTTAAGCATCTTTACTTTCGGTAATGTTGTTTGAGCAGCTTAGAGATGTGGTCTTTTGAATTTTTAATTCTCTCGTCCGGACTTCTTCCAAACCCGGTTTTAGAAACTTCTGTCCTATCAATCTGGTAAGCTTCAATACATGTTTTAAGAACTGTTATTATCTCTTCCTCATATATAACAAATTTAGTGCTTTGTTAATTATGATTGAACTTCGCAAATAATTTGTTTGCAGCCTTAATACATCAGGAACAATCTGGATGATCCCATTTGGCCTCAGTGGCGCCGCAAGGTAAGTACACCAGTTAACCTTATAAATGGATGTTGCATCGAGATTCAGTACGTATAACTATATAACTTTATCTGTTGATTGTCCTTTGCAATCTGCAGCACAAGGGTGTCAAATGAGTTAGGAGCTGGGAATCCGAAAGTGGCTAAGCTTGCGGTTCGTGTGGTCATGAGCATTGCAGTCGTAGAGAGTTTACTAGTTGGTTCGGTTTTGATACTGATAAGGAAGATATGGGGATTCGCATACAGTAGTGACCCTGAAGTAGTTACCTTTGTAGCCTCGATGTTGCCGATTCTCGCCTTAGGCCACTGCCTAGACAGCTTCCAAAGTGTTCTTTCAGGTTACTTATACTCTTCACTCAAAACGCAACAAGTTTTTTTTTTTGCTTGCAAGTAAAGGCAAACCACCCTACAAGCACCCTACAAGCACCATGATGCTTAATATTTTTTGTTTTATTGGTTTCTTTTCCTGGTTAAAAGGGGTTGCTAGAGGATGTGGATGGCAGAAGATAGGAGCTATCGTGAATCTTGGATCATATTATCTTGTGGGAGTTCCGTTTGGCTTGTTACTTGGTTTTCACTTTCACTTGGGTGGTCGGGTAAATTAAGAAACCAAACTCTTTCAGATAGAACGATTACAAAGTAAACGATACATAATTCAAAATGTTCTAATATTTTTGAAGGGACTTTGGATGGGAATCATATGTGCACTTGTCGTTCAAGGTGTATGTCTTTCAATCATCACCTTTCTTACAAATTGGGATGAAGAGGTAACAAAACTATATTGTATTTCAACAATAGATTATTCTTTGTCTATTCGAATATTTTGTAATTTTGTTACTATGCCTTGGGGAGATGACTATGACTATGATTTTAATTAATGCTTTTTTTGTTTATTTGATCGATAGGTCAAGAAAGCTACAAGCAGAGTTGAGTCTTCTTCTTCTAGTGTGAAAGATGTTACAGCCGAGAAAGGATCAATCATTGTATTTTGAGAGCTATAATCTATGTATATTAAAAAATGATAGAAACCTCATTAATACCATAGTTTGCTGACAATATTAAATACAAATTTTCTTGAGACACGTGAAGTGTTTCTTGTGAATGAAGTTTACGTGAAATGAGCTTAAGCGTGTTACACATGGGATTGTTGCTAAACCGGACGACGGTCTCACTTTGTCTGCTGATGTTATGTAATTGGCGCCTTTTTGTTTGCAAAAAAAGACCTTGCCTTTGTATATTTGTTTACAAATGGTGCCCACAACGAACTCATGAATCGGGTTAGGCCCAGTTTAAGCCCACCAACTGAACCGGCAACAACACCGACGGATATGCCGGCATCATCACGACGGCACCAAGCTGTTTTTGGGAAACTGTGTTGTCTCCTCTTTACGCTATCGTAATAATATTTTTTTCTTCAAGTTTTATACTTTTTCTAAGTTTTGATCAATGGAATCAGAATTATCCTCAAACATTAGCAGCTTCGAGGAGCCGATCGATTTCTAGACGCACCAGACGAACTCTTCTCGACCCACTACGACTCCCACCGCCTCAGTTCGTCTCCTTCGGCTCCGGAACGAAAACCAAGCTGTTCCGTTATAGATATGGCTCAGTCTTCTTCTTCTTCTACTACATCTGAAGCTTTTGGAGTATCAAACACTGTGGAAAAAATTGACGAGCTTTCTTCTTTCCTAACAATTGAGAAGGATGCCGATGTCATTGACTCAGCAAATGACCCAATCGACCCATTGCCGGAAAAGGAGGAGCATTTTGAAGTAATTGATTCGTGCGAAGATACGGGATTGGACCGGGTTGACCCGTTTCATACTGGGTCAAATAGCATGAGGGGCGAGAAATCTGAAAAATTCACAGAATCCACCACCTTAAATGATGATGACCAAGGGGACGATTATGCCGGGTCGGCATCGCAACTCCGGGAAGCTGCTTCGACGGATTGGTCTATTCTTGGGATTATGGCTAGGTTAGTGATCAAGTCAATCGAATTTCAAATAAGTCTGATGCTTAGCTTTATGGAGTTTCCTCCATGGTTGATTCATAGCTGTTTGAGTTTCATTTTGAGTCCATATCGGACAATGAAGCGTGGTAGATGCTATTTGCTATCGAGGGTTGTGGAGTTATGTGATTTAGGGTTAAAAGATGATAAGCCAGTGTTGGAGGTTGTGCGCAGGTTAGCATGGCGTTGGTTTTGGGCTGTTTATGTAGGGATCATTTTGTTTGCCTTGTTGGTTTCTGCGTTCATGATTAGTGGTTTTGTGATAACCCTTTTGTCTCATGAGCCACTAGTAATCAAAGAGAGCTTGAATTTTGATTACACCAAGCATAGTCCAGAAGCATATGTGCCTATAACCTCATGTGATTCGAGCTGTAAGGAAAGTAGTGAAACTGGGAAGATCAGAGGCTTGAAGGTTAAACCTCAAAATCACAGGACAGAGATTACTGTCTCAATCGCTTTGCCTGAATCTGAGTACAATAGAAACCTCGGGATGTTTCAGGTTCGGGTGGACTTTTTATCCGAGACTGGTCAAGTGCTTGCTAGTTCAAGGCGGCCCTGTATGTTAAGGTTCAGAAGCGAGCCTATCCGTCTTGTTCAGACTTTCCTAAAGATTGCCCCGCTTGTCATGGGCTATGTCTCTGAAATCCAAATCTTGGACTTGAAGCTCAAAGGCTTTGCGGAAAAGGACATTAGTCCCACTGCTTGCTTAAAGGTAATAATTGAACGACGTGCAGAGTTTCGTCCCGGAGCAGGTATCCCAGAGATTTATGATGCATCTCTGTTGCTCCAGTCCGAACTTCCTTTCTTCAAAAGGATCATATGGAACTGGAGGAGGACTTTGTTCGTCTGGATCAGCATGAGTTTGTTTATCACGGAACTGCTTTTCGCCTTAGTTTTCTTCAGATCTCTGATCATCCCAAGAACAGGTCAGCAAACACAACAAAGAGATAGAACACCTTCCATCAACAATACTTCAAATCTGGAGGTTGAGGCGAGAAGTAGATAAATCAGAGGTTGCTGTAACGGTACTGATACTTACTGTAACTTTACTTTCTTCACAAATGCCCCACAACGTTCTTCAGATTAAAATTGTAATAACTTGCCTGCTAATCAAAGCCGCATGTACAGACTTTCAAGCTATGTTCTTGAATCATTTTTAAATTCACAATGTTACAGAGATCTAATTTTACAGTGTAATAATTAACTATGTAGTCATATATCTCCCTTAATCATCAAAGGCGCTATAAACCCCATTGACCGACATTATAAGCTCAATAAAAAGGCTCGGTTGGTTTATAAATATTAGGGCTCAGTTTCACGAGGATCTTCTTCGTTTCCTTATATATTGTTTGGTTCTATCCATTTCTATAGCTTCTCCTCTACGCCAAGGCTGTTCTCACGGCGGGGCTGTTCTTTACCGGCTAAGGTACTGTTTTTCTTATCTCCCGCCAAAAATCCTAACTATTTTTTCGCGTCGCTGATTCCTCTTTTTCTTTTCCCTATGGATTCATAATGCATAGTAGAGAGAATAACGATCCTCAGTTACACTTTCTGAAGACAGATGAGCAGAAGCAAGTTATATCTTATCATTTTAGTACAAGGACAATGATTACTACTGACTTAAGTTTGTTTTGGATTTGCAGCTGAGGCAATTTTTTCTCTCTGTAATCTTAAACAAAGCTCTTCTTTTATATGTTATGCTTTGTCTTTGTATGTTCGTACTATCGTTGCCAAGCTGCTTCTCCTTATCCGTTATCTACTGTCTCATCATCGCACAGGTATGCAATCGTTATCTACTGTCTCATCATCGCACAAGCTGTTTGACATTCTCATGCTTTCTTGGCAAATAGTTTTGCTTTGGAAAGTTACGACGTCTCTCTGCATTCAAATATTTCCCCCTGTGGGCTTTTGTTTGCAAAATTAGAATGTTGCAGTCCACAATTGTTACATTGAATCGATTTATGGTTGCTATCCGAGTACATATGTGCTCTACTTTACAGCCTTTTTTTTCTTGATAATGTTTATATACAATGAGGAGAAGTGAACAGATTTGAAGATACAAGAACGAGGATTGACCTTAAAGATTAATCTACATCATTACACAGGAAGATCGGTAACTCGTTTATGAGAAGATCCTGTCTTGGAGAACTCAGGGAATGCTTTTTGAGTAGACGGTAACAGTTTATAAATACAGGCCGCAGAGACAGCTCCAAGTGTTGGAGCCAGCAAGTAAATCCAGATCCCTTTGTAACATCCCCACACAAGTGCAGGCCCTAAGCTTCTTGCTGGATTCATCGATGCTCCTGATACCTCTCTGTGAAATGAAAGATTCAATTGGTTAGTGAAAGAGATTCATTACCGTTGAAGAATTAAGCTTACAGAGGTTGAGAAAATTACGCGGAAATGAGAACATTCAATATGATGGTTGCACCAATGATTAATCCCTCTAGTTCCTCACTCTGCAAAAAATCATAAATGTTAAGATTGAAAATCTGAATCAAGAAATGTTTGTAGTGTTTTTGTTTGATTGATCACTTACTGTTCTCTTGGCTGTTGTGACGGCACAGACAACTATCATGAGGAAGCCGGTGACGATGAACTCCATCACGAATGCTTGAAGATCAGACCCAGTAGGAGATGACCCGAGGAAGACATCATGTTTCTTGCTGCACACGTCGTTGTTCAGATCAAAGAGAAGACGCAGAGTCGCAGAGGCCAAGGTTGATCCGATGACTTGAATAGTTATGTAAGCCGGGACATGATTCAGAGGCAATCTCTGGGTCGATGCTAAGGCAATGGTGACAGCGGGATTGAAATGTGCAGAGATGTGGCTGAGTGAGTGAACAAGAACCGCTACCACTAGACCCCAAACCACTGCAATGCCCACAAGAGTCACTACATTGTTGTGTTGAGCGTTCACGGCAATAGCGGCACAACCCGCAAATACCAAGCAATAAGTTCCCACAAGTTCCGCTATAAGCTGCAGATTAAGCAAACACGAAAACTTGAAAAAAGGTACGGAGAAGAAGAGAAGCTTTGAAGTGTGAATCAAGCAGTTTACTCAGGGTACTAAAATAAAGAACTCACCTTTTGCAAGAAATGGGCAGAGAACAATGGCGGGGAGGTGGGAGGAGAAGATGGAAGAGAAGTTTCTGAAACAGGAGGAGCTTTGATGTTAAGTACAACAACATTTCCACGGTTGCTTTTGCTCACTGATATGTCATCCATTTGATGTTTCTTTGTTTGCTCAATCTGAGAAATAGAAAGAATGAAAAGAGAATATAAGCTTTGATTGATGTTTGGAGTTTTGTGTTTGGGAGATTGTAATGAGGCTTCTGTCTTTTATAGTTTCTTTTACCCAAAACAAACATAAAGAATGAGAAAACAGTGTACAAAAAAGTCAAATTTTGCTTTGTAGCAACAACTTGCTCGACAAAATCATCCTTTATTGGATTGTTTCTTTTTAATTAAATATAAGCTGAATACTGCTGAACTGCAGATGGTTTTGGACACTAAAAGACATATGTCACAACAAATGGATATATTATTCTATTTTAAGAAAGTCAAATCCAATTAGTTTCCCAGTTAGGTTTCCTGGTTTTCTGTGTGTGTCTAATTTTGTTAGTTTAGGTAATAAACAAAACCAAATTGATTTTTGAAAAATGCTTACTGTGCACGTTACCAAAGGAATATGCTAATTGCATGATTATTTTACGAACGGTTTATTTGGTCACATATCATTTAACTTTTTTTTAACTCATTTTTTTCACATGTGGCTCTTATTCTGAGCTTGCAAATGGTCAAACCAGAGAAACTAGTGTTCTCCTCCATTTACCGCCAATTTCCATTACTCAAACCTAGACAACTTGAGGAAACACGACGCGATCTCGTGAGGGACTTTCTTTGCCGGCTGAAAAAATGCGTCTCCGTGAGCCAATTACGAGAGATCCAAGCCCAGATGTTGTTAAACTCCGTCGACAAACCCAATTTTCTGATTCCCAAAGCCGTCGAGCTTGGAGACTTCACGTATGCCTCTCTCCTCTTCTCCGCGACGGAAGAACCAAACCACTACTCCTTCAATTTCATGATCCGAGGGCTGACCAACACGTGGCATGATCACGGAGCGGCACTCTCGCTGTATCGCCGGATGAAGTTTTCTGGGTTGAAGCCCGACAATTTCACTTACAATTTTGTGTTCGTCGCCTGCGGGAATCTCCCGGAGCTGGGAGTCGGTAGATCTGTTCATTCGTCCTTGTTCAAAGTGGGATTGGAAAGAGATGACCACGTGAACCATTCCTTGATAACGATGTACGCGAGATGTGGTCAGCTCGAGTATGCCCGGAAGGTGTTCGATGAAATAACTGAGAAAGATATGGTGTCGTGGAACTCGATGATATCTGGGTATTCTCTGGCGGGTAGCGCGAAAGACGCGGTAGATTTGTTTAGGAAAATGGAGGAGGAAGGAGTTGAACCAGATGAGAGGACGTTGGTTAGTATGTTGGGTGCTTGTGCAGATTTGGGCGATTTGAAAACCGGTAGATTACTGGAGGAGATAGCCATCAAGAAGAAGATCGGGTTTAGCACGTTCCTCGGGCCTAAGTTGATCAGTATGTATGGAAAATGCGGCGAATTGGATTCGGCTAGAAGGGTTTTCAATCAAATGATTAAGAAGGATCGTGTTCCTTGGAATGCTATGATCACTGTGTAAGTCCATGTTCGAAACCTTAATCATAAAAGTCTGAATTTTTACCCCGTTGATAAAGCTGGATTGGACTATTTTAGTTGTTCTTACTGATTCCGTCTCAGATACTCGCAAAATGGGAGGTCAAGAGAAGCTATTAAGCTGTTTCTTGAGATGGAAGACTCCAGAGTTTCCCCCGACGCCATCACATTGTCTACGGTACTGTCTGCTTGTGGTTCAGTTGGAGCTCTTGAGTTAGGCAAACGAATCGAGACCTATGCTTCTGAAACAGGCCTGCAACATAACATCTACGTGGCCACTGGACTAGTCGATATGTACGGGAAGTGTGGAAGCATAGAGGAATCTCTTATAGTATTTGAAGCCATGCCGGTGAAAAACGAAGCCACTTGGAATGCTATGATATCTGCTTATGCGCATCATGGACACGCTCAAGAAGCACTCGTGCTGTTTGATCGAATGTCAGTTCCTCCAAGTGACGTGACATTCGTCGGAGTACTCTCTGCTTGTGTTCACGCAGGTTTGGTAGATCAGGGCCGTCGATATTTCCATGAAATGAGTTCTGCATTTGGGTTGGTCCCGAAAGTCGAGCATTACACAAACATAATCGATCTACTGTCTCGTGCGGGGCTGTTATATGAGGCGTGGGAGTTCATGGAAAAATTTCCTGGGAAGCCAGATGAGATCATGTTAGGAGCGATTCTTGGAGCGTGTCAAAAGAGAAAAGACGCTGTGATTGGAGAGAAAGCGATGAGGATGTTGATGGAGATGGAGGAGGCGAAGAACGCAGGAATCTATGTTATCTCTTCCAAGGTTTATGCTGATATGAAGATGTGGGATGAGTGTGCGAAGATGAGGGCTTTGATGAGAGACAGAGGCGTCGTTAAGACACCCGGATGTAGCTGGATTGAGATCGACGGTGAGATAATGGAGTTTAATGCAGGAAGCGATAATTTACAGTGTGGCAGGGAAGATTCTGGTTCGTTGTTCGGTTTGTTGGTAGAGGAGATGAAGAGGGAAAGTTATGATTTTTCAGTGGGAGTTTGAATTTTGTTATTCCCTTCAGCTGCGACTTTCTTAGGATGTAAGGTTTGTGGTGAAAGATCTGAGTTAACTCGTCTTCTCTGACTTTCAAAGTGGTGCAAAGAGTTCTAGGTCCATGAAGACTCAGGAGAGCATGAACCGTTAATGCTTCATTTCATGCTTATAACGTGGGGACGAATGGGTGGTTGATGTCATAAGTACTAACTTATGACTTTATTTACAAGCTTGTGGTTCGAATTATAAGTTTATAACAATCTAACCATACTAGGCTAATAGGTAAAAGAACAACTTAGAAACAAACAAAAGTGATGATTGTTATACCAATTGTTTTTTACGTTTTTAAATCGTGATTTCGCTAATTACTACTTTATAATATTTATCAGGCTTTAACTTTTTTTTTTAGATAAGTACGTTCTACATGATTTGTACTTTTGTTCAAAAATAAGTAAAAAATATAGTTATTAGTCTTTTTCTCCTACCAAAAAAAGCTTTGAATCCACATTAAAATTTTCCGGTTAGTAGTATCAATAGTTTTTTTCCTTTTTGTCTACATTTATTTGTTTGTTTGTGTCATCTCTCTATCTTTAATGTAATCTCCACTTTCTGAAAAAAATACTCTCAAAGGAAAGAAAAAAACCGAACGAAGCCATCGCCAAACCAACAACCGTTCGGGTGAGCTTGAGGAGAACGACGTCGCACCCGCCATTTTCTCCATCCTTGAAGCAATAGCTTCTTCACTTCAGATCTCTTCTTATTCTTCTTCTTCTTCTTCTTCTCTGTTCGCACCTTCCGTGACTGTCTCTCTCTGCATCCTCTGCTGTATTCCTAGGGTTTCGGATCCTGAGTCTATTTTCTAGAGGTCGAATTCGATACCTTAGATCCGGCGGTGGAGTGGAAGTTACTTTCGCTGTCTCGTCCCATCTTGTAGGTTTCCAGTGTCTGATTTATTATCCTCTGAAGATCCCTTCGTGGATCCACTGAAATGGCGGATTCCAAGCCAATTACGCCTGGCCAGGTACGGCATCTCGTAATTTCGGTGTTTTCAAGCTTTACTGTCTTCTTAATTACTTCAAATTTGCGAACGTCTCCCGCCGATTCATAGATTTGGAATGAATAGTTTTGTAGTTTGATGTGATTTGGACTACGTCTTTAGGGTGCAGGAGTGATTGAACTTACCAACTTGGATCAGTTTGCTCGAGAGATTAAGTTTTGCATTCTAAATCATTCTATCTTCAAATGCTAGTAGCTTTCAACTTCATTCTGTCTATTTGTCCCCAACTCGAAGCAACATACATTTTTTTCAATTTCGAAGATTTAGCTTCAATCTTGAATCTTAAAATGATGCACACTACAGACTTGGTTTGGATGAGAAAACATGATTCATGCATTGTATCTCTCTTGATATCTTCTCTTTTTTAATGCAGGTTTCGTTTCTGCTCGGAGTTATCCCTGTCTTCATAGCATGGATATACTCAGAGTTTCTAGAGTATAAGAGGTCTTCGTTGCATTCTAAAGTGTAAGTCTTGGGAATATGAGTTAAATGGGTGTACTTAATTTATACGGCTCTCTTGTTATGTATCTAGCTTGACAGTAATCTATATCTGCTTTGTTTCATTTTCTTTCCTGGTTTCCAATATCTTTACCTCTTACTTGCAGTCATTCAGATAATAATTTGGTTGAACTTGTTGAGGTGAAAAGCAAGGAGGAGGAAGTAGCAGTTTTACTGGAAGGAGGTCTTCCAAGATCAGTCTCTTCAAAACTCTATAACTCGCCTGTCAAAACGAACTTGATTAGGTAGTTATAGCGATTTCTTATTTTTTGGTTCCTTCGGGTGGAGTGTTCTCTCAATAAAAATCGCTCGTAAAACCATACACGTTTGTCTACTTGTAGGTTTCTGACCCTGGACGACTCTTTCTTGATTGATAATCGAGCAACCTTGAGAGCGATGTAAGTTCCTTAATTATCAGATTGGATTGGACTCATGGTGATCATCATCATTCTCTCTCATGACTGAATTACTTACTCTCAGGGCTGAGTTCGGGGCAATTCTTTTTTACTTTTATATCTGCGATCGAACAAGCGTGCTTGGAGAGTCTAAAAAGGTGCCTCCTCTAAATTTCTTTGATGAATTTTGCTATCTCTGTTTCAGCCGATCATCAAAAATCTAAAACAATTTATGTGTAGTGTAGTGTATATTATATCTAAAATTCCTTCGGAGGTAGGAAACTAACATTTGAGTCTGAAAATGGTTTTGCAATTGATTACACTTTCTTTTTATATGCTTTCCATTTGCAGAATTACGACCGAGACCTTTTTCTGTTTCTCTACTGTCTGCTAATCATAGTGTCAGCAATGACGTCCTTGAAGAAACACAATGAAAAATCACCAATAACAGGGAAATCGATTCTCTATCTTAATCGTCACCAGACTGAAGAGTGGAAGGGATGGATGCAGGTAATTGATTCACTCTTTTCTTAGTAGGTGTCCGTTACGTTTCTTTTTTTTCGCTTCTACTTCCCAACATACATCTGAGCTTCTTGATTTCACCGTTGCATTTGCAACTAAGATATCATGCTAATTCACTGCTTCTGTGTCTTTGCAGGTTTTATTTCTGATGTATCATTACTTTGCTGCCGCTGAGATTTATAATGCAATCAGGGTCTTCATCGCTGCCTACGTCTGGATGACTGGTTTTGGGAACTTCTCTTATTACTATATTAGAAAGGATTTCTCCCTAGCACGGTTCACTCAGGTCATATCGACGGTTTCAATTTCTATGATTAATTAGTTTACCATGATATATGCTTCTATAAAGCATATGTTTCTTTCAATGACTAATGATGCTCATGAAATCTTTTACTTCTTCCAGATGATGTGGCGTCTTAACTTATTCGTGGCTTTTAGCTGCATTATTCTCAATAATGATTATATGCTATACTACATCTGTCCCATGCATACTCTGTTCACTCTAATGGTGTATGGAGCCCTTGGTATCTTCAGTCGGTATAACGAAATACCATCAGTAATGGCTTTGAAGATTGCTTCATGCTTTCTTGTGGTCATCCTGATGTGGGAGATTCCTGGAGTTTTTGAGATTTTCTGGAGTCCTCTAACATTCTTACTGGGTCAGTATTGGACTTTTTCATATCTACTAATTTGGGCATGAATGACTGCATATCTGTCTCGTCCTAAATCATTCTCCACGGCAGTGTTTGGATGCCACTTGGTCACTAGGATCTGTGTTTATGTATATTTACTAACATTTAGTTTCTCCTTTAACAATCGCAGGTTATACTGATCCAGCTAAACCAGATCTACCGCTTATACATGAATGGCACTTCAGATCAGGACTTGACCGCTACATATGGATTGTTGGAATGATATATGCATATTTCCATCCCACTGTAACTCGTGAACCTATGGTGCTCTCGTGTTTTCATATCTTCTCATGACACCCACTGATAAAATCTTTTTCGACATTTTTGTCTCAGGTGGAGAGATGGATGGAGAAATTGGAGGAATGTGATGCCAAGAGAAAGATTTCAATCAAGACAAGCATAATTGCAATTTCCTCATTCGTGAGTTTGGCTTCTCTCTTGCTTATGGATCTTATGTATTTTATATTAGTCTGATGGCCGGCTGGTGTTCCTTAAATTGTTCAGGTTGGTTACCTGTGGTACGAATACATCTACAAGCTTGACAAGGTTACATACAACAAATATCATCCCTACACATCATGGATTCCAATAACGTTAGTATCAAAATCCTTTTATGTCACCCAAAATGTCAAATCTTGATGTAGTCTTCCTTCCTGGATTCTGACTTAAACTTTGATTCTGTTGTCTCAGTGTCTACATCTGTCTGCGAAACTCCACCCAACAGCTGCGAAATTTCTCCCTGACACTATTTGCGTATGTTACTCAATTTTAGTCCATTTCAGTCAAGCTTGTGTTGATTCTGAACACATCTCTAATAAGACACAACATGATCTTCCTAGGTGGCTCGGCAAGATAACTCTGGAGACCTATATTTCTCAGTTTCACATCTGGTTAAGGTCAGCAAGAAATTGTTTCCTTTCTCCCAAATAAGTAGGCAAGAAACCATGTCTCAAGGAGTTAACGATGAAAATTTAACCAAAAAAATTGCATGTGCTGCAGATCGAATGTGCCTAATGGACAGCCTAAGTGGCTATTATCCATCATTCCAGAATACCCAATGCTCAACTTCATGCTGACCACGGCCATCTATGTCTTGGTAAAGTAAAAGTAGAATCTGTGGAAGAAAAAAAAAGGCCCTTTATCCACTTCTACATTATATAAATTGTAATTTGTACTCTTAATTTATTTTTCTTCAGGTGTCTCACCGGCTTTTCGAGCTTACCAATACGTTAAAGTCTGTTTTCATACCTACAAAAGATGACAAGAGACTGCTCCACAATGTACTCGCTGGAGCTGCCATTTCATTCTGTTTATATTTAACCGCTCTCATTCTTCTCCAGATCCCACACTAACCATGTAAGTCCATATACTACTCCTGGTCCATTGCAGCCATTGTTGATAGTGGAATGCTCGCTCAGGAAGAGTTACAACTCTTGATTAACAAACTAGAACCATTTTTCATTTACAGGAGGGACTATAAACATGTGGAAAACATGAATCTCACAGATGTTTCTATGTCAAACTTGCTAAATAGTTACAACACACGTCTCATATCGACAATAAAGATTTGTTTTCAAAGATCAGTAATTTTTGAACCTTGCCAAATGAAGCACCTTTGGACAGAACCAGAGAAGTTTCAGAAAATGGCCAAAAGTGAAGCGTTTTGTGGCATTTGGACGGCTTCATCGTCTTAGGACTTCGTTTTCTTTCATTTTTGTTGTAATTTTGCCATACATTTCTTAATATATAGTTTCATTTGCCTTTTTGTTCGGCTGTATTGCTATATTCTCAAAATACAGAACATATTTTGTTTTGTAAGAATGGATCATTCAATTCAATCTGAGTCTCCAGATAAAACCCCAACACAGTTGAGAAAAAGAGATTCGATTTCTGATAAGTCATACAAAGATACGACAAAGGAAATTTCACAAATTTACATAGGAAAGATCACAAATAAACTCTCTTTCTCTGCTCTCACTCACATAATGATAAGCTTTAACTCGCTCACTTTCCGGGGACGAAGTTGGTGGCGAAGGCCCATGCGTTGTTGTTGACTGGATCGGTCAAATGGTCGGCGAGATTCTCCAAGGGTCCCTTTCCAGTGACGATAGCCTGGACGAAGAATCCAAACATAGAGAACATAGCCAATCTTCCGTTCTTGATCTCCTTCACCTTCAACTCCGCGAAAGCCTCAGGGTCGGTAGCAAGGCCCAATGGGTCGAAGCTGCCACCTGGGTAAAGCAAGTCCTCTGCTTCTCCCAACGGCCCGTCTCCGGCGACTCTGTAACCCTCAACAGCTCCCATGAGGATCACCTGAGTGGCCCAAATGGCTAATATGCTCTGAGCGTGGACCAAGCTCGGGTTGCCCAAGTAGTCGAGCCCTCCTTCGCTGAAGATCTGCGAACCAGCCTTGAACCAAACCGCTTCTCCGAACTTCACACCGTTCCGAGCCAAGAGCTCAGGGAAGACGCAACCTAGAGCTCCGAGCATGGCCCACCTGCAGTGGATCACTTCTAGTTAGAAGTAATCCACTGCAGGTGGGCAATGCTCGGTGCTCTAGGTTGCGTCTTCCCTGAGCTCTTGGCTCGGAATGGAGTGAAGTTCGGTGAAGCGGTCTGGTTCAAGGCTGGTTCACAAATCTTCAGCGAAGGAGGGCTCGACTATTTGGGCAACCCGAGCTTGGTCCACGCTCAGAGCATCTTAGCCATTTGGGCCACTCAGGTGATCCTCATGGGAGCTGTTGAGGGTTACAGAGTCGCCGGAGACGGGCCATTGGGAGAAGCAGAGGACTTGCTTTACCCAGGTGGCAGCTTCGACCCATTGGGCCTCGCTACCGACCCTGAGGCTTTTGCAGAGTTGAAGGTGAAGGAGATCAAGAACGGAAGGTTGGCTATGTTCTCTATGTTTGGATTCTTCGTCCAGGCCATTGTCACCGGAAAGGGACCGTTGGAGAACCTCGCCGACCATTTGACTGATCCAGTCAACAACAACGCATGGGCCTTTGCCACCAACTTCGTCCCCGGAAAGTGAGTTGAATCTGTGATCGAGTTGTGTGTATCCAATCTTGGAAATGTGATGTAAAAACTTCAAATGTTTGACATATTGATGATATTGATGGATCAACCAATGTGCAAGAATATTACTCTGACCTAATTAGGGGTTCACACACACAAACACAGTCCGGTTCCAAGGACACTGATGATTGTATCACATTACAGTCCAACAATTTATTATTTTACTTAACATTTCCACACACAACTAAATATAAGCAGCGCATCTACACACAATTATGTTGATTTTGCTAATGATGAGATTGTTATGCTCTAATTAAGCAATGACTGTATTATTATTATTATTCTACGTTTGAATTACTTACTCTCGGTCTAGTTTTCTTATAAAGAGTATTTTATAGATATTTAAATGGTCGGTTTCTGTTAATTTCAAGGCCGGTTTTGCCTCTGTTTCTTTCTTCTTCTTTCTAGTCTCTCTTAACCTAATTCTTCTCTTCTCTCAGATTTTTGTCAGTTTATAAAATATTTTCATTCTTTATTTAAATAGTTTCTAATTGTGAGTATTAAGAGACATGGTTGAAGGTTTAATACTTTAATAGGAAAAAGAGAGGAAAATTTGAATATTCGTGAATGTTTGAATACACAATTAGAAATAAGGCAATTCAAGATTTTCAATTAAAAACTTGCTAAATCTGCTCTTGTTAGGTTCAATGAAATTCCCCACCTCCCTTACTAAATTTAGAGAAATACAACTTCAAATAAAAAAGAAATCTTCTTCACCAATATAATTCTCTTTCACTGCCAAAAAGAAAAAGGACCCGATCTCTCTTATTCTTACCGTTTAGCAAACGAATGGGTCGAAGAAAGATCAAGATGGAGATGGTTCAGGACATGAACACAAGACAGGTTACCTTTTCAAAACGGAGGACTGGTTTGTTCAAGAAGGCAAGCGAGTTAGCCACGCTCTGTAACGCCGAGTTGGGTATTGTTGTCTTTTCACCGGGAGGCAAGCCCTTCTCCTACGGGAAACCGAATCTTGATGCTGTTACAGAGCGATTCATGAGGGAATGTGATGATTCAGACAGTGGTGGAGAAGAAGGAAGATGTAATAAAAATATACCTAAACTGAAGAAGATGAATGAACGTCTCGATTTTCTCAACCAAGAGATTGAAGCTGAGAAGAAACGAGGCGAGAAGGCTCAGGAAAATTTTGAATCCGCTGGGGATGAGAGATTCAAGAAGCCCATTGAGAAGCTTACCATCGATGAACTCAAGGAATACAATGATAAGTTGCAAACAGTCCATGATAGGATCCAAGGTCAAATCAGTCAGATGCAGGCTTCGTCTTCTCTCATGCTTCTCTTAGGGAACAACAAGGCTCCTGCGGAATGAAGATTTAGATAACTAGATCGACTTTACATTGTAATATTCTATTTTTGTATTAGCTTTACAGAAGTTACTAATACATGAAAGATATTGCTGGTGCAGAATTGTCCTCATCTATGTGGTGTGACTATTAAATTTAATATCAAATGAATGTAACCAGAAATCAAGAAAGTACCTGAGAATTTGTCTGTAAGTGACTTACTAAAACTTGATCATCATATTTACAATGAAACAGTAAAACCTTTGGCCAACACTCAAGAAACTGGTTAGTTTCTATTAATCTCAAACTGAAGTCCACAGAAGAATGATAATCACGGAAAGAATGATCTCAAAAAAAAAAAAACTTCTAAATATCAAAGATATACAAACCCATCCTAGGAGGCTTAGAACATTGTTTTCTAATGTGGTACAAAGCAATCTATTCAGAAAAATCTGAGTCGGTCTCTGATTCATCATATTCACCTGATTCCTGCATAAATAGATAGTAAAATGAAAAGGTTAGACTAATGCTCTACAACCACATCAGTGGAAGCACTGACGCAAATGATATTAAATAAAAACATAAAATGAGAAGAAAAAAAAGTTACCACTCTCTTGGTATATTCTGTCATTGCTCGGTGAAACTCTTCCCTTTTCTCAGTGGCTATATCATAATACTTTACCTTTTCCTATAAAACAGTAGAGGAACAAACAAACAATGAGTAAGAAACTTCTATCTTTCTAGAGAATTTGAAATACCAACCAAAAACCATGTAAGTAGCAAAACGAAGAAGAATGAAATGATGTTGGCCGAAGAGAACAAAGAAAACAACCGAGTGCAAATTGCTATCTGGCAACAGCTGACCCATGATATCATTTTCGTGCTTAGGTAAGCATAATCTATCACCACAATTTTCAGATTTCATCCATTCGGCTGTGACTCGAACAACGTTATTGAGGAAACTATTGGAAGATGATACAGATAGTCTGAGCCGGTCTCTGATTCAACAAACTCTAAGAGACAAGAAAATAACTGGGACAGAAGAGCGAAACCAAAATGTTACCTCAAATGTCATTGTTTTCCATTTCTCTCCACATGTCTTCCCAATCTGGATAGAATTAAGAACAAAACTAATTCAGCAAACAGAATCAAAGTGAATGGCAATAGTCACCATGCTTTAATTAGAAATACCTCGCGCATGGACTTGACCTCCGGATTCTGCTCTTGATATTGCTTCCGGAAATCCTCCCTTTGGAACCAAAAGATAAGGGATTATGAGGCAAGAGGAAAATGCATGCAACAGGTGTATCTTCGTATGTCTCCTAAAGTAACTAGACCAGAAAACAATTTGGCAATGCAACATAACTAATCTCAACCTAACGAGCAACGGCAAAATGTAGACAAATTTTCCCTTAGGAGAGGACTGCAAGGAAGTCAGCTGAGTCTATACAGAGGCACCTACAAGAAATAGAAGAAAGCAGTGGGAGGTTTCTTGGGCATCTTCTCATGGAGTTTAGTGGGTTTCTTCTTCTTCTGGCTTGTCTTTGGCTTTCTCAGAGGCTGAAGCCTCAGTCTTGTAGACGTCCTTGCATCTTCGCTTGACTTCACAGCCAAGTTCCTGCAAAGTTTCAGAATGCAATTAACAAGTAACAATAAAGTCTTCACATCCTTCTCCCTAGTTCTTCTCATGATTACCAAGTAAAAGAGGAAGAATCACTCTTCTCCAATTTCGAAATTTTCAAAAGTAAAAAACACCCATTGCCATTGAATAGCATAAATTCGCACACTTTTGATTTCAGTTTGATCCAATTCCCTACCCCCATTCACTTAATCAGTAATCACTAAAAGAGACACCAAGCAGAACCTTAAACCCTAAACAGAGAAATCAGAGCAAAAACCAAACTTGTTTCTGCAACATATGTGTATACATACACGAACGAAACATACCGACCAGAGCCTCCGCTGTAGGACGGAGAAGAAGGCTGCGATATCCTTGACTTCTTCGTCATTTTCTCTTTTTCTTTTCCGCTTGCCGTCAAAGATTTTCTCGCCGCTTTCTCGGAATCGAAAACTCAATGCCTCTCGGGGTTTTTCGGTAATTAAGTCAAGTGAAAAGAAAATTGAAACAGATTTGTCACGTGGCGTTATATCATCAACACACGAAAAACACCAAACATTTTACAATTTAGTTTCGTTTAACGGTGCGGGAGAGATTACAAATCGATGGCAACATCTCTGCTTCTCAGACATTCCTCAGCTGTCTTCTTCTCTTCCTCTTCCCTTTTGTTCACCAAGAACAACTCTTCTCGTTCCTTCACCTCCATCAAGGTAAGATCTTTCCGTTTCGATTCCATGAAAGAATAAACCATTGATTCTCTCGGTATTTGCATCAGCTAGAATCTTGTATATAATTGTGTTTGGTTGATGAAAAAAGGGAAATTTGATTTGACCAATTCTGAAATGGGCATTTCTTGTCTCAGATGGAAAGAGGTGAAGCAAGTGAAGTGGTTACGGAGAGAACGGAAGCAGGAAATGCAGTGAAGACAAAGAAGGTGTTTGTCGCCGGAGCAACTGGAAAAACCGGGAAGAGGATTGTGGAACAGTTGTTGTCCCGTGGCTTTGCCGTCAAAGCCGGTGTTCGTGACGTAGAGAAAGCAAAAACATCTTTTAAAGACGATCCGTCTCTTCAGTTCGTATGATTCTTTGTCTTAAATCAGATCATCTATCGCTGTTAAATTCTCTTGGAAATCCCACAACTTCTCTGTGACTATCTTGTAGGTTAGAGCAGACGTGACAGAAGGTACTGAGAAGCTAGCTGAAGCTATAGGTGATGATTCTCAAGCTGTGATCTGTGCTACTGGTTTTCGTCCAGGGTTTGATCTGTTCGCTCCTTGGAAGATTGATAATTTCGGGACAGTGAATCTGGTGGATGCGTGCCGTAAACAAGGAGTGGATAAGTTTGTTCTTATAAGCTCAATCTTGGTGAATGGAGCTGCAATGGGACAGATTCTGAACCCAGCTTACATCTTCCTCAACGTCTTTGGACTAACTCTGGTCGCAAAGCTTCAAGCCGAGAAGTACATCAAAAGATCTGGCATCAACTATACTATTGTAAGGCCCGGTGGTCTTAAAAATGATCCTCCAACCGGAAATGTAGTCATGGAGCCAGAGGTAAAAGCCGCCTCTTGATCTTCGTTTCGTCTGCTTCTGTGCTGGAACTGATAAAGCTCTGACCTTTGATCTTTGTAGGATACTCTATCTGCGGGGAGCATATCGAGAGACCAGGTCGCAGAAGCTGCAGTGGAAGCTTTACTTCACGAGGAATCATCATTCAAGGTTGTGGAGATAGTTGCTCGTGCAGATGCTCCACAACGTTCCTACAAAGATCTCTTTGCTTCTGTTAAAGGACATTAACTAGAATATAAATCAACCGTAATGTAATGAGTCTCATGCTCTATTCAAAAACCCTTATTTCTCTTATGTTTAGAGTACAACAACAAACAGATACATAAGCTTCTCCGCATAAACCAAGTCGAAATAAGGCAGAACCTAGTTCGAGACAAGTATTGAGAGAGTTTCATTCAGTTTTATCTCTTCCTCCATCTGAGGTCTTAGGAATCCATTAATGGCACTTGTTCCCGGTTGCATGTTCCCATGAGTGCAAGACATGGTTCACGATTTCCTCGACCCCAAGCCCATGCTTCACCTGGAAATGTTTTAGCAACCAGACGAAGATTCCTTTGTAAACACTAAGCTCATTGGTTATATAAGTGATGGATCATATTCTGAAGATGCCGGACCTGAGCAAAGACGAATGGCCCTCCATCACGCATGCGTAGTGCATCCCGTTCCATGACAGATAAGTCGGCCCCAACAGCTGCTGCGAGGTCTGTCTTGTTTATCACCTGCAGTTGGAAAAATCCACAAGAGAATCTATCACCTTATCAAAAAGTGGTTGTAAGCTAAGAGTTTAAGCAACATAAGTTTACCAAAAGATCAGCTTGAGTGATTCCAGGACCGCCTTTACGTGGTATTTTATCACCAGCTGATACATCGATGATATAGATGATATAGTCAGCTAGTTCTCTGCTGAAATTTGCAGCTAAGTTATCTGCAAACACAACACTATAACTATTCAATCTCTTTCGATCCTTAAGAAATAGAAACCTATGGACCATAACTATCAAAAACTCGTGCGGCGGTACAGAAATGAAACCTCCGCCAGATTCACAAAGAAGCAAATCAGTTTTGAATAAGTTTGATAACTCCTCAAGAGGACCCAAATTGATACTGATATCTTCACGGATCGCAGCGTGTGGACATCCACCGGTTTCAACAGCCCTAATCCTTTCCTCAGGAAGAGCCCCATTCTTCACCAGAAACTCACCGTCCTCTTTCGTGAATATATCATTTGTCACCTACAACGCGTAGTCACATCACATCTGTACTGCACTGAGATCAAGCAAACAATCTTAAGTTGGAAAGATTTGTCTCCGATAATTAATACTCACAGCAGCAAGACTATATTTGTCCCTCAAGAATCTACAAAGAGCAAGCATCAATGCCGTTTTCCTGAGTGAACAAAAACAGAAGCCAATCAGAACAAAAAAGTTGACACTTTTGAGCAAAACTAATGAAGCCCAATTTATCATTTTTGTCCACACAAGAACATGGAACATTATCATAGATTCAATGATTAATCCAGAGATTGTTCTTTGTTATGTTACCAAATCTGAAGATGAAACAGTCAATTTGATTTTTTTCAAGTAAGACGAATCCCACAAAACATTACCCTGTGCCTACGGGACCGCCGATACCGACGGTAAAAGCTCTCTCAGAGAAGTTACGGTCGTTAAGCGGAGGAGCTCGGCGGCTGAAGTAGCCAGGAGAGTAGATGGGTTCGTGTGAGTGCGGTGCGAGTCCATCGTGGCTATGGAACACTCTCCCGTCCGGTCCCACCCAAGACGTCTCTGCACCGCCGTCCGATTTCCTACTTGATAGGATTAGATAAGATAGATTAGCGATAGTGGGAGAATAAAGACCAAAACTTTACGGAGCGAACCGGAACTTATGGCCTTGCTCGTGATCGTGATGATGGTCATGGTCATGTGACGCCATTTCCGAGAGACTTGAGGCTCTGAGTGGCTGCTGTGCTGACTTTGACTTGAGGTACTCCGCGAGAGTGATCTTGATCACGCAAAAGCAAGAAGTAATAAGAATCTCTAATCTCCAAAGTGAAAGAAGATTCTTTTTTTATTTCTCGGGTGCTTAGAATGACTGAAATGACCCTGTACGATGTCAATAAGATTCTATCGTCGATCTGTGAGAAATTTGGATTCTGCATGGTTGAAGTGGGAAATGAGCTCTAATAATTATTATATGATCTTCCTCTCCTTCCAGTTGTACAATGAAGTCTTGATTACTTTATGAAATTTGCTTAGTTTCAAGTGCTTACCAGAGTGTGGAATCGTACTTATACGTGTTCTGATACTGAGTTTGTTTACAATAAAGAGAACCAAAAAACAAGGAAAAGGGTTTTTCATAAGCAAAAAAACAAGAATCACAAAATCCAAAACAAGTCGAGATTAGTTTCATGAATACGCCTAAAATATTGATAAACAAAAACATCCGAGAAAAAAGACAAAAACAGCAGATAGCCATCACGATTCTACACCCAAACAAAAAGATGTGAACTCAAACAGAGACCTTTTACATGAACAAGTTGGGTTTGGAGGCCTTGTAAGTCGTCTTTAGCTTCCTGCTTGGTGGTCTCACCTTGCGGAACACCAATGGGAACTTGATCTTACTGTTGTGAAACTGTTTGGTGCTCTCTCTCTTACAGAGGGCAGCCGGAACGGTGGCGGTCTTAATGATCTGGATGCACGGGAACCTGACACGGTGTCGGGATGCCATCTCTGTGTACATCTGTTCCACGGCTCCGTTCAACGTAGTGTCACGGAATTCCTTGTACATGTTGTGGTATCCAGTTCTGCTCTGGTACCTCAACCAGATTCCGAAATTCTTAATGGTTGTTGGGTTCTTCTCAAAGATCTGTAAACAATTTGGTTACGGATTACATCAGTATAGAGGAGGCAATGAACAATAAAACAATATAAACTCAAGAGAGAACACGAGTTGTTTCAACTTTGAAATAATCGCAATGATAAAAGATATGGAAATCAAGAGAGAGACTTTGAGGAATCTAAGCCTTCTAGTTACACGACAATAAAGAGACAAAAAGAAAATAAACACTATTTTAAAGACCTAAATGCTGAATTGTAGGAGAGACGCATAGTCAAGCTAATTGAAAGAGCATAGTCACGCTTTTATATATGAATAGTTCCAACCACAGAAGTATCAAAGCTATGAACTTTAGCAAAAGAAAAGGTTAAACTTAAACACAAATTTCAAAGTTAATCACGAAATCTAAACAGCTAGAGATCAAAAGACTACTCTTCTAATTCAGTAGATACAATTACTTTCGAGGTAAATCAATCGACACACAAATCCTAACACAATGATGTATCTATCATAACTTCAGATCGTCCAGCGAGAAGTTATCACTCCATTGATGGGAAAGGAGAAAGTACGTACCTCGTTAATAGCGAGCATCTGTCCATTACTCTTCTTAACCTTCTTCAGCTTCCTCAAGAAATACCTAATCCAGATTACAAACTTAAAGTTGAGAGATCAAGCCAATAATTCATCAATCCACAAGAGAGGACAATATAATTTACTAACCAGAACTTGGACTTGGCGCGAACCTCGTTCGTGGCCCAGAGCTTCATCCGGTAAATCTTAGGTTGCACATCCTTCTCTGTCGGGAGAGCTCTTCCGACAACCTGGTACTGGTGAAACTGCCAAGGAAAGACAAAAGCTGAGATCAGATTCCACTAAGCCAAAACTTGATACAGCAACAATGGAGACATTTTTAGATAGAGAAGGTATTAAGATCGAGCTTACCCTGAAAGCACCCATTTTCGTCTCTAGGGGACAATGCAGTGCTGTAGAAACCTCAACCGATATAAGCGGCTAGGGTTCTTGAAGTTTATAATTGAGCGTATGCAAAAAAAATAAACCCTAATAGCAAAACTGAAATCATAAAGCCCAATGGGCCGATAATTATATAACATTTGTCTTAAACCCACCCGAATTTGGTTATTTCCTCGTTCTCGATTTATTATTTTCGACGCTGAATATGTCTCCGGTCGAGCGATTTATTATCATTATATTACACAGATTAATAGCTAAGTAATGCAGATCAAACTATCTGTTATAAAGTTTTATAAAATAATAGAATTGTCCGTTATATAAATGTCACTGTAATAATTTTATATTTGTATTACAATAATAAATTACTATCAGAAAAAAAATGTTTCTGGTTATTTTGTATTTTTTTTTGTCAGGTCACGTTTTTATTTTGTATTTATTAAAACATTATATTAAGTAGGTGGTTATATTTTGATGGTTGAGAACTTGGTCTAGTTTGTTCAAAGCCAAGGATCAAAATCTATTGTACGTGATGTATCTCTACTTACGGTTGTTTTTTTTTCACTTTGTTAACCTTTGTTTGACAATGGATCCGATTAGATGTACTATATATAAAGAAAAAAACGTTCAAAGTTAAGATGGAACAGGCATGATGTTTAAATCTTATTGTAAGAAGATGAGCATTCAAAAATCCATTATAGACATGAAAAGAAATTCATATAATAGGTTTGAAGGATATCAGAAATATATTCATTTAGGGATAAAAGATGTGTAAGCACAAGAGTTGTGCAAGATTATATAGAAACTATTTTAAAGGAAGATTGTTTTCATTTTCGAGAGTTGTAATATAATTTTTTTTGAAATTATGCGATCTCATTCGAGAGAAAACATGTTTATATTTACGATAAATTAGCCTTGAAAATATATTGCATCCTTTCTCCTAATAGTCACCAAAATTAATGTGAACAAAAAGTGTAAATATATAAAAAAAATAGTATGCAATATGTTGTGTATGTAATAAGTGATTCAGGAATACTTATTTTCTTAAAGTTTATATTTTTATATTTTGGTATAAAATTATACACGAGAAAAAATGTTTTAGACGGATGAAAAATCCGGAAAACCTCAAATCTAAGACATTTCAAAAACTTTATAGAAGTTATATAAAACACATGAAACACGTTAAAACTTCACTAGGACAAGAAAGTAAAGCAGATTGATTAATATAAAGACATGAGAAACAATGACATCCCCTATCATATTCAATAATACTCTAGGGGCTCTCACTTCCAGAGGCACATCCATCAACAATAATAAAATCACGCTCTTGACTTTGACCACCAATAAAATAAATTTCCATATTAATTCAACGAAAGCTTGGGATAGGCTGCGACGCGCCTGGATAAGAACATCGTGCACCCGTCCTTAGGCGATATCGTGGGGCAGTACACGATCTCATCACAGCCGTCCGAGCGAAGCCTCTTGAAATCCAAAAGCGTCGAGAACATGGCGATGAAGAGCACGAGGTGGTTCAGGGCGAACCGTTGGCCCACGCATTGGTGAGGGCCCCACCCAAATGCTAGAAAGTTGCGTTTAAACACCTGATCCTCTTTCCTGGTCTCGCTAAACCGGTCCGGATCAAACCGGTCCGGTTCAGTAAACCCTTGGAACGAGGAGTCGAAAACCGAGGGAAAGACAATTGTACCTTTTGGGATAGTGTAAGATTTCGTGAGAGGGAAGTCGTTAGCAGCGACGTGTGGGACCATCGTCGCTGGCGGCCGGAATCTCACGACCTCACGCGCAACAGAGCGCGTGTACTTCATGTCCGCCAGCTGATCGACGGTGATCAACGCGTTGGACTCATGCGGCCATATCCTCGCCACTTCCTCCCTCACTCTGCTCAGCACCTCCGGCTCGGAATCAAGCAGAGAAACCGCCCACAGTAGCGATGACGTCGACGCGTCCTGTGCGGCAAAGAGGAAATCGAAGAGGAAGCCACCGATCTCTTCGTCGCCGGAGTGCGGCGGCGCCGGATTACCTGATTTGATCTCCGCGACGATCTCTTGCATCCAGAAATCGATTAGACACGTCGGCTCTTCCCCTGCCGCCATCCTCGCTTTCGATTTTCCCGCGCAGACGGCGAGCGTCTCTGCCAGCCTTGTCACCGCCCGGCGAGCTTCGCCGAACGCGAACCCCGGGAGGTCGATAGGGAGCGCCATGGAGCCGAGATTGAACAGGTTGTAATCCGTACGGAACCTGTTTCTGGCTTCTTTGTCAAGGTACGGTCCAACGAAAACCGTCTGAGAAGTTTCGAGGTTGAGTTCACGGACGAGGTTTCGCAGCGACACGGGACGTGACCCGCCCGAGAACGTTTCCTCCCACCGGCGTAGATGACGGAGGATAACTAGTTGCTGTAGAGTAGTGTAGGTCGAGAGTGCTTTTGGGGTGAAATTTGGAGCAAGCTGACGGCGAACAGATTTATGATCTTCGCCGAACATGTAGATGAGGTTGTGATCACCGAATAGCTTCTTGCCGAAGGGATGTCCGACGAGGTGAAATGCATCGGGACGAACGTTGGAGAAGATTTGATGAGAAAGCTCTGTGTCTCTGACGTAGACGATGAATCTCCCGATGAGGTAGTTGGCGGAGAGGCCAGGGAAGTTACCCGCCGTAGCGGATTGCTTGTCCCAGAAGGAAGTGGGGTCGCGGACGAGTGCAACGGCGTTTCCGATGATCGGAGGGACGAAGAGTGGGCCAGGGAGGTTACTTTTCTTGACAAGGTAAGAAAATTGCTCCAGGAGAAGGAAGACGAGTATTGCTGAAACTACGTATGGTGCGAGAGAGGCAAGTATGGAAACAGAGAAAACCATCTTTCTTTCTGTGTTCTTCAAAGCTTTCTTCTCTTGAATGGGTAATATTATGCTCTGTGTTTGGGTTTGTGTATGTATAGAAATGGCTGGTTCGTTGGGAGAAAAGAGGGTTTTGATTTGTCTTGCCTGACTTTTTTGTCTTTCTTGGTGCTCTTGTTTGTTTGGGTGGTTTTGCGGAATTTTCTAAGAGGTTTTGGGAAATTGGATTTAAATTGTTTGGAATATTATTGGGACAAGAAGAATTCAGAATGTCTTCTCTGCTCTGTTTTTTTTGTTTTTTTGTTTTTTTTGCTGTGTGTTCTTATTGAGACCTATATAAGGTGATGAAACATTTTGAATTCATTGCAGTTTGATTTGAACGTGATCGATCTTTAAATATACCATGATGTCGATCAAATAAGTTTGAGAAATTTATTGCTTTTGATATTTACTGATGGTTTGCTCTCAAATACAAAATAATAAAATGAAGAGTTTATTCCAAAAGCTCTTTGGCCTCTCAAAAGGCATTGCTTGGCCGCTGAGAGCACCTCCATTGATTAAGAGATTTACAAAAGTTTTTTAGTAATATAATAATAATAGTTTTAACATAGTTTAATTATATAATTTAATTTTAAGTCATAAATGAAATTTAAATCAATGAAATGATGATATGTATACTTTGAGTTTCTTAAGAAGTATCTAAATCTCTCATTTTAGAAACTCTCTTCATTTTCTCTCTTGTTTTGGTTTATTTTTATTAATTTATTAATGGAAGAAACCCACTTAAAAACTCCCAATGGAGTTGCTCTAATGTCCTATACGATACCCATCATCCTGATTTGCTCTATATCATCAAAGCAATTAAACTAGATAAGGAACACTTTTCATTCTCGTTTTTTTTCCAATTCATGAGAAGAAAGATAATACATAATCCTTATACAGAACTTAACCAACCTGGTAGGTGAATACAGTTTTTTTTAAAAAAATTGGTAGGTGAATAGAATTTAAATAAAATATTAAACGTAGAGAACCGTGCTTAGCTAAAAAAAAATTGTTATTATAGTTAAGCCTACGAAATGAGTCAAATCTGCCTTGCCTAATCCATCCTGTTACAGATTAATAATTTATTTGATCCGCAAAATCTATCATGTCAAATCCACAGAAGCAAAACATTATATATGCACTCGTCCGTTTATACGTGAAACTTGCAAATAATCTAATATCAAAAAAAATTATATATGTTTTTAAAAAATATTTTTTTAATAACAGAAATTACATATTATTAAAATTAAATAAATATTTTTAAAAATAAAAATAAGAATTTATTCATATTATATAATATTTCTATTAAAAATCAGATAAATATTTATAATTAATACTTTTTTTTAGTTTGTGGATATTGGCAAATCCACAACGTAAAATATGTTGATTTATATTCATTCCACATTTGAGATACATCGATTTGTTCTCGGCCACGTTTAAACAATGTCAACCAAGACGAATTTAACAAAACGGATCCCGCAGATAACTACTCAAATTCTCAGCTTTAATTACATTTTTTATTTTTTGACATAGAAAAAAGAAAAGAAAGATCTATACACATGTAACCAATTTAAGAAATACATATATATATAGGCACATCCATAATAGATTCTGAATTGTTTAACAATATATTTTAGTTAAAAAAAAGCAATATGTATAAGCGTGGATCAAGTCCAAAGTCATAATGAGAAACACCTTCATGTCCATCACAATATTTAAGGTAATTAATAATGACGTTTTAAGATACGTGCGGCGCAATTCAAGTAAGAAGTTATTTATTTCAACTAAATCACGTAAATAAATATATAGATATATATAAATAATATATGTTTGAGATGTGACTGATGATTAATTGCTGTTCGAAAACAATTAAAGCATCATACATGTAGGTGGTAAGTAACAGTTGTGTAATTAAAGGAAAAATGGTTAAAAAAAGACATCAGCTCTGATTGGTAAACAAGTTGGAGTAAAATGGAGTAAAACGGGCCCACCATAATCACAGTAAAAAACTTGTTCTTGTCAAATGATTTGTTTATGTTTCAGCTGAAAAACGTGGAATTGTTAATAACCCTGGCCATAAAAACCGAACCCGTGGTTATGGTCGGCCCCATGCAAATTTTATCTTGCTTACTGTAAAATACTTACCAATCAGACCTATCAACCATTTACGGTTTGTCTTTTTTGACCAAATTTTTGCTTTGAACTTAAGAGGAAAAGATACAACATGGAAAAGTAGAAATTAAGAATAAATCTACAGTGCTAAACAAGAAATTACACTATAAAATACAAAGAATAAATGATAACGAGGATATTGAACCAAGATTAAGTCCATGAAATATTTCCCAACCGCAAGAAGATAGAAAAGGCTAAACTTACACTTTCAATGATCGACGGCAAAAGAAAATAAGAGACGAAAAATAGTTTAAACAGTGACGGAATAGAAGCTTCATGTATATATATATATATATTTCTTAAAAATCTAAGTAAATAGAGCATAAAAGAACGATAAAAGAAGAGACGAGCAAAAAACCCATTTAAAACTACATTGCTGCATTTCAATATCTCAATATCTGATAAACACAATTTTTTTCTGAAGTCTAAATGTTTATTAAGTGAATATATATTTAGAGTTTTATCTGTTCAAATTCTATAATCTAACTCTAATATTTTTATATTTAAGATATTATTTACTAACTTTAACACCACTTTTTACCAACTCAAAATATAACTAAACCTTATCACTTATCGTTATCTTCAGTCACTTAACATAAATTTTAGACCTCTTTATCTAATCATAGCAAGCTTTCTTTATATACACAATACATACACATGTACGATAACCTTTTGACCAAGAAAGAAAAACGGTAACCTAAAAGCGTCTTAAACATTTCACAGAGACTTGGAGACTTTGGAGTAACCGTAAACGAAGTCAAAAACATATATGTTCTCGGAGCAAGCATGTTGAATATTCTTTTTTTTTTTGGGTTAAGAAGATTCTTTTCTTCATATCCTGTCTTTGTCTGTTTATTATATTATAAACATCAACGTCCTTGGTATTTAACTCATTTTCATTGTGTTACGTAATTACGTGGGGGCACTTGATAGTTTTTCGATAACGTTTGATTACAAAATCTTATCCTTTTTGTTAAAATAATTGCAAAACGTTCAATTATTCTTTTAGCTAGTTGGCTGATCAGGGTCTAAAGCATATTACAACTATTTAAAAAAAAAATCACATTGCAAGGTTCCTTTTAATTCAAACATTTTTGCATATTGAATTTTCTATTTTCTCCATACAACTTTGAAAAATCATTTGGAAACGTGAAGAAAATTCAGCAAAAGAATAATTTGTATAGTGGGGTAATTTCTTCATCTAATTCTTTTGTATAATATATATAGTAGTCAATGAACATTATTAGCTCAATAAAGAGTTTAGGTTTGAAGAGAACTCTATTTACTTTTCACATTCCACGATTTTCTAGACTATTTTCTTCATGAATCTTGAAAATTGTTTAGACAAGCGTGGTCAGAAAACTTTATATACGTGTATCGACAAAAAAAAATATACTTTTAATTATTTTGTTGTATAATGGGCAATTGATGCAACAGATAGCAATAGCAGCAGAAAGTTTTTGAGTATTTACGGAAAGGGATACCTTCCGTATCACGATAACAACTTTCTAATTAGGAAAACTATTAAAAAAAAAAAACTTTCAATCAACTCGAACAAAACTATTATAGAAGTAAAAAATTAACACATCAAACAGTAAAAAAATTCAAAATAAAACGTAAATGTTTGAAAAGTTTCTTATGTTCTAAAAGTTTTAGTAAAAATGTCAGGAAGCTGATCAAGTCTACAATGAGTCGGGTCAATGAATTCATCAAGACTTTTATAACACACAAAATGGAGTCTGTATCTCATTCAAAAACCAAAAAATAAGTAGGAATTTTAACTTCAAACACCAACGAACCTTAATTTTCACAAAGGAAAACAAAACTAAAAGAAACAGAATATGTGTTGCATCAGCTCTTTCCGGGTAGAAGAAGATTCGTACCCAACCGATGTCATCATAGTCACCATGGTAAGCCGTAGCATTGAAAACATCAGCACTGCGCATATGACAACTCAATAAGCATTCACAAGCATTTATACGGGGTTGGACTTGGATCAGACCAACTTTCTTGAGCGAAGCCTATTGAATTTCTGAGGTGGAAACGACCCAAATCAGATACGCTAGAGCAAACTCAACAGTTTGTTGATGCTTTATCTACAAGACTCTTGTATGTCTCTGCAGAGACGTTAGAGGTTGACTTGCGCGTGTTGATGAACTGGGTAATAAAAACGGAAGTCTTCGTTTAAACTGATACCACAACTTAGCCTAAGCCAAATTGCAAGGAGAAATCAGAGAAACGCTCAACCATTAAACATTCCAAGGATAGACAAAATGGTCTTAAGTACCAGCTTCACCATCTCTATTCCCAGATTTTTTTAACCCCATAGCTAAAACCCTGAATCTTAATCAAAACGTCTCACGTTCGACCATGAATTACATACAAGATACATAAATACTTTCTCACTTCTAGTTAGCTTGAACCAATACATAACCATACACATTTCCGTATAAATTCTCGGTCTGCCATTAACATTCATAAACCGGAACGATCTAAATGAAAACCAATGCAAGAAGGAGAACGAAAACCGGAAACCCAAATCCAATTCTGCTAGACCCAGAGAACCAAACCTTGACATCATCAATCACAGGCCCACACAAGGAGCTCATATCGTCCGTCCTCGTATTGTAATAAACGCTGTAGAAGGCAATCCTCGTACGGTCTGCCTTGGCCGTGAAATTCAACTCCGATACTTGGAAACTCGAGTTCGCTTCCGCCATATAGTGAAAGCTCTGCGCTTGATCGCCGGCAAACGCCATTACGGCCAAAGGCTCCTTGCACTTGTCGCCTGCGTGACCCAATGAGAAATACATCTTGTACGGAACATTGGCCTTTGTCTCCACCATCTGAGAAATTATGCCTTCTTTGCCCGATAGAAGCTCCATCGCTCGCTTTCCCTCAGGGACCGAGAAGTGGTCCGAGTCAATAAACCGGACTGCCCGGTTCGATTCGACGGTCCAGCCGGGAAGAGACGAGGTTTCTTCGTCTAGATTTGTCGGAAGCAGAACACCTAGGGTCGTGTTTCGGAACATCCATGGACCTTCTTCGAAATCTCCATTAATCACTGCATTGTCTGTTATAATACAACAGTTAGTTTTTTTTTAATGGCGGGAAAAGCAGGATTTTGGTTATATTGGGGTAAAACTGAAATTTAGCATCCACAACAGAAAAGAAGAGAAATTTAGGGGATAGTTTTGAAAACATGCTAAATTTACTTTACATCTCTTTAAATTGGCTCAATTGAAATTTTATAAACTTTAGATGCCCAAAGCATAAAATAAGATTTTATAATTCTCTTTCGCGTAAATTAAAAATTTTTTAAAAAAACTTAGGTAGCCTAAAACACGAAAAGGAGAACTTTCGGGGGTTATTTTGGAATAAAAGAAAAGAGAAGAAAGACGTTACCTTTGGGTTTATCAGGAGTAAAGAGTTTTTTAACGGCGATGTCGTCGATGATGGGCCCACAAGTAGGATCGTCCTCCATGCCAGGATTCCTAAAAACCAAGCGGACGCGATCCACAACCGCTTCAAACGCCCAAGCATATGGGTCCCACCCTTGAACGCTGTAAAGCGTTTGCAAGTCAATGTTCTGCGAGGCGATCGGTTCATCGGAAGCCACCGAGACGTTAAGCGACTCTAGCTGCGCACACGTGCGGGCAGCGCTGAACGTGACGGAGTAGACCGAACCTTTCTCCACCGTCAGTTCTTGGCTGATCTCTGCATCGTTTCCTAATCTCACGGCGTGGCGTCCCTCAGGAACGATCAGGATCATCCCTCCTTGTTTTTGACCGGACTTTATCAGCTCCACCGTGCCGTCGGATCTCCAGCTCGGGATCTCTTTGGCGTCCTCGACAATGGCATCATCAGAGAAGCCGTTCGACGGCGGAGTCTCGAAGTCGCCGTTAACCACCAAGCCTGGAAAAAAAAAGATTCCCGGTAAAACAGGAAGTTAATTACTACAACTACTTCCGTTTCACTAGTCGTGTTATTAGTTCACTATATTACAAACAATGTTTTAAGTTTTTAAACTAATTATTTTCTTTTCAAGAAAAAATCTTACAACTCTATAATTTAAGAAGGGAGAAAGAGATAAGTACGGTTTTTAAAAATGTTGTCAGAAAAATAAATCATATGGATGAAGACGTATAACAATCAGTTGGTCCCCTTAATAAGAACGATATTTCATCTTTTATGTCCACTTTTGGGCCTTACATTCTCTTGAGAATTTGTAATCTTATACAAATTCTATCCTCCGAGATAGATTCTTTATCTCTCTCGCATTTCTCTTGAGTACACTCACCATTTATCAGAACTTGAATCTATTATTATATATCTGTAGATAATAAAAAAGGAAAATACGAGGAAACGTATAAAAAAAATGGATAGAGAAACAAAGTGAAGAGAAGAAGACACGAGAATTGAACAGTTTCATCTCTCGGCCCAACGCATTAACTATGCTGGCCAATCACACATTCATATCGTATGAGTTTATGTCTATGTGGTCTTGTGTCTACCGTTAAGAGTGCCCTTTTCCTCAGGGTAGGTACAATTTAAGGGGTTAACAATAATAATGCAACTCTAATTTCGTTTTCCAAAGAGTAAATATCAAGTAAAAAAATAGTTTTTGAGTGTTTAGGATTTGAAGTAAGAAGTTGAGGAGGGATTTTCTATTCTTTACCCAAGATGATCCAAAAGCTTTTGTTTTTCTTTCCTAACTGTGACTGCTTCAATTGAAATTAACAGATTTTGCTTAGCTAACACACAAACAAACAAAAAACTTAGTACTAAGCAACAGAGCATTGAAAAGTAAAGAAGTGTGATTGAGGTAAAATTCTATAACCAAACTCTAGAATCCAAGTGAGGATTATAACTTTTAGCTCCTAGTCCAGATCTGTAAGTAACCATTTTTTAGAGAGAAGAATCAAGTAATACAGGCTACGGTAAATCCTCTGTTCTTGTGTAACAGAGAGAGAGAGAGAGAGAAAAAAAATCATGCTTTCGTCAACCCATTAACACCATGAGAAAACCCCAACACGCAGTCTAACAAATAAACCGGAAAAACAAAACATAAGAAAGATGTTGACATCGTATGAGTGAAGAACAGCGTACCGTCTTCGACCGGCGAAGTTTTACCGACGGAATCTGCGGCGGCGACGAGAAATAGACCAAGCAGAAGCATTATAATGGAAACCGATGTAAAACCATTGCCGCTTTTAAGCACCATTTCTCTCTCTCTTTGTATGTGAATAGTGAAAGTCTTTTCTGTGTGTTTATTTTGGGCAGTGTGAGCAAAAGCAGGGAAGTGTAGTGTCCTTTTATCCTAAATCCTCCCAGCTGTTTTTAATTTACATTCGGAATAATTATTAAATCGAAATCAAAAACCATAACTGGATAAGTTAAAAAACTAGATCGAGAAATCTAACCCTCTTGACCACTAACCGCGTGCTGGTCGTAGTCATCGGTCTACACGACAGTGGCTTACTTAGGTTCGCTCTTACTTGAGCAATAACCACACTTTTTTTCCTTTTTTTTTCAAAAATAACCCACTTGTCAGAAAACAAAAAAAACGAAGGTGAAAGCAACTTCAATAAAAGCTCGTAGACAAAAAGAGCAAGTGGAGAGGCATTGATGTACCATCTTTTAGTGATTGAGGAAAAGGACATCTTTTAGACATTGAAAGTTGAAAGGGTGGTTTAGATTCAAGAGACACTCAATGTAGTGGTGAATAATAAGTGTTGCAAGAGCCAATCAAGGTCACATATGTATAGGTGAGGACAATCGAGGATGAATCGATGGTTGATCGTTGATATTGTTGGTTTAAGATATTCAGCACAACTATTATGCTGCTGTTTTATTGAGACTTGAGGCATTCGATTGGTGACTCGAATACTTTGGAAGCGAATTTTCATTTGGTAGTGTAATCTTAGAAGATGGTATAACCCTTCAAGTGTCTTACGTTTTTTTAGTCATATCAACTACGAAACTTGGGCAGCTACGATGCTGTGCGTTCTCACCTTACTACACAACAATATGTTTTATTTCTAACCAAATTTTTGTTTAACCATCCCAAATAGCACATAAGCATGGAATGTCAGGTAAACTTTAGATGAATCTAATTTGTTTTTTGTGTTTTAGTTAGTGATTATCCTCTTCTACTCACAAATTTGGACTAAACAAACGTTACAGCAGAAGGAAACTGGCACAGAGTTACCACCTAATACTAATTCCCATGGAAATTGCTCTTAAGGTTTTCACATTTTACTTGACAACCCATCAGACTCCAGTCAACGACCCTACGGCTTAATTTATACATAATATAGCTTCACAATCCTTTAACGAGAATATAAGAAGAGAGCAACACTTGCGATAAGCAAAACAAGATTCGATAAATTTGTGATGCTGTTTATCTTATTCAAAGAGAATCATTGCTAGAATAACTTCACAATCCTGAATGAGATCATAAAAAGAAAGAGCAGAACTTGTGTTATAAGACAAACTAAGTTATGTTTACACCAAACATAAACAACAACTACTTGGGATTACCACAAAAGTTGTTGGATTTCCTTGCTGCCATTTTCTTCCCTGTAACAAAAGATTCATTTCATAATCACCATCTAGAGGAACTTTATACACAGAACAATAAGGAGAAATCAAAAGCTATACATACACTTACTTGTGGTTCGGTCACAAAATCAACTTCCTTGCAGACCTACCAAGACGATTTCTTTATGCCCATCAATTCACCTTTATTTGCTAACCCACGGAAACAGATTCGAGACATCCGAAACAGCTCGGTCACGGAACGAGACCGACCAGTGAACACACATCGGTTTCTTATCCGCGTAAAGGCACTGTTCCTCGGCAATTTAGACAGCTTGTAACGATTCTTCTCTCGCATTTCGCTAGGAAGATCTGGATCTTTGCAAAACGCTTTGTAGAGCTTCCTTCTCAGTTCGAATCTAGCCGCCAGCAACCTACGTCTGTGATCGGCACTGTTCCGCTTCACACCTTGCTCCGTGCCGCTATGTTTCGATACCGGTTTCGTTAGCGTCGTCGAGATATGTCTAGCTTGGATTTGGCCGAGATTGCTAGGAGCATTGACCACAGATCGCCATAACAGCCCCGACGAGGAAGAGAGATCGAAGGAATGCGATTGAGAGAAGGAGCGTTGACAGTAAGAAGATACGTTGTTCATGACTCGTCGGAGATTGGCCATTGATTCGGGAGATTTGAGTAACGCCGCCGCAGAATCGGACTTAGGGCTTCTCTCTATCTCTCCCTCTCAGCTCAGTCCTCGGATTGATTCAGATGCGAAAATGGATATTTTGGGCTGAGTTGGGCCTATTATTCTGTATTGTAAGCCTTTTTTGGTTTGAAGCAAATGCTAATTCAAAAGTCCGTTCGATATATTTGAGAAGTAACAAAACAACTTTCACATATCTGGATCATCCATTGGTTATATAAGTAATTTTGTGCATTCAGGTGATTAATATTCATAATCAGTTTTTATTAGTAGTATCGTAGTATTTCGTTTTAAATTAGTTTGCAAACTGATGAAATATTGAAATATATCCTCCATCATTTTATCTTCGTTGTCTATGTCAATTTTGTTTGTCTAGTGGAGTTGAGTTTAAGAATTTTCTTTTCTTGCTGTCTTCAATCTCTTGCTTGAGAGACTCCATCACTTTCTTGAACTCATCTAATGTGAAATCGTGAATCTCACATTCTTCTGAGCTTCCAGGCCATTGTAGACCAACCTGAATCTCCCTGAACCTGTTGAATGTCTCTTCGACTTGCTTCTCAGGATCTCCACGAAGGTAATGGATTATAGTCTGAGATATTAACAACAATGACAATAAGCGATATTAAAATGATAAAATGGAATTTAAACTTTTAGTTAAGGATTACTATGACTATGACTTACCTGGTAAAGAGGGCGTCTTGCATCTGTTATGACTTCATCCTCTAAACACTTACATTTTGAAGCCTCTTCAATGTTTCCCTATTTAACAAAATTAAATTATAATAGAGAATAGTATGTATGTAGCTTCATATACGTGGAAAATTTATATTAGAAGCAGACCAAGTAGATGAACATCTCCACAAGCAACATCTCAATCTCATAAGCCTCATGACCTTTCTCTTCTTTTCTTGCTTTCTCTAATGCTTTCTTCAATATCTCCACTCCTTTTGCTTCTTTTCCACTCATTTCCATCTTCACAATGTCTCTCTGCAAGAAGGAGAAGAAATACAGTTCGAACTTACTGCTAATTTGATCTTAAAGGAAAAAGAAAATTGTATGTGAAACAACCTGAAGCAATCCGAAATCCGGATTTTCCTTGGAAAGCAAAGATTCAAATTCGATCTCAGCATTCACAAGGGACGAAGTATCAACACGATATGAGTGCAAATCAAGCAATCTCTGCAATGCCAATTTGCCTCCTCGAATAGCCCCCATTGAAACAGATCTTGAGATGTTTTTTTGATCCATTACACCTCTTCCTGAAGAAGCCTTCTTACTAGTGTTTTTAACATTATCATCTCTTCTTTTCTCTACAAGGCTTTTACGGATGTTGTTTCTGCTATCTGGACCATTGTTGTCGTCTTTCTTTCTCCATAAACGATGATTTATGTAGCTCCAAGCGACATAGGCACCAGCAAGGGCGAAAACGGGTACAACTGCTGCTCCATACTTTGTCTTCATGGTGAACTTGTTCTTGGACCGATCCACCATATACTTAACTAAATTTTGTCTGATTCCTTGTGTTTCGGAAGGTCAAATATTAAAAAGTTTCCTTCTTGAAAGTTTCTTTTTATACACAAAGAAAATTGGATTGCAAATGGAAGAGAAAAGAAAGCATTATTCTAATGTTATAGTCTTGCATTATAGGTAAAGAAGTTATTATACTTTAACCAAGGATGCACACGGACAAAGAATATGTCGCCATGTGTATTTCGATGTTTCCCAAACCTTTGGAAAAGAATAATATTTTCTTAAATTCCTAATCAAACTAAAACATATTCACTAATCTTCGAAGTTTGTTACATCAAAAGTCTGTAGAATATAAGGAAAAGAAAAGCATTTATTGTAATTTGGAAAAAGAAAAGATACCAAACAGTAAATCAAATGGAGAAACCGTGCCTGTATACGTACTTGCTTGTTTAAGCAAAAATCTTTGATGCTTTTCTATCAAACTGAAGTTACTTCTGTCTGAAGTAACAAATTGATGCTTTCCTTCACAAATCCTGAAACTCTCACATGTTTTATTTCCTTCACAAATCCTGAAACTAACACGAACAAAAATTTAAGAACCAATCCCTAACACAAGATCAACCAATGCAATAAAAATCCTTTTTTTTTTTTAAACTTCATAAGAAGAGAAAATGGCTTCTACATTTCTTATAGGCCATACACAGAAACTAACACTTCCTTTCTCTAATTTTACCTCCACACATAAACCAACTCTTAAATCTCATAAACCTTTTCTTGGTTTCCTCTCCAATGGCGGTCAAAGCGGCCGTTTGTTCATCAGATCACCAATCACGATGGCCAACTCAAATAGCAAAAGTGATTCTCAAGATGATAACAAGCTCTTAACGCCGTTAAAAATGGCGGCGGGAGCATCTCTTGCACTTGCTTACGCCTTAAGTATCTTCGGCTTTAAGATAAATAACATGAGCTCTGCTGCCGCTGCAGCTGTGCGTCCAAGCGCCGCCGACATGATCATATCCGGGAAGCCAACCGGAGCCGTATCATCGTCTTTTGGGATGAATCCTCTGCCGGCTAAGTACGCATTGCGGTCTCTCTTTGAAGTGAGCTCAATGCTTGCTTCGGCTAAGCCCATTCCTTCTCAAAGACCATTCAATCTTCATAAACTCCCTTCTTTACCTTCAAAGGAAGATACTGATTCCATCAAGGTACATTTTGCACACTTATAAATTTAAAAGGATTATTCTGTTTTGTTTTTTCTTACTACCCAAAAAAAAGGAGTACTTCAAGAATACATTTATTTAGATTTACAATTCCTTTAATTTTAGTTTGGTCTCTATCTCCATATTTTTGAACATCTCTCTTTTCTTAGTTTCAAAGCGAGTTTACATAGACATTATGCAAAGAAACAAACCAAATATTTGACACCATATTCGAGTGATATACGCCTATAACTTCGTAGCCACAAAGGTCAATAAATAAATAAATAAATAAACTTTTTTTTTTTTTTTAAATTTGAGAGAAATGTAGATGGAGGCGGTGCAGAGAATGAAAGAAGGAAAATGCGAAGAAGCGGTGCAGCTCCTTCGTGACGCAAACATGCGATACAAAAACGAGCCCGAGGCCGACTTCAACGTGCAGATGGCTCTAGTTGAAATTTTAATATTGCTGGTGATTTTTTTCTATTTTCATATAATGTTATAAGCATCAAAGCATGCAACTGTAATTTCTTTATACTACTATGAATTGCCATTTCATTTTTAAAACATTCTTGTCTATATATGTGATTAATTAATGGTTAGTATATTTTGACGATATTTCAGGAAAGGTATCAAGAAGCTGCTGAGTATAGTTGTCTAAATGATGAGAATGCCCAAATCTCTGATATTCGGATCCCTCTTTATAAGGTTCGTCAACATAATATATAAGTAGGTGTTTATGAATATATTAACCGTATTTAATTTCGCAGTGTTATTTAGTTGTTAAAACTATAATGGTGTTTCAAGTATAGGCAATTATATACACGATGCTAGACAAAGATACGGAAGCCAAGCAGTGTTGGAAAGAGTTCAGAAAATCTATTGGCGACGGATTTGACCCTTTCAATTTCGAAGAGTGATTATTACATTTTGATTGGAAAAAATGTAATTGATACTTTTGGATAAAACATATTGTCGTCAACATATAATTTACTGCCAGCGGCTAGTGGTGAATAAATTCTATAAATACTCGATTGTGACAAAACTTTATTCCTTTGGATATTCATGCACATTGAGTTGAGTTTGTTTTTTTTGGGTAAAAAACATTATAAAACAAATTGTTTTCATGCTTGACTAAAAAAATAACAAAAATTAACGGTTAATTGTCGTTCCTTTATTTTTTTTTAAACTGTTTTGTTGAAGAAATTGAAGGTCGATTACCATCTGAACTAGAAGAATAATTTGATATTTGATTTTAGAGATATCACTACAAAGAACATCCTTTTCTGGTAACTTAGTTCATAAATTTGTTGAAGTTTATGTGACTGTGTCTATAATCTACTCAAATTATATCAGAGATATTTGGAATATATCTACATATATAGGACTATACGGTCATGATACTTTTTTTTGGTTAAAGGTATAATATAAAATTTTATGCTATTCTAGAGTATGTAACTTGTTTATATTATATGACGTCTATGATCTAAATATACAAATTCCAATATCTAAAACAATCTAGAAAATACCATCCAACAAAATTTTACAACACGTTTAATATTTATAAATTAGGATTGTGTCACAATGTTTGGGCTTGAATCGGTGAAAGTTCTTGAAAACGGTGAGCACACTCAGTCACCACCTAGAAAAGTTGGAAGAAGTATATAGACGTGAATCTCTTTGCTACACTAAAACATCTTTCAGATGCATGCATGTTTATAAATCCATTTTATAAAAAGAAAAATGTTATTTTCTGCAAACTACGTACACATTCAGATCAGAAGATTAAGTGTCGCACCGCCGAGAAAGAGTTTCTAGCATAAGTGTATTGAAGGATGATTATGCTTCCCTCAAGAACCCGACAAAAATATCGTGTCTCCATGTATAAAGACAAGCATGCTCTATTAATAGAAAGTAGAAACACGTATTCGTATGTACCACGTAGACGCAAGCAGGTTGTGCACAGAATCATAGCCACGTGAAGTGTCAATGTTCAGTTTTCGACGACTCAACCCGATTAATACACTTCATTGATCAACTTTGTAACATGTGTCAATCTAGGATCGCTGCAAAAATCGAAAAACAAATCGTCGACCGAATCCCAACTCTTTTTATAAAACCACACATGAGATATTTACAAACTCTGACGAGATTTTCCTTCAACTCTAAACAAACGAGCTCAACGAAAAAGGACAGATCATGCAATTACTGGAGATTGAAACTTGTAGTGCACGTACGCACATTAGACGTGGCAATGATGAGAGCCTCGTGTATTAGACGTGGCCTACAACTCCACGTGGCAAATTAACATTACATATTCTAAGGAATCTTTATAATAACAGTAACAAATTAAAAACAGCCTCACGGTCAAACATGTACTTCTTCCAAAGCGATTTAACCCCACAAAAATTAATAAATGTAATACAAAAATAAATACAATTAAGCCAATCACATAACACTCGATGAAATTAAAATTGTATTCAATTATAAAACCATCTTAACTTTTTTTAAACCTTCAAAATATCTAATATTTCTGAAAAAAACATATAGAAGTAACTGGATTCAGTCTAACTGGACTCTGACCAGTTGGACCAAAATTACAAAATTTATTTATGGTTGTCAACTATAAATTTAATACTATGCGTATATAAAAATTTAGAAAAAGAATGAAAAAATGTGTTTAATCTTAAAAAAATATACAACATTCGTTACAAGGAATTTGCTTTTAGAAATGGCCTTTTTTAATTCTTATAATTTTCTTGGCCTTAGTGTTTTTATAGAACATAAGTTTTATTTATTGGTCTTAGTGTTTTTATAGAACATAAGTTTTCATCATGAAAATTTTTAAAATGATAAAATAATGAAAAAAGAACAAAAATTAAATTAGTTTTAATTATTAAGTCGTTTTTTTATGTAGCAACATTTACATTTTAGATATCGTTTGTGTCAGATTTCGATTCTTTCATATGCGGGCAAACATAAAGTTTCGTTTTTTAGAAGATGAATGTCTTTGATGAAGCTTATCTCTTTTCAATATTGAAGAAGAACACCAAAAAACAAAGAAGTACAAAAATTAAGTTTGTGTTTTATCACCCTTAGAGAGAGTGACGCTGGAACTCACTAGCTCCGTTCTCGTTAGAGCATGAGGATCTCTCCGAAACCATTTACTTGGTGTACAATGCATGCTGTTTGAACTGGGCTTTACTTCCCCTACCTTAGAGTCTTATCCCTGACCCAGCATATAAGATTATTAGGTTTAGGTATGTAATGTCCCATCAGCTGTCTATTTTGTAGAAGTTGGAATATAGGTTTCGATTATGCGGCGGCACACCTTAACGGTGTCTAGAACGCTGTATGAAAGTACGGCACGGTTTTACACCCTTCATTGATGAACCCTCACGAGCGTATATATTTTAATAAATGTTGTTTTCTACTTTTTTAAAAAAGATAAGAGTTGATTATAACTGTCAATCAATCAAAAGATTATATCCTCACAATATTTAAATGTTGAAATAAATGTTTATAAAATGCTTTTTTCGCACAATCAAACAACATTATAGTTCATATATTAGCACGAAAAAGATCTACAATTTTATTTTTTTTCATGTTCGAAGATGTATCCATCTGTTAATATATCTGAAATTTTATATACTAACTATGTAAACTCATTTAATTATTAATATAATTTAATTTTTGCCAAAAAAAAAGAATTGATTAAACTAATATTGATTATTACATAATTTAAGATGCAATTCAGCACAAATCTCATATTATAAATGAATTCGAACTAAATTTAATAGTATATATTAGGATCAGTCATTATATATTAAGTGATATATTAAACACCGTTTTTACTAAATTCATTATTTTCCAAAGTTCCCAAAAATATTCTAGAATCTCATTTATAACTATGAGATTTAAATATTTTTATTTTTAACTAAAAAAATCTACCAAAACACTTTATAATTACAAAAAATCTTCTAAAATCTACTATTTAAGATAATTCCAATAATAATAGATTTTATAATACATTTTTAAATCAGTAGTTCAATAGTACTTGATTTTAAAAGATTTTTTACGATTTATATTTGGATAATATATATAGGATCTATCATTTTAATAAAATAATTCCAAATTCTAATTTGAACGCATCTCCCTAATTGTCTCTTGCATTAGTAATAATACCATCTCTCCGTCAAAATATATCACAGTTTGAAATTGCAAAAAAAACTATAGGATGATATTCAAACGCAATATTATGTCTTGAATGCACCTAAAATTCTTCCTAATTATGTGTCTACTAAGGAAAAATTGGCATACATTTTCCCTAAGGCTTTGGATGTTAAAAGAATTTTTGTATTTGGTCGTCAAGTTGAACATTCTAAATCTCTATACTCTTTTTAAAATATTGAGATATGTATAAATATGTTATATATAAATATTATTTTTTGTATTAGGTTTCTTATGTCAATGCTTGTAAGAATATGCTTCATCCGTTTGGCTTAATCATACAAAATCCAGCCGAAAGAATAACTAAAATTGCATTAACACATTGAAAAAAATAATTGAATAAAATAATCAAAAACAGCATTCTAATTTAAAAAAAAAATAAAGGGAAAAATCTTCAGCCCCTACACACAAGCAACTATAAATTAAAGCTAAGAAAACTCCCTTTTCACCAAATTATTTCTCTTTCAAAGTTTCTCACTTGCGACTATCAACAGTCTTTATTCTTTAGATAAGTCTTCGTCAAAAGACCAAAACCATGGTAGTTTTGTTACAGCCAGTCACTGTCGATAGCGACGTCTATGTTAACCCAAAATGCAAACCGAGTCCGGTTTTAATCCCTGTTGTTGACTTAACCGACCCAGATGCCAAAACCCAAATCGTGAAGGCATGCGAGGAGTTTGGGTTCTTCAAAGTCGTCAACCACGGGGTCCGACCCGATCTTTTGACCCATATAGTGCAAGAAGCCATCAACTTCTTTGCTTTGCCTCAGTCTCTTAAAGATAAGGCGGGTCCACCCGACCCGTTTGGGTACGGTAGTAAACGGATCGGACCCAATGGTGACGTTGGATGGATTGAGTATATTCTACTCAATGCTAATACTCATCTTGTGTCTACCAAAACCACCGACGTTTTCCGGCAAACCCCTACGATTTTCAGGTAAAAACAAAACCGATTAATCAAACGTTTTCTCGGAAAACCCAATCCCGAGTTTGATCCAGAGCTTGCCCTGATTAACAGAGAGAAACAGGGGATGATGTTATGTTCTTTAACAGGGAAAAAAGACAGAGCTCCCCTGTTTCTTGTCTCCCATGTTTTGTTTGTTTGATATTAAAATGTAATATGAATTGAAACAGAGAGGTGGTGGAAGAGTACATGAAGGAGATGAAAGGAATGGCGAGCAAGGTTCTGGAGATGGTAGAAGAAGAGCTAAAGATAACGCCAAAGGAGAAGCTGAGCAAACTTGTGAAGGTGAAGGAGAGTGATTCTTGTCTTAGGATAAACTATTACCCGGAGAAAGAAGAGACTCCGGCCAAGGAAGAGATTGGGTTCGGTGAGCACACGGATCCACAGTTAATATCAGTTCTCAGATCAAACGACACAGAAGGTTTACAAATCTGTTTGAAAAATGGGACTTGGGTCGCTGTTCCACCTGATCACTCCTCTTTCTTCGTTTTTGTCGGAGATACTCTTCAGGTATTCTTTCTGTTGCAACTTCTTTTTTTTAATGCGAAATATTCTCTCTTTAATTCATTTATTTTCAATTTGAGAAACTGAAGAATTTCACATGTGGAGATTTTTTTATAAAAAATATCTAAAATATATAATCGAATTTATAGGACGAAAAAAAAAATATATGTATACAATATTTTCATTTCAATATATATGAGTATACTATCAAGTATAAAATTGTGTTAGCAATCTTATTAAGAAAAAATCTAAAAGAATCTAAACTTTTAAATTTTAGGGTTTAGGGTTTAATTTTTTTTTTGCTTTGCTAATAGGACAATTTAAATAAAAAAGTTAAAAATTATCATGTGTAAATTTATGATCGGATCATTTGTTTTAGGATTCTCTCATTGCAATTTGTTTTGTACATATAAAGATCTTTTCCTATATAATAAATAAAAGATCGTGGAAACTATGTGGTTTGGACTAGGTTCACATATGGTGTATGAAAAACAAAATCTTCTTTTGTTTTCTCCTGAACTATTGAAACTAATTAACACCATATTCTTGGTTCACATTTTCAAAAATCACACCATATTATTATTGATTATTAAGTTTTGTTCAACGGTTATATATTGACTATTGCAGGTGATGACTAATGGAAGATTCAAGAGTGTGAAACACAGAGTGCTCACAAATACAAAGAGGTCAAGATTATCCATGATCTACTTCGCAGGTCCTCCATTGACCGAAAAGATTGCACCATTGTCATGCCTTGTCCCGAAGCAAGATGATTGGCTTTATAAAGAGCTTACTTGGTCTCAATACAAGTCATCTAGTTACAAAACTAAGCTTGGTGACTATAGGCTTAGTCTCTTTGAGAAACAACTTCCATTTTCTCTATCCAATGTTTGAGATATTTTAATATTTCTTTAATTTTTTTTTAATAACTCAATCATTTCTTTTAGTTCATAAGTCTCAACAAGAAAAGCAAAATAGAAAATAAATGAGGTTTTCCAATTATTTTAATTTTAATTTTTGTATTTTATTCATAATCTCTTAGTATTTTTTGTTTTGTTTTTGGTTTATTCATAAAATAATAAAATAGTGTCTATCTCCTCTTCTTCTTGTATAGTTTCATCTTGTACAGTCACTGAAAATATAGTGATTTTTTTCTTTTAATGTTATCATATATAGAGGCCCATATATAGAGGCCTAATTAGACATATTTTTGGGCTATTAAAAATTCTAGTTTTGTGGGTCGAGAAGCATTTAATAAGCCTTCACATTGAGTTAGAGATAATATAATATGTGGAGTCTAAAACAAAGGCAACTAGCAAGCACGTCTCACCTGTGTCCAACTTCTATGAGTTTTATCAAGCATGTATGTAAATTTTTTGTTTTAATTTTAAATAAAAATTTGGACAGCTTACTATTTTTTTTGTGTGGTTGTCGTGATTTGTTTATTTTCCCTTTTAGCAAATTTATGCTAGCGCTTTAAGGTCTTTCTATTGAAATATAAAAAACATCTCAACGAATATAATTATTGACAATAAATTGAACAATTAGAAGAGAAATCTCTGTAAATTCTCAAACGGAAGAAGATAATTTAAACACATAGCAAGTACTTAATAGCAGAAAATTGGTGGGGAGCCATGTTGCCATATTGAGCTAATCAGATTCAGAAGAACTAACTATATTTACTTACTATGAATTTTTAAATTTATTATTTTCTATATGTGTTACAAATTTAGAATTAACAAAATGTTGTTAAACATATTTTGTAAGATTTTATAAAGTTAATATCATGTTTTATAAATAATTTTATAAATTAAAATTTTTATAACAGTTTATAAAATTATATTCTTTTATATAGACAGCAAAGAATGATAATTTCAAATTTAGTTTTATTAAGATATGTATCATTGAGATTCTCCCCTATTTGATTTTTGCCTATTGCTGATAAAAGAAATATTAGAAATAATTTTTAAAAAGAAATCAGAAAAATGAAATCCTAAAATAAAATATAGCTCTTTATTTGGTATAATTATTTAAGACTGAAGTTAAGAATTACCCTATAAAAATATTTATTAACGAAACAATTTTTTTTCTCACCTACTATTAAGTGTTTCCTAATTTTTTCTTTTTACACCTTAGCTAACATTCATTAAGTGTAAATTAAAGAGGTTAGTCAACGTCAAAAAAAGAAAAAAAACTAACAACCTACAAAAGAAAAGGTTTAAAAAATTAGTAGCAACAGAATTACAGAAAAGAAGAATCTTTATGATGGATCTAATTTGGTAACGTACATTTTTTCTTTTTATAAATGAGTAAATAAATCATAATTACAGATTTTTTTGGTTCAATTAAATAACCAGTGTCCAACTACGCAATCACGTGCGTGTTTGTTGTTTATGTAATGTTTGCGAGAGCTCTTGTTCAACTCTCGCCATCGATCGAGAGAGAGACATCTTCTTCTTGTTTTCTTCGCTCTTTGCTTCTTTTTCTCCTGTAGAGCTTTGAGATTCAACAAATGGCGACTGATGAACCCTCTCTCACTCGCTGGAGCTTTCTGGTAAACCCGACTCTGTTTTTCTCACTCTCTCTCTCACCTAACTTCTTCTCTTTACTTTTAGAGAAACCATTTTCTAGGAAAATGCAGCCATAAAACATAACTGGGTTTTCTTTGGAATATTGTTTGGTCAATCGAAGTCAAACTCTAGCAATGTTTCTTAGACTTTAGAATTTTGTCTTTAACAGAAGAAAAAAAAGATTTTTCTTGAATAACCGGAGAAATCAAGGAACTCGCTTTAGACCTGCTTCGTCTCAACTTTTTAGTTTTAAGAATTCAGATTTAAATGAAATTGTTACTTCCAATAGCCTAGTGAGTGAACAACGATCTCGTCTCGATTTCTCTAAATTCAAAGCCATGAGCTTGGAGAATTGATCGATTTGTTCAAGAAAATCTATGTATTTATTAGGAATTTAAAACGTTTTATGATGCCAAGTTTGGGAGGAAGAAGCTGCCTGAAGAACCGCAGGACGCAAAACCAGAAGATGGATCATCGAGCAACAAGGAAGAAGCTTCCCAAGTCGTCACCAATCCAGTTCAGGTGATTTTTTGTTGCCTCTCTGTAAACTGCTTCGAGCAGTAATGTGTGTTGTGTTCTTTTTTCTTAGATGATTCAAAGTTTTGGGATTTGTGATGATTGCAGGAGGGTAACACTGGTTTGGCCAATGGGATCCGCGAGAAGCCGTAAGATCGATGGTTTCCTTTTGCTTTTCTCCTTATTTCCTTGCAGCGTAGTGAGGTTTTTGTTTATAATGTTGGATCTGAGGAATGGTTAGCAGAATCACTAACTGTCTCTTAATTGTTTCTTCTCCAGGAAAAAGTCTATGTTTCCACCTTTTGAATCTGCAGAAACTCGTGCTCTCGCTGAGAGTTTGAGTAGGTTAGTCATTGTGGGTACTTGATACATTTTTGCTCTTCACATCATGTTCTTGTGTTTTTTGATGAATTGGTGTGTGTTTCATGGTTTGTGGGAATCCTTGTTTTCAGGGATATCATCCGTGGGAATCCAAATATCAAGTGGGAAAGCATCAAGGGTTTAGAGAACGCGAAAAGGTTGCTCAAAGAAGCTGTGGTGATGCCTATCAAATATCCCTCGTATGTCTTTCGCTGTCTAAGCTCATATACGCCAGTGTTGTCGAATAACTTTCAGATTATGTTTGGTGCTTGAATTTTTCAACTTCTGACTTCAGGTACTTTAATGGTTTACTATCTCCATGGAAAGGAATTCTTCTTTTTGGTCCACCTGGTACTGGAAAGGTGTGATGATTCTACCTTGAATGTGTTATTTCTCTGAGGTTCTATTTCTTGACGAACAGATTAAAAACGACCTATGCATGACAATCTTCTTCGTCTTCTACAGACTATGCTTGCAAAGGCTGTTGCTACTGAGTGTAATACAACATTCTTCAATATCTCAGCCTCCTCTGTTGTTAGCAAATGGAGAGGTGAAATCCTCTTACACCTTTAGTTACTCGAACCGTGAACTATGCTGCACTCTTTATTCAGTTATAAAATTTGGGCATATGTCGTGTTTTGATGTTTTTCAGGTGATTCTGAGAAGTTGATAAGAGTGCTGTTTGATCTAGCTAGGCATCACGCACCTTCGACGATATTTCTTGATGAAATCGACGCGATCATAAGCCAACGTGGTGGTGAAGGCCGTAGTGAACATGAAGCAAGTAGGCGTCTCAAAACAGAGCTGCTCATTCAGGTAAAAATGCTCAAGAACCTATATGTCTCACAAAGATCATCATCATCTTGGCATACCATTAGTAAATGGTTGTTGGCTTGAAAATTTGCAGATGGATGGATTACAGAAAACGAATGAGCTCGTATTTGTTCTAGCAGCAACAAATCTCCCCTGGGAATTAGATGCAGCTATGCTAAGGCGTCTAGAGAAAAGAGTATCCTTTTTTTGTTTTTTGTATTTCTTATTGGACCAAAATGCTTCTTTTATGATTCTCCCTTTGTTTTGAACTTAACCTTGTGAATTCTTTAGATTCTTGTACCTTTACCGGATCCGGAAGCAAGAAGAGGAATGTTTGAGATGCTCTTGCCGTCACAACCGGGCGATGAGCCATTGCCTCATGATGTGCTGGTTGAGAAATCCCAGGGTTACTCTGGTTCGGACATTCGGATACTTTGTAAGGAAGCTGCGATGCAACCACTGAGACGCACATTAGCTGTATTGGAAGACACAGAAGAAATTGTGCCTGAAGACGGTAAAATCTCTCATGCAAAGAATTCATCATTGGCATTAAACCCTATTAAACTGCAGAATCTTTGACATCTTTTTTCTTTTTGGGATTGCAGAGTTGCCAAAAGTGGGACCTATCCTACCAGAAGACATTGATCGAGCTCTGAGCAACACTCGACCATCGGCTCATTTGCACGCCCATCTGTACGACAAGTTCAACGATGATTATGGTAGCCAAATCCTTAAGTAAATTCGATGAAAACATATATACATAACATATATGCCATCTAAGAGCTTCCATCATTATTTGTAATGAAAGCATCCAAATTTCGATCTCAGTTATTATTGTTGGGTTTTAAATTAAGAATAAAAACGCCTAGTTGTTTTGTACTCAGTTTCATGTTTCAAGGAAAGAAGGATCTTATTATTTCCGTATTTTTGGGCCAATTGTTTTTTTATAAATAAAAACTTAACGTTTCGTCTTCTTGGCCTGTCAATGATGATGATAAACATGGTCGTCTTGAGTGAAATGTCGACGAAGTGTGGCAGTAGAAAAAATAACGATCAAAGAAAAGTGGTAAAATTAAAACTGAGTCGGATGAAACAATTACAACGAACAAAAAAACAGCACCAAGTTCTTGGTGAGTGTTTGGTATGTTAATACTCTGTGACAGCACTAGCAACAACGGTTTCTCACTCTGTTATCCCCGGACCAGATTTTCCTTTTTTGGAACGTTTTCTTGTTCTCTTTTTTGTACTGCTTTCACTGTCTTTCTTTTCCTGGAAACCCCAAAACAAAAACAAAATCGAATTCTTAAACATTGGAACAGTTTAGTGACACCATCCTTTAGGTAAAAGAGCTGCCAAAATCTTTATCTAACCTCTTGTCCACCAGATTTAGATTCAGCTTTGGATTTCGACTGAGGTTTCTTGGTATTGCTCGCCTTCTTTTTCTTCATGCATGAAAGTGGGTTTGGACCCTGAAGAGTTTTGAGACAACAATGTTAGTTTATCTGAGAGACTACCAAAAAAAAAACAATGTAATATCGAAAGTTTAGAACGATATTATGGCTAATATATCCCTCTGCTAGATGTTACTAATCACAAACGACTGGTATTGCGAAAGTGAGTGTTACATTACCTTTGCTCTATTTCGCTTAAATTGAGGTCTATCCTTCACACCGAGTCCATTTCTTGTATTAACCACTCGAGGCGTTTCCCATTGTTCGTCTTCAATTGTTCCTTCTTCTTTATTAGAAGCTAAGATTTTCGCAGTCTGTTTCTCTAACATCCTTTTCTCCGCATCGGTCATATTTAACCGCTTTCTTTCAGAGTCTTTGGCGGTCTCACGTTGGAAATCAGAAGGTTGGTTGATCTGCAGACCATTCCTTAGACCATACACAAGTGGAACGACAGACTCCTGAAAGAAATTTACAATACAGATCATCTATTAATAAAAAACACCCCTAAAACCCTCACAGAAAAATCTATTCCCTGAGGATAAAAATTCAGCTCATCAAACTAACCTCCTGAAGCTTTTTCCTAAAGACGGCATCCTGAGTACCGAGAAAGAAATGCTCGGAATTTTTTATTCCGAGTACCTCTGACAAACACTCGTCTGCTGGTTTTGCCTCCTCGTGCTGACATCTAAAAACTCAAATTAAAGCACATCAATTTCATATACATAAAGCTCATTATCTCAGTTACACAACACAATTTCATATACATATACGGTTCCATGCCTGCAACCTAAAAAAAATCTTCACTTTCTATACATATTAAGCTCATCATATCAATTATAGCAAAACTACCTCATATACATTATACAACATCCATGTCTGAAAATTGAAATCCTCACTTTCTATACATTAAGCTCATCATAGAGGTTATTCAAAACTCAGTTCCGTGCCTTAAGAATCGAATTCAAACCCTCAAAATTTTCTCAATTAACCTCTGACTATATCGTACAAGACCAACAAATGCATACACAATCCAGTTCGAGACCTCTCTTAGTAATCTTAGACACTATAAAAGACAGATAAATCAATGTAAGACAACGGTAAAAGAGAAAGCTTACGTTGCTGTACTAAGCATCTGAGCAGCCTCGAGAGACTCCGAATAATCTTTACCCAGTTTCTGCAACTCCGCAATCACACATCTACGGAACAGCTCCAACGAAAGCATCATAAGAATGGAGGTAAATAAGCCGTGAGAGGGAAATGCATAATATAGAAAGAGAAAGAGATAGAACCTGGTGGTGAAGAGCTTGACGGGACCTCCGAGGAGCTCGGAGATAGCAGTGTCGGCGGGAGTGATCTCTTGAGAAACGAGATGGTGGACGAAAGTGCCGTCGCAAAGGACTTTAAAAGGCTGTCGGAATCCGAAACAGACCGTGAAGAATCTCACGGTTCTTCTGTTCTTCTTCTGCCTCTTCACTCTCATCTTCTCTCTGGACGGAAACTACACACAGCGATTCTCAGAGGCGAAGCAGCTGAAATTAGGTAGGGTTTAAGGGTTTGTTTTTGTTTGGTGATGAACGCCGATTTAGTATTTTGGTTTGGTTCAGTGTTGGATAATTCGGTTTTATTGGTTTGCTAGGTTCTACATATTCTTATCGAATTGGAACCAAAAACCGATGGTTTTCACTTCGGTTCGATTTGATTAAATTTTAATTCAGTTCAGTTTTATTTTAGTTAAAACCATAAAATAAAACTGAACAAGACAAACAACTTATGCAAGGAACAAAACAAATATCAATTTTTTCAAGCGAGAAGAAAATTATTTTAAAAAGGCTTTAAGAGTTTTTTTCTTTACGCAGCACCATCTTCGTTCGTTGCCTCATGCTCAAGTCGTTTAAGCTTTCTTCATCGATCATCTTCTTCTTCGTCTTCGCATCTGCTTTTATATCTCCATTGTTACTTAAGAACCATACCACAAGCCCCAAACGTGTTCATATGTTTTTGCAATGCACTTCTTTCATGATAAATAGAAATCATACCTTAATTTGTGTGATTCAGATAATTGTTCTTCCCATCATTTTCCTCGAATGCTGAGCTAAGCTGAGGAACCCCCCAAAAAATTGTTCATACATTATTAAACTACACAATGTGACAAATCATATCCAAAACCGGACATTGACATGTGATTCACATTCAAAGATGTTCATACTTACCTCCTTGATTTGGTGTCTCAGGTTCTCAACTTGTAACCGGTTCTCTAATCTGAACCTCTCGACATTTTGTATGAACTCGTTCATCTCCGAGCATTTCAGCTTGTAATACTTGTCCCTCTCTTCGTCTAACTCCTTTAACTCTTCAACTTCGCTCTTGAGCGTCCTATCCTCCATAAAAATTCATCATAAAAAAAATCGACCAACACATTAACTATCGAGAAACCAAGAACCGAGAGTAAAAATCAACCTCAGTTGCTGTACAGAGCTGTGGTATTTGGAATCGAGATCGTCAATGGTAGATCTGAGAAGTGTTATCTTGAGGTTTTGTGCAGCGATCTTCTGGTCGAGCATCAAACATTTGCGTTCTATGGATTGTATACTTGCGTGCTTGGACGCTAAAACCTGTGATTTCTCCACTTGTAGCTCTTTCTCCGCCTATCAAACATTAGACGAAAGAGCAGAGACACCCAAAAACGAAGTTTTGAGTTTGATTAGATCTCGAAAAATTTGAAACTGAAAACAAAATTGCAAAGTGATAACCGAAATGATTCTCCGGTTTTCCCGTTTAACGAAATCATGTTTTCTCAAATAGAAGATCATGATCTGATTGATTAACAGAGGAATGAAGGTGCTGAGGAAGGAAAGTAGAGAGTATGATCTGTTTGATTATTCGCTGGGAAAATTGATTTCAAAGAAAATCAAAACTACAGATCCATCAACCATAGATCTCCATTAAAACGGGAATGCAGAAGATTGTCTAAATCAGTAAGGACACTGAAACTCGATGATACAACGGAACGAAGAGAAGCTAGGAAACTAATTTGTGGATGGATGGCTTGGTACCTGGAGAAGATGGAGTCGTTGGTTTCTGGTAAACTCCATTTGATCTAGCCTCTCCTTGAAAGCTGCAGAAAGCGCCATTGCTAGAGAGAGAGTGAAGTGAGAAAAGAGAATTTGAATTTTGGAGATTGGTGGAATAAGCGAAAGTAAAATTAATATATACATATGGGGCAGGAACAGAATAGGCACACGGCCCATAATATTTGGAGTCCAATACGAATAAGCCCATTAAGCCTAGGATCCTAACTAATAATTGCAGTGTCCAAGTTCTTCTGCACGTCGTCGACAATCAACCAAATTCGTAGCACAGCAATTGAATTGTAAGGATCTTAATTTTTCACCATTTTCAACAATCAATTCGATTCAGAATATCCATTCGCCACTCAACTGATTTGTAGTTTTTCAAACCTGAAACTTAAAACCTCAAATATCTAAGTTGATAGGATCTCCGCTACAGTGTCAATGGCTGATGTAACAAGGAGGAAGAAAGACAAAACGAACGCTCAATTATGTAGTTAGAACTTAGATCTTCAAAGATCTTCGTTTGTCCAATGCTAAAGAGTTTTTTTTTTGCTTTGGTGTTATAAGGAAAACGAAACACAAGCATTTTAATGGAAAGAGCAGCACAAATCGACTGAAAGTCACAAACTTTTTGAGAAGAAGCACAAACACGAGATAGATTATTGGAGACGATAGAGGTTTACACAAGGATGACAATTCAGGTAAATACAGACAAAAATCAGACTGACTTGATCGCGGTGGAGGGATCGGCGGCGGAGGGATCGGGGATATCCGGAGGACGATTAGAGAGGAGAGGAGCGCTAGAGGCGGAGGATGTGTCGACGTCTTGGTCGTCGGGATCGTAATCGGGGTTGAGAGATCTGTCGATGGCTTCACGGCCTTTCTCAAGGCAAGGCTTACAAGCCATCTCTATCGTTATCCATCCCAATATGATTCCGGCTATTGCTATCACCGCGCTTGTTATCGCCGCCATTGGATCTCCCTCTCTCTCTGATGGCTTTAGGCTCACAAAACTTGGGACTGTATCACCATATATGATTGACTCTTCCCTCAATTCAGGGAAGAAGTAAATGAAGAAATGTCGATTATGTCCCTCTTCTTTTGAGTATATATTATTTTTCGTCGGAAGAATTAGGAATAAGCTAATAAAATAAGCAACTGATTGATTAATAGAAAAATCACACAACTCATTTAAAAAAGAGTGTTTTTTTCGTATATTCGTTATTGTGAACTAATGATGCAGGCAGTTTTTGATTTGGTACAATCTTATTATAAAATCATTTTCTGAAAGGAAAAAAAAACGAGCTATATGTTTGTGATTATAGAAGTTGTCAATAAAAAATGTCTGAACCGAAAAGTCCAAAGTTTCATTTAACAAGCACTTTCCAACCGAGACAAACAAAGAAAAACAGTAACAAAATGTAAAAAGGGTAAACCATAGCCATTTAAAAAGGTTACTGACAGAGTTGTTCGACCGCGGTGACGATCTGAGCTGGCTGAACAACCGTCCATTCCTCCAATGTACCGGCGTAAGGTGTTGGAACATCCTGAGAAGACAAACACATCACCGGAGCATCCAAGTAATCATGAAAGTTCTCGTTTATGGCTGCCGTCAAGCTCGCTCCGATCCCTCCCGTTCTCATACACTCCTCCACAATCAAAACCCGGTGCGTCTTCTTCACTGAGTTTCCAATAGTGTAGAGATCGAATGGCTTCAACGACCTAATGTCGATGACCTCTGGATCATACCCTTTGTTCACCAGCGTCTTTGCAGCCTGCATTACATGGTACCTGATACACGTATTTTATTAGTTTAGGAAACGGCTAGAGAGTTATTTTTTGTGTTTTAGTTATGACTTAGTGAAGAAGAGCTTTTTGGTTGTGACCTCATCCTTGAATACGTCAAGATCGTGATGTGTTCACCGGGTCTGACCATTTCTGCTTCTTCTAGATTACAGATGTATTCTTCGTCTGGGATACTCTCCTTGAGGTTATAGAGCAGAACATGTTCAAACAGAATCACGGGATTCTCGCTTCGTATCGCTGCTTTCATCAATCCTTTAGCATTGTAAGGTGTTGAGCATGCCACCATCTGGATCCCAGGAATTGACTGGAAGTAAGACTCCAGCCGCTGGGAATGCTCAGCTCCGAGCTGCCGGCCCACACCACCAGGCCCACGGATTACAACCGGGATAGTGAACTGACCACCGGATGTGTAGTGAAGCATGCCACAGTTGTTGGAGATTTGATTGAAAGCTAAGAGGAGAAATCCCATGTTCATGCCTTCGATGACGGGTCTTAGACCTGTCATGGCGGCTCCAATGCCCATACCAGTGAAGGCGTTTTCGCAGATTGGAGTGTCCAGAACCCTGAGATCGCCGAACTTATCAGCTAGGCCTTTGGTCACTTTGTATGAGCCCCCGTAGTGGCCTACGTCTTCACCCATGACACATACATGTGGATCTCTGTCCATCTCTTCTTCAAGACCCTCTTGTAGAGCCTCAAAAAGCAATAGTTCATGTCTGCACAAGTTTTAAAGCTAAAATTAGTTATGCATATGCTGTGGCAAAAGGCGTAAACCTGACACGGAAGTAGGTTCTATTTCATGGGACATACAGAGTCAAAAGCACGAGATGTGCTACTTGGAACAACGGATACATAAGTAAAATGCATATGTAAGAAAACCATCGCATGTAGATACAAAAATTAGAGGTAGCGTCACATGTGAATTTTTTTGGTGGGAATTGTTCATTTGGTCTGCCTATACAGCAGAATTTGGAATGCTGGTAAGAGATTAACGTTGTGTTCATAGTGAAAGTAGCTGATTGCTTAAATGTAAAAGCTTCTACCTAATCATCTTAAGTAGATTCTTCCTCTAATCATCTACCATGATAGCCATTTTCAATGGAATATTAGCGCATTCCCGTTCAAAATTTTCTATGATAAATTTGAAATCTTCCACTTTTAGAGTCCCCAAGTATGGTACTTTACAACGGAGACTCTAATCTAATCTATAGATTTGACACCACCAGACCCAAAAAAATGCATTTTCATAATCCAACATGTTGAATCTAACCAGAAGAATGTTCAAGCAATATCATAGATCTAATGCATTATAGAATGAACTTTTTTAAGATCTGAGAGATGAGCTCATGTGCCTGAGTTAACTGTCAAACTAGATCAACGCATGAAATCATCAAACCGCTTAGCATAATTATATTAAGTAGCAAAGGATGCAGATCATACCCAGACTTTGATGAGGTGGAGCTCGCAGCATTGTCCGTCTTCGTCTACGTAAAAATGGAAAACCCGTCAAAGAAAAGAGAAACCCCAAATAAGAAAACGAAAGATAAACGCATACCGCAACAGCATTTGCAATCAACGGCTCAGAGCGACGAGCTTTGAGGCCAGAAGAACCAAAGCTCTTAATCTCAGATCTGGCCGCAATATATTTCTTGCCCCTCACTGCACAAAACCGATACAACAACACTGCTAAGATCTTGTCTCATCGGAAAATTAGCTCTCCAACATGAAAACTCAAGGAATTTTAATCGCCAAAAGAAAAAATTACACGAAAACCAATGGCGGTGGATACAGATCGTCGTCCCAAATTCGAAATCGAAACTAGAGAGAGAGCGAACCTGAAAGAGACGAGCGAGAAGGAGCCACGAGTTTGTTGGAATCGATAGAATTAAACGGCGACAGAGCCGTCGCAGCTCCAGCTCCTTGGAGTATCGCCGACATTTTTCCGAGAAAATCAAAGAGAGTGGATACCACCGAGCTCCTGACTCCTGACAATGAGAAGAGCTTTATGCACAGGAAAAAAAAATGTATATAAACAACAAAGAAGAAGTGGTGACAGAAGAATGAAGAAGAGCGGAGAAATCGAAGAAAACAAAGAAGGCGTGAAAGTGTGAAATCGTATTCCACGTATGATCTGTAACCAGTTTGTGGTTTAGTTCAATTTATCTGGTTGAGCTTAATTGCTGATTTCATTTGGTTTGTTTGTAAATGATTTTTTTCTTTTTGACCCCAAAAGAAAGTTTAGTTTATTTCCTCGCTAGCTGTGTTCTGATTTTGATTAGTATGGTGAAAAATATGATTAAGCTGCGAATTAGTTTAAAATTTATATAATAAAAATTTCAGAAATATATTTTTATTTTTGTACAATAAATTTATCTTAATTTTGTATTTTTATTTTTAATTTATAGATTTTTATATTAGAAAAATATTTACGAAATCGTGTTTCTAAGCTATTATGCAACTTATTAATCAAAATTTAAGTTTTTTTAAAAATAATGCCAAAGAATTCCAAGTTTGTTTCCATTCTTTTTATTTTCGTGGCAACAAAATGAAAAAACAAAACAAAAATACTTAGATGATCTCATATTTATCGTGTTCTAAAGCTCCTTATAGTCATACCCAGTAAGTCGAATTCATAGCTCCCTTATAGCCGTAAATGATCTTACATTTATCGTGTTCTAAAAACGCTAAAGTTGCAACTCGTCAACATTAATCATTTGTTCGTTATAAAATTCACCAATCTCAAAATACTGAATTTTACTATAACATTTCACAAATCTATTTTTTATACATTATGACAATATTAAATTTTTTAGATTTCCAACTCAAAATTAATTAACAACAAATAGATTAGTCCAAATCAAATATATATTATTTAAGGTTTCTCGTAACCTCCAATATAATATATTACCCACATACTTTTTAAATATTAAAATTTATAATACATTAATTTCTACATAATTTTAATATTATCTATTATTAATAAATATGAAAATATTTATTAAATATTGTATAGTTTGTCACCATGATGGTTAGTCTTAATGTAACGAACAAGCTAAATCTGTTGATGGATCACTGTTAAGACTTTTATTTTTCGATCACTGTTTAGACTTTCTAATAATGATAGATTGTTCAATATCTAGGATAAATGCAGTAGTATGGTGAAATTATGGAGAATTTATGGTTAATCGGAAGATCTATGATAGCATATTGAATGCTAAAGATGTAAGTGAGACATAAAATGATTATGAGTAGATTATGTGTGAGCAAGTTGCAAATGAATTAATAATCAATTGGAGCAATAATATAAAGACTCAAAGTCAAGATCTATGAATCTTTCTACTTATACCACTCGTGAGTCGACACTAACATGATCATATCTCTTGGAGGACGTTGGAAATAAGTTTGGCCATGTCTAGCTAATTAAGATCTATAACCTGTTAGATAAAGATGATAAACAGAAAATCAAATGGTAATACAGTATTAAGAATGTTTCAACATCATACTCTCAAATCCGATCTCCAAAATCTTTTTGCAGTGTAAACTTTTTTTCTCGCATTCTATTTCAAAGTCTATTACTATTACTGTTACCGTCCACTTGGTTCATGATGTAAATTGATTTATTAAATTTTCTTATTAAAAGGTTTTAGTTTGTAGGTTTTTTGCTAAGATAGCATTGGTGATAAAGCTAACTCAACCACGTTCGCTCATTAGTATTTCGGTCCCATAGTTTGAGATCGTTATTATGATTTTGTTTTTGAAAAACAATACATCGAAATATGGCGTTTCTCACGTGTTTTAGACTTTCTTTGTCGGTATGTGGACACATCCGAATACGATTGGCCGAATGACGTGCTTATATAATTCTAATCAAAATTAATCACGTGATGACAATTATTTAGTTATATGATGCAATAAGGCATCTTGGATAGTGACCAAACATGTAAATTAATCACGTGTACTTTAGTTATTTTATACTTGCATTTCTTTTTGTTTTTAATAAAAGGTTTTCAATGCATAAGTAAATTATTACAATATTATGGCTTTAACACTATATAGTTTTATGAATTTGTTAAAATAAAAAAGTGAAATCTACGGTTAAGTAGATACTAAGGAAAAAAAAGGAACTAGAGAAGACTCTAAGTTAACGCAATGGAATGATATTAGCATATCTTAGTTTGCATATATTTCTTAAGTATTAACATAACGTATATGCTTGAAATGGTTTATTATGAATGTATACAGTCGATTTACCAAACTAAATATATGAATTACCTGATTAACTATTCAAAATAGAACGCAAGAAATTAAAAAGATTCAATGAATTACAGTGATGGAAAAATGACGGTCGAACATCCAAGATTCACATGAATACACATGAGGACTATTGATGGATCTCAAATGGAAAATATATATATATATATATATATATATATATATATATATATATAATATATATATATATATATATATATATATATATATATATATATTGCACATTTCATTTCTTACGACTAAAATTATTCTTAAGATTTTGATGAAAACTCATTCCACCCAGATGAGATATATTTGGAAAAAAAGTTTTAGTGAGTTTTTGAATGCTATTAATTAAAAATACATTCATTGTGTGCATATAGCTTATTATCACAACCTATGTATAACATCAAACCGGTGAGCCCAAGCATAACATCAAACCGGTGAGCCCAAACGCTTGTGGTTTAGTGGTAGGGGACTCCTGGGAAAGGGTGAAACTCCCAAATCTAGATTCGATCTTTCCTAAAAACAAAAAATCACATTTGTTTGGGAAGTCTGTCAGTTGGGATTTGTTCCAATTGGTTTACCTGGTAGTCAGTAATGCAGGCGGCCTGACTACTTCCTGGTATTAGTCGGAAGACATTTTAAACTCGAGACAGGCAGTGTGGTAACCAGTCCACTCTGTACCATTTCGGTGCGTTCCTACCGGAATCAACAGATCAACCGATAAGGTCTATCAAAAAAAACATCAAACCGGTAAATAAAATATTAATAAAAATGAAATGCAAATGATTAAAAGTGTTAGAACCCTTGTTGAAGGCAAGAATCAAATTTTGTATCTTATATTATTCTCCCAACAACCCCCACTAAAATTTTAGGATAGTTATTGCAAGTTTTTGTTTTACAAATTTAAAAGAATTAGATTTTAGCAAATAAAATAAAAATGCCGTTAGCCTTAACAAAAAGAGAAAGAGAAGATTACCGGTTAAAAATAATATAAACACACAAAACATTTTACACGTGCGGGAAACAACAAAAAAAAAGTAGAAAGAAACAGAGATATGTGTTCTGTCCAAAATTTCGCCCTTCTGTTTCCAGCTTTTGTCTCGTCTTTTCAAGATCCCTTTTCTCTCTCTTTCGACCGCAACACATACACAACACGCGACACACGCACAAACACACACATATATATATAAATCAGTCGAGCAGCTCAATCATCATCATCAAAAACATCACAAGCCTTTTTTTACTCACAGTTAAAGAAATGGAGATGCAAAGTAACTGCGACTTGGAACTTCGCCTTCTTCCTCCTCCTTATGATTCAAGCAGCTCTGAGATTCAAGAACCAAAGCAAGAATCTCAGATATTAACCATTTTCTACAACGGGCACATATGTGTTTCTTCAGATCTTACCCATCTCCAGGTACTGTGTACATACATTTACATATCTATAGTAGTATCTGATTATTTATTAACGATGGTTTTTTAACTTATGCAGGCAAAAGCTATACTATCACTAGCGAGTAGAGATATGGAAGAGAGATCATTATCATTGAAAAGCTCAGACGCTTCGGATCCTTCGCTAATCCCAACAAATTTTCATCATCAAAAGGCTTCCATGAAGAGATCTCTTCGTAGTTTTCTTCAGAAACGGAATGTTCGGATTCAGGCATCTTGTCCTTACCACCATTCTCGATAACTATGTTTAGTTGGTTTCAGTTTTTATCATTTTAGACATTAAGTTAGCACACTCCTTCTTTCTCATATATATCTCAATTGCTTTTCCATGTTCTTGACGGATTATAAAGAACTTTGGTTATCTTAAGAGTTTTGAAGTTTAAGTTTTGCCAAAAACTTAATTGTGTACTATATAGAGAATTACTATGTTAATTTTTTTTTTGTCAAAAGATTTACTTGAATAAGTTTTACAAAGGAAACTGTTGAGAGAACTATCAACTCAACGAAAGAAAAGAAACTTACACCAACTACAACTCAGGAGCTATAGAGAAATCTAGACATCATAAAACCACACGAAACCAAAACGTTAACCATCAAACATATAGAAGAGGGATTAATGGTTTTTCTTTTTTTTTACTTTTGACACTTAGAGTTCATGACTAATAAAACCAGAGAAAGTAGAACGAGAAAATCACGTTTACAGAAAGGAGTACCAATAGGTAGCCCAAACCAACGACTCAACTACGGAGCCGAAAAGAGATTGGGAACAAAACCCTTTGAGAAAAAACACTAAGAAGAAATGTTCAAAATTGCTCAAAGGAGTGAACAGGAGTTTTTGGATAGTTTGGGACTTGTATATAAAGGCCTACATAATTTGTAATATCTTACGAAAAATATTCATCAGTACAGTGGTTGGTTGTGTTAGAGTTTAGTGGCTTATGATATGTAGGTTTGACTACTACCCTTCATTTCTCTTAACTTAATGGACTACAACGTATTATTGTGATTGGGGCCATTTCAAATTCAGGTCCTCACTGTGTTAACATCTTTTATATATGGGTTATGTCCATTTGTAGATTTGCATATATACTATTATGTGGAATATACATATGTACCAGTCAATGGGTTTTATTTTTTGCCAATAATTAAGGCAAAAGAGCCGGAAGAACAAAAACAACACGATGGTTAAAATGGAGAAATCATAATAAACGTGTAAAGAATAGCTAGTCGCCACAAGTTAAGATAAGTCAGAAGATCTAACACTTGTACGATGAAATCTAGATCAGCCGCCAACGTGTGTACTTACATGAACTTCGCTTTAGCCACGTTGTAGCTTAACCAACAAGTTGATATACATAGTCGATGGTAACATACATGTATATGTATTGTATATTACACAATCTGTCTAAATTTTCCGTGTCAATATCTATATAATTTATCTGTTGATAAAAAAAAAGTGATTTGTGTACAATAATTCATGGATGGAAAATCACTGCCTTGAAAGGTTAAAAAAAACTTTTTGGACTTTCTTTTACCCCGGATCAATTAAGAAATGAATAAACTCAGATAAATCGTTTTGATTAAATCTTCAAATGTTATTGTATATATGTTAATTTTGAATCATTAGGTGAAGCAACCAAAACATTCACTTTTTATAGGTACGTGGAAGCAAAGCTCTTGTATATTGGTTGTTTTATGTTACTTTGTTGTGCTGTCAAAACGTGGGACATTTTTTCCTTATATTGTACATCTCAAAGGTACCTAATGTAATGTATAATAAGAAAAATAAAAATTTACGGATTTGTGTTGTTGGCACATGATGACGTGTCGACGTTTATGCAGTACCAAGTCTCTGTACCTTGACCTAAAATGTTTTTCCAATTTGCTTATATCATCACCCAATATCGACAAAAAAATTAATTTTGTACCTATCTTATACACATATTAAAATGTAATGTACTTTTGTACATTTTCATATAAACAAAGGATTAGTTATTGAATAATATATGGAGACGACGATTGGGCTTTATTTCCACATAATTCAAAGTTAAATCACCATGACACGACAAATCGCGAATCGTAGCAGGATCCGCAAGCAAGATTTAGTGGTTGTCAAGGGTAGAATAGGGAATTTATGAGCTAAATAATTCAGATTCATGATCACAATTCACAATATATAAAGAGCTCCGACCATGAACTTCGAAAACCAAACACACTACACTCAGTGCCCGGCTCATCACGAAACTCTCAATCAAAATGACAAAAATACCCTCGTACACTGTTGAAAACCCTAATTTCGAGCCTACTAATCCCAAGAAACAATACAACATATACTCTTCGTCGCTCCCGATCCTCTTATCGATCTTTACATACATTTTGATATTCAACATCCTTGAAGTGTCTCCTTCGTTGATCTTCAATAACACAAAGATATTGTTCTTCATCTCAAACGCACTTATCCTCATCATAGGCGCAGATTACGGTGCATTCGCTGAGAGAGAGAACCACGACTTTTACGGAGAATACACGGCGATGAGAAGCGTCGTGAGGGAAAACGCTAGACCGGAAAACTCTGGCTATGGGATGTGTTTGGCGGAAGAAATCAAGAAACGTAAGAAACAAGAAGAAGCAGTCATCAGAGCGAAAGACATACCACGGTATTTGGTTCATAAGGAAGCGAAAGTTCCTGAGAAAACCTTACAAGTCGTAAGCGAGGACCAACCGAGAAACAAACTTATCCAAAAACACGAGCCTACGACTGAACACAACATTCATATAGCCATTAGTAAAGGAGAAACTTGCAATGCACGAAAGCCGGTGAACCCTAGATCGTTCGGGAGAAGCATATCGGATAAAACACGCTCAGAACGTCGTCACCAAGAGACCAAACATAGACCTAAAAGTTACGATCGAAGCAAATCGGGCGATAGCTCGAAATGGATGGTTGTTCACAAGTGGAAGAAGGCTAATGAGGAGGCGGAGGAGAAGTGGGAGAATGTAAGAGAAGAATCGGAAGAATTCGCAAAGATGTCGAACGAAGAGTTGAACAGACGAGTCGAAGATTTCATCCAACGGTTCAACACAGATATCAAACGACAAAGCTTTGTCTAGTCTAATTTAATTTTAATTTGTCGTTGCACCCGTAGGCAAATTTAGTCAACCTTTTCTTGTGTCATTTTTGTTTTTTGCCTTTTCATGCATTTGTCATTAGAGTTGGTAATCAATGAGATCATGGAGATAATCGTTAATTAGTTTAATTTCTATGGCTGAAATGTTAAAACGAAACTGTCGCCGACGGGTTTAATTAAAAACTTAAAGTACCTGTAAAGTGAAACTATACACTGTATATATAAGCAATATCTATAGAATTAAGTCTTTATTAATCGAGGTTAATTAAATGAAAGTTATCTTTGACAAATAAGACTAAAATGGTTTGGTTAACACAAAAAATTTGGAATCCAAATGTTTAATAAAATATGTAAGAGGATTTTCTTCTTTGCCAATACTAATACAAAAATCTGTTTGGAGAAGGAAACCTTTACGGAGCCATCAAAGTTGTAATCTCAAATGAGCCAATCATTGTACAAGATAACTGCCACGTGTTAGGATGTCTTTTTCGGATTATCCAAACTAAAGAAAATAAAAACACTTTTTGTAATCTAATCTCACCAATCACAGCACAAAATAGTGACACGTGGCAGTAACCCACCTCACCTTCTTAAGGCCACATCATCTCTCTTTCTCTCTACTCACTTCCACCATGTCTGCAGCACTGAGCTCGTCTCTCTACATTTCCCCAAAGAAACCTTTATGTCCGCAACAATCTCAATCCACAATCTTATCCACGAAACCCACCACCATCAAAACCACTCTCCATAGCCACCCTCTCTTCTCTGTAGCCGATCAGGCCGTAACCCACCAGATGAAGGAGAAGATCCTCTGTCTCGAGCTCAGGGGAATCGACTCAGGCAAAGCTCTCTCTCTCAACCCTTTTCTCCGCACAGCGTCCCTTGAATCCGTCGAATCCGTCCTCAATTTTCTCCAGTCAAAAGGAATCTACCCAAATGACCTCCCAAGAATCTTGGGTATGTGTCCTACGATCCTCACTTCCGACATCAGAACAGAACTTAACCCTGTGTTCATGTTCCTGTCGAGCGATCTCTATGTCCCTGAGAATGGGTTCAGAAGAGTGATCAAGAAATGCCCAAGGCTCCTGATTAGCAGCGTAGAAGACCAGCTCAAGCCTGCTCTTTTCTACTTACAGAGACTTGGTTTCAAGGATCTTGATGCGCTTGCTTACCAAGACCCTATCTTGTTGGTATCTAGCGTTGAACACACTCTCATCCCAAAGCTTAGGTAAAATTTCAGTCTTCCTTTTCTTTGATGTTACTTGAGAAGTGACTGGTGATTAGATTAGAGAATAATCTACAAGTAGTGTTAGTAAGGACTAGTTACATATATAACATTGAATGGTTTAGACTTTTACATTGTGACTTTTGTCAGATTCTTGGAGAGTATAGGGTTCTCAAGATCAGAAGCGATTGGAATGATCCTTAGATGTCCGGCTCTGTTCACATTCAGCATAGAGAACAACTTTAAACCAAAACTCGATTACTTCATGTGCGGGATCAAAGGTAAAGTGGAGAATCTAAAGGAGTTTCCTCAGTATTTTGCCTTCAGTCTAGAGAAAAGGATAAAACCAAGGCACATAGAATCGATGGAGAGAGGTTTAGAATTGCCATTATCGTTGATGCTTAAGAGCACGGATGAAGAGTTCGAGCAATTGCTCCTGCTCACAAAGCCCTCTTCAGCGGCAAATGTGTAACTTTTATTACTGTATATGCTGGTGAATGTTATTGTGTTTATTGATTGTGTTCATAGCTTACAACATTGTGTCTCTGAACTGCCAAGTACAGAATTGATTGGTATAACCTCTGCAGTGCGGGATCAAAAAACAATGTTACCAATAATTACAAAAAAAGGTGAGGGTGCTGGTTCTTAGCCTGGTTTTAAGTGATCTTATGGGTTATTTTACTTGGCACTTTTGTCTGACTTTTGTCAAACATTTGTTTTTTTCATTGTAAACATTGAAACGATTGTTTTTTTTCTGGGTACTTTTATGTCATTTCTTTGTAAAAAAATGTCCACCAATGAATAATTTATAATTTAAATAAAAAAATATTTCACTTTACAGACTTTTGGATATGGGTTAGTAATCTATTACTTTGTATTTTGTACAATTGTTTCCCCAAATAACGTTTTTTTTTCAACTTCCAGCAATATTAGTAAAATGAACCAACAGCATCCAAAGAGAAAGAACAGAAAACTCAAAAACAGAGTAAAAACTGAGAAGCAGAGACAAAAAAGCCTTAAGCGTTGACAAAAAAATTAGATATTGCAGAGGTGTGATTGGGCTTCAGTGGGCCTTATGTTAGGAATCTATTTGGCTTGCTGAAGACGTTTAGAAAGAAGACTTTTCTTCTAATTATTTTTGTTTTCGTGTTTTTACAAGATTTAAATTAAAAAAAAACAATTAAAAAGTTTTTAAAATAGCATTAAACCCCTGAGGAGGAGAGAAGCCCTAAAAAGGCGTTCATACTCGGTCTGGGTAGAAAATCTCTTAAGTAAAAAAAAAACTTAATTTTTTCCATTTCATGGCTGAGGTTCGTCTTCGTCATCAAACAATTTCTTAATTTTATACGCGAAACAAAGTCGGCTGCTTTCTTTTCTCGACTTTTGGTTTCTCTTTACAGATTCACAATTTTTTTGGAATCGAACTAGTCTTTGGTTACTCATCCTCTGTTTTTTTTTGGATCCGTAAGTAAGAGACCAAAAAAAAATGTTATTCACGAGGTCTATTTCTCGGATTTCTTCTAAGTTTCTGAGAAACCGCAGCTTCTATGGCTGCTCTCAATCTCTTCTCGCCTCTCATCGCCTCGCAATCATCCCCGAACAGGGTCACTCTTGTTCTGACTCTACGCACAAGGTAATTTCACCCTTTTCTCTTGCTCCTGTGAGCGACCAATACTCGATTAGAGTGAGTTTTGTCAAATAAAATCAATTGCATGGGTTTTATTCTGATTGCTCTGAATTGAGTATCAGGAAGTTGGGAGCTTTTACAGTGTGATCTGTTTAAATCAGCTCGATTTTGTTTCTAATCATCACCATGGAGATAGTTATTGAATAAAGGTTTTGTTTTTATTTTGCCTTATCTATTATTTAGGGTGTTTGTTGCAATTTTGTAGACCGATTGAAATTTTTCCCTTTGTGTCTATGATACTTCAATTTAGTTGGTGTTTATAGTAATCAGCTAAAAGCTACTGTTCTCTCTTTCTAGTTTCTAATAATGGCGCACAGAGAAAGTTTCTTACATGTATATTTCATGGATCCTATTTGGATACATCAGGGCTGTTTTTACCCCTGTGTATGTATGTGTGCGTGAGAGAGAGGTTAGGACAAGAAGATGATTGAAACGGATTAGTTTATCTAAAATGTCATGCGTTGTATAGGATTTGGTGACCTAACCAATGTGTTTTTCTTTGTGATGTTTTAGTAGGGTTATGTTTGCAGAGGAACTTATTCATTGAAATCTCCGGTTTTTGTTGGTTTTAGACATCATCTCTATCACCAGAGCAGCTCGGTAATTGAGGTTCGTACTTTGCTCCCTTGTGTATAATTTCCATCGAATCACTGTGATGAGCTTAAACTTTGATCCTCTATTGTTGAACTTTCGCATATACTGGACTCTGCTCACTTGTGTAAGAAAAATCAAGTGTTATTTTCTTACTTTCGTTTTATTGTTTGTTGCCGATGTTATTGAAATGGTCATTGTTTTTAAACCTTGAGTTGTTGCTGAAATATTTTAAAGTGCTCCTCTTCTTTACTGACTGCTGAAAGAGTAAGATTGTCCTTTCCTAGGAGGAGCTTGACCCGTTTTCGCTTGTCGCCGATGAGCTGTCACTTCTAAGTAATAAGTTGAGAGCGATGGTAGTTGCCGAGGTAAGTGCCTTCTCGTTCTTATTCATTTTTACGCATGGCACTCACAAAGAAGCAGAAGCAAATTTGCTGCTGGATTTGATGTTCTGGAGAAAATTCATATAATTTTTGTATCTGGCTTCTGCTATTCAGGTTCCTAAGCTTGCTTCTGCGGCTGAATACTTCTTCAAAAGGGGTGTGGAAGGAAAACAATTTCGTCCAACTGTAATGGCCATACTCTCTTTTATGTTTCCATATCTTGTCATTATGTTCTGAAATCATTTTCCCTCTTGGTAATATAACTGGTCTTTTTTGATGTTTATAGATTTTGCTGTTGATGGCGACAGCTCTTAATGTACACGTACCAGAAGCATTAGCTGCCGAATCAGCTGATATAGTCCCATCAGAATTACGCGTAAGGCAAAGGGGTATTGCTGAAATCACCGAAATGATACATGTCAGTAACTATATGTTTACTCATAAACATTTGCTAAAATCAAGATCCAGTATCCTTTTTTCCTCATTTCGTAATGCTTTGGTCATTTGTAGGTTGCAAGCCTCCTGCACGATGATGTCTTGGATGATGCGGATACAAGGCGTGGTGTTGGTTCCTTAAACTTTGTAATGGGTAACAAGGTACTCACTGACAGTAGCTTCTTCTATCTAAGACATGATTAATTGTGTTTTTTTGGCGATTACACTACAATTGGATATTAAGATCACCTTGTATTTCACGTTGTAGATATCGGTATTAGCAGGAGACTTTTTGCTTTCTCGGGCTTGTGTGGCTCTTGCTGCTCTAAAGAACACAGAGGTAAGAAACCTAAGAAATTTACCCCTTAATTTGTAAACTTGTTCAAGAACTCGCTACTTTTTCTTATCAAGATACGGTGGTACATTCGTACATAGGCAATTAAAACCTGCCTTCAAATAGATTTTAGAGAATCAATGACATCAATGCTAAGTATTATTACGTCTTGCAAGCTATTCTTCTTCATTGTTTCTTTTTTTTGTAGGTTGTATCATTACTTGCAACTGTTGTAGAACATCTTGTTACCGGTGAGACCATGCAAATGACTAGCACAACCGATCAGCGTCATAGGTAAAAATCTTACTTCTCTTTTCATTTTTAAATAAAGCCAATGAAAAAAAAGCTACTCAATATGCTGGCAAATTATGTTTGAGAATTAAAAGAAGTGTCGATTTTCCATTTATAACTCGATTATCGCGGTTTCTAGTAAATATATATCGTATAATTATGATTATTCATGCAAATATGATTAAACTTTTCATGGACTACAGTATGGAGTACTACATGCAGAAGACATATTATAAGACAGCATCGCTAATCTCAAATAGCTGCAAAGCAATTGCATTACTCGCTGGACAATCAGCAGAAGTTGCCATGTTAGCTTTTGAATATGGGAGGAATCTGGTTCGTTATTATCTTCTGCAAAATGTTCCCTCCATTCCAACTCGTCATTGTCCAAATGTTTGATTAGTTTCTATTTTGAAGGGCTTGGCATTCCAACTGATAGACGATGTTCTTGATTTCACGGGCACATCTGCGTCTCTCGGAAAAGGATCCTTATCAGATATCCGCCATGGAATCATAACAGCTCCAATCCTATTTGCCATGGAGGAGTTTCCTCAGCTACGCAAAGTTATTGATCAGCTTGAAAAAGATCCAGCAAATGTTGACATTGTAAGTTTGAAAGAAACAAATCTCCTAAAATCTTAAATACAATTTCAAAGTCTCATATGTTATATCCCATAAAAACAAATCAGGCTTTGGAGTATCTTGGCAAGAGCAAAGGAATACAAAGGACAAGAGAGTTAGCTGTGGAGCATGCGAATCTTGCAGCAGCAGCAATTGGGTCTCTACCTGAAACAGACGATGAAGATGTCAAAAGATCGAGGCGAGCACTTATTGACTTGACCCATAGAGTCATCACCAGAAACAAGTGAGGGAAAAAAAAAGAGAAGTCTCTCTCTATACACCAAACATCTTCATAACATGCTGAGCGTGTTTCAATTTCATTCCATTCCATTCGTAGGATTTTGTTTTTGTCCAACTCGTTTCACGAAATAATTTGTTGGACAAGAGAAGGTTTTCATTTTAAACAACATAGATGGAAAAGAAAAAGGAATCAGATATAGTGACACTACTTGTGAAATCATTCTCAAGCATTTCTTGCGCATTTGGTTTAACTTTTAAACCATCTTCAAAAACTGAACTAAACCGGAGGCACGAGTAAACAGTACATTCGATCAAGCATTTTGGATGATCTTTGTTTGAAAATTAATTTTGTGTTACTTCAACACAAATTCCAAAGTCAATAAGAGAAAAGAAAAATGATCTAAGTTTTTGATAGCGGTCTTTACACTAAACCGGAAAAAACACAAAAACCGGTTAAGGATCAGTCTCGTCTTCGAAGTCCATGAGAAAATCGGTTAGGTTCTCAGAATCATCCACGGCCTCGTCTAGCGACATCGAACCTTCTTTCTTTGGTTTAGGCTGTTTCAGAAACCAAACACATAACATTAATACATATACGCACATTTATATACATATGGACGGCAAAAGCTGAATGTGACTTTTACTTTGGAGTTGCGAAGCTCAGGGGTGCTCTTCAAGACACTCCAGTTCCTCGGTACTTTCTCCTCTTTTTCTACTTCTGCATCGTCTTCCTCGTCCTGTCATAAAACGTCCAGAGATGTCTCAGAGCATGATAACACCAAAAAACAAGAAGAAGAGGATCTGATATACTCGATTATACTCACATCGTTTTCACCAATATCAACAGCTTGAGCCATTGCATCATCAATGTCAGGCACCTGCATTCATATGATTGATCAAACAAATTACGCAAAACCCTGATTTCTCTTAAATGAGAGTTGTGTCAAAGGGAATAATGAAAGATTGGTCATTTTACCTCGAGCTGCTCGGTTTTCTCTTTTGCCAGTAGTGTTTCGTGCATCTCTCTCGAGATGACTTTGCCATTCTGATCAAATCGAAACAAAGGAAACAATTAGATCAAGACAAAAGAACAATAAAGTCTTTTGAGAATAGCAGACTAACCTCCTTCAGATAAGAGAGCATATTTGGTGTTGGCTCGTGAAAATCAGGTCCTCTGAAATCCATAACCGCATCTGGAGCTTGAATGTAGTTAATCGTCGGGTAAACTGGATCTCCACCCCATACTGCAAGAAACCGAAAAAATTAATCTAAAGATTGAATATCCATGATGAGTTAGTTTAACCGTTGAAGTTTCATACTTTGCTTAATTTGATCCTCCGTCATCCGCATCGCCAAAGGATCTCTCTTGATCCTAACATCGGTTCCCATCATTATCCGGTATTCTCGATCTGTTTGATGAGAAAACATCTCAATTAGTTGTGTGTTTTCATCTTCACCTGTCTCCTCAAAATGCTTCTGTACTGCTTCTCGTGATGTGTCTCTCTTCCATGCTTTTACCCATTCTGAATAAAAAGCCATTGGACCTTCGTTTGCTAGTCTCTCTCGCTCAGCTTGCAGCCTAAGAGAACGAAAACTCAATAAAAATCCTGACAAAACAGATTTTAACTCGAAAGTGGTTAGATTAAGATACCTCTCTTCCTTGAAAAGATGCCGTCTTGCTCTATAAAGAGAAGTTTCCGTAAGTGTCGGTTCTTTCCCATAGAGCTTCACTTGTCCTGTTTCTGCCATCGCCTTCAGAAAAACCTGCAGCAGCAAAACAGCATAACGGATCAGAAATTAGTGAAGGAGGCACATGGTTAGACCTGAAATCACAGTAATGACTGACCGTCTCAACATCAGGACGTCTTCTTTGCCATCTTGACCATTGTTCTTTCTCCGGTTTTCTCCAGTTCCACCAACTTTCATCGCTAGTGAGTGTCTTTTCAATTTGTTTCTTTTTAGTGGGATCGATAAAAGGATGTGGCCGTCCAAGCTTTTTGTCTAATTCAAAACCACTCTCTTCCTCTTCTTCTCTCTCAAATTCATTGTTATAGACAACAAAACCGTTCGAGGAATCGTTTTCCTCTTCTTCAGAGCTATCCTCAGAATCCGAGACTTCATCATTCACCTTAACAAGCACATTTTCCTCAGCAGCATTCCGATTCTTCTTTCTCCGACTTCCAGGATTCTTTCCATACGAAGGGAAACTCGAAGACTCACCAGCTGGTTGAGGAGCCCTAGCAGCTCTAACCCGGCTTGAAGTTCCTTCGGGCCAATAGTCCTCACCTGGAATGCTAGCTCGAGCCCCGGATGCTGGCTCGAGTTTTCCTGAAGTCGAATCCATATAACTATAGTAAGGAGCCCTCTCAACAGACACATACTCATATCCCGCTTCCTTCTTTTTAGACCCTTCACTTGCATCATCATCATCACCATCATCATCAGCATTCTCCTTCTTGCATTTAATACAGTGTCGCAGTAACCGATCCCCAGAAGTAATCCCGACATGTAATCTCCTTATTGGAAATCCGCATTTAACCCGCCTCTACATGTATAAACAACTTTTTAACCAGCTTGACATCTTGAAACAACTAGACTGCTCTGTAGTGAATTATAAGTCTGGAAGCTGAAATTTGAATTATAAAATGCATGAGTGTCTAAGAACCAACCTGCAAAATACAATTACTGAGCTTTCCACTCTCTGTGCATACTTTAGCTACGGGAGAAAAAAAACCAGAATCAGAATTGAAAATGGGAAATTAGAAAGCGGGTAGATGAAATAGAGCTGATGAAACCTCGATAGAGCCAGGAGGTGGTTGATATTGACGCCATTACACTCTCAACTTCCAACTGTAATTTACATAAACCAGTCACACGTCATTCGACTCAATTATGCTCAGAATCAGTATGAACTAATAAGCATCGTAGACCCAGATGAGAAAAGCCTAGTCCAACAAATTTTCCATAAACAATAAAAATCCGATCTTAAAGCATTTCTACAACGCTTCATACTCGAATCTGAGAAGAGAACAAAAAAAGACGAACCTATTTGTTCTATTGTAGGGTTGTTCGATTAAATGGGAGAAACTTCGAGCTCTCTCATCTCATTGAGAATGATTTTTGAAGGGGTTTTAGTGTTTTTTTTCTTGTCTTCTGAAGTTTTTCAGTTTTTGGGTTTATCCATTTATCTCCTGCGTATAAGAAATCTGCAGTTTTCTCGACACACGCGCTCCACGCGCCGGTGTAAGAACGAGAATTTTTGAAGAGCAAATAGATGGGCTCTACTTATCTAACTTAGGCCCATTAATAATGGATCTAAAGAAATTGAGAGATTAAAAGCGTGTTGGGGTTAAGTGTGGCAAGCTTCTTGATTGTGTAACAAAAACACTCACAGTAACAAAACAAGATGTGACTTCTCCACCGTTGATTATATCGTTAGGACAATGTAAAAACAGTCGTTTTAGAGAAAAGCTATCAGTTCATTTTTACTCAACTATTTCCAAGTATATATATATATATTTTTTTAATTTTTTTTGGTAAAATGTTAAGATAAGTATATTATTTTTAACACATTTCACAAAATACAAAAGTTTTTGAAATTTTAAGTGTACTTCTCAATATTTGGAATTCTAATTGGATCTAAAGATATTTTTCTTTTAACAAAATACCAAATGGATTTAATAATTTGAAAATGTATAATCCAATAAACTATTTTAAAACTGAAACCATGATAAATGCAAGAACACTTATGGAAATTCGTATGCAAACAAATGTTTGTTTTGACATTTGATAAATAATTTTTGTCCTCCTCGTAATGGAAGAATAAAGTGGGCTCTACAATGGACCAGTACAAGAAAATAATCAAAATATTGTGGGTTCTACTACAATCGACCAGTAAAAGAAATGTTAATACGAAAAGATCTGTCATAGCTAAAGGCCTCGAAGTAAAAAAAAAAACAAAGAAGACCAAAAAAAAAGTTAAAAGCTTTGACTTCTTTACCCAAAATCCTTGACTAATTACAAATTTTCGATGATATCATAAAATAAATACTATGATTTGCATTGTGCGTGTGCTAAGGAAGAAAAGAAGATTTGGATTTGGATTTGGATCCAAACAAGTGAGTGGCAATAGGCTAATGTGCAAAATGGGCACTAAATACTTTTCGACAGATTTCCTCCAAATCACTGGTATGACTATCAAAATCGTGAGCATCAGATATGGTCTGTACCAATATTAAATGAGTCTGACCAGACACATCATAGGCATTACGGTATCTATCACCAGGCCTAGTTTAAACCTAATATCATATTAATAATAATCCTTAATTTAATTGTTTAAAACTCGCAAAACGACGATAACTATTTATTATCTATGGACCAAATATATAAATAAGTAGAAGATGTTTTTGCTTCTGAATTGTTGCACAGACGTAGACCACGTAAGACTATGACCACAAAGGTCTCTCGCTAGGCACAAGTTTCAGTGACCCGCACGCGCCTAACGTCACGTTTAACACTATCCGTGCAACGAGACTTTCTTCGTTTTTCTAAACACACTTTCTCTCTTCCCTCTTCTGTATTTGCTTAAAAAGTGTATTATATAATTTATATTCTATTCGTTTTGACTCTACAAAATTACAAATTCAGAAGCATTTAACAATATCAGAAGCTTCAATGCTTAAACTAAGCTTAAGACGCTAAATACAGACAATAAGTTAATGTTCCGTGGGCAGAAGAGCAGATTGAGAACATTTATTCTAACATTGTTTCTCTTATTCATCTTATATTTCTAATTACTACCATTTGCATCCTATAAAACGTAAAAATAGTTATAAGGATTTAAATACAAAAAGGATACCAAACTAATAGTAACATCTTTCTCGAGTTGTTAAGCAAACAAAAAAAAATCGTTGTTAAAAGTTGTTTTCTCAAAGCACTAAAAAAACTGTATGTTTGATGCTTTTGTGACCGTTAATAAATGAGTGACGAATTGGAAATCTCGTCAACCTTTTGTCTGAGATGCGACATTGTTCACTTCCACAAGTTATTGGAACAGAATCTCACAAGTGGCGACGTGTAATTGAAACCACGTGGCATCTAATCCTCTTTTACCAAACAAATGGAGTTTATGTAATAGATGTGTAATGTCTGTGTATGTTACATGTGTGTGTATTGTTATAATTGACATCTTAATGAGTATATATAGAGCAGATGTGGACATGTGATAAGCATTTACCAGAGATACATGCACGCATACATATAACTAAACAAAGTTCTTCAGTAGTTGAAGATTTATCAAGCAAGACACTAGTATATATATTAGTTGTTCATTCCTTCCTTGATAAAGAAGATGTGTATTAAACCTACAAAATACTTTCAGCAGAGAATAAAAGTGCGACGCGGTTGAAAAAACAATGGCTAGTTAGTTAATTGTGAAAGGTGCAAAAGAAATAAACTAACTTATAAACTTTAACCTAAAAAATATGATCAACTGTTTATAATACATTTTAGTGAAATGTTTTATAGAACAGCTTCTTACTTACACATTATTTCCGATCATTGGTAGTGACTTATTGACGGTGTGCTTTGCAATCAACTACTTAGTAAAACATCGGTGTTAATAGTATATGAGCTATGGTTGTTTTATTTATATGAATGTGACTTAGTGTTTGTCGAATCTACCATGTTATTGCATTGTGATTAAAGAAATTAAACACTAAGTCACATTATATAGTAATATTGACAATGGAGTGGTGGGGCAGAGAGAGGACAAGAACGGGACAGTGGCATAAATCAGACTGGTGAAGCTGTCCCTTGTGCTGTTGGGCACATCCCATGTGTTGTCACACTTCTCTTCTTTTTTTTTTATACAACTTCTCTTCTTTAGTCTATATATAATTTCTAACAAATTTATGTAATTCTATGTGATCTCAATTATTAATTACAATTATTCTATACTCAATTCGTTTCTATCTTATGTCACCACCAAACACTTTTGTTCTCGAGCTTTAGTCCGATGATTCAAGATATAGTTATTTATTGTACATATACCCAATCACCTACTATGTTCCATTGTAGTATTTAAAGAGATTATCAAAAACATACAAGTTAGTTATCACTTATCAGCCAAATTTTTCTTATTATTTTTAATATATGTGAATACAATATTTGTTGTGAAACAGAGAAACATTGAGAATACTTAACTGAAGAATAATAGTTTTTGTAGATTAACGTTTAGAGATTTACGAAAAAAGCATCCAATTATTGTTGTATAATTACTGTAATTAATTGCATGGGAAGTTTCTTGGGTCCACGTAATCGAGTGACAAAGTTACAAACCTTGGTTTCTGCGAAAGAAACACCTCTCCCCATAAGAAGACTTTGACTTTTGATGTTAATAATATTTTTCAAAATCGCTAATTAATGATTATCTAGTTATTATAACCTCGTGGTAATTATTGTTAGGAGAAATAATTATAGATTAACAACAGCATACCGTGATGGTAAATCTGTTGTGTGGTCCATGTTTACACATTTTAGGAGAGACAAAACTTCTATGCATTGTCCTAAACAATTTTGTATTGCATTGTCTAATCATTGACATTTCACCTTTATTATTTTCTGTTTCTCTTTTTTTTAGTAATAATTATTAGTCACCATTCTCACGATGATATGCTTATTTTGTTTCTAATAATGAAATAATCATTCCGTTTCATTTTCTCCTTATACTTTTATGTTATGAAATAATCTCTATATTCTAGAAGAGATTCTTTTTTTTTAGTATATTATGTATTAAGAGCTATCTCTTGGGAATATATTAGTTTGTGCCGAAATATATAAATTTTACACTTATTTGTTAGCACCTATAATTACATATACAATATCCAAGAATAATATATACTATGTACAATTTCAAATCATGATTTATAAGAAACATATGTGCATACATAATACCTCTTTTTCTGTTTTTGTCTGAATGTGTGTATACATTTAATTAATAACAGAGTAGATAAATGAAGCAATGTTGGTTGGTTGGTTGAACAACGTACTAACTTCATTAATTCTCGACGTAGTGAATTACATAACTAGAGCAAGTACCTATATTGTTTTTGTTACTTACAAGATAGACAAAAAGTTTTATCTAACTCTATTTCTCTATTAATTTTCTATTGTTTGTTGTTGTTACAAACTTATCTCTAACGAATATAGGTCTCCAGACAAATCCTCTTTACGCAATAAGAAGGCCCGAGGGTTTTGTTAGTTTCTAGATTGCCACATTATGCAATGGATGAAGTTGGGAACATGCTTCAGACATGCCTAAAAAATTTAGCTGAATTATTCACGTAATTTTTTTGGAGTAATTGTTTACTATTATTTGATAATTCGATGTGTGGTTACTATTCAGTCCGTCCAAATAGATAATCTTTTATTTCCACGAGTCCTCAATTATTAAATTTGGAGATTCTTAATTCTTAATATACTGCTTTAAAATGTGGGAGAAGGGCCAATTACGACTTTAACACTGTTCTGCGGTCCAGATCCGAACATACATTCATTATATGTGCTAAAACATACACTAATTCAATATTTTTCGAATTTCATATCTCAACTCGTAAAATATGTTTTTTACATACATTGACTAATGTTGACCGTTATTCCGTAACGGAGCCGTTCGTGGACGAGAACATGGCTTCAACGTGTTTTGCTGACTCAGCAAAAAAAAAATTATATGTGCTAAAACATACATTTATTCAATATTTTTTGAATTTCATGCCTCAACGTTGGTTTGTCTAAAATGACATAGTTTTTTTTAAAAATTAAAAATTATTTATTCAATAAAAAATAGATTTTAAAAATATTTAGTAAAAAATTACCTAAAATGACATAGTTTTTTTATAGAATTGATAAAATAATATGAATGTGACAAATTGATTAGATTTATTCAATGTGTAAAAATCTCACAAGTTTTAAATAAACATGATTATTTATTTTTACACATAAATTAATCACAAAATCAAAAAAAAATTTAAGCAATAATCAAATCCAAAATTTTTTAATATCATTTAAAACCCACAAACAACAACCAATAGAATCGTAGAAAAATCAAAGCTTTGGGAATAGAATCCATAAATTCTTCTCTAACTCACAACTAATCCAGCAATATTTAGAGAAAAGAAGTAAGATTCAATGGATGTAAAAGCCAAAACTAATTACATCTTCTCCAGAAGTAAGATCTGATAGATCCGACGACAACCTTATCCCCAACCAGAAGTCTCCTCCATATCTTCTTGAGCACCGTTCTCACCACGCAAAACAGCTCTATCGTCGTCGACAGCTCAACAAAAGAGCGAAGGTTTGTAGTCGGACGAGAGAATCAGAACTTTCTCTTCTTGATTTTCAAATTAGGTGAAAAAAACTGACGGGATTGTCATCTCAAAATATCAAAAGAGTTCTCTGAGAATAAGACAACCAGAGAAATGTGGTGGCAGTTTTGCCAAAAAAAAAAATTTGTGAAAAGTTAACAAAATTGTTGAATCTTGTTTTCTCCTTTAATTGTTGCAATATACACGTCAACAATTTTTTATAATTTATTTTATTAAGAAAAATTATATATTAGTTATTTTATTAATTATATAATTTATTATTAAATAAGTGTATGTTTTAGCACATATAAATTTGTTTTTGCTGAGTCAACAAAACACGTTGAAGTCATGTTCTCCTCCACAAACGGCTCCGTTACGGATTAACGGTCAACATTAGTCAATGTATGTAAAAGACATATTTTACGAGTTGGGGCATGAAATTCGAAAAAGTATTGAATTAGTGCATGTTTTAGCACATATAATAAATGTATGTTCAGATCTAGACCGCGGAGCAGTGTTGAGGTCGGAATTGACCGTTCTCCCCTTAAAATGTTATCTTCGGTTGTGTTATTGTGTTATATCTCTACCTTTTTTATAATACTAGGGTTTTTGCTAATTAAGTCTTAAGTTATTTAATTCTGACCTAATTAAGCATCAACTTGTATTTAAGCTTATTAAATCCTCAATTCTTTAATAAGCACTAATTAAATCTTAAACTTTTTATCTTTTGGTGAAAACAAGATTTTTATTATTATAAATCACGGTTCCCTTTATGTGATAGCACGTTCTCTTATTGTATCTTGATTAATTTTTCAAAACATTTAAACCTTCAAATCATTTCATACCGTCCATTTACAATCCACTGAGAAAACAAAAAGATTTGGAGATTTAATGTTTATAAAAAAAGAGACTCATGATACGGTAAGAGAATGTTGTTAGAGAAAATATGTGATATAGATAGTTGTTTTGGCAAAAAAATATAGAATTTAGAATTTAATCAAAATGTTTAAAAAAATTAAATACTTAATATGTTCAAATAAAATTTATGTTTAATTAAGTCGAAATATTTAATAAGCCAAAAACTTACAATGCTATGAACAAAATGAAACCTTCTTACTAGAATATCTCAATTTTTTCATATTTTCAAATCAAAGAGACTTAACAGTTCGTCTCACCTTCTAATAGTTTATTGTTCTCTTTAGACAGAAAGAGTTGAAAGTAGAAGAGATGATGCAACTGGTTGAATCATCTCGTAAAGCATTTTACTACCCTTATGGATAACGTTTTTTTCCTTCCATTTTTGACATTCAAAAGACACCTTATGGTTTAACAAAGAGCAAAATAAGACTTCATGTGTAACAATTGTCAAAAGTCGAATCTTCCTTTCTATTTTTTTGTATACCCGTAAAGTCTAGGCGTGATGAGATACATAATATAAAGTAATTTGATTTTCAATTTAGCATTTGAATTATATGTTACGGGGATAACATTACGGTTGTAAAGAAGTCTAATCATTCTTGTAAGATATGTTGACCAAATGGTCAATTATATAATGCTTTACCAACTAACTGTCGTTAATTAGACATTAAGATGTTTCCAAATTCCAAGTCCCGGAGATTTTATAATTATGAATAGATTAGCTTAGATTTATCAGTTTGTTGTACAAATCGCGTGAGAACTCACCTAATTTAAAATATATAAAAGTCAGAGAAACGTATTTTTTTTTTTTAACTTCAAAGACAGCTTCAAGGGAATATGTACAGCTAAAAGAGCTATCGTCATAAGGCAGTCACCGACTTAAACCGGCTAACACGTGGCGCTAATCTCTACCCTTGGTTTCAAAAGAAATCGAACGCCGCTGGTTTGCTACTTCTACCACCAAACGTCGCCGACTTTTTCGGCCTCCTGTCTTCGGAGGGTATCTCCGGCGGAGTCAATGTACGGATGAGCGCAAAGTTTAGACCTTTGAAAAACGGATGCACTTTAACCTCCGCCGCACCTCGCCGTGACCCGAGTCGTTTAGTCGGATCCTTGTTGAGCAAACTGGAAATCAAACCCCGAGCGTGAAGCTCGAACATCGTCGCCGGCGAATCCGTCGGGAAACTCAACGGTCTCTTCACGATGCTACGGAGGATGACGTCATTCGTCGGCGCGGCGAACGGAGTCTTGCCGTATATCATCTCGTAGAGGAACACTCCGAAGGCCCACCAGTCAACGGCATTTCCATGGGACCCACCTGAGGCGACCTCTGGTGCCACGTACTCATGCGTACCAACGAACGAACCGGACCGAGCGGTAACCGGTTCGGCTACAAAGAGACGGTTCGGTTCGAGCGTCTGAACCTTTTTGGACCGCAAGACACGGTGGAAAAGCCTAGCGAGACGGGTGAGTCGACGAGGGGAAGAACGGGGTTGATTCTCTGGAGAAGACGAGGAGGATTCAACGGCTGCGATTGAGTCGGAGCATAAGGAGAGGTCAAAGTCAGAGAGCATAATGTGACCGTCCGATCTAACCAATATATTTTCCGGCTTGAGATCTCTGTAGATGATACCCAACATGTGTAGATATTCTAACGCCACTAGAACTTCAGCCGCGTAAAATCTGTTACAATATTATTTCAAACAAAAAAAATTATAACATGTATAATAAAAAATAATATGTACCTAGTAACAGAAAAAAAATCATAATTATTGATAATGTGATGGGTTTGAAAAAGACTCTTCTTAAAAAAATTCAAAGAACTGGAAAAGCCCGACATGATAAGAACAGGTCTGTTCTTGCAGGAGAAGATAACAAAAGATGTACAGAGTCAATGCATGCAAATTCGTATACATTTGTCAATTTTGTATTGAAAAATCTGACTTTTCTGCAGTTTTATATTTATATCAGAAGAATAAAAAATAAAATTGATTTTTTTATTACCTGGCGGAGGAGAGGGAGAATCTGCGGTGAGGCTGTTTGTGACGGAGAGAGTGCAAATCTCCGCCGGAGCAATACTCCATGACGATGCAAGAGAAATGCGAAGCTTCAAACTCAGCGTAAAGAGTCGGCAAAAATGGATGGTCGAGCATCTTCAAAATCGTTTTCTCCATCTCTGCTCTGTGCATCTTTTTCTTCATCGCAAGAGCTTCTTTATCCACAACTTTCATCGCGAAGTACGAGCACCGGCTCTCTTCTTCGCCTCCGGCGAGACGGCAAAGGTACACTGTTCCGATATCTCCGGCGCCGATACGACGCATGAGGCGAAAATCTCGGAAAGTGAGTCCGTGTTTCCGCCGTCGTCGGATCTCTGAGTATGCGAAATCGGAGGATCGGTGCGGTTTAAGAGAGAGGAAACTCTCTTCCTCCGGGATAATAGCGGTGGTAGACGGCGGCGCGTCGAAAGATAACCGGCTGAAGCTGCTGCAGCTCTCTGTTCCGCTGCTAATCGGCGAGTTAGTCGTCTCTAAGCTCATCTCACCGTCAGATTCTCGTAACATCGCCGGAAATCAAAGTAAGAAATCGAGAAAAAAGTGTAATCGAAAAACAGAATCAAGCAACAGAATCGCTTTGAATGGACATTGATTTCGAGGGAAAATTTGCAGGCTTTTTTCGATTTGCAGAGAAGAAAATTAGGGTTTATGATTGAGAAAGAAGAAGAAGAAGTTTTTTGAAGTTGAGAGAGAAGGAAGGAAGAAGGAGTGTTGTTCGAGTTTAGAAAGAGGCGAGAGAGTTGGTGAAGGGTATTTATGCGTGTCGAGGTTTAGAAAAATAAAATAAAAAATATAAGCCGTAACAGTAAAAAAACGTTACAGAAGCTTTTTATTTATTTTTAACAGTGGTTAATAATATATACTGTGTTTACTTTGATAGCACTTTTCAACGCCATGTGAATGGAACAGAAAAATGAAAGAGAGCAAAGAGACCTTGATGACGTAAGCGACTACGACACGTGTGGGGCGTTGTCACGTGCCTCAAGTAGCATCCTTCCACCCATTAATTTTACTATTTATCTTCTTGTTTCTTCTAATTAGGATGCAAAACTCCAAATATGGATTTTAAAATTTGGAGACTAATGTTTTAATTCATGGGTTAACAATTGATTCATATAGGTTAATTTCGAAGATTATATAGATTGTCGTATTCTTAACAATCATATGTATTAGCAACAACATACACTAATTACGCGGATATGAATTCAGAAAATGATAAAATGAAAACAGTAACACAAACCATAAGTACATGTACTATGGTGAGTTTATTTATTGTTTCTGATGATTCGATATGATTATATTAATATCTTGACTATGGACATGCCTAATTGTCATTAAAGACGATCCAAAGGCTGTAAGGGACCCAAACTATGTACTAGGATGTTGTTGGCTTTGTGTGGCTTCATATTATGTTACGTACCAAGTTTTTGATCGAATCCAAGAAACGTTGTGTGTATGTTAGGTTCGGGTCTGGTTGTATTAATGTAAATATGAGATGTTATGTACCTAATTTTTGTTTGATTCACTTCCACCTCCTACATTGTGTGTGGTAATACAGCATATTGTAGTATTACATTGAAATTTTTGTTGTTACTTGAACCTTTATGATACTAGAATGCAGCTCAGACGTATTACTTCTCTCAAATCTTGTGGGCTGATCTCTGTGACAAGCTTTTTGTTAATTGTTTTTTTGTCCATAAGACATTTTGGTTTAAACTCTTATTCCCGATTTGAATAACTTGTTTGATCATACTTATTCAATCAAAGTTCGTACTCTACAATACATGCTAGCTTCTGCTTTTTTTTCTTTGCTGAATCAGAAGAAGTGTAGATAACGTTTTAATGTTTTGCACTCAAACGAATGGGATATAGAGGAGAAACGTAGCTTAACTTTCATGCACAATCATTTTTTTTCATAAGCCTTTTAAGAAATTGGATAAACATAAATAAATATGCACAACGCCTTTGATTTATATGGTTCTCTCCTACGCTACCCTAAAAACACGTTTCAAATATAAAAACCAAAAAAAATTATTTTTGTTTTGTTATTTTTAAAAAAACTGATAATGGTATTCAATGAATTAAGAATTATAATTCTTTACGACTCATGAGTTTCTAACTAAAAAGTAGGTGATTGATTCTTGTCTATTGTATATATATATTGCTTCATACGTGAAATTCTTAGACTCAAACTACAGTTTTTGGATTTGCAACAAATCTTATTTGGATAATTTTATTAAAGTTAACACTTTGAAGTATCATATAAATTTTTATAAACTTTCAACTCAAAACCAACTAATAATAAACGGATCAGCCAATACAATGACATCATTATTTTTTCATCCAATGCAAAGATTATTCTAGAGTCATACATCAGTTTCCCAACGTTTTAGTTATAAACTTACATACATCTTAATCATACACTAACCTCTTTTTACTCTGTTTAATGGTTTTCTAGTACTAAGTATCGAAAAATTAGGAGATAAATTGATTGAAATATGTGAGAAAATGTTTGATTATTTTGGTAGAAGAAGGACAAAATTGTAAATAGAGGGACAAGAGACACAACGTAACTGACCTCTTTCTGGACTCTGTTTTAATTAAACCACAGAGAGAAATATTCCCTTCCTCGTTGGTTCGTAAAGACAATAACTGTTCCGGTTACTATATTATCTTGTCAAGCTCTTTATCCCAGTGTTTGGTCACTGGTTTAACTATATTCCAATCTTGTACCAACTAAACCACATCAACATGACTTCTGTCGTGTTACTCGTGTATGTACTGTGTCTTATGGGCTCCATGTTTTGTACGGACCAGCTCCCACATCACTCTAATTACTTCTCACTCGAATCTTTTTTTTTCTTTTTCTTTCTTAAGTTTAACAGACGATTTAAACCGTTTGTTTTTGTTAAAAAAGTCGTAATATATTCTATAAAAGATTACATATAAATGGATGATGTATATTGTTGTTCATGAAGGGTTTGGTTTAACTTGTACTTATAAAATAAAAGTGGATCCTTTTATTCTCAATATTAAAGATAGGATCGTGGAGTTATGAAGAGATTAACTAAAACAGTGTATATAATTAAAGGCTTAAAGCATAGGATGTGAGGAAGACAGGCGGCAACATTTAGGAACCGTGGGGTCCTTTCCTCTCTGACGCGACAGCTTTTGGGTCCAAACATAAATTGGAAACTAGTATTAAATAATTTGTTTGGTTTATAGTTAAGGACAAATGCAAATAAATCCATGAAAATATTATTATTGATCTTTAAAGGGACAAGTCACACAAAAAAAAATTATGTGAACAGAAGAACCTTATAAGAAAAAAATGGCTTTTCCATACATCAATTGTTACAATAAGTTCCATTCATATATAATCTCTAACAGTTGATCTAATTCGTTTTTAACCTATAATTTTCACGATTTTTATAGATAAATTTAAAAATCGATAGATGTCTATATTGATTTTAACTAATAATAATTTGGATGATACATTTTTGTTCCACTTTTATATAAAAATAATGTGATTGATTTCATAGAAAAGAGTAAACTTCTTACCATCATAATAATGTGCTACCACTAAAAATCATAATTTTTCCAACAATGATATTTTGTTAAATTAATGGAAACACACACATATATATATATATATATTCATGAAATAGAAAATAATTTCAAATAAATCTATTGGAAATACGATTATGTAGGGGAGCGACTAAAATTGGAATATACAGCAAGCAAGGCCCCATGAATTTGTTAAAGAAAGTTGGGTTCCATAAAAAAAGTGCAGCAGAAAGTGTAACAAATATTGATATTTTATAAAAATAATACTTTTTAAAAAACTGCGCCACATCGAATAATATACGTTTCCTCATGAATATGCAGATAAGAAATACATACGTGGATGCCTAAAACACGATATATATATACACCTGCATAGATATTTCATTATATGTGTCATATCTACATAGACTTACATACTTGATTAAACATGTCATATACACACACATCACACGTAGACATAAATGTATACACACACACTTTAGTGTCACATTCTATACATATATAAACAAAAAAGAAGACATAGCAAGTGAGATTGCTTGTGGGCATGTCAAACCTTTAAGAATGAGAATGATTAATAGAATATTAGATACATACAGACACACTAGTCACTACGTATGCATATATGAGTGCATACTTTTTACTTGTTAGTGCAGAAAAATAAGAATTGTTAAAGACTTTTCTTTATAAAGGTGACCCATATCATAAAACTTGTTTGATATCAATTGGGAAACTAACCAAATGATTTCTTAATCAATATTAAGAAGGTCCACATCATGGCTAAAAATGGTCACATGGCATGTGTGACAATGTTATATATCTGGACTTTGGCAAGAAGTTAGACGAGTAGGGTTCCAAATCCCATGATAATGGTTTTATGGTTAATTAAGCATCTCCCGATAACCGAATCGTATAATTAATTCGATGGTGACTTTCTTTCTATCTATTCAATTTTATATTCAAAATATTTATTTGAGTAAAATATAATAGGGAAAATAGATAATACTTTGTTATATCTTCCAATTTATGTTCCATGTTGATTTTTTTTGTCTGTTAAAATCTTACATGGTCATATAAATTATCTAGTTAATGTATATAGAGAGATGCTGATAAAGAAAAATAGTTAATTTTCAAATTTGGATTGAAAATTTGGTGAAAAAAACTAAGATATTATAAAATTTTATTGGACCAAACGTTTTGAAATTTTTTCTCCTAAAGTATCTTGTATTAGTAGAAGGAAAGATAATTTGTTTACATGTAACATTCTTTTGGTTTTCAAAAGAACCATCTTTTCACTAAAAGAAATCAAACAACCATGATGATATTTTTTAAAAGAACCATCTATCATAAATAGTTTGAAAATATTATAAAATGGAATATGAAAAGCACACAAAAGCAAAACATTATTTTCGTCAACAATATACAAATGACTAGTGATAAAAAGAAGTTATGTTTGCATTTTCAATAATTCTTTAGTAAGTCTACGCAAATGCTAGTGATTTTAAATGACTTCTACATACTGTTAAATTTTACTATTATTATTACATTTTGGTATGTATGTAATAAAACCAAGTCTTTAAAAATAGTATGTATATGACTAAATGTAAAGGCGTGCTTATTGTAAAATTAACTAATCCCTTTACTTGCCAAAACGAAATCTCTTTAAGATTTGGTATAAGATTTTATGTTGAAAACAAGATTTACAAAAACTTTAATCACTAATAAATTAGTAAAGGTAAATGCCAACATGTGAGATCGTGTGGACCACATGGCATATAATACTAATTTCAAGCACCCTGGATTTGGTCTATACTAAATCCAGACCAAATACTGTTGGCATCTACTTCAAACAAATAAATAAAAACTATCTACTTAGGTTGAAGGAAAAAGAACAACCCTATAATTGATAACACGAATCTTTTAAACTATGCTGAAAAAACAATCTATAATCTCTACTGTTAATCTTTCAAGATTCATGCAACTGTAAATAATAATAAGCATCTTCCACAAATTATGTGATTTTCTTCTCATTGGATCTTTGGCGCTTCTGTAGATTTTACATTTATTTTATTCTACAAATTTTTAATGTTCAAAGACTTGGAATTAAACAAATTTTGTTGGTAATTTACATCATCAGAATGAGTCAAACAACCTCATAATTATCGTACTGTTTCTTGTTGTCATGCAAGACTATGAGCCAAGCAATCTCATTACTGTTTAACATCATTTTTTTTGTTTTGTATAACATATCAGTTTCTGTATAAGCATATATTTTTTAATCGATTTTCTTGAAGAAAAGTTCAGGTTTAAATTATAATCTCCCTAAATCTGAAGCTTCTGATAACTATCCTTATGAGAAGAAATATATGATTTTGCCTCAATCGATGATCGAACTAGGGAGAACAAGGGCATCTGGAGGGGATACAGTATTTGTTTTTCTTTAACAACTTTTAATATTAGTTAATAATAATTTTGATCTGAATTTTTGGATTTTGAAAATCGAAATGGTTCGTTGCCGGCAACAAAAATTACCTTATTTACTTTGATATATTTTTCAATTGTGCTGCCTATATCCTTGCAACACATTTTTTCAACCTAGATTTTTTTTCATTGGGATGATTTGAAAACTTTAAAATAATATTCCTATACATGCATATTTAATAAGTATGTACTTTCCTTGTCGTTTCATGAGTCTCTTTTACTTTTTAGTAACCCATTAGTGTCAAAAAAATTTGGACGAAAATTATTGCATGAAAAGATGGATAGATAGGGTTAGACTTATACCTAGACTACTTTTCCACCTTAATCCTCGAGCTAATCACGTTTTAATAATTCGGGAAGAATAAGAGACAAATAATTAAACCACTTTCCTAGAAGATCATATAATATATGGAGAGAAAAACAAAACACTTAGTATATACATAAATATATAACTTAGGTGAGTTACGTAAGGCTCGGAAGTTATTACTTCTATTGCTGCTTGCTGTTCTGTTGTTGATATTTTTAATAAGTTAACTACAACAAGATTATTACTTAATTAATTGGTACGATTTTAATAATCAAGAGGGCAAACCGGCCGCCAATATTCCCGCTGCCGTGGTAAGCCGACACAGGGACACAATGTCATTAGAAAACAGATTATATTGTTATGGCATTATTAATAAATACTTGGCCAAATAAATAGTTAGATCTATATACTATCTGCAAAAATCATGGTACATTAACGCATATTCAAGTATCTAAAATGGAATACGTAAGTACATGATAACTAACGCAAGAAAGAAAGAAAGAAAAAAAGGCACATATATATAACTAAGGTAAATAATAGGGAGCACTAATTAAAACTTTTTAGTAGAAATACAAATGTTGTTTTAGAGATTTTAAAATCGAAACAAACTCGTTACAATATATAAAGTAAATAAATAGACCCTCTGCATATTGGAGTAAATATAGTCGTTGTAGTAGGCTTGTAGCCAAAGACACCTAAAATTGGAAAATCATTGAGAATCCAACTTTTTTTCCCCTTGGAATTCTACAATATGCTTGTGATTTAAGAAAAATATATTAACAAGTTAATTGTACGTTTTAATATATTATTACTCCCCAAAACTGTTGACATTGTTCCCATGTCTCCTCCAATAATTTAATCTATTTTATTAACATTATTATAAATTTATTTTTCAGATCAAACCAATAGATTCTGCCGGGCCATTACTCTTTAGTCCTTATGTTATTAAAAAAAATAAAACTTTAAAAAATATATGATGTCAACAGTATAAAGATAGATACAGTCGAACATATAAATAAGTCTTGGATATGATGCAAATCAAATTAAGAACCATAGACGTAAAGTATGATCAGAACGAGATTCGACTCAAGAGACTAACGTTTGCATCTTTGTGTAAGTATGATTAAATTTAAAACACAACATATTTATGGTTAATGGTGAATATCCTGAACTTATAAATATAATTATAAAAGCCTTAAAGGGCCCTAATGGGCCTTAGTCGTTGAAATGATGTAATTTTCTGTCAGGTGACGCGAAAACCTTATCCAGAGATAAAGCCCAATAATCACATGAAATGTCAGCAACGAGTAACCAAAGAGAATCCAATTTCTCATGATCTCCGAAGGCTGCAAGATGCTTTGCTCATGTTGATATTTCATTTCATTTAGAACGAAACTCCAGAAATTATATGTAACCAAGATAATGACGAGTATTGTGATGACTAATAATAAAGTACCTCAGTTCAATGGTCTTAGAGCCAGCAAGATCTTTGTATCCCCAGCTCAAGTCATGGTTCGTATTTTCTAAATTATTACATTTCTAGTCATTCTCAATGTTTCTATTTCCCAGCCAAGTGTTCAGCCAATGAGACGCAAGGGAAATAGAGCTTTGGGTGCAAAGTGTGACTTCATTGGCTCATCCACAAATCTGGTAATTAAAGAACACTAATTTCAAGTAAATGGGAACAAAAAAAGAAGATAATGTTCGCGGGAAGATTTGGTCTGGCGCCAGCAGCCAATAGGAAGGCGACAGCTGGACTAAGGCCTGAGGTGAGCGAATCGGGTCTACAAGCGGGTGACCCGGCCGGATTCACCCTCGCAGATACCTTAGCATGTGGCACCGTCGGACACATCATCGGCGTCGGGGTTGTGTTCGGCCTTAAGAACGTTGGTGCTCTGTAATCTCACTTTCTTGTCTTGTACGCTATGTGTTTGAATATTTTAAAATTTGTTTATAAAGAATCTTTTTATCTTTCGTTACTGAATAAATAGGAAAATGATTAATAAAAGAAAAAAAACATCAGACAATTAGAAATTTAGAATGAAGAGCGAATAGTTTTAAAAATGGTAAAAGTCAAAACCAGTGTGTTTGAGTTCTCAGTACTATTTTTCCTAGGTTGGACTCAATCATGATTTGTTGATTTATAGCTGATTCATAACTCCAAACCAAGACCATTAAGACATAGTTTAATATTGATCACTGGAATGCTTTTCTTTTTGGGGTTTAGCATAGTCAAATGTTTTATATTATAAATATATTGTTTTTTCTTTGTCAATAACATACAATACAATATATGAGTGCGAATCCGGATAGTAACATATGGATAACTAGCATAATGTATACACATTGTACCTTTTAAATCGATGAAATTCTATAATTTTTGTTTCTGTTAATATATTCTATACATGAGTGTGAATCGACGCCTCTCCCCAGCAGGATTCGAACAAGGATCGAGTTCTGTAAAACACAACCTTTTGAAAGTTTTAGAAAGCAGTCAATAGACCAAAACTCATTTCGTGAAAGGAAACAAAACTGGTCTTTTTTATGATCATTACATAGAGATCGACTAGAGTACTTTCTCTTCTCACCCTCGCTATGTTGGTTTCAGTTTTTGTCTTATTTAAAAATGCCTCGTTCGTCGTATGTTTGGATGTTTCTCAATATGTCCAAAATATAAGACCGGATGGTTGACTCTATTGTAAGACTTGTTAGACTAAGTCAGTTTCTTTCACCAGCTCCATTACTTTGACATGGCTAAAACAAGAGTAGACGGGATCAATGCAAACACGCAACTAAAAAGAGTATCAAACAATAGAGAAATCACTATAGATGTGATATCATAATGTATTTTATCAAGAAAAAGTTGTAATTAGGAATTTTCTCATATTTGTTGTCCCCAAACAAAAAAAAGGAAGCTAAATCACTTTTTGCTTCTTTTTTTTCTCAAGCGTGGTGAAAAAGTTTACATTGATGTAATGTTTGGTTCAGAATCGAAAATATCTTCACATATGTGAATGGGAACGGTGGCTGTATGTGAAAGGGTACATTAGTTATTTTTCTCCTTTTGTTGGTCAATAAGCTTGCCATAAATTTGAAAATTTACATATACCTAGAAATTGAGAGTGAGCCACATAAATGGCGACAAGAACATTTGCAAAGGAATTGAAAAGTTAGAGGCTAATCTAGAAACAGATTATTCCATAATGGATTTAGTTTATGCACTCGGATAGACTTCATACATGCAGTGCCGACCCTGACTTATTCTGTGTTGGAAGCAACAAATAAAAGTTGTATTTTCAAGGTTTTAAACTTGTCATCTTTTAAGGGTTATGTTCTTTACACCAAATCTAATGAAGTTTTTGGTTTTTTAAAAAAAGACCAAGAATATTCATAAATTTGTGAAAGGTGCAAATATATGGTTCCCTTCAAGTGCCGACACTGCATACATGCGTTGAAATGGGGTCTTAGTTTAGGTCCATTTATTGTTTATCAGGGACCCCATCATCTCTCACCGTTAGATAATAGTTTTTTTTCTTCTTTTTGTTTGTGTATATAAATATGTATTATTATTTTTTTTCTTTTTTCTATCAACAATTTCAAATACGCTATAAACTGAATTTGAATTAAGATAGTGACAGTGAAAGATACTAATACAAATCATTAAACTACAAATTCTTAGTAATTTTGGGGACAAACATATATTTAAATTGTTAAAAGACTAAAATACCTTCCATGGATTCTCAGTTCTCTCACCCACCACATGCTGAAACGTACATGGCCAACCCCCGTGGGAGATGACACACGACATAAAAGCTTTGGTTGGAGCTTTATAGTATTGTTACTATAATTAAAGGAAACAAATCTATTGAAATTATTATTTGCATGCAGAATCAACCTCGTGTGTATTTGTTTCAACACCAGCCACACGAAAGACACTAGTGTTATTTACTATTTAGGACTTTTCTATTGATTATAGATAGACACGTTGATGTCAATTCCATCGTTGAGAAACGGTACCAACGTTGCAAGAGAAACACACAAAAAAACATTTGGGTATCTTCACGTAATTGGAGTAAACTATTTTCAGAAAATCACGTGACATGATTATCACTTCTTTTTTTGAACATTGACGAACTGTATAATCGAGATTAATTGCTTTATTTACTAGTTTTCACTAAACAAATTGAGTTTTTCTGTCTATAAAACTAACTTTGATTATATATATATATAACCCATATATATATATATATTTGAAATTATGGTTGCATATGTGTTTACATTTTTGTTTCGTTTTACAGAATACTACAGTTGTATGCATTAGTATATTATTGGATATGATTAAAGAGGAAAATTTTGCCATATACTGTCAATATATACCATTTTTGAATCTAATATATATATATATATATATAACTTGAATCTAATATATATATATATATATATAACTGTTTTTAAGCAAATGATAACATAAATTTAGGAAAAAATAGAATATATATTTTCTATATATATATTTTGTTTTGGACGTAAATAGTATATATTATTAAATGTTTTATTGTATATTTTGTGGAAAAAAACTTTTTCCAGTTAGAGAAAGAAAGAGAGCTTCTCCTTCGTCCATATATTTGCATCTTCGTTTCGTAAGCGGTGACGTATCATCATCACTCTCTCTCTTTCTTTCTCTCAAATATTCTTCAATCTCTCTGAGAGAATCTGCGAGCAAAAGAGATTACCCACTTTTTCTCAAAGCCATATGAGTAGATAAAGATCCCTTTTAGTTTTCTCGTGATTTTGCCAAATCTCCAGGTAAAGCTTCTCCCTTTGTTCTTCTCCTTTTTTTTTTCTCTGTTGTAGCTTTTTTTCCGAGAAAGTGGGATTAACAAAAACTGTAGATAGTTGAGTGTTGTCGATTTAATATTCGTGTTTTCTTACGCGATCTCGTCTTCATGCGGAAGAGCCGTTCTGTGATAGAAATGATTATGGATTCGTTTTTTCGCGTGATGAAAGACTTGAGCTTTCTCAATCTTTGTTCTCTGATGATTTTTCCTGTACATGTTCTTGCTTTTATTGCTTGGTACTGTTCTATCCTTTTGATTCTGCGTCCACTAAATTGATTAAATGCCATTTCCCCACTTTTACGCGCGAATATTTTATAATCATTTTATCCATTTGTCTCTGGGGTCCATTTGCTCTCACTGAATTTAGAAACGCACATGGTGATTGATTTTATAATGCTTTCTCTGGTAAATGAAACTAAGAAGCTCATTTCAATGTTCTTGAATCTCTTTGCAGGGCAGATAATTGGAGTAGTAACTTGTGATGCACTGTGCCTGAAGATTTCTTTTAACGCATAAAAGTGGAGAGAAGAAAATGGGGTTTGAGGCGTTGGATTGGTACTGCAAGCCGGTGCCTAATGGTGTTTGGACAAAACAAGTCGATAACGCATTTGGTGCTTACACTCCCTGTGCTACTGACTCCTTTGTGCTTGGCATCTCTCATCTGGTTCTGTTGGTTCTGTGCCTGTATCGTATATGGCTCACCATGAAAGATCACAAGGTGGAGAGGTTCTGCTTGAGGTCAAGATTGTATAGTTATTTCCTCGCTCTCTTGGCTGCTTATGGTACTGCTGAGCCTTTGTTCAGATTGATCATGGGGGTTTCAGTTTTGGATTTGGATGGAGCTGGGCTTCCTCCTTATGAGGTGTTTTTTTTTTCGTCTTTCTAAACGTAGTAGTTATCTTTTGGTTTGTTATCTATGTATGTCTTTCCTTACATATATTGTTGTTTCGTGGTTTCTTTGGCAGGCGTTCGGCTTGGGGGTTGAAGCTTTTGCTTGGGGATTTGTAATGGTCATGATGTGTATGGAAACGAAAATTTACATCCGTGAACTCCGTTGGTATGTAAGGTTTGCTGTCATATATGCTCTTGTGGGGGATATGGTCTTGCTAAATCTTGTTCTCTCAGTCAAGGAGTTCTATACCAGGTCAGAAAATTTTGGAGTTATATGGTATGCAAGTCGTTGTTTTTCTTTTATGGCTGGGTTTAGGAGGGTGAACTCATGCTTCGTTTAAATTGCAGTTATGTACTGTATCTCTACACAAGCGAGGTGGCAGCTCAGGTGAGGTCACTTAGACTCCTTTCTAGAGTCCAAAATCTGAGAAGCATATCAGCCTTATAGATCGTTGTTGTGTGCTATGTATATATCAGACTCAGATACATTTTTTCTTTTATTCTTATAACAACTTAAGACGGTGGGTTTTGATTATATTTCAGGTTCTGTTTGGAATTCTATTGTTTGTGCATCTTCCCAATTTGGATCCTTACCCTGGCTACATGCCAGTGCGGAGTGAAACTGTGGATGATTATGAGTATGAAGAGCTTTCTGAGGGACAACAAATATGCCCAGAGAGGCATGCAAACATAATTGACAGTAAGTCACTCTACATAATTTTCATTTCTGGCATGGTCGCTTGACTGGAACTGGTTATTCGGTAATCGGAATTTGCAGACATGGCCTTGTTCCTGCATTCTTACTGGTTACTTAATTTGTATTTGTTTAGACGTTTATACAACTTCCCTGAATTTGATGATTTCTTGTCAAGCGTGGCTAATTAATATCTGGTGATATGTTCCTAATATGATGATGAAAAGTTGGCTATATATTCTGCAATTTTTGCAACTTCTGTAAAAATTGGATTGTGGCTGTAAGGCATAGTGTAATCTACGCTTGTTGATTAGCCTTTTACCAGAATGCAGGGTTTTGCACAGTCCTTTCTTAAACATTTGTTGAAATCTCACCCAAGTCCCTTCTTCCAATTTACTTGTTTGCCCCCAGGGATCTTCTTCTCATGGATTAATCCCTTGATGACTCTGGGATCTAAAAGGCCTCTCACAGAGACGGATGTGTGGAATCTGGATACTTGGGATCAGACTGAAACTCTGTATATGAGGTACTTCTTACACTGATTTGATCTCTTAAAATGTATGTGAGTGACATAGTTCTTGATATTTTCTGTATCCTTTTTAGCTTCCAGCAGTCCTGGGATAAGGAACTACAAAAGCCGAAACCGTGGCTGTTGAGAGCACTGAACAATAGTCTCGGAGGAAGGTAGAATTCTCACCATTTCTTGCTGTGTAATCTCCCTTTTGACTATAATTAGATAGTGCTGCCTTTCACCGTGATGTCACAGATGATTTAGGGATCTGATAAAGGAACCATGAAGTTTATCGTATGTGACTATGTGTAGGAAGCATGATTAGAGGGGCAAAAACTGTTACGATTGAGAGTTTAAGTATTTTCTTCTATGTATGGCTAGTGGGATAATAGTTTGAATGTATATCAGAACATTGCTTTTATTTAATGTTAGTTGTTCTCTTCAGCAGCTGAGTTCAATTGCACCTTATTGTAGGATTTGTGTTTTTGCTGATGCATGCTTTGGGAGGAAAAAATGAATATTCTTAGAAGATCTCTTATTATAATTAATTTAAGACATACGGGATACGTTATTTTTACTGCAGATTGGTTATATATGCCTTTTCCTGGTTCATTAATTTCCTTACAACTGTTTCATTTGTGAACTACATGTCTTATGGAAATCTTTTTTTTTTGGATTTTGAAGGTTTTGGTGGGGAGGATTTTGGAAGGTACTTTCTTCTACCTCTTTCACGTTTTCTCTTTGATTCGCTCTTCCACAGTCTTACCTCTCTTTTATTCTTATGACATGGTTAAAGTACAGTGGTCACTGGTGCCACGTAATGTTAGATAGTCTTGATGCTGTAGAATATCCTTTATAGTTTACATGGTGTGACAGACATTTAGAAGGAAGCAGTGCATCCTCAAATTTTCTCTAACTAGTTCATTGTAATTTAACATATTTATTTACATTTAAATGCACAGATTGGGAATGATTGCTCACAATTTGTGGGGCCTCTTTTACTGAATCAACTCTTAAAGGTTTGTTCTTATTTTTTGTTTGTTTTTACTAGTATGCAAATTATCTGAACCTAGCTGACATAAATCTTTAAACTTTCATTTCACATGGATCACAGTCCATCTCCTATCTATCAAATGTTCTTGGCAGATTCAGACTCCTATTACTGTTTCAATTTTTTTGATCTTACAACGTCTCTCAATTTGTTGGTCAAACTATATGCAGTCAATGCAACAAGATGAGCCAGCTTGGATGGGTTACGTCTACGCGTTCTCAATCTTTGTTGGAGTGGTATGAAACGAGATCCTTGTCTCTCTCTGTCAATTTGTTACTCCACGGAATTGGCTAATTCGTGCTCCATAGTAGAAGCCTCAGCTTGTAAAACTGACACCTGTTATACTTCTGTATGTTGGGTCTAATTCTCCTCTAATTGATTATAATAGCAACATGCTTGATGCTACTTTTGGAGTTTATCTCTCTTGAGTCCTCATTATTTGTCTGTCTTAGATGGTTCCGACTTTATGTAGTTTGGAGTGATGCTTTTAAGCTACGAATTCATCGAGTGATTCATGTTGATGAAAACGTTTACAGGTACTGGGGGTGCTCTGCGAAGCTCAATATTTCCAGAATGTCATGCGTGTTGGTTACCGACTAAGATCTGCTTTGGTAATATTCTTGTTTTACTTCACTTTCAGTCTGTTACCCTGGCGTTCTTGCTTTGCCATATGTGTTTTCTTTGTTGAAAATACATGTCAAGATGTGTTTTCTGAAACCATGATTGCTATATGTTGTTTAGGATAAGTATATCTTGTGCCGAAAGCACAATGCTGCTTCAGATGATTGAGTATGCTGTATTTCCTGATTATCACTTGGAAGTTCATGCTTTGCAAGTGAAAATACTGTTGTGCAGCTGCTTTTGTAGTGGAATGAAATTAGCAAGTACGAAATGAATGATATTTTGAACACAGATGATTTTTAAAATTGTTCTTCGTTTTATATTTTCGCCCTGTTTAGATTGCTGCTGTATTCCGCAAATCGTTGAGGTTGACTAATGAAGGTCGTAGAAAGTTTCAAACGGGAAAGATAACCAACTTAATGACGACTGATGCCGAATCTCTTCAGGTGCGTACCTCATCATATTTTCAATTTCAATTCTGCATGTTTTTCAATGTTCGGGTGTAAATCATAGATGTGATTCAGTCAACATCCGGATCTTGTATATACAGTTTTGTCCGCAGCTGATATTTATTTTGAATAGGTTTCCTGCATGTGATCTAATGAATCTGTTTGCTAGGTCTAAATTGGCCATGAATCGTGATTGCATTTTCAATTTTCTAGCTAGCACTTTGTTATCATTGTATAAAAGTTAAATTTTCTTCCTTTTTTTTCTATTACGAATTTGGTTTTATGCCAATTAAAACTGTCTTGTTTAATGTTTTCGTCTTAACTGTGCCTGGCATCAATATTATTTACCTAATCGACCAAGTGTACTTTGTACTAATTGTTTTTCCCTCCTCGTGCCAGCAAATTTGCCAATCACTTCATACTATGTGGTCGGCTCCATTTCGTATAATTATAGCACTAGTTCTCCTCTACCAGCAATTGGGTGTTGCCTCGCTCATTGGTGCATTGTTGTTGGTCCTTATGTTCCCTTTACAGGTCAATCTACCTTTATGTCTCCTCATTTTTTTCCCTATTATGTTGTTTTGATATCCACTGTTTACTTGATCATTTGTACTCCTAAACGCTACTAAATCTCCATCTCCCTCTCCTGAACTAGTTCTCTGTTTTCTTGAAACAGACTGTTATTATAAGCAAAATGCAGAAGCTGACAAAGGAAGGTCTGCAGCGTACTGACAAGCGAATTGGCCTTATGAATGAGGTTTTAGCTTCCATGGATACAGTGAAGTAAGAAACTCTAGAACCAATTTTTTTGGTTGCATGGTGTTACAAATTTGCAGGCAATTGGTACTAAACCCAAAATGGTACAGGTGTTATGCTTGGGAAAACAGTTTTCAGTCCAAGGTCCAAACTGTACGTGACGATGAATTATCTTGGTTCCGGAAATCACAGCTCCTGGGAGCGGTATGACTACAGCATAGTACCACTTCTTTTATTACGTCTATATGTATGAGGTGCATAATCCGCTTGTCTATATGTACATTATGTTTCTGTAAAGAAAAATTCAATTAAATGATCTATGACTAATCATCATGTTGTGCTTTCTTCAAATTCTTCAAACATTGGATTTGTGGCTATATGTTGCAATGTTCGTACACAATTTTTTTTTTTCAATTGCATAGGATTGTTTAGGTTTTCCTCTTTATTATTGTTCGTTTCTGACTCTTGCTTGGTTGTGCCTTCGTTTTTCAGTTGAATATGTTCATACTGAACAGTATTCCTGTCCTGGTGACTATTGTTTCATTTGGTGGGTTCACATTGCTTGGAGGAGACCTGACCCCTGCAAGAGCTTTTACGTCGCTCTCTCTCTTTGCTGTGCTTCGTTTCCCTCTGTTCATGCTTCCGAACATTATAACTCAGGTGATTTCTTGAATATTTTGTTGCAGTCATGTTTTCATTTCTGGTTCGGAAGAATAGTGGAGTCTTTTGCATTGCCATGTGTTTTAGGTAGAACTGCTGGTGCTTGTAGTAACTCTCTTCGGGTTATCAAATATGTGACTTATATATTCGAAATTACAAGCTGGAGGGTATCCTTGCAGATGCCAGAAACAGAAACAGACGTGAAACCATTTTTTTAAGGAATTGCATGCTCCACTTTCATAGTTAATTACTTCTTTTCAGATGCTGACGCTGACTGTTGTTTACTTGCAGGTGGTCAATGCTAATGTATCCTTAAAACGTTTGGAGGAGGTTTTAGCGACAGAAGAGAGAGTTCTCTTACCAAATCCTCCCATTGTACCTGGACAGCCAGCCATCTCAATAAGAAATGGATTTTTCTCTTGGGATGCTAAGGTGCCGCTTGTGTATTCTTACTGTGGTCCTTATTTCACTTTACCTGTGTCCATCAAAAGTAAAAAAGAGCTACCATATTTATCTGCAGGGGGATAGGCCGACGTTGTCAAATATCAACTTGGATGTACCTCTCGGCAGCCTAGTTGCTGTAGTTGGTAGTACAGGAGAAGGAAAGACCTCCCTGATATCTGCTATCCTTGGGGAACTTCCTGCAACATCTGATGCAATGGTTACTCTCAGAGGATCAGTTGCTTATATTCCACAAGTTTCATGGATCTTCAATGCAACAGTATGCTCTTCGATTCTCTTACTTTTACAATTGGGCTGACGTTTGCAATTTCTTTTGCAATACATAATGCGTCAGTTACTTCATTCACTTAGTGGTTTGTTTCTTATGTATTTGATTTTAAGCTGTTCTGAACCGGTGACTGATATCTCTTTTCTTAAAAACATGTCTAGGTACGCGACAATATATTGTTTGGTTCTCCTTTTGACCGTGAAAGATATGAAAGGGCCATTGATGTGACTGCACTCAAGCATGACCTAGAGTTACTGCCTGTAAGTTTTGAGGAGAACTTCGCGTACTTGATAACAACGAATTTGTCTTGCCTAGCTCTCATATTTTAAGTTTGTTTCGACCTCTTTGTCTTGCTTGATAGGGTGGTGATCTCACGGAGATTGGAGAAAGAGGTGTTAACATCAGTGGAGGCCAGAAGCAGAGGGTGTCAATGGCTAGGGCTGTTTACTCAAATTCAGATGTATTCATCTTTGATGACCCGTTAAGTGCCCTTGATGCTCATGTTGGTCAACAGGTAACAATTTGTTGGTTTCTTTTTTGATAAGACTGGTCCTTTTCATTTTTGCATTGGAGGAAGAGGTGTTAACATTTTTGTATGCGGCCATTATGGAATACAATCAATCTGATTTGTAAGAAAAATTCGCTTCAGGTTTTTGAGAAATGCATAAAAAGAGAACTGGGGCAGAAAACGAGAGTTCTTGTTACAAACCAGCTCCACTTCCTATCACAAGTGGATAGAATTATTCTTGTCCATGAAGGCACAGTGAAAGAGGAAGGAACATATGAAGAGCTATTTAATAATGGCCCTTTGTTTCAGAGGTTAATGGAAAATGCAGGGAAGGTGGAAGAATATTCAGAAGAGAACGGCGAAGCTGAGGCAGATCAAACGGCCGCAACACCAGTTACGAATGGGACCACAAATGGTCTTCAGATAAATGGAAGTGATGATAAGAAATTCGAGGAGGGAAATAAAAAAGGAGGAAAATCTGTCCTCATCAAACAAGAAGAACGTGAAACGGGAGTTGTGAGTTGGAGAGTCCTGAAGAGGTAACTTGAACCGTTGGCTTTTTTGCCCTTACTTGTTTGCAATTTTCCCCATAGTAGAAATATCTTTAGGTATTTATTCTTGTTCCAACAGCAGGTCCACTTATTTGCGGTGTTTGACAAAAAACAAAGCATATTCTTTACGTGTATTGGCTGAACTGCACCCTTGCAGGATATTAAAATGACCTGTGCGGTCTTACCATGTTCTCAGGTACCAGGACGCACTTGGAGGGGCATGGGTAGTGATGATGCTCCTTTTATGCTATGTCTTGACAGAAGTATTTCGGATTACCAGTAGCACGTGGTTGAGTGAATGGACTGATGCAGGAACTCCAAAGACTCATGGACCCCTTTTCTACAATCTCATATATGCACTTCTTTCATTTGGACAGGTATGAGTAACATATGCTTGATGGACCGCATAATATATACAACATAACATCTGAAACCTGAACAGCTAAAAAAGACTTATATTCTTTTTCTTTTGCGACTTTACTTTGAGAAAACGAAGGTGGAGTTTGAAAAGGTTAGTAAGAGCATGACTTTTGTGCTGAGTCTCTTTCTTGTTGCTTACAGGTTTTGGTGACATTGACCAATTCATATTGGTTGATAATGTCCAGTCTTTATGCAGCTAAGAAGTTACATGACAATATGCTTCATTCCATACTAAGGGCCCCGATGGCCTTCTTCCATACGAATCCATTAGGACGGATAATTAATCGATTCGCAAAAGATCTGGGTGATATTGATCGAACTGTGGCTGTCTTTGTAAACATGTTTATGGGTCAAGTCTCACAGCTTCTTTCAACTGTTGTCTTGATCGGCATTGTAAGCACTTTGTCCTTGTGGGCCATCATGCCCCTCCTGGTCTTGTTTTATGGAGCTTATCTTTACTACCAGGTAAATTACCTTCTAACCGCAGCATTTAAATAACTAAGATCAAGTAATATAAAGTGAAAAGGAACACGATGATTGATGTTACAGATTCTGTTTTAGCCTCCATTTGTTTTTGAGTTTTTTTATCTTTAGAGGTTTGTTCGTTTGGTGCTTAAGCTATTTACACTCAACTGTTAGCAAAAACGGTGCTCATCTTGTTGTGTTAACCATTTTTCGTATTGCAGAACACAGCCCGTGAGGTTAAGCGTATGGATTCAATTACAAGATCGCCTGTTTATGCCCAATTTGGGGAGGCACTGAATGGCTTATCATCTATCCGTGCTTACAAAGCATATGATCGGATGGCTGAAATCAACGGGAGATCAATGGATAATAACATCAGATTCACTCTTGTAAACATGAGTGCCAATCGATGGCTTGGAATCCGTTTAGAAACACTGGGTGGTCTTATGATTTGGCTGACAGCATCGTTCGCTGTCATGCAGAATGGAAAAGCTGAGAACCAACAGGCATTTGCATCTACAATGGGTTTGCTACTCAGTTATGCGTTAAATATTACTAGCTTGTTAACAGGTGTTCTGAGACTTGCGAGTTTGGCTGAGAATAGTCTAAATGCAGTCGAGCGTGTTGGCAATTATATAGAGATACCGTCAGAGGCTCCACTTGTCATTGAGAACAACCGCCCACCTCCTGGATGGCCATCATCTGGATCCATAAAGTTTGAGGATGCTGTTCTCCGTTACCGCCCTCAGTTACCACCTGTGCTTCATGGGGTTTCTTTCTTTATTCATCCAACAGATAAAGTGGGAATTGTAGGAAGGACTGGCGCTGGGAAGTCAAGCCTGTTGAATGCCTTGTTTAGAATTGTGGAGCTGGAAAAAGGAAGGATCTTAATCGATGAATGTGACATTGGCAAGTTTGGGCTGATGGACCTACGTAAAGTGCTCGGAATTATTCCACAGACACCAGTTCTTTTCTCAGGAACTGTGAGATTCAATCTTGATCCATTTAGTGAACATAATGATGCTGATCTATGGGAATCTCTGGAGAGGGCACACCTAAAGGATACCATCCGCAGAAATCCTCTTGGTCTTGATGCTGAGGTACTCAGCTACTAGTTGTATCTTGAGATTCAATTGTTACCTATATCGATTTGAAGTCTCTTTGTTAGTAACTGATTTTCAATCTTTGTTACGTTCTGTTTCAGGTTTCCGAGGCAGGAGAGAATTTCAGTGTGGGACAGAGGCAGTTGTTAAGTCTTTCACGTGCGCTGTTGCGGAGATCTAAGATACTCGTCCTCGATGAAGCCACTGCTGCTGTTGATGTTAGAACTGATGCCCTCATTCAGAAGACTATCCGAGAGGAATTCAAGTCATGCACGATGCTCATTATCGCTCACCGTCTCAATACCATCATTGACTGTGACAAAATTCTCGTGCTTGATTCTGGAAGAGTATGTACTTAATTTTAAAGCACACTCTTTGAATCACACCCTACTTGTTTCTCAGCTAACCTGTTCTACTATTTTTCATCTCAGGTTCAAGAATTCAGTACACCGGAGAACCTTCTTTCAAATGAAGGAAGCTCTTTCTCCAAGATGGTTCAAAGCACCGGAGCTGCAAATGCTGAGTACTTGCGTAGTTTAGTTCTCGACAACAAGCCTGAGAGAGATGACTCGCAACCCTTACAAGGCCAAAGGAAATGGCTGGCTTCTTCTCGCTGGGCTGCAGCTGCTCAATTTGCTCTGGGTGTGAGTCTTACATCATCACACAAGGATCTTCAAAGCCTTGAAATTAAAGATGATAGTAGCATTTTGAAGAGAACAAAAGATGCGGTTGTGACTCTGCGCAGTGTTCTCGAGGGGAAACACGACAAAGAGATTGCAGAGTCGCTTGAGGAACATGATATCTCTAGAGACGGTTGGTTGTCATCACTCTATAGAATGGTAGAAGGTACATAAATATATCCTATACATCTCTACAAATGCTTACCTGAAGATACGATTCTATATGCAAAATCTCAATCACCACACCGAAAAACTAAACGAAATATTAAAGTCAATTCTTGCTCTTATCTTCAACACTTGCTTTCCGCTGTCTACATTTCAGGGCTTGCGGTGATGAGCAGATTGGCTAGGAACCGAATGCAACAACCAGATTACAATTTGGAAGGAAATTCCTTTGACTGGGACAATATCGAGATGTAGATTAGTTCAGGTTAAGCTAGGAATCATCGTCCTTCCTGATGAAACATTTTCTTACCTTAACCAAAACTATTAGTATTGGATGCCTAAAATTCCATTTTCATAAACTTTACTTTTTTCTGCGAAGAAAATCAAACTTTGTTATGTTCTTGATACGTAGAGTAGACTCGTGTATCCTTGGACTAGTAAATGGAATTGTTGAAAAGTCGGAAACACAATAGTACCCTTTCCAGATTTGATGACCCAATGGCTCTTGAAGGACTATTGTGATGCAATTTTGGAGGGGGACAAAGTTGTAAACATGAGTTTCTCTACAGTCGTTCATATACAAAGACCTCATCGCTGTAGGCTGTATCACAAAGAAAGAAACAAACATCAAGAAACTAAAGCTCCCAAGACCTCATGAAGGGAATGAGGCCTTTTCTTAGGGTTGAGATTCATCAGAATCTTGGGATGTGTTGGAAACATCTGTAGCGGTATGGCCATGAACGGAGTTAAACCCATTGGCAAAGACATTTGCGAGAGCAGTCAGCACCTGAAAGACATTGGGAAGGCTTGTTTTGAGGTTGTCCAGTGTCATTCTCTTACTAACCTCAACCGAGTTCAAGTACTTAGCTTTCTCAATGTCCACTCGTTTTCTCAAGGCTTCGATTTTTGCTTGTTTGATTGACAACGGATGCTTTGAGCCCAAAATCGTTGAGCTTGATGCGTCCTCTTCCATTGATGAAATTCCCTCCAGCCTTCTTTCAATCTCAGCCAGTGAAATCAGCTCTTTCTCCAGCCTCTTCTCAAGTTTATTACATTTCCTTCGCAGGTTGTATTCCTCAGCTTGTTGATTAATAACGGATTTGATTGCCATCAGAAAGCTTTTAATGGCCTCTGAAGTTACCTGTCACCCAAAACAGTTGCATTTCAACATATTGAATACAACTTTCATGGAGCCAAGAACCAGACAGATACATGCAAGTTGCAACGGATAGAAGAACCTGATCAGGGAGCGTTTCAAACACAAGCTGCCATTCTTTGCAGAGCTTACGAGCAGCAATAAGCAAGCTGCTTCTTTGATTGTCTTCCTTAGAGAGGCGATCAGTAAGTAGGATCCACGTACAGAGTGTTTTCACGTATTCTCGCTGAGAATTTACTAACTTGCAAAAACTACTGTACCAGCAAGTAACCTCGGTCTCTAATTGATTAACCGCCTGACGTTTGTATTCCGAACTGAGATCTATACTCGGGTAATCTGGAAGATGGTTCAGTTGCTGGGATATATGAATTTGGACTTGATGGCACTTGAGCATTGTTTTCCACATATGGGCTAGTCTGCGAGTATTAAGATCAAATAAATCTTGAGAAGAGATATATGCGCAAATGGCATAAAAACCAAATGCTTTTCAGTGAGAAAGCCAGCAAAAGAGTGGAGAAAAAGAGTGGTTCTGGAGTTTACCCAGAAGTTAGAGCAACTAGCTGCGGATACAACTCATCATTGATCAAGCTAAGTACACATGAACATGTCGTAGTTATGGACTCTTCTAGACGCTGTATCTCGGTTTCCAAACTCTCCAAAGACAAGCGTGCCTTCTCCATCTTGCTCAAATCATAGGTTTCTCCATCTTGCTTTTGCAATAATGCAGATTTCCTCTCATGCTCTACTTTGGCAATTTCTTTATTCTGATCAGAGAATAAAACTTAGCATTTCATGGTTCAATCTGAAAAACTAACGCCGAGAGAGTTGGACCAGTTAGTTCTTACTCTGACTAGCTGGTAGAGTTTCTTCTCAGCTGTGTATAGCTTCTCAAGTGTGCTGCAGTGAGCGCCAGGCCTACAGGGTTCAACAGCGCCGCTTGTTGTGGCATCTTTGCCCATCTGAAAACTCTTTGAAGACCAGCTCCATGACAATGCATTGAATACCTTTGCGGAGCTGCTTCTCTTCCCTGCGAGTCACATAAGTATTATAACATGATTATGAACAGAAATTAGCAATTGCGGTCGGTCCAACATCCAAAAATATTGAAAATATTAGATGACAGTTGAGAAGCAACAAAAGAATTCTCAGTCAGTCACTTACTTCTTGTTTCCTGGTACCTGAAAGGATCAATAGTATCCCTATTGTTGATGTCTACTATCACAGCTATCTCCTTCTCGCAACCCGATGCTTTTAGAAAGTAATCATCCAACTCTCTGATGATCCCTTCTAAGGTCCTCCTGATCCTACAATCACTCGCACCAGTTTTCTCCAGATCTTTACCAGACCAGCTTGTCATTGATGAGTTATCGTCCGTCACTTCTTCCAGCTTAAACTTCAGACGCCGTGGCTTCTTCACGTACGAGCCACCAACGGCCTCTATTTGCTGAACACTTAAATCAAGGCAATTACCTCCTGTTTGTTGATGCTCATCCTCTTCCTCAAACTCAGACTTAGTCTCTGCCCAATTTTCCTCTTCAGCTTGCTGAATCTTTTGTTTCTTCTTCAGTTCAACTTGTGTAATTGCATTATCACCATTTGGATGACTATGCAGCTCCAGTGACTCAAACGGGTTCCAAAAGTTCCAAGAATTCGGCAATGGAGGCTGAGGAGTTGCACCAGTTCCATCATCATTACCATCAATCTCTGCAGCATTCTCTTCCTCACCATGAACCAATTCATTCTTATGCCTAGTCTCGGGCTTTCTCAAATCCGGGCTAAATGGAGGAGGTGGTGGAGGAGGCAACGTGGGAGGCGGAGAAGGAGGCAATGTAGGAGGCGGTGAAGGAGGCAAAGGAAAACTTAATCCATAACTAGTGTTTTCAAGCTCCAATGACTCAGACTCTGTGAACTGCCTAAGAGTGACTCCAGTGTTCCTCAAAGCTCTAAGATAAGACAATTGTGCATCTGCAAACTCTCCCCTGAACCCTAATAACTTTTTCATTAGCCTCTTTCTCTGCCTACACACGAAAACCTTTTCTTCATTATCAATGCTTGAAGCAGCACAACCCATGTCTTCCAACTACCAAATTCTACCTTTTTCCCTCTTTCTTTAAACTCGATCACTTAGAATCTGAAATCAGAACGGTTAAATAAGCTCTTTCCTTGGCAATGTACGAAGAATTTAACAAAAGACGTAAGCTTTTCAACCTAGAGATTCATCAGTGACGCAAAATGAAAAAAAACAGTTTTTTTCTTGAAAATACCCAAAGTGCTCTCTTTTTTCTTTTCTTTTGTTCTGTAGGTCGTCCCTTGCAGAAAACTGTTTAAGGGCATAGGCGATTTAAAGCTAATGAATCTTCAAATGTACTTTCTAGAACATACCAACGAAGCTCGCGAATGATTTATCTCCAAAAGAATCTCCTTTCTTTCACTTCACTTTACCCTTCGATGGCCTTTCTCTTGCAAAACAAGTTCGAAGAGAAAATCTAAAGACTACACTTTGATCTGGGGAAACAGCAAGTTCGACAAAGGTCAAAGCTTGGTCCAAAGCTCAGAAACAGTAAGAAAAACGATGCAATTAGAAACAAAAGAAAAAGGAAGAGAGGTGAGTTTAGTGTGAGATAAATTAATTGGACTTAAGAAGCAATTGCATGAATATTTTATATATTTAGCACAGATGACACTGACATGGAACCTGGTACAAAGAAAGAGACATTATTAAACAATACTTTCCTTTTTTAATGTATATATAAATAGAACAATAATTAAGTATCCGACCAAATTCATCATAAAAAAGAAAAGAAAGTATATCCTTTAAAGCGACAAAACATGATCAAAGGCAAAGATTAAGTTGGCGAGCATAAACAGCGAATTTACTTACGTAAGAAGGAACTGTTTTGAGCCTAAGATTAACTTTTTCTGGTTTAACTTTGTGTTCCCACGTCTTTTAAGTCTTAAGTTTGTAGCTTCGTCTAACAAAACATGTAACATAAACAAGACAAAGTGTCGCATACACAAAGTGTCGGAATGCAAAGAGAAAACATGATTGAGAGAACAATTGTATTTAACCGTTAAAGGTGTTTAACTACTACGATAAGATAACTTCGATAATATTTTGATTCTCCAAAGTCCAAATTTATATGTAAAGTCAAGGTATGAGGCAAATGTTTTTTTTTTTTATAAAGGTATGGATGCATTTTTTTATATATACAATAGGAGAAAAAGAAAGAAGAATAAACTTTTGTTTGTTCTAAAAGGTTTGGAGTTTGCAACTATTTTACAAGAGAAAAGGAAGAGGAAAAGGGACAAAGGTGACAAGATTACACTAGCCAGGCAGAGAGACATATAGACCGCATCATAAAGAGAAGAGTGACGCGCATGTTAGTCCTTGCGTTTATCCATTTAATTTTTCAACAAATATATATATAAAAGAATAAAAGTAATTTTGATTAATAAACCTAAACCTAATTTGAAATAGGCTATACAATGACAAGTCTATGACTAGACAATCAAACCGTATTATACATATAATTGAATCATATCCAAAAGCAATATTACTTGGTCACAAAGTTGATGGCTTTGTTTGTGGTTTAATATGAAATTGAAGGGTATCTTAATCATCAAGTATGGTTTAATAAAGTCACATATACAAAAGTATTGTCACTCAATTATTAAGAGTTTTGCTGATTAGAAAGAGAGTGCTTCAATTTCACTAATGGATTCGATAAAATGATGTATGCATTTACATCATTACTTATATAGTTGATTTGGCATATGCTTGAATAGTTGTACGTACGATCATTCCTATGGGTTTTACTTTTACATTGGTATGAAATCTTCAACCTGAACAAACCAAACATATAATAAACCAAACCAAACCTACAAACTAGTATATGAAATTCAGTTGAAGTTCGGTTTGTGATACTTTAAAAACCTGATTGAAATTTTAATGTAAAAAAAGTATTTGGTACAACACAGCTTTGGATCTCTTACCCAAACCAATCGCAGTTTTCATCACCACAACATAAATGGCACACAGAAAGAAACTTGCAACATACGCAATCACTCTTTTAGATTTCAGGTCTCGATCTTAAGTAGGGAATTGAGTGAAGTGCTGTTGAACCGCTGAGCAAAGCCACGGATGACAAGCACTATAACATCGCGGAGATGGCGCGAATGCACCACCATGTCTACTTCATTCTCACTATCCACTACAATCCTTAGCCTCCTCTGGTCATTACGAAATGTCTCTACCTGGTTTGATGCAAGAAAATGGTAACTTATAAGACAATTTGAAAAATTAAGAGTTCAGTGACTCTGGTCAGAGAAACACGTACATGGAAAGGAGGAACATAGCTTCCACGAACTTCAGTAGTTGCGAACGATGTCTTTGAACCTGGTTTCACAACCTTTATTCTCTTCCTGTTCATTTCTAGCATTCGTCTCTCGAGATTTCCCTCTCCCACAATCTACATTATTAGCACTTTAACCCTTTAGAAAAACCCCAATTTGATGAACAAAGAATCAATTGTAACACAAGAATATTTCCAAGTACAGACCTTTTTTGGATAAGGGTCCTTGTCACACAGCACCTGATTCCATAAGATGGAAAGAAGGAAACTGAATATGAAGGATTGCTTCTATAGGAAAACTATTGAAGCTTAGTATACTAAACACAAAGTTAATCTTACCTCAAACTTCACTAACCCAGTTTCCAGTTTCAGCTTCACTTCCTTATAAAGATCAGGTTCTGCAAATTAAAACATTACGGTGAGTGCTATTGGAAAAAAGAAAAGGAAAGTAGTCGTGGAAGAGACAACAGAGCTACTGTAGCAAAATTTGAGGCCATAGTTGAGAGGCTTGTTGACTCGAGGTATTAGTTGGTTAATAACAAAGAAAGACAATAATATTCATGACAATAATGATGATGATAACTGCAATCTGCAAATCTTACCTACAGCGACAGGTTCTGTTGATGCAGAAACTGGGTGACCTTCTACACCATCTTCACGTATGGGTGTATATACAACTACCAGTCTGTATCCGACATCATCTACATTAGCTTCATACATCCTTCCTGTCTCACCTACAAAATTAACCGAAATTAATCAATTCCCCTAGATGAAAAATGGTTAAAAAATTTCCAAGTATTTGGATACAAGAGAACCAAGAATAAAGACTCATATACGTTGAAATGCTAAGCTTAACTATTTGACATAATGGAAATAACAATGTGATCCAAGTTTTGGTTGTACCTGGAATTGAGATGAGATCTGGGCTTCCAACCATTGATCTAAGCCATTGGATTTTACTCTTTCCCTCTTTACCACCAAAATAATTGCCTCGAACAGCGTATAAGTTGGTGTGGAAACCTCCTCCTTCAATCTCCAGCTTCTCTATCCTAGGGAAACCTGAAGTAGATAGAAAGTTGGTCACACCTTTCATTAAAGATATTGCTAAACAAGATGCAATGGCAGCAGAAAATGCAGAAAAACCTGGTGAGATTGGACCAGTCTCGGCATATGTTGGTTCACTAGACCTTCCAAACACATCATGTACTACACATTCACATTTGAGATATCTGCCAATATCTTCAAACCGCACCTTGTATGAACACGAATCTGAAGAGAGTGCTTCATACGATATCTCATTCCCTGATTCCAGTGAGCGGAACCTGTCATAACCCTTGTTATGTGAGGTCAAATGCATAAACAATTTCTGAGAAAGGTTTTTGTGGCATCATTTTTGAAAAGCTAATAAAAGCTAGACGCAATTTGCCAAAAAGAAAGCATTCAACACATGAAAACACGTTTCCCATATGATTGCGATATAGAGACATCAAAGATAGCCAAATACGAAGCATGTTCAACTTATAGCACTCTGGATCTGAAAATTTCATAGTTCCAGTAACTCCTAGTATGTCTCGTGCAAATATTTAGCCAGGGATAAAAGCTCAAGCGAGATGCAATATACCATTGGTATTCAATAGCTCCTTTGTACTTGGTCCAAACAAGTTGTTGGATTTCAGTCTTTGGGATCACTTGGACGGCTGTGAGAACATCACCCTGTACAGCCTTTCCACTAAACGCTAGCATGTCTACCCTTGGAACCTCTGAATTGTGAACACGGGTGTTAGATTTGTGTTGCAAAGAGAACCCACAAAGAAACCCAAAAGAGAAGGAAGCAGAGAGGATAACATAACACAACAATAAAAATCAATGACGTTCAAAGTTTTGTTATTAATTAAGAATGAAAACCTGGAAGGATAATTTCAGTTGGCTCAGACATCTTTAGCTCTCCCACTGCAGAATCTGAACGAACAGGTGTGTACCTGCAAAATAAGTTGAATAAGTTCTAAGATTCAAGTTCGGATACAAAAGTCAAGACCATCACAGAGCTAGGGATCACTATTAATACTACAAAAACAAGGAACATTTTAATATCTATGAATTAATAGAACCATTGCCAGTTTACTCAGAAAAATTAAGGGCTCAGACCCGTTAATACATGCCTATAAGTTTCTTTCACGAATGAGAGACAACCAAAACATTCAAAAGTGTCCATCAATACATGCATGCTAAAGAAATTTATCAAAGCAATGGATGCTTATCAAAGCTGCTAGGAGAAATGACTGTGGAAACATACCCGAACAATATGCGGCAATTGTAATCTGACTCAGTCACCTCATAGGTTTTGGAGTTAGACCCAGCAATAACATCAATGGTTCCATCATTATCTCTGTACCAACTGAAGAGACTTGCACCTTCATGGCCGCCAAAGTACTCTCCTTCTCCAGAATAAGCATCCGAAAAAAGTTTCTTCACACGAACATTAAACACTTCTGGAGCAGCTGCAACATTATTCACTTCATTTCGTCAGAACATAGAATTTTACACATTAACTAAACCTATGGCCTTAAACAGATTGGAAAAAATTTAAAAATTGACAGGTTAAGGAAAAGCTTCAATCAAAAGGTGATATCATGAAAGTGAGATATAGCATAACAAACTACATTGATGTGGACAATGATTATTCAGTTATTGGTAACTAAACTGTTCTATCTGACTAGTACAGTAGCTAGCAAGACAATAGAAAGCGTGACAATGTATGCACCTGGAGCAACAGGAGAGCTTGTTATTGAAACAACTGGCTTCCCACTTCTCCCATCTACTCGAGTAGGAATCCAGTACAGGACTAGATAAGCACCCACATCTTCAAGTGGTGGAGTATATTTTCTGCAGGAGAACCGGACCATTCACACTTATCCAAAAGAACAAACTAAGAGAGAAATCTGAAACACATCTTGGGAAATCTGTGGCTCTTACAATGTTCTAGAACAAGCAATAACCTCTTCACCGGCATAGGATATTTCAGTGAGTGCAGATCCATGCAGCTTTTCCTTAGTTCTATACCAGATGTACTCTCCAACACCTTCATGGCCCCCAAAATAAGTTTTATGAGGTGCAACCTCTTGTTTCTCATAGCAGTCAGGAATTAAGAGCTCCAACCCCATAGGATTTGCTGTTTACAAAGGAAAAAAGGAAGGAGCCAAGATAAGTAAATGTAGAAAACAGTGTGCAAACTCAAGTTACAGTGTATACTCTTTAGCTTAATGGACATTCTACAAAAACTAAAGTACGGAATTTACATTCTTTCAATTTTTGAAAGACAGCTCACCTGGAGCAATGCTATTAGACCTGATACTGCTAGGTCTCCCTTCTATTCCATCTTCACGAACAGGAGTGTAAATAAGTTCAATGCTTTCCCCAACATCCCCCAGTGATAAATCCAAAAACTCTGTTCATGGACCATATTGATTAATCTGAAGCAGATTTTAAGGGGATAGCAAGGAATCTGAGTCGAAAGGTATAAAATGGATCAAGATTTACCATCATTACTCAATAGTTCCTTAACACCATTACGTTTCACCCTAAACCATTCAAGAGAGCAATTTCCCTTTACCCTGTGTTGCAAAAGGTTAATTTAGTTGTGGAATTTTCCATCCAACAATCACATATATTTCAAGACTGTATAAAAATTTTACCCTCCAGTATATGAAGCAACAAAGCTCAAACGTTGCCCTTCGATCATTGATCCAAGAAACTCCAATGACTGACAATTTGGATGGCCTGTGGAGAGATGAGTCTAAAAGCTCTATCATCTTATTTACACCACTCTACTCGTTCATGAAAATTAGTGCCCCTTAGAGGTAATGCAAAGCTTGATGGCAAATAAGAAGAGAGTATTATACCGGCTACAATTGGTCCAGCTAGTTCAGAAATAACCGTGGGGCCACGAGCACAGTCATTTCTCACAGGTTCATAAGAAACCGAAATTAAGAAACCGATATCATTGACTGACAGCAGATATGACGAAGTAGTAGCACCCTTTATTTCTGATGGAGTACCATTTGAATTAGTCTGCAGAAATTTTTTTCATAAGTTAAAAAACAAACGAAGACAATCCAGTGCCATGCAGATTTATTGACAATAAAAGGAAGAAACGTGTTGCTTCTATGTTCTTACATACTACCAAGGACATAGGTATATGAGATTCACTGAGAAACCCACACATAAAGAAAGGAACAGTCTTCCCAGTATCATAATTTTGAAAATTTGGTAAAATGTTCAATACCCGGAACCACCGGAAAACAGATGCTCCTTCTTCACCACCCCAATATTCTTTTTCTGCAGATAGCACTGTTCCTTCAACAGCATCTCCAACAACTTGAAGAGATACCGCTCTTGGGTTTCCTAATGATCAACAAAACCACATATAGTAGGCAAAATGTTACAGCAAAAATTGCTGTGCAATAAACAGTGAATATATTTGAAGCAAGAAAATATAAAAGAAGGATTCATGTTCGTCTTGATTGCATGCCCTACTCTACTTCAAATCATCTGTGATTCTCAGTAGTTGGTTATACATAGGATTTCCGCATCTTGATCATGCTTGCATTCGCGAAGTTTGCTAAAGTAGTTCCATGATCATCTCGCAGTATGGAAACAACAAGACAATGCATTACCTGGACGAACACGTTCCTGGCACATGCAAATTCTTGCCTCACCCACAATCCCATCGTCCCTCACAGGAACACATTGAAATGAAATGAATTTACCAATAGCTTCTTTAGTAATTGTATACTGAAGAAGCCCAGAGGCTCCAGGCATCAATGTACCAGGGTGATCACTTTCAGCCTGCGGCCAAAGAAGGGGAGATAAGATGCAACAAAGTTTCCTGAAGGAGGGACTCAGAACAGTTTTTGGCAACTAATTTATTTATAGCAAATATAGTTTTTCTTTCTTTTCTGAATCATATTTTCAAATAATCTGAAGAGCTAGAAGGATATACCTTATGATAATGCCATTCGTAAACGCTTCTACCTTCATGCCCTCCTATGTATCCATAGGATGCTGTCAATATTCCACCCTCGATATTATCTCCAGTAATTGACAAGAAATTCAAGCTGGGGGGAAGGGCTGCGAGTTGTTAAAATCAAAATCATTAGCACTAAATTATAATTTCAGGTCAGAAACGTTACAAATTGATCACCTAAACATAGAGCATAACAATACTTGGAACTAGATAGGTGAGATTTAATATAAGAAAGAAAAACATCCTGCCACTGGGATAAATGTATGAATGCGTCAAGAGTAAAATATTGCTCATGAATAAACAAAATCAAGAATCTAACGATAATTTACGAAATATCTTTTATACACTTATTCCCTTTCACAGCTCATTTGATTTCCATTGATTTCTCTAGTCTTTTATCATTGTCCCAACTTAGGGTTTCACAGTAATGAATTCAGAAAGAAAAATGTATACAACAATTCAAGCAAAACCACAAGACAGACAACAGTTATGATATGCTTTTCATTCACAAGATACGCCAGATTGCATTCACCATCAATATATTAAAGGAAAATACAATAATACAAAAGATTAACTTACTCTCCACTGCTCTTTCAGATATTAGATACACTGATTCACCGCATTCACCATCAGGTGCCATTGGAGTATACTTCGCAACTATATAATAGCCCACTGCCCCCAAGGGTATACGGAATGACTGGGGAAAAAAGTTGAGATGCAAACATTAACAAAATTTATGAATCTTACCAAACTTTGTTCAATGAGCATTATGCATTAACATACCTTTGCCACTTTTGATGTGCTCAGTTCTTCAAGATTATTGCCTCCTTCCAGGATAGAGCAATTTGATTTGAACCACTGCACTTTGCTTGAGCCTTCAGTTCCTCCAGTAACAGTACCTGTTACAGTGACCTTACTATTCTCCTTCAGGTCACCAACTATCTTAACATCGATCACTTTGGGGGGTGCTGCAGTTTCATTAATAAAAAAACCAAAATGAGCCAAAAGTGAAGAGAAAAAGTCTAGTAAATCCGAATTTGCAGGTCTGATGAATAAATTATGTGATATTAAATGCTGGTAATCAGCAAGATGAAAAAACGTTTCTTACCCATTAATGAACTAAAAATAGAGGCTAGTTAACAACAGTCAATAGTTAAAGCAAGATAAATTAGTAGCCTTGGAAAATATTCCTCCATAAAGGAAGAAATCTGCCTTCTACAAATTTTAGCTTACCTGGCTTGACTACACTGGATAAAGTTGACAGTGGTTCCCCCTCTAGACCTGAAATTTTCTAGGATACATCAGAACTATTACGGCCTAACCCTCTATAAATTGAGGCTTTCGTCTAAGTAAGAACCTGATAGGAAAGAAAAAGAAAAGAGTACCAACCCTCAAAATTTGCAGGTATGTACACAAATGTGACATGTTTTCCAACATCTTCTTGGGTCAATGTATACTCAGATGTTCCAGCAGATATCAACGAGAATTCTCTGCAATAAACAATTTTAAGTAAGAAAGATACAACTTTGAAAAGTGGCAGAGGAATGTGTAGAACGCTTTAAGCAAACAATGATAAGGAACCATGAAAAAGAAACTGGAGATCCTGCAGTGGCAGCAGATTCAAACACTAATGAAGGTTCATTTGTTACTTTCCATATCCACCAAGAAGAAACAAAATAGATCTAAATCAACCTATCATAGAGCAAAAACCAAATATCTACATGTATAGTTACCCAGTCTCCTTGTTCTTCCGCAACCATTGGAACTTGCTAGGACCTTCCTTGCCTCCAAAATAATCTCCAATCCCCTTTAAAACGCAGCCTTCAACAGCATCTCCAATAATTCGAACAGAACTTACAGATGGAGGAGCTGCCATTAGGATTCGTAGTTAGTACCCCCTAGATTCAGGAAATTTAACAGATGGCATGCATTTGATAAACAGACAAATAACAACCATCATACTACATGAAGCGGTTTTAGCATGTAAGAGAATCCATTTGAAAAAAGTTAACTGGAACATAAACTATTCCATAGATAAGATGAGATAAATAAGATTATTGCAAGCAGAAACAGCTACGGTGACAATCCAATGGCCATGCAAAACAAGCAACCACAAAGACATTTCATCGTTAGTCAAAATTGAAAGAGATGACAACAAGGCAACACAAATGACAACATTTAGCAGATATTGTGACAAAGAAAAGATGCTATCTGTGTAGAAGCTTTTTCATCCACCTGCTTTTACGAACTCTGTGTACTTGTACTGAGGCTCTCCTCTTGCATTTCCTTCTGTGACTGGTGTGTACATGAACACCATACTTGATCCCACATCATCTAGAGATAACCTATATTCCTCATCCTCAGCTCCATCAATCACCACAGGGCTCCCATTCCACTTTCTCCTCAACCAACTGGTTCAAACAAAAAGTAACCATGCTTCTTATGGTTACTAATCATAAGTCTTATCAAGACATTGGACTACACAAATTTATCAGAAGCTGCATGTAACAAAAGGGGAAAGCGGCAAACATGACTCACCTGGTAATACACTTCCCAGGTGTCCCACCGCACCATGCAACCACTGCTTGGCCCTTGATAATATTTCCCTCAACTAGTTCCCCATGTAGTTCAAGGCTCACAACTTTTGGTATTCCCTTCCCTGCACAGCGCTTCACTGTGATATTCTAGAGGACACCAATACAAGAATATGTGCACGACAGATATTGCCACACAATGGAAAACTTCCATTTGTCCTATTGTATTACTGAAGAAGCATACCTCGTAGAACTGGTGAAGATAAGGCAAATATGGATGTATATTCACTCTCTCCAATAACAGGAGTACATTCAATCTTAAGAATTTTACCAATGTCTTCATGTTTTGGCCAATAGACCTATAGTAAATTATCGAAAGAATTAGGAAACAGAATCTTTTAGCACACATGCAAATGAAAGTATGGCAAGGGAAATTATACCTCATTGGTTGCATCAGCAATAGGAACAAAATTAGAAAGAGATCTGTCTGCCACAGACCATTGATATCTCAGGACTAATTCTGAATCAGTACTTTCCTGAACAAGACCAAAGTGACATTGACAGGGAGATTCTTCAGAAGGTCGGTCAACAGATGCTTCTTTGATAAGACAACCAGAAGGCAACGTATCCTGCCACCTCTCAACTAAGAAGCGAAATGTCGATTCTGTTCACAAGTAGTTGCATGAATTAAAATTTAAAAACTATTAGATGCAAATATGGAATTAGGAGTTGAGTGCATGGGAATAAAAGCTCAATTAGCAATTTCATAAATAGAACCCTTATGCAAGAAAGCCAGGAGAACATCAGTATCAAAGAGATAATGTTAACATGAGAATGCCAATTTGGTTAAACAGAAAATGTTCCAAAAGTGAGCATTGATAACGAACAAAAGCCAAGGGAGAGGAGAGGTTTTATTTTTCATACGGAGATCAAGTTATGCGCTACCATCAAGCCACAATGAAAGATTATACAACTCGGACAAGTGATATCATACCTGCTGCGAGCTCAGACTTGCAGAACTCCCAACCATCTCTGAGGCAGAGGGCTGTTTGTGGAGGATAACGCTTTGCAATTGCCACCTCCTCACGAGAGAGATCTAAAGAAAAATGCAAGGTTAACATGGACTACAGAGACCTCTACAAAATGCAAGGTACGTACATCCCAAAGTAAACGCTTCTGATTACTTTCTATTATATCAGTAAAAATTTCCATTCCTAGATAGATTCTATATACAATCAACGTGGTCAATATTATCCAGATACAGCCAGTATATACCTTGTTAACGAAAAAAACAAAAAAAGGAATAGGTACTATTCCCACAATTCTAAGAGAGCCTACCATTCAGAAGTAATTTCCATCCAGATTAACAAAAGCATTTAATACATTTCATTAGATGAGTGTTTATATCCATTTGTCTAACATCGTAACAATTTCTACCTCGTTTCTCACACTCGCCAGAAAAATAATGTCCATAAGATGAGTGAAAGCTTAGACTTGCCAGTCATCTTTCTGATGAAACCATCAATCTTAAGCATAATACAGCTTTTAGTTCGACAAAAGACTACCTCTGTCATTAAATTTCTTCAAGGTAGGACCTACAAGGAGTATGGATGCCGCTTCCAGATGAGAAATCTTCAGTAATGGATTTTCCTCAACCCGCAGATGCTGTAATAGAGAAAACACAAACTAAATTTACAAATTGCGTATTTGTATATATCAATGAGATAAAAGATATATCCGTCCTCATTATTACAGGGCCATAAAGCCATTACAACAACGATAAGTACTCAAGTTGAGCCATTGCAGAATCTTGCCAGTTGCACAGTAAATTGTGATAAAATTGGTACATAGAAGAAACTTTCCCCTGACCGGCTAAACAGTAAATGGTTGGAAAAATATAACATTTCAAGAAATAAAGATTCAAACCTCAAGAACTGGTAGATATGGAAAGTCCTTCAGAGTTGTTATCCTGTTCTTACTTGCTGCTAGTACCTGAGAATTTTTTAATGAGATCTCGAAAAAGCTATGACATGTAACAATGTACTGTAGACAACCTCAATTCTGAAACAAAAAAATGTACCTGAAGCCGAGGTTGGCTTGCCATCGCAAGTGATTTTAACTTGTTTTGAGCAACAGAGAGAAACTAGCATAGGAACAAGAAAGACAATAGTCGGAAACGTCAGGGGTAATCCACAACAAGTATGGCAACTTGATAGCAATTATTTGGCACATAATATGAATTAGAGACTTTGACAATGTCTTTAGCTCACCTCTAAGTTCGGAAGTTGAGGCAAACTAGCAAGTGAAGTTATCTGATTTCCAGCAAGATAAAGTTGCTGCCCAAGTAATATAAGATTAAATACTCATCAAATAGCATTCATGAAGGAAAAACCTAGGATAAAATGGGAGAGAAAGAAACCTGCAGCATTTTGCAGTTCTCAAGTGGTTCAAATCCAGGCCCTTTGAAATCATTAAAACTCAAATCCAGAACCTGCGATTAAAGGAAGAAATAGGATCACAGCTGGTGTGAGTATATATGTGTTGAAAAGCAAAAACTCTGAGGAAATGAGTTTACTGACCTTGACTCGATTCAATATTTCAATACCTTCCAGCGAAGATAGGAGATTGTCTCTAAGATAGACAAACTGGTAAGAAGTAGAAGTAGAGGGAATTAAATCAAGTTAAATAATTCAAGTAAATACTTTACGTAAGTGAAGTGAGCATTATTGTCCAAAAGATGGTATTCATCCTTTCAAAACTGATATCAGAAACTCTCAAAGAAAATTCAGAGTTCTTCCTCGTGGGATATGTATAACTAATCCTCCCTATACTCTTATTCAGATCCAAGATTGGCATATCAACATAAACATCTCTGTCACGAAACGTTATAGAACACTGTGTAGTTACATGGAAATATAAGTTTACCTCTAAGTTTGGCGACAAGTGTAGCCCACCGGAAGTTAGACTACGAATCCTGTGGCCTCTGAGATCCAGTCTCTTAAGTAATTACAGAAATACATTAATAAAAAACCACACAAAGCGTCATAAAAGTAATATAAACTTGATCCTCTTTCCCCAGGGATCAATCGAACCTCTTGTACGAAAATCTAGTAAGTACAATGAGGAAAGCGAGTTCTAACCATATCATCACCAGCTTTAACCTCCACCTTTGGGAGACTAATGAGTCGCGAATCGCGGCTTTCCGGGGTAGCTGTTTTCTTCCGTCCAGAGAAGTTGGAACTCCGGTCAAGAGGTGTGGATAACGACTTTGATCTTATACCACTAGAAACAGATGGTGATGATCCCGAGGAAGGAGACAAAACCTTAGAAATTTTCGTCCCACTTATGAGAGTAGAATGCGCTCTTCCACTACTAGTCCTGCTGCCACAACTGTCAACTGACGAAGATGGAGCTCTGACACTCATGGCTGGTCTAGCAGAAGACTCTGGCCTACTTAAACCAGACCCAGTTGACTTTGTCGAACTCCGACTACCTGGTGATACCGGGATAGACTTTTTACACTCGGGAAGGCTTGCTCTAGACAAAGTCTTACCAGAAAGAGAAGACACGGAGCTCCTCTTCAGTTCTGGAAGTGACCGCCTTACCGGATCAATAACTGAGGCAGTACTCGTACGTTTTGTCAGAACTTTAGTGGCACCAGTTGACTTCTCTGTTACTCCTCCAGTGCTATTTCTCCTTACTGTGACAGGGGTAGAGCTTGAGACTCGTAAAGAGGAAGACGCGGTTGGCTTTATTAAATTCGAACTAACAACTGCTTTCTTTCTAGTAGTAGCAGTTCGACTTGACACCACAGACGCTGCAGAAACACTCTCCGGACTTTTGCTTCCATCAGCTGTAGCTGCATTGTCCTCTTTCACTGCCTTTAAGGTGGTTTCAAGAGTTTCTTCCTCAGCCTTCGCTGCTACTTCCTCCATTTTGAAATCAATTGAAACTTATTGCAGAAATATGAGATAATCCTGGAAAATCAGAACAGAAGCATATGATCAATCAATTCTGCTGAAAGGTGAAACTTTTTTTACAAATGACAATAAAGGAAACTTGTGTTTTATCGATTACACAAATTAATTTCTCTGCTTTTATTTGGTTCTAGCACCAGGGCGACCGATCAAGTGAGCCCACAAGCAGTGTTTGCACACAGTAGAATCGAACCCGGGGTGTTACAATTACTCTACTTTATTGGATCCTCGTAACATGATTATTAAAAAAGGAGTAATAAGTACGGCCTCTAGCAGATTGTCTCAATTCAAGAACACAGACAAAAAAAGTTTCTGGCTTCTTTCAGCTACACTGTCGGTTACTTCTACATTTTGTGAACAACCAATCCACAAAAAGCAATAATTTTTAGAAGAAAAAAAATATATTGATTGATTTTTGTGAATGGAACAGCAGAAGAAATTCCAGAAAGGAAAAAATTTCGAAATGAAGAGATTCGGCGGAAAAAAAAGTTTATTTTTTCAAGAAAATGAACTTCCAAAAAATTCAAATTTATTAAAACCTTCGAATTCGAGGGAAGACAAAACAGTAGTAAAGACAGCAGAAGAACAAGAAATACTTACTGTACTAACAAAAGGGGAAGTAGCTTGTAACATCAAAAACCCATTTTACACCACACCGGCGAATTCTGTAACTCCGGCGAGTCCCGGCGACGACTCCGGTTGTTGGAAACGTATTAAACAGAGCAAATCCTGGGGGAAACGGATAAATGTAGATCTGGATGAAGCAGATAAACGAAACGCACATCAACTGATTTAACTATGCTTTTCTAGTGGAATAAAATAAAAGGTGAATGAGAATATATTGAGGGAAAGCGTGGCAGAGAGAAAATAGCTGGAGAGAGAGGTTTTGGTTGAAGAAAAGGAAAGCGAAGAACAGTAACAGTGTAGCAGAAAAGAGTGTGTATGTTTTAACGAAACTCCAAATGTACACCCCTATATTATAATTTGTTTCATGTATCCACCCTTTTATTTAATAAAGTTTCATCCAAGTACCCTAAATTTCGAATTTTGTTTAAAATGATCAAATGAGACCGGACATATACTTTTAATTTTATCTCGGAATGAAGATAGGATTCAGTGTTATTGTGAATTCAACAATTGTGTGTACTTTTTAATTGTGTATATATTAGTGGTGGAATAAGCACCAAATGCTGGTAAGATTTCGAGTAAAAAATACAAATCTATTTCAAGCTTTGTTTGAGAAGTTGTTAGAAAAATTATAGATTTGAGAGGATACATTAAGATATATTAGAGAGTTTTTATATAGTAAATTTGTTCATGAGTTTAGTGTTTATTCTATCTTTTTATAAATTCATATGAATATAAGTTTTTTTGATGTTATAATATAATTTTTTTTTGTCAACGATCTTCATAAATTAAATCAAGTTTAAACAGTCGGCTATACTCAGTAAAGTAGTTCCAACCGTCGCTGTATGATTTACATGAGAAAATAAATAACTAGATGTCTTGATGTTTTTGGCGATCACATCGATACGTACATTAACAAATCTCGGGATAATTATAAATTATATATTTTTTTATTATAATTATCGTTAAAAGTTTTATACATATATGACAAAATAATTAATTTTTTATTATACCCCTTATTAATATATTATATAATTTATTTATAGTAATATGTTTAGGTAGTAAGGATAGAACTTATATTTTTCTAAAAAGTTGCATTGCAAACATAAAACAATATTTAATATGACACATCACTTAAAATGGAATTGAGAGAATGTGACAGAGAAAGAAGAACAAAAAGAAAGAGAGAGAGAATACAAAATAAGTGAGCTAACTGTGAATAATAACGATAAAAGAGGGGCTGTGATGAAAAAAAAGTGTCATTTATCTCTAGAATATTTTAAAAATCAGAAATTAGAGAAAGAGAACAAAGTTTGAAATTATACAATTAAAATTGGCGGAAACCGTAAAAGCGGAGTTAATGGCAATTGGCAAGTGGACGTTTTTCGGAAACTGATGAATTTGTTTTTTACCAACGAGAGAGAGAGACTTAAACATCGTGTTTGGCCCAGAAAAGTCAATATATTTTTCCTTTTCTATTAATTAATTTTTTCGAGTTATTCTTATCCGAAATTATTACTCCAAAAATTCTTCAATTAATTTTGTATAAGCTCCACCTAATAAGCAATCAATGTCACACTACTTTTATATTTCTTTTAAAGTGTTCAAATAATTGCATTTCCCTCTCCAGTAACCAAAATAACCATTAAATAAATTAATACTTTTTCTTAATCCATACCTATAATTTTGTTTGTAGATGGTGAATTTTTATAAGGTTTATTCATATTTATAAAAATATTAGGTTATAAATTCATGCTAAAACGGATTAACAACCGGATCAAGAGTTATAGTTACAATTTTCACGTATTTATGTGATATTTGGTTTCGGGTTTCAGTTTTTTTCTCCCAACTTTTGAAACAGATTTATATTTGGTTCTGTTTATTTTGTAAATTTAGTTCGGTTTGGTTCAGATTTGATAAATATCAAAATAGTTAGTTTAAATTATATCTGATTATTTTTAGTAAATTTGAATGAATTCTTGTATAGTAAGTTCATAATTAATTTGGGTTGATCGGTTCAATTGAATAAAATGTGCGTTCAGTTCAAATTAGCCTGGTTTTTTTCGGTAAAAGGTTTTATCTACCGTTTGAATATTATGAAATTCAAGTTCGATTTCAGATTGATGGATTATGCCACTTTGGTTTCGTTAAATACCTCTATTTGGTTCGGTTCGGTTCAGTTCTTATGCCATCTTTACTAATCCTTCCACGTAAACTCGGCTGTGAGGTTATACTATCCAGAATAAGGATATTTATTATCTGAACGCCAAACGTCTACAGAACTGATCAGCGAATCTGCTTTTGAGTCGTCCAGCAGCAAAGTAGATTCCGCGGCAAATCGAAGAAGATCACAGAAGAAACTGAAATCAGGAGAGAAAGAGAGCGAAGGAGAGATCTTCTATGGCGGATTCGAACGCAGAGAGGCCGCTGAGGAAAATCTCGACCGCTTTCAAGGAACTGGCGGCCACCGTGAATTCGTCGAGTCCCGAGGTGCCCGTGGCGCAGTTTTCTCACGCTTGCTCTCTGGTCTCGCCTCTCTTTGGTTGCCTCGGGATAGCCTTCAAGTTTGCGGAGATGGACTATGTTGCCAAGGTAATGTTGGGAAACTTAATCCATGCTTAGACAATACTGATTTTTGGATATGAAGAATTTACAGGAAATAGCTAGACTACAAATTCCGTAGTATATAGTTTCGAATTTTTGTGTAGAAATGTTGATTTCATTCGGCAGTAATTGTGTTCCCCTGCAAGTGAAATGTTGGAACCGATTAGCAAAGTCAGTTTCTTAAAGCTGGTGAAATGTATGTAGTGTGTGAAGGCTGAAGGAAGGTTTGTGAAATGTTTAACTTCCTGAAAATGACTACAGGTTGATGATCTTGCGAGGGCGTCAATTTCGGTATCGACATTGCTGGTAATGATGGACAGAGATATTGAGGCAAATTGTGTAAGGAAAGCTGGTAGTCATACGAGAAATCTCTTGAGGGTAAAGCGTGGTCTTGACATGGTCAGGGTTCTCTTCGAACAGATTATAGCTTCCGAGTAAGTGTTTATATTCTTGATTCTCTCATGTTATGTGAGTTTTGTGAAAAAATTTAATCAAATATTTATTAGCCATCTTGCCCACGTGCCCCCTGTAAGTTACACATTCCAAATGTTACTCCGAACGGTTTTCTAAGTTAGGTCGTTCTATGTATCAAATATTGATCACCCGGAGGCAGTTTATATAGGCTGGTGATTTCAATAAGGTCATTGAAGTAAATGAAATTGGAGTCTTGTTGTAGTTTTTCTTTTTATTTGGTCAAGATAAAGAAATATTAAATGTGTTTCGATATTATTTGCAGAGGTAATAACTCTTTAAAGGATCCAGCATCCAAGTCTTATGCTCAAGTGTTTGCTCCCCACCATGGATGGGCTATAAGGAAAGCTGTTGCTTTAGGAATGTACGCTCTTCCCACAAGACCTCAGCTACTTAAGATGCTCAATGAGGAAGGTGAGTGCATGAACTCATTCACATTCTCGTAATGCATTCTATACTTACTCTTTGTAAAATCCAATTTTCAAGATCGTCGAATTTGGAATTCTAAATCGATTTTCAAGGATGAGACAAATCACACAGTATTAGTAAGAGAAACACTTTGAGATTTGATCTTGGCTTCTGCAGTAGACGCATTATGGTTCACTGTGCAGTGGGAATGTGTTAATTTTCTCCATGCTAGCTTGGTTTGAGATTTCATTTAGTTTATACCGATTGTTTAACATGTTCAAGAAATTTTTTTTTTGTTTAATGGAGTTTCTACTTCATTATGGTTTGATACCTCTCTCTCTCTCTCGTTTGTTTATGAATTTTTACAGAAGCGGAGGCTAAGATACAGATGCAAAACTATGTAATTGCATCGGAACCAGTAATCACTTATCTTGATAATCTATTCCTCTCCAAGCAACTTGGTATCGATTGGTGAAGAACCTGAAGAGTTATTATTTATTGCTCTTTATCATTCTTTGTCGCACAAGATAACCATATGGTTGTATCAACTCATGTAATGACATAACAGGGGCTAAACCAGAGCTCTTGAAAATTAAAACATTATGAATAAATCTATACTATCTCTAGTTTCATCTGTTGTCTTATGGCTAGAACACACTTGCAATGTGTTTATGTAATGTGAACGTACAGAGACGGTATCTTTTATGAAGAAAAATTGAGTTCTTGAGTGTGTAAATAACAACAAGAACACGCATAGCTCAATGGCTTTGTTATCATAACAACAAGAACTCATACAAAGAAGCAGTTCCAACTTTAAAAAAAACATTACTGAGGCTTATTAGAGCCAACTCAATTAAAACGACCCAGATCAAAATCGCAAATGTGATACAAAACCGATCCAAACACCAAACTCAAAAAATAGCATTTTCGTTCCGGATAAATGGAACTGAAATCAAGCTGAAAGTAAATAATTAGATCATAATGTGTAAGTTAGTGAAATATATAAATCACAATCCATCACTGATTTATATGTAAGTGGAAAATTGCTCTTATACTTAATTCTTTGTTCACGGTTTCATCTTATTTATCTTTTGAATTAGGTGAGAAATTAGTTTTTCTAAACCATTGATCAGTCGCAAAACTCTCAAAAGACACAGGTGGTGAAAAGGACTAATTAAATCAATACAAATTTTAGTATATAGACCAGTGTTGTATAGTTGCTAGCTCGTCTTCATAGCTCACTTAGTTGCATTTTTAAAACTATGAGGAGTTATTGTAAGTCTGATAAATAAATCTTGAGAAAAAAATAAAGGAAATGATGGATGAATTACATATCTAAAAGAAAGGATATTTGTACTATTCGTAAATATCACAATTTTAGGTTTTATTAAAGTATTTAAGAAAGAATCTTAGATGTATGAATGACAATCAATAAAATATCATAAACTAGGTATCATCCATGAGTTGCATGAACTTCAAATTAATATAATAAAAATATATGTAAGTAATTTGTATTTAAAAATATATAAATTTATTTCTAAGTTTATTTTTTAGCAAACTCTCACCACCTATGTAAACATAGATTTTTTAAACCAATTATTTTTAAGAAAAGACATGTGACAACATCTCATAGTGTCTACACAAAACCTCAAAATAGTAGATAAGATGTAAACATTCCTAATTTTTCCTAGTTAACGTTCTTTAATGAGAAAATCTAAATTATTTAAATTTCTCTGATTTATCTCCAAAAATGTAAATTCATTGTCAACAATATACCTATATATATGTATAGTAGCGCGATAAGAAGAAGACAAGAAAAGCTTAGAAAGATTTAAAAGATTTGGTGGTTTAGTGAAGAATAAGAAGAAGATGGAGAAAAATTTAATCTTAACTATCGTCATTGTGTCGGTCATTCTCTTATTGGCTTTTGTAGCTTGTTTCTTTTGCGCTCCAAAACTTCGCAAACGCTGTTCTGGTGATTCAGATGCTTAACTATTATCTTGTTACCAATTAATTAGTTGTGTCTTTTCTGCTATAATTTTTTATATTAAATAATCTAAATAGCAAATGATGATGTGATTCTGCAAAGTTTATTGTTGTTCCGTCATTTAATCAATTTTTTTCCGCTTAATGATATTGTAATAAATCTCTTCTATTATACATATTTTTAATCCAGTTTCTTTCATGTTAGTTTTTCTCAAAAAAGTTTAATCAAATATGTATTAGCCATCTTGCCCACGTGCCCTTTGTAAGTTACAAAAGATAACCATATGGTTGTATCAACTCATGTAATGACATTAGACGGACCAAACCAGAGCTGTTGAATATTAAGACATCATGAATATATGCATACTATCTTTAGTTTGGACTGTTGTCTTATGGCAAGAACACAATTGCAATGTGAACGTAATATGAAGAAAAATTGACTTTTTGAGTGTATAAATTACAACCAGAACACGCACAGCTCAATGGCTTTTTTATTATAACAACAAGAACTCGTAGAAAGAAGCATTTCCAACTTAAATAAAACATTACTGAGGCTTATTAGATCAAACTCATTTAAAACGACCCAGATCAAAATCGCAAATGTTATACAAAACCAATCCAAACACCAAACTCAAAAAGTAGCATTTTAGTTCCGAGTAAAATGGAAATGAAATCAAGGTGAAACTAAATAATTAGATCATAGTGTGTAAGTTAGTGAAATATATAAATTACAACCCATTGCTGATATTTATCCTTTGAGTTGGTGTTTCATATGTAAGTGGAAAAATTGCTTTTATACTTTATTCTTTGTGCACGATTTCATCTTATTTATCTTTTGAATCAGGTGAAATTAGTTATTCTAGACCCTTGATCAGTCGTAAAACTCTCAAAAGACACAAGTACTGAAAAGAATAAATTAAATCAATACAAATTTTAGTATATAGACCGTTGTTGTATGGTTGCTAGCTAGTCTTCATTAGCCCTGAGCAAAGAGATCGTCAAAGCTCGCTTAGTTACACTGAATTGCAACCACTAGTCAGAGAATTGTCACTAAACCTTACAACCAACTATATCAATGACTTAGACAAAGTTGGAAACATGTTTTGAAAACATATAATCATGCTTTGATCATAAAAGGATAGATAAGGATAATGACAATGGATAGGAAAATTTAGGAATTATAACTTAGATATATATCATCAGACCCTAAACCAATGGTTGTGTTAACTATTTATCTTCTTTACTGGAGTCATCTTTCATAAAAAAATAACAAATAAGAGAGGTAACGGAAACAATATAAGTCCAAAGCACAAGTGCCTCTACGAAATGAAAGACAAAACGCTCGATAGGATTTGATGGAGCCATGTTGTTGATGAGCATCATACACTTGCTCATAATTAACCAATGCGGAACTCTGGTGAACAATGGATTCGCTAGTTTTTTCCATCTAGCTCCAACTTCTACTAGGCCAAACATAAGGTAAAAGAAGATGAAGGCCGGATCGATAACAAGCTGTCCTTTTCTCTTGAGAATCCTAAAGTTCATAAAAGCATATGAAGTGATGATCAAAGAATAGATCACTATCACGTAGACAGCTCCTGAGGTCATCCTGTCATGTACCCAATAATTAAGACATGGATTAGTTCACATGTATATATAATGAGCTAGTGGTGAATGAATGCGCTATATAAGCATAAGACACTTACTTGTTGATTAATCCAAGTCTACGTTTCAACATGTCTATTGTTGTTATGAGTGTATCTTCCATCTACAACACAAATATACATTCGTTTCTCACTTTTGAAGTATATCCTTGTTAGATGGAAAACAAATGTTACACGTACAAATTAGCTAGCCAAGTTTATATCACAAACTACGACTCTTATTTACACGAATCCAACTCTGTTCCCTTAATTTATTTCCCTAAGAGATATGTTTCATGGATTCACAAAAGAACAAAAACAAAAACAAAGAAAATCAAGAAGCAATGCTCCAGCGATCATGAGTCGCATAGGCAGAAAAAAGAAAAGAGAATCCGAATTAAAGATAGAGTCGAGAACAAACCAGCATATATATGGAAACAGTGGCATCCATAACGAATGAAGAGGTGAAGATAGAGACACCGGCGGTGAAGAGCTAAACCTTTATATTGTGTTGTGATCAGGACCAATCCTTAAATTTTAGGGGTTTGAAATAAAATAAAGAATAGAAGCTAATAATTATATCATAAAAACTTAATGATAAAAATTTTAAATAGTTGTAAGTATAAAAAATACTAAACTACAAATAAAACATAAATTTTTCAAAATTTTGGATCAGTATACTGTTTATTTTGTGCCCACTTAGTTAAAATAATAACTTTCTTATCTTATTAAAAGTTAAGACAAATATTTCATTTGGTTTTTTCCAGGACTAGGCCTAGTTGTGATCGTTGGGGATTTGATAACAGAGAAAACTTCTTCTTCTTATTTAACAGCAATAGCTATTTGCTGATAAAAAAGAAATTGCACATAGAATTGATTATTTATTTATTATTAATATTTTCTTGATTTAACGGTCCACTACAATTAGAAGTAATTACAGATGTCTACATTTGTTCTTTAACCAAATATCTAAGCATATATATTTTCAATAACAATGCCAAGTTTGAGACATTGTAGATTAACTAGATAAGATCATTTATTTATAAATCTGCTTACTTGTAATTAAAAATATTTAATACTTTTTAGTTTTTTTTCCAAATATTACAAAGAACTTCAATACAACTTAAATGGTTTAATTTTTTTATTTAAGATTTTAGTCTAGAAATAAATCTATCAATGTCATAAATTTGATTTAACTTTTAAAAAAAATCTATTGCAAATCTGTGAAAAAAAAAATATTGAGAAAAAAATAAAGGATCAATAATGAATTACATATCTAAAAAAAGAGATATTTTTACTACTTGTAAATATTACAACTTAAGGTTTTATTAAAGTGTTTAAGAAAAAAATCTTATAATATATGCGTGAAAATCAATAAAATATCTTTAAATATTAATATTTCTTATTTTTTCGAGTTAATGTACATTAATGAATAAATCTAAAATTTTTAACATTTTCTGATTTATCTCCAAAAATATAAATTTACTGTCAACAATACATCTATATATATGTAGATATGTAGAGTAGGGCTATACGAAGAAGACAATAAAAGATTAGAAAGAAACATTTGGTGGTTTAGTTAAGAAAAAGAAGAAGATGGACCAAAAATTAATCATAGCTATCGCGATTATGTCGGGCATCGTCCTCTCGCTTATTTTAGCTTGCTTGTGTTGCGCTCCACAAATTCGCAGACGCTATTCTGATGATTCAGATGGCTAACTATTGTTTTGTTACTAATTAATTAGCTATGTCTTTTCTCTTATATTTTTATTAAATGTCCTAAATATCATATCGATGATGCAACTCTGCAAAATTTATCGTTGTTCCGCCATTTAATCAAATTTCATTTTCGCTTAATGATATTCTAAATCTGTTATGAGTCTCCTCTATATTACTAGTAATATATCTCTTATCATCAACCCAACTAGTCAGAAATCGTAAAACAACACAATATGACATACATCTCTAATTAAAGAACTGTAATCAAATAGGTGGGAAAAATGAAATATTCTATGTGCGTACTTATTGAGAGGCCTTGAGAGGATGTCATAGTGTCAAGCATGTCCATAACTCTGTAGATGTCCTAATGACATGACAAAAAATTTGCTAGCTTCTTCTTTAGATGTGGTGCAATCGCAGGATTTGATAGGAATATATCCAGTGATCGAACTACTCCTTTTGCCTCAATCTCTCTAATTACTGATGCAAGATCTCTCATGATCATATCTCGATGGTTATGTCATATGTGTCGACAAGATGAAGTAAGGATTCAAGTAAAGAGTGATTGATGTGTGGATACTGTGGTATTAACTATTAACCATATCATCATGTTCAACATCCATTCGTAAAACAGAGCGAGCTTAACACTTTGTTCGACGTGATGATTTTACCTGCACAGTTCCAAAAACCAATCTATTACAGTCCATCTTGGCATGCTCTCTGATCGGATAATTTCGCTAGTTGGGTGAACAACACAGTAAATGAATCGGATTATGTCGATCAAAAGTGTTTCTTCAAGAACCATATCTGATGCCTTTATATTATGTTTGTGATCGTTGGAGATTAGATTACAAAGAGAACTACTTTTTTTTATACTAGCTATTTGCTGACGAAAAAATTGCACATTAAATTATTTAATTATTTATTATTAATAGATTTTTTTTCTTTACTAGTCTACTACCATTGGAAGTATTTACAACGTAATTACAGATGTATTTTTTTCAGTCAAATATCTAAGCATGTATATTTTCAATAACAACTCTAAGTGTGAGATATTGTAAAATAGCCATATTAAATCATTTATTTATACATCTCATTACTTGTTAGAAATATTTATTAATATTTTAGTTCCTTTTTTCAAATATTGCAAAGAACTTCAACATTTTAATGGTTTAAAATTTTTATTTAAGATTTTAGTCCAAAAATATAGCAACCAATGTCATAAATTTAACTATATATGCTAGGGGTTAAAGAATGCGCTATCTAAGCACACGACTTGTTGATTAACCCAAGTCTACAACACAAATATACATTCGCTTCTCATTACATGTACAAATAAGCTAGCCAAGTTTATATCACAAATTACGACTCTTTTTACACGAATCCAACTCTATTCCCTTAATTTATTTCCCTAAAAGATATGTTGTATGGATTCACAGAAAAAACAAAAAAAAACAAAAACAAAAACAAAGAAAATCAAGAAGCAATGCTCCAGTGATCATGAGTCGCATAGGCAAGAAAAACAATCAATATCATAAGACAAAAGACACAGAGCAAAATATTAGACTTTGTTCAACCAGGTTACTAAAATAATGTCTTTTACTTGCAAAGTCGTTACCATTAAAAATGTGTTTTTTTCGATTTTCTTGAAATTTATCTATGTACGTAAAAAATACAATAAAGTTCATATTATATGCCAAATGCGTCAATCCGTTCTCAGCGAGAAGAACAACAATACGCTGCTCACGAATCACAAGCGGTATAAGACATACAAGATATGTTTGACCAATCACCACATCGCAACACAGATGCGTTGGTCCCAAAACTTAGTGAGTAAATAATAATTTTTGTTTCTTAATTCGTAAATATGAAAATATTACACCATAATAATTTTTAAACTAAGAAAAGTTATTGCAAATCTGTGATAAACATAAAATTAAAAAAAGTAATGGAAATAATGAATGACATATCTAAAAAAATGGATATTTTTACTACTTATAAATATCACAACTCAATGTTTTATTAAAGTGTTTAAGAAAAATTTTTAAAATATATATGTGATAATCAATAAAATATCTTAAATGTAAACATTTCCAATTTTTCCGAGTTTATGTTCCTTAATGAATAAATGTAAAATTTCCAAATTTCTCTGTTTTATCTCTAAAAATGTAAATTCATTGTCAACAATACATATATAAATATAAATATATAGTAGGGCTACAAGAAGAGACAAAAAAAAGTTCAAAAAGATTTAACAAATTTGGTGGTTTAGTGAAGAAGAAGAAGATGGACCAAAATTCAATCATATGTATCGTGATTGTGTCGGGCATCTTCTTGACAGTTATTGGAGCTTGCTTGTGTTGCGTTCCACAAGTTCGCAAACGCTATTCTGGCTAACTATTATCTTGTTACCAATTACTTAGCTATGTATTTTCTATTATATTTTTATATTAAATAACTAAGTAGCAGATGGATGATGCAATTCTGCAATATTAATCAAATTTCTTTTTGCTTAATAATATTGTAATTCTATTATGAGTCTCTTCTTTTATACATATATAGAAATTTCATAACTAAATTATAGTTTTATCATATCTTGTAGTGTTTATATTACTAGTATATATCACAGCTGAACCAAAATTAAGTAAAGATTTGTTTTTCGGAGTTTCAGAGGAGCGAACAGAACAATCAGCAGATGTTTAAAACACGGTTTAAATTATTAAGTAAACCATAAGAAACCGGAAATTCGGTCTTTCTGAAAAGACCAAAAAAGTCATACATTACCGGGTTTTTTTTTGTTATTTCGTTTCAAGAACTCATATGCCATATCTTCTATTGTTACAAATGATAAGGTTGCATTACAAAAAAATTGGTTGCTAGTTGTGACTCACGCACTAATTAACGATTAAGTATATAAAATCAAACACGCACTAAGTTGCTAGTTGTGACTCACGCACTAATTAACGACTCACAACTTGTGAGAACGAGGTAAGCGATTAAGTATATACAATCAAACACGCACTAATTAACGATCTTAAAACGTCACACACACAGAAGTTTCAAAACGGGAACATACCAAGTAAACAAACACGACTGAAAACATTTTAAAACATTAGTGATAATCATAACAATCAAGCACACAGATACATATATAAAAACAAAGTTCGAGTCTTCAACGAGTGCAGGCCGGTTCAAACGCGAAGGGACCAACAGAGAATAGAACGTAGTCGTGTTTGGCAATGTTAATTGGTTTAGAAGGCTTAAGCATAGCACCGGTGGTTCCATTGTTGAGCTGTGACGGGACGGTGCATGTCACCTTTGTAGCCGCGGGACCAGGATTCGTGGGCCAAGCCCGGCAAGTGTGGAAAGCGTAGGTGGTGACTTTATGCGGAGCTAACATGAAAAAGTATCCGTTTTTGTCTGTTTTTGTCTCCACTGTCACACCTCTCTTTGTGTTGTTGCATGCAAGCCTTACGGTCGCTCCTGTAATTAAAACATTTCAGAGAGTTTATTTTAATATATATATATATATATATATATATATATAATATATATATATATATATATATATATATATATATATTCAATGATTTTGAAAGTTCAATATTAGCATTTAGCCTTAGGGAAAAGAAGACAGTAACATCGAAGCTAGAGAGAAAAGAAAAGGACCAAAAGATAATTTCATGCATGAAAGCCAAGTGGCAAAAGAGACTCGACAAAGGTGAAATGCTAAAGCATGATATTTTAAATTTTTATAAAGTCTTTTTTTTTAATTTGTCTCAATTCTGAAGATGCAACCTAGCTATTTGATTTGTAGTGAAATGTAGTCGCATCAATTTGTTGGATTAAAATCAGTTCCGATATTTTAATACAAAAAAACATTGCATGCATCGTTAGGTAACCTAGTTTTTAACCTAAATACAACAGCCTAATCTTTTTGGACAAACGCTAATTAATCTCAGATTTTGCGGCCATAAAATTTGAAAGATCTTTTTTTGTAGAATACATATTTTTTTGCGAGAACGTAATGCATGCATATATGCTTTTCGTTTGAAACACGTAATTAATTCAAGAATCAAGAATTTGACTCAGCTACATGAACTAATATCAAGATTATATGTCATGCATCAATCAAACAGAAAAAAATACCAAGACAGGGTCGATCTAAAGTTAATGTGGGAAGTTTATGAAGTTACAGATCAACGAGACTAGGAAGTAATTAGAAAGTGAAAAGAGAGCAAAAGTTATAATGTAACGACCTTGAAGAGGCGATGCTTCTAAGAGGGTATCGATGCCGGAATACTTGCAAGACTTGCAATAAACCATGCCTTGAACCGCCACAAGTCTCCGGCTTATCTTTGCCGACGACGACGGTGGAGAAGCGGATGAGACTTCATTGGTGTAGATGAAGGTCAACGAGATGTGGATAAGTAGAAGATATTTAAGAGCTTTTATTACCAAATACATATTTGCTCTTTGTTAGTGAGTGAGAGAGAGAGAGATGAGTAAAATTATCCCATTAGAAGCCATATTTAAAGCCAAAAAACGCTTTATAAACCGTATAGTTCACAAATGTATATACTGTAGCTGTATAACCGTATAGTATAAAGAAACCATATACGGTTTATTATTAAACCGTATAGGTCTCATTGGTGATAAGAAACCATATACGGTTTAGTATTTTTTACATGAAAAAAACGAATTTTAAGAACCCATAAATACTAGAAAGTTCACAAATGTATATACTGTAACTGTATAAGCGTATAGTATAAAAAGTTATCTCTTTTTGCCATTTTTGCTTTGCTACTGTCTTTTACCCAATTGGTCACGTTGTCATCGAATGCCAAAAATATTTAAAACTTAATTCATTTAAAATAGATAGCTACGAAGAAAAAACGTTTGTAGGTTTCTCTGCCTATACTTTAAAAGAGTGGGAGGCATCATCATCATCATTCAATTTTAGTATGATAGATACGATTTCAATTTAATTTACGAAATCTATTGATAGATTCATTTATTGTGCAAATCCAATCTTGAATATTTTTGCAGTGCTAGAAATGGCTTCCACAGATAGAACCTGTATTCAAACTGGACCACCCTCCATTATAACACAAAATTAACATCATTCCTTCTCAATAATAAAAAATATTTATCTTTTAGAAATATTGATATACATACTCCAAACACACAAAACCTATCTCTCATTTATTTTCCTTACTAAAATATACATGAAAAAAAAATCCCTGCGTGATTATTCTTTTTTTCTTCCAAATTTCAATGTTTATATTACTAAAGAAAATAATATCCTCCAAAACTGAAGGTCTGTTTATATATTCCACACATTTATAATAGATGTGCATAATTACTAGATATTCCAAACTTTCTATAATTTCTTGACGCTTCAACTTTAACGTATTAAAAAAAGGAAAATGATAAAAAAAAAAAACTTAAGCGAAGGCATATTAGCAGAAGAAAAATGACTTCATAATAATATCCTGCCATAACATAGGGACAAGAACAATCCAAAAAGGATCATACATTAGTCATATTACATATTAGTCCTCGAATTTCAAAATACTGCTGACCATAATAGCACCCTAACTTTAATATCTTACATAAATAACCCTCCTCCCATAGGAAATGGAGTGTGGTCTTCTTTTTCTTCTTCAAACGAACGACCAATTCACGAACATGAAAGCTAAGCAGTGGTTTGATTCATCGTCTTCTAGAACTTTCCACACTGTTGCCTGCTCGTAAGCCACCGTTCTCCCCATGCTTGACGCGCATACTCCAGCCGGAAGATGAGCATAGCCCTATACAAGAAATTAAAAAAAAAGATTCCAAGTCAAACGATGCTTGAGCAGGAAAATGGAAAACAAACAAAATTCCCAGTAAAAAGAAACAAAACCTGTTGCATGATCTTGGGGAACTCGGAGCAAAGAGCTTTACGACCAGTTTCGTCGAGGGTCTTGTCTAGCATTATGTCTTGAAGGGCTACAAGTGTAGTCTCCAGCATGTCTAAACCGGTTTGGTTTGCAAATGTGAAAACCGGTGAAGCCTGCAAAAGAAAGAGCGAGCCATTGTCACACTCATCTTAACAAATTCAAGTACATGTACCTAGAAGCAAACCCAGTCATGGATAGGGCTGGGCGATTTAAATCGAATGCTAATCCCTTCGTCACTTACGTTTGTTTTCAGGGAGCAGCACAAGATTGCATCAGTGTGATTCCAGAGTTGATGCAGCAATGTGTCACCACTGGTTTGAGAATCAGAGCCAAAGAGATCTGCACCAGTGTGAACTCTACAACAGAAGAGAGTTTCAGACTATATAAACACCTCAGATTAGAATATGTAAAATTAAAAGGAAAAAAAAACATAGAACGCTAATGAGTACCTGTAACTCCGGGAGATCCAACGGACAAGAGTGAGAGCTTCAGGGGAAGTAGGAACAGATATTGGACTGATACTGGAACCAGGACGAGGAGCAATGGCTAAAGCAACCCGCTGAATCGATCCAACTATGCTTCTGACGTACTGACGTGCCATGGAAGCAACATTGTCTCTGGTGTGGTTATCAAATGTGAACTGGAATGCTATGGTTAGTACCGACCTAAAGTTACAACCATTTGGGTCGGCTTCACCTGCTTGACGTGTTGATCCTTCTAAAGCAGATGCTAAGTCCAATGTACGGTTCGCAGATGCACCGTTCTATATGACAGCGAAAGATTAGATTATGGCATCAGGAATATATGTAATTTGGATAGTGATCTTTAAATGAGATTTTGATACATTACCGGGGTTGATTTATGTTCAAGAGGTATGACACGGAAACCAGAAGGAAGCAAAGGTGCATCATCAGCAAATGACTCGTCGATAGGAGCAAAGACAAGCTGTGCACAACCTCCAACCACATTTTCATCAACACCGCTACAAAGCTGGACAAGAATCAAAGAAAAGAAAATGTAAACAGGAGAACCAAAAAAGAGAGAAACTTTGGAGGTGATCTATGAAGTAAAACCTGTAGTAAGTACATATCCCGAGCTAAACCCATGTCTTCAGGTGAGTAAGCATGACCCTCGAGTCTAACCACCTCGAGAAACTGAAACAAAAAAATCAGAAAGGATTCAGGACTATAAGAAGTAATATTAGGGAAGAAAGTGAAGCTGTTTTTATTCTTTGGCACCTCTTCATGTTCAACTGTCTGCGCGAGGGGGAGAATGATTTGGTTGCTCGGGAACCCACCAGCTCTAGCACATGGAACAGCAAAAGGACTAGCTCGGAGGGATGCAGCAGCATAAGCATCCACACCATAATCAGCCCATTCAGAGCGGTGTTCTCTAAGGAATCGAACCAGCACAGCGGGTGGAACGTTCTTGATGCAAGAAAGATATGCAAGTTAGTTAACTAAAGACCGAAACAGAAAACAAGCTTTTTCCATTATCCAATCCTTAAAACATGTACCTGCAACAGCATAGATGCCTTGGCGCAAAGCAAGCCACTACCAAAGCTAGGGAGGAATGAGCTACCGTACTGAGACCCACCAAACTTTCCAGGGGACAAGTTTATCATCACTGAAATATCCTCTGCACCATCACTACCCATTGGCGACCATCCATCATCCACAAAACCATTAACAGCATCATTGAATCCCCTGAATTTCATTCATTTGTACAATTAGGAAGAGGAAAAAAAACACATGGCAGAAAAGCTATTCGAATTAAGGTGATACTAACCGACAGAGTCTTTGACTGAAGGTTCTTAAAACAGCAGGTTGGCGCCCTCCACCATACTGAACTTCTCCACTTGTCTCTTGGGCAATTTGTCTTACATGCCTCAGAGCCTGAAATAAGAAACCAAACGTAAGAAGGACAGCATTATCCCAAGTTGTTGGGGTCATATACACTCGTGAACAAGGTTGTGTGAACTTACAGCGAGGGTCATTTTCTGAGCAAGAATCTTCGAAGATTCATAGAGAGGCCTCATGACTTCAGGGACACTCCACGCCTAGGAAACCAGAAAACAAAGTCAGGGACATATTCAAGAGAGCTTATGCCTTTGAATCAATTTGACTTGTAGCTTACATCCAAATCAACATGATCAACAATGTGGAGGATGGAACCACCACCCTCACAAGGTCGGATGAGGAACCCGCTTGGTCGCATTTCAGCTCTCACAAAGCTTGAAGAAGGTGGCCCAGTGGGGCCACCAGTTGCAGAGGTAAGCGACCTCTCACAAACCTGAAGGGGGCGAGTTAAGGCATCCTGAATAGTTTTATAATCGTAACTACATAACATAAAACCAGATCGAAAAACTCACCACATAACTTCCATCTTCTAAACATGTACTGTATCTCAGCGTCCAAAAGTCACGAGCTGCTGCTAATGTTGTTGGAGCATACATCTGATAAATCAACGAGACCAAAGCACAGTTTAGGTACCTAAGAAATCTCACAAGGAAGTGCAACTAGAAGGCTACAAGAATTGGGGCGGACCTGTGTGTATATAAGCTCGATAGTCCCACCGTTTCCAGCAGGAATCACACTCAGAGTATCCACACATCGACAATCACGGAGCCAAGATGGACGATCTTTGAGGATTTCAGCAACCTACATTTTTTTCAAATTAAGATCGACTTCAATTTTATACACTTCTCCTGATTTCAGACACATGCAATGAATTAAGTCACACACTTTACCTTCATGGGTTCTAAACTCACGAGGCCGCAGGCACGTGCTGCAATTCCGCTGCAGTTGCGCGAAATAGCGACGATGCCAATAGAATCCGGACCAGGCTACACCAACAAAGAAGGTTCATCGATATAATACTAAATTCATTTTCACAACATATAATAAACAAATAGGAATCCAATTATACAACTTGACGAGTTTTACCTTCATCCCAATCATCTGAACCCAGTCAACAGCAGTTCCTGTAGCCTTGGAAAGGAACTCTGCTAGGGCCTCCTCTGCTATCGAAAGGAGACTAAAACCAAAAACATTTAAAAAAAAACTGTCACAAAAAAATGAATGTAGAAATCCAAAAGACACAAACAGTAAAGAAGAAAAGCTCACCCAGCTGGGTTGTTAGCATCCCGTTGCAGATGCTGAGGATTTGGGTTTTGCTGTTGATGTTGCTGACCACTTACGACCACAGACTCACAGCTGTTGTCTGTGGTCGTCCCAGAACCCTGCACTCCAAATAAAGGTAACAAATTTTAAGCGAAAATCTAACAAAATGATTCATAAACTTGCATATCATAACATATCACAGTGGGAAGAAACCGAGTTTCATAGAGACAAGATGAAGAGTTTACAGTGTGAAGTTGGTGTTTCATGTGGCCATTCTCGTAGACCAAGTGGGAAACTTGCTTCTGCAAACGATCATTCTCTTCCATCAGGAGTTTGTTCATGGCATTGAGCTTTCTGTTCACTGTCTGGAGACGAGCAGCTTCTTTCCTCTGCTTCTCTCGACATCTAAAATCAACAAATCAAAAGGAAGCTTCAGTAAATTATTATGCCAAGATAAACCCAAATGTTGCATGTACGATGTGAATGAATGGTAGTAGATGAACAGATACTGTATTTTTCCAATGATAAAAACCCCAATGATAAAAAGAGGAAAAGATAATGTATTTTTCCAATTCATATCATGAGAAAATATAAGGCTTTTGACGGAAATAAATGTTAAAAACGCATTCAAAGACAATTTTATTAGATGTCACTTTCTTGTATTTAAAGTTTCAACAGTGTCAAAGCTTAAGCAAAACAAAATTTCCTGCTCTGAGAGATTTACAAGACATGGATCTACATTATAACTCAAAACATAATGATCACTGAGATCCAAAAAATGAAATAATCATAATTGCCAGATAAGAACAGCAGGGAAATTTTTAAAAAAATTATCAAGCAAGGGGAAAAAAAACAGTTTTTTATGTCTTCATATACTTAAATACAAACAAAAAAAATCTTTGGTAAGAAAACAATCACTCAACATGACAAAAAAGACTATTTAACAAAGATTTTTTGAAAAGAAGAAAAGAAAATGATTTGCTGTAACTTCACCTGCGGTTCTGAAACCAAACTTTGATCTGTTTGGGCTCGATGTTGGAGAGAATTGGACATTCTCGTATGAGTTGCTGTCTTCTAAGAGAGCTAGGCTTAGGGCACTCAGTGTAAACTCTCTCAAGAGCTTCCACTTGCTCCGGCGTGTACCTCACATACTTGCCGGAATCCAACCCTTTATCCGGCGACTCTCTGTGCATCGTGTGGACCATCATAGCTCAAAGAGTGAGTAAAAACAAAAAAGACCCAGATGGAGATTCAAGTTAAAGAATGAAAATTTCGAGGAATCTTAGGTTTTGTTTTTGTTTATTGCAGTTGCTGGGTTATTTTCAAGGGTAGGCTCTCCGGGTAGAGAGAGCCTCCACTCACATTCATGAGATAATGGTGGGAAAAAAGAAGAGTTTGGGAAAGGAAAAAAAAAAGATATGGTTTTTTTGTTTGTTAACTATTCTTTTTTCGTTGTGCTTCCTTTCGGTTATTTTTTTGAATGAAGAGAAGAAAACGCCAGAGGAATGGCGAGGAAGGAGAAGAAGATAAGAGGAGCAAGAAAAGGAAGCAAAGTAGGGGTCTTTATCTCAGACGCCAATCTCGAGATTCTTTTAAGACATGGACAAAAAAAATTTAACTGTTGAAAGAAATTAGTTTTCTTTTCTTTTGTGTGGCGCGAGAGACAGAAGAGAGAGAGGACTTGCAAGAACATAACAGCATGAAGGAAGAGAAAAAACAAAAATAAAAACAAAAACAAAAAGATTTATGAAAATTGAAACGTAAAAATATGTTTTTGCTATTAAGGGTTGTTTTAGAGTACTCAATTTCGTCGTTTTATTGCAAAAGAAAAAAATGTGTTTTTAACTTAACGTCGCTATAGATTATTATGTTTGAATAAAACTAAAAATGGTGTTGTTATGCACAAAACCATCAATCTTGTTTTGTCGTATCAATTAAAAAAATAATTAGCATTTAATTAATTGGAGGCGAAGCAGGATAAAGGGAAAAGACAATAAAGGAGAAAAGCCAACACACGCAAAACAGTCTCTGCAAAACCCATCTGTTTTTTTACTCTACCTAGAACAGTAATGATAAAATTATGTATATAAAATTAAAAACAATTAACTAACTAAATAAGGAGGCAGAGAGACAGGCCAATCTTTGTTTTTTTTTATTCTTTACTTTCCAAAATTTAAAATTCTTATTTATTATTCGAGAAACAAAAAATGAAATGGTTGTCAGAAGAAACGGATATTTGACGAAATGGGTCTTTTGCTAACTTAGGGAAAAAAAACTGTTGTCTTTATCTCTGTGAGAAGGACATAACATAAGCTTGTTTCTCTCTCTCTCTCTCCTTATTCCTCTGCTCTCTCTCTGATGATCATGATGATGGTGATGGTGATATATGTTGCATGTACAATAATATCATCATGTTTGTATGTACGTACATCTTTGTATCCACTACGCTGATGATGTATTGATGTATTGATGATATTGCATGCGGAAAATTGTGTAGTGAGCGCGTGAGAAGCGTGAAAGGTCTCTATTTTTTATAAAATAAAAAGTTAATAATTCTGGCAAGCATTCAAAATTTTCATAATTTAATTATAAAATAGAAAAAAAGGAACAATTATCGTTTTGTTGGGCTTAATTCCTTTGATAAGATTCCATGTCAAATATACTTTCAATAATCAGTATAAATAGTTTTACGTACGAATTGATTTAATTTTGGTTTTCAAGAAATAAGAAAAAGAGGAGAAGACAAGTGTGGCATTGTTCAGTACAATCTGTGTTTGGTTCTGAAACGACTTCAATTGGGTAATATCGATATGTACAGAATCAATGTCCGGACAAACGGCTAACTTCTTATAACTACGGTCTACGTATTAATATACTATGGGACAAAGTAAAAGAATACGTAAGTTTGTGTATAGTAGTTATAAGTAATTAATAATGATAATACGGAGAAAGAAAGAGAGAGTAAATAAGAATTAAATGAAGGAGGGATCATGTGAGGTCTCATCATGAGTCCAACTTTGTGCATGCGCTTCGATTTTCTACATGGCAGATATACCCACGTAGCCCCCTATACTCCTTTATTTAACGTTTTGTTTTTCTAAATTAAAAAAATACAAACTACTAATACTTTTTCTCTATCGAATACACCCAAATATATATTCTTTTCAAGTTCTATTCTTTTCATAAAACACCACTTAACTACATAATATTACGAGGTTTCTTCTCGCGCCACTCAAAAACATATTTGTTTTGAGTTTTGAATTCTAAGTTTATTTCGTATCACGAGGCATGAACTCCTCCTACATGTACATTATATTCGTATATTTTATGGTGGAGAGGGATATGCACAACCCATGATTAATGTAGCACCTATGCATTCATAAAAGACAACATTCTGTAACTTAAATATATTAAGCCCTATATGTAATCATTAATGAGTCGGCATTTTGCATTTTGACTGTTCTCTGTTTCCTTGGCTTGAATCATCTGAAAGGAAGAGAATGTATAGACCCCATCACATTATACATTATGCAGTGCTCTTTCCTAAAAGGCTTTGGATGCTTTCATAATAAGGAAAAAATAAAAGTATAAATATAGTGAGTAGTTTGGTTGCTGGAGAAAAAAGAATGTCAAACCTTTTAATTTGACAATATCTATCTTTACAAAATAATAATTGGCTTTAGTCATATCTATTTATTTGTGGTGACAACTTTTTAATTTTAGCAAGAGGCATGGAGCATAAGAGTACCCCACTGGGCCAAGTCCACTTACTCTTGTTCCCATGTCACACACTACATACATATACATTGCTTGATTTCCCAAATTTTCAATGTTTTCTTTACTTTTTCCACCATTGATATACTTCTTTTTGGAGCCCCATATAAATGGATGTATAGATCTACGTTTCATATATGAATTATGTATAAAGTTTCATGTTCTTATCAGTCTCATTAATTTTGTATGTCTTTCTTACAAAACATGTTTTTTTTTGTCAACAAGTGTATTTGGACGTTCGAGGCTAACGAGATACCACCAAAGAAAAACCTAATTTCATGGAGCCGAGGTTCGAACGAAAAGCTTTGAAAGATGATATAAACTAATGTAATATTTCCGAATAAGTTGAGAAAATTAATTAGTACAATGAGTGCAGTCTAATGTCTAATATCATATAACATCGAGTGGAGATGTGAAAGTTAACATCGTTAAATATAATCATTTTACATAGTATCACCAATGCAACACGATCTCACTATCATCTTAATAAGTAAGTTGCGAAGAATACAATAATGGTTGGCCAGAGTTGGATCGAAATCAGAGATCAATTTTCGTTGAACACAACATTTCTGTAATCACTACAAGATTTACATGGATTTGCAAGTTCCAAAACCAGGACGTATGTATCAACTTATTTATTCTGTTAAAATACTCGTTATGTAGTCTATAAAGCTAAACACAACAACTAAGAATTCATAAATCAAACTTCATATATATAAATTACCTGTTATGTAGTCTATAAAGCGAAATAACAACAATAAAGCATCCATAATAGCTAATCAAACTTTATTATAAACTCTGTATATACACAATACAAAGTAAACCAAAAACAATAACATGAGTTTACTCCATAAATGGGAAATCGATGTAGCAATGATATTGAAATCACATACTCAGTGGAAAGAAAAAGCACAAGTGTCTTTTTATACCACTCTATGGAATGAAATGAAAGTTAACATAAAAAAGTCAAATGAAAAGCCCTAACTTTGTCACAAGTCACAATTGTGTTCTTCTTGCTTTGCTTGAATCTCACATCTCTTTCTCTCTCTCTTGTTCCTATTGTTTTAAGGAGAGAGACAGAGGTGGAGAGAGGGACCCATGCATGGGCATGATAGAGGTGTAAAGTCAGGCATGGATAGAAAGAAAGGCTCCAAGTTTGATAGGCTGCTCATGCATATATAGTATCGATCATATAATATTCGTATATACATATACATTTAATAATTATGAGTGGGATTAAAGTTTGTGGTTATCACTCGCCATGAGGTTAACAATCGAACTTATAATAAAAGACGTACCAAAAGTATTTTTTTTTGCCATTACGTCATATGACAACATTGATTTTTATTTGAAGAAAGAAGAAGACTAGAAGAGGATCGTTTCCATCAAGTAACGATCCGTTTGTCAAAAGATTTTAATATTCAATCATATAATACTCAATATATGATTTACCAGGAAGAGATAGCCAGTTGGTTTATCAATATATTTTTTTTCCTTCATCAATATCTCTTTCTCCATACAATGTCGACTATTTTAGTTATAGCTACAAAAGGTTATAAGAAAAAAAATCAAGTTACAATAGCGTTACTAGCACCAAAGGGAAGTGGCCTATAGCTAATGGAATATAGTAAACCTTCCATATTATAGATCCCACACGGCACAAACATATGAAGAAGAAGAAAAAAAATGCATTATGCTTTGCTCTCTTTTCTAATGAAACTTTCTTGCAATCATTCCCTATGATTTGAGTTATACCATATCTTCACTCACACCAAACATATGTACCATACCTTTCTAAACACACACACACGCGCGACACCACTGGATGTATGTGTATGTGACCTAACTCACAATGCATAAACCTTTTGATGCAGTCGACATTTGGAAACATTCCAATATATCTTGTATTCTTGTTATATGTTTTTTGTTAATTTTTTTTGTTTCTCTCTGACCAAAGAACAAAAAAACTCAGTATTTTCCCTTTTTTATACTTGGAACATTTTTGGAAGTTGTAAGGATATCCAATTCATATAAAAGGTTCTCAGATTTTAGGGTTCACGAGTAATTTTTTATGACAACGTTTTTTTTGTCACTTCGATAAGTATATATATATCAGATGATCATGCCAGTAAACTAGTCCGAAATACATTTTTATAAATCGTTTCAATAAACAAACAAACAAAAACTCAATAAGCAGCTGCAGCACCAACAACTACAATTTATCGGTTCATTTTATGGAAGTCGTTTTCAAACGAATCTAGGAAGATAGAATCACATATTTATGTTTTTAAATTTTGCTCTGAAGAAAACATCCCATGATATGACTTTGAAATGATTAATGAGCAAATTGGTTTTACTGTGGATATATACCTGTTTTAACTTGTGAAAATCTCATATCGTAATTGTATGCTATATAGCCTAAAGTCAATTTTTGCCGACTTATAGAGACTCGAGAAGGAAACACATGTGTCATTATACATTACACTAGATTACTTTGATTTTGTTTAAATGAACTTTTGTTTTAAAAAGTCTGAAAAATTTCACATCAACTGTCCAAACTCCAAAGAGACAGTAACTAAAGCGCAATAAGCCAACAACCCAAACTTCAGCCAGAAGCTGTCTGAAATTCAAAGCAATGCTTTTAAGGAACCTTATTAAATCAGAGTTTATAAATATAGAAAAGGCGCAAGAGAACAAAACATGACTTCAGAAATATGAATTGTCTGGAAATGAAATGATTATGCTTAGTGCATAATAAAGTGAAAATTTTAGAATATTCCATCTTCTTCCCAAAAACGAACGAATTTGGTCGAAGAAAATATTCAAATTAACGATGAACATTAAACTGAATTTAATCCGAACAATCTAACGAATGTTCTTTCTATAATGGTCTCATAAACCCTCAAGCCAAACATAGTTTAAACAATTATTTTCAAGAACATATGAGAAAATTTTTACTCTGGAAAAATCTATATAATCTTTAACCTTGTGTTTAGTTTTTGGTTTTTAAGTAAGAAACTTTATTCATATAGCCTTTAATTTTTAGTATATGTTATTAAATAAAATGAAAATTTAGTTTTTTTAGTTCTTAGCAATCGAAGCCAAAAAAAAAGAAAAGAAAGTGTGAATGCCCATTTGCGCCAGACTCTTCTCCAGAAGAAGGATTCCTTTGACAAATATTTTGGTTGACCTCGAGTTAAAGGGCCTCTCGTGTCACTGATCCATCACCAAGAAATGGAATAGAGATTTGCTGATGGAGCTGTTTTTCCCGAATGATATATATTGATATCACTCTCAAAATGAAGCCGGCAATATCCTCCAATGACATGTGCTAGAAGTTTAACAAGAGTGCATTCTGGTTATTGGCTTGCATCTCAATGAGAAAACAATGAAGCCTTAAGAGAAGCTCTGATGCAACCAAATATGGTCTCTCTATCTCGGTCAAGATCAAAGTCTCTCTATCGAAAATGCTAAGTGGTGCTATTCCAGTGACTGACAAGAAGATTGACTCAAGACATCAAGTGTATGCGATGGAAGGTGAATCCACCAACCATTTTTCCATTTTCATGTACTTTAGCCAAACAGGTATGTGCATCGTCTAACTTTCCTTCTTCTGCTGGTGGTTTTGGTGAGGATTATGTTTTTCATGATATGCATTACTTTTTTTATTTCTGAAAATAATGTGGACATCCCTGTACAGATAAGAAGATCGTATCCTTAGATTCTGTGGATGTTATAGCAAAACAGAAATGTTTTCATCTTTGAAAGTGTCTCCTTTCTGGTTCTTGATACGCTAGAAAAGGTAGATAGGACATGAAGCAATGGCCACATGCTCAAGTATTGATCTTAGAAGAGGCTATGAATGATTAATGCTCAGCTAGAAAGGATACTTTAGAGTGGACTCCCCTAAAGCCAACTGAGTGAAGTGAAACATTAGAGCCTCGCAACAAGTAGACAAAACTAGGTCGAGCTGCTTGGGTTCTAAATGAGAAATGTCAGGTATTAATGCATAGCAGAAGAGCCTTCAGTGCGACCAATCTTACGTAGCTTCGAGCTATCCTGTGTGGCTCAAAGAGTTTTCTGAATTTGAAAATAAAGTTATCTCTATGTAGTTCTCAGTTTTTGTCAAAGCCGAAACCTGCAAGTTTCGGAAAACTATATAGCAGTCATTGCATATAGCAAAAAAAAAACCTGCAACGCCCATATTTACATTTTTTTTTGTCTGCAAAATGGATTAGTGACCATTCAAACTCTAAATTCAATTCTCAAAAATCAAAATCATAGCAAATAAGGCTAATGATATTAGCTAAGTTTCCCAAACATCAATTCATTGGCAAAGAATATCATTTTCGTACAACAATACTTTCAATCACACTTTTCATTTCTTTGCTCTGTTTTATTTCTAATCACTAAAAAAACAAAGCCACCACCCTAGCTGCTCCAAGCAATAACCTATACACAGTCTACAGAGAGTGTCCAAAACACTAAAAACAATATTTCACTGAGACCAACTTCCACCCAAAATAGAAACTAAACTTGTGGTTGTGCAGGAACCTTACTCAAGATCTACCATTAGGAGCCATGACTGATTTCTTAGACCTGAGACTGGAACTTGCTTCTGAAGCGTTCTCATCAGAGTTTGCCTCCTCCTCCTCCTCCTCCTCCTTGCGGTCTCCATTCTTCTTCTTGGCATTGAGAAACCGGCCTCCACATCCTCTAGGCCGTCTTATCGCATGCAAATGCCGAGATTCATGCATATATGGCTGGAAACAAGTAATAAGACCATATCAGGGAAGGAATCAACCAAACAAATCACATGTTTCGCCCGCAGGGATTTTCACCTTCTTTGACTTGATTGCTCTATCCCGTGCCTCAAGTTTTGCCCGGGATTGCCTACGCCTGAGTATACCGTGGTATTGTTTTGCATTAACAAAAACAGGTTCCTCGATGGCATCACATTGCAATGGAACCCCTTGTTGCTGTATTCCCATTAACTGCAATTGGACCTGGAAAAACCATAAAAAATGTAAAACAAAAGCTTTTTCCATATTCAGAATGCAGGACATTGAGGCTGAGTAATAATAATACATACCCCAGGAAAGGGATGTGGATGATACGCTTGCTGTGCAAAGACACTTCTGTAGTAAGGATCAGGATATGGGTAGAGCCCATGCGCCTTCAAACAAACACACACAAAACCAAACACAGTAGCATCTCAAATTCTCAACAAGAAAAGGTTGACAAGCTTAGCATTACTTGGATTCAATACTATTACACTGCATCCCAAGTCTGTTTTCCAAAGCAATCAAAGTTTACATCCGCATTAAGTCTAAACTTGCAGAAAGGGCGATATTCACAGGACGAAAAAAGTCAAAAAATTCCTGCTTGAAATAGCTCAAACAGAAGTCCAGAAAATTTTGGTATTGAAAGCCTCAAGTCAAAAACTTGCTGCATCAATAAAGCCAGATGTTACCACCACTTTGATTACAAAGATAGGAGCATTACACGAAACCAAACCAAATGACTCATAATAGGAAGCAAGATCAAACGAAACTAAAACCAAACGTCTTATAACTGAAAGCAAGATCACACGAAAGTAAGCCAAAAATCTTATAACCGAAAACAAGATCACAAGAAAGTAAACCAAACATCACATAACAAAAAGCCACATCTAGTCCTGCACAAATACTCGAGAATTCAGTTCAGATCGAGAGAAATTACCATCGGTTCTGAATAGACGGAGCTTGTATCTATAGTTTCGGAACTTCGTCCTGAAGGAACCGGTGGGCGGGTTTGGGAATCTGGACGTTCTTCTTGCTTCTTATGACTTTCATTGTTATCTGGCCAATCAACATACCACCAAGAATCAGCGTAAAAACAGGCACGAAGAGAAACAAAACCAGAGCATAAAAACTAGGAATCCGTTATAGTAAGAAACAAAACCAGAGAGCTCATGCACTGAAGAAGTCATGATTCATGAGACTGTCCTTATCCTAGTTACAAGTCTTGAAATCTCCAAGGAGCAACATGTAACAACAACAACCACAAAGCACAAAAAAAGTCAGTACACGATTTACTTTGAAGCTAAGAGCTTGAGAATCGGAATTCAATTACCAACCCCCCCCCCCCAAAAAAAACAAAAATCATAAAACGAGATTCCCGTCATTTTCCGGGAATCCAAGCAGAATTCAATCACAACCCAACAATCTAAACCAATATAGAAATCAATCTTAACCTCTGATTTCACATCTCGACTTAACACAGCAAAAGCATTTCCCAGAAAACGAGAAGCAGTACACAAGGGCACAGGGAAACCACAAAAAGCTATAATTTTCAAAATCGTGGTGGGAAAAGACAACAAAAGAATTACCTGGATTTTATAAAAATAATTAAGCTGATGCAATCTCTGGATCTTACCCTCTCTCAGAAAATCGATAAAGGTCTCTCCTTTTTCTTTTTTTGGTTCTCTAAGGAAGAGACGAAATGACAAACAGAGGCCTAAACGGGCTAGATCCCAAGGAACACGGCGTGTTGTTCTTCTGATAGACCCCTACACTTCAGATCGTCCTTCTCTACCATTCATAAACCTCATGCCGTTTTCCCAGTCACAGTGATAGGTCAACTTCAAACCATGAGGATGTGTAGGACTGGAAACGGCACGAAATGTAACAGTAAGAAGGAGGCAATATAGTTAGGACAAGTGGCGAACGGAAGAGACAGCCATAGTAGGTGAGGACGGGCAGATCTGAATAGTTGCCCGAATATGTTCTCAATTTGTTCGACGCCACTAGTTTCGCCTGGCCCCACCTCTGCCCGTTGCCCCGACATACATCTTTTGTTTGTGAGTCATCATGAAACTATCCGGTATCGAAAACGAAGATTCGGTTCGGTTTAGGTTTTATTTGTAAATCAGAAGTGGACTGAATTTAGACTGGTTTGACTTCGGTTGAGTTTAGGGTTTGGGCTCTGAAAAAAAGAGTGATGATATGTGAAATAGAAAGATTTAAAGAGTTTGTGTATATATATATATATTTTTTAGGATGTTAATTCGCAATTTCATGTATGTATGTTAAAAAAATAGCTACATTTTAAATTTTATGTATGTTTAAAAAATTGCTAGAAGGATAAAACCTCCTAAGATTTGTATAGTTTTTGTATGCATGTGTGTGTGCTTAATATTTTTTTGCTTCTCTTTTCTTACTCTTCCAAACCCGTTTCTTGATGCTCAAGAAATGATGTTTCTTGAGTCCCCTGCGTACCGCTTTCTACCTTGTTGGCTTTCTTGCTGAGTTATGCTGGAGTTGGAACTAGTTTTATGAAATCTGCTTTTCAAAAGCGTTTGGTACTATGGTTTCTAGCAGATGAAGGTAACTCATCTTTGATTCAATGTATCTATAAAATATGTATATATATATATATATATATATTGCTTAACAGTTTAGAACTAACATAAATAGAAAAAAAATACATTTGAAACCCCATAAACACATCACATTTAAATCCTTTTTAAGAAAACACTTATATGTATTTTCTACAATAATTCTCACTCAAAAGTATGATTCACTTTTAAAAAAAACGATATGCCACTCTTTAAATTATAATATTGTTTTTTGAAAAGTTAAATGGTACAAAATTGAGATTAAATTAGTTTAGTAACAATTTGACTCTTTCGAAAATCTATCCTAATCAACAAAAATCATGTAATAACCATTTAATTATTCACATTCTTTTAATCAAAAATGAAATTAGAAATGAAAATCAAATATCATCATTTATAAAAAAAATAACCTAAATTTTAGAAAAATACATATTTTGATTGATAATAATATAAACTTAAATTATATTTTATATGTAAATTTTATAACACCGGTCTAATTATCTAAACAGTTTTAGGAGTTTACTCTTGTTAATAAAAAAATATATACTTCAATCAAATTAATATTTTTTAAAATTTATTTGATGGTGGATAGACTGACAAACTATTCAAAATTATTCTTTTTGAATTTTTATGGTAACTAATCTTGTGATCTTAGGTGAAAATTTATCTAAATAGTAAGTATATATTTGTTATTATTTACCAAATTAACATGCTTTATACTTATTTGTAAGTGGAGAAATTGAAATCGTTCTTTGTTGATTTTCTAAGAAATAGAATACTTTTCCAAAATAAAATAGTTTTTACATGTAGTTCATGTTTTAGATTTAAAAACTGTTATGTACAACTAAAATGTCTAAAAAACAAGAAAAAAATAAAAGATTAAACCGAGCCAAATTTCGGAATTGGACACCATAAAAATATTTCGGAATTGGACACCATTTAATTTTAAAAAAATTAAATGGTGCAAAATTGAGATTAAATTAGTTTGGTAACAATTTGAATCTTCCTTAAATCTATCCTAATCAACATAAATCATGTAATAACCATTTAATTGTTCACATTCTTTTAATCAAAAATGAAATTAAAAATTAAAATCAAATATCATCATTTACAAGAAAATAAGCTAAATTTTAGGAAAATGCATAATTCTGATTAATAATAATATAAACTTAAATTGTTTTGTTATTTTATATGTAAATTCTATACCACCAGTCTAATTATCTTAATAGTTTTAGGAGTTTACTCTTGTTGATAAAAAAATATACTTTAATCAAATTAATATTTTTAATTTTATTTGATGATGGAAAGACCTATAAGAAATTCAAATTTATTCTTTTTGAATTTTTATGGTAATTAATCTTGTAATTTTAGGTGAAAAATTATCTAAATAGTAACTATATATTTTCTATTAGTTACCAAATTAACATGCTTTATAACTATTCGTAAGTGGACAAATTGAAATCGTGCTTTGTTGATTTTCTAAGAAATATAATACTTTTCCAAAATAAAATAGTTTTAGATGCAGTTCATGTTTTAAATTTCACAACTGTTATGTATAACTAAAATGTCTAAAAAAACAAGAAAAAAATTAAAAGATTAAACCGAGCCAAAATTCGGAATTGGACACCATGAAAATATATAAACCACAATTTTTTTTTTTTACTCTACTTGAGTCTTGAACAATCAAATAATGTTTATTCCGTGCATACAAAGTCATCTAGTATATCATGTGTTTCTATTGTTACAAATTGATGACAATATCTCTTGTTGTAATGATGCTTCCGAACCATCTTCGGCCCGTGTCTTCATTCGTTGGCGTTATTATTTAGAAGAACAAAGATTCCCTGACACACTGTCACAGACACATAATCAAATTTAAGATACTACATTTCCTCTTATATTCCATAATTCTATTTCCTATCATAGCATTTATAGCCACTATCAGAGGTTTAGTGTAGCCATTAATATTTCGTAGCTGGCTAACAGAAAGAATAATACCAAAGTTTTCTGAATCTTACAGCTTCCAGTCTCCAATATACTCTTAAGTCAAACCGGACTACTCTGTGGGTGGTGCTAAGACGAGACGAAGATAAGGTCCGAACGATGAGCGAGAGGGGGAGTTTAGTCTTCACAAGTCACCGGAGTTTGGCCGGAGCGTCAAAAAGCTTTAGAGATGTGTTCATGCCTCCTCCGGGAGATGAGGTATTTGAGAGGAGCGAACGTTGGGAAGAAGATGACGTGGAGCTCCGGTGGGCGGCGCTTGAGAGATTGCCGACGTACCATACGTTACGAAAAGCGATGCTGCCACAAACAACGGTTAGTGGGAAGATTGGGTTAGAGGAGGTTGACATAAAGAATCTTGCAGCTAAGGAGAAGAAACAACTTATGGAAATGATCTTTAAATTCGTTGAGGACGATAACGAGAAGTTCCTTCGCCGATTGAGAGAAAGAGTAGACAGGTAAAAAACAAAAAACAAAATAGAAAATCCGACTCTATAATCGTTTTATTTATAACTTTGGTTTGTGAGAACAGAGTGAGAATCGAAGTCCCGAAGATTGAAGTAAGGTATGAGAATATATCAGTGGAAGGAGATGTGCGTAGTGCAAGCAGAGCGCTTCCTACTCTCTTCAAAGCCACTTTGAATACAATCGAGGTTCTCTCTTGTTGTTTTTTTTCTTGGTGTAACTTTGTCTTGTTTAAGCTCTTATTTATATGTACAATGATGCAGCTTTAATTAGGATCTCTCTGCTTTATATTATCTTTCTTATCTAGAGCATCCTTGGATTGTCCACCTTCTTCCATCTAAAAAGAGGAAGATTCAGATCCTTAAAGATATCAGTGGCATTGTCAAACCATCAAAGTAACTAAAGCAAAATGCTACAATGGTCGTTGCTATATTATATATCTTGGAAGCAGAATATATTGAGTTACTTCGTTACTGAACATTTACAGGATGACCTTATTACTTGGTCCACCAAGTTCGGGGAAAACAACTTTGTTACAAGCTTTGGCTGGAAAGCTCGATGACACCCTCCAGGTTTGCCTATCTCATATATATATAGATCGAAATCTCGTGGTTGAGATAACATATGTATCGCTTATATGCTCTGTTAAATGGCAAACAGATGACAGGGAAGATAACTTACTGCGGCCACGAGTTCAGCGAGTTTATTCCTCAAAAGACATGTGCCTACATTAGTCAACATGATCTTCACTTTGGAGAAATGACGGTGAGAGAGACATTGGATTTTTCGGGACGATCTTTAGGTGTTGGTACTAGGTACCAGCTGCTGGCTGAGCTATCAACGAGGGAGAGAAGAGCAGGAATAAAACCAGACCCTGAGATTGACGCTTTCATGAAATCAATTGCTATACCAGGACAAGAAACTAGTTTGGTTACTGACTATGTACTTAAGGTACAGTTTCTTTTGCGTCTATCTCTTTTCTAACAAAGTGAACAAAAAAAACTATATTTTGTGCTCATCTTTGGTAAACGCCACTTGATAGATACTAGGTCTGGACATATGTGCCGACATACTTGTTGGAGATGTGATGAGACGAGGTGTTTCTGGTGGACAGAAGAAGCGTATAACAACAGGTAAAACATTGAGCATACATTTTTTCATTTTGATATCCCCTCACTATGTAAGGGTGAAGACATATGTTTTATAAACTCAGATGGCTCTTGTCTAAACTGAGCAGGAGAGATGTTGGTAGGACCGGCTACAGCATTTTTCATGGATGAAATATCAACAGGGTTGGATAGTTCCACAACATTCCAAATCTGCAACTTCATGAGACAATTAGTTCATATCTTGGATGTTACAATGATTATCTCGCTTCTACAACCTGCACCCGAGACATTTGAGCTATTCGACGACATTATCCTGCTCTCAGATGGCCAAATTGTCTACCAGGGTCCAAGGGAGAATGTTCTTGAATTCTTTGACTACATGGGTTTCCAATGTCCTGAAAGAAAAGGTGTAGCTGACTTTTTGCAAGAAATAACGTCTAAGAAGGACCAAGAACAGTATTGGAAAAGGATTGAACAACCTTACAGCTATGTGTCTGTAAGTGATTTTGCAAGTGGTTTTAATTCTTTTCACACCGGGCAGCAACTTACTTCGGAACTCAGGGCTCCCTATGACAAAACCAAAACCCATCCTGCTGCACTAGTGACACAAAAGTACGGTATATCAAACTGGGAGTTGTTCAAGGCATGCTTTGGTAGAGAATCGCTGCTTATGAAACGTAACTCCTTTGTGTATCTGTTCAAGACCGTCCAGATAACCATCATGTCTTTGATTGCCATGACAGTCTTTTTTAGGACAGAAATGCATGTCGGCTCAGTGCAAGATGGTCAAAAGTTCTATGGTGCTCTTTTTTTCAGCTTGATCAATGTAATGTTTAATGGAATGGCTGAGCTAGCATTTACATTGATGAGGCTCCCGGTTTTCTACAAGCAGAGGGACTTCTTCTTCTATCCTCCATGGGCTTTTGCCTTACCAGCGTGGCTTCTGAAGATTCCATTATCTCTTATCGAATCAGGAATTTGGATTGCTCTCACGTACTACACTATCGGTTTTGCTCCTTCCGCTGCCAGGTACATTTCCTTGCTTCTAGTGCTCATGAATATCCATAGGGGAGCTTTCTTTATATTCTTCTACTTTCATTCTCTTGAACTAACCAAACTTGTGCCATTAGGTTTTTCCGGCAGTTTCTGGCATACTTCTGTGTGAATCAGATGGCCCTTTCCTTGTTTAGATTCCTTGGAGCCGTTGGAAGAACAGAAGTAGTCTCCAACTCGGCCGGGACCTTCACATTGCTAATTGTATTCGTTCTTGGAGGCTTCATTATTGCTAAAGGTAAGTAGATGATCTCTTTTTACGCAGGAACAAAGTAAAATAAACAATACGAATTCTAATGGATAGTGAAACATAAAATGAAGTCCTTAGAGATGACATTGCTTATCACAGAACATATAAAAAACTATTTGAACTACATAATCAAATAAAACAGTCCCATTTCTAATGGAGTAGTGTCTCTTGATATCATTTTCGGCTTCTCTCTATGAGATTGTTAAGTGAAACATATTATATATTTTTCTCCACAGACGATCTCCCACAATGGATGACTTGGGCCTATTATATATCCCCCATGATGTATGGACAGACTGCTATTCTTATGAATGAATTTCTGGATGAGCGATGGGGTGCGGTAAGGTTTCACCAAGTCCTCATCTGAATAACTTCTCTTTGCCCAAGTGTGATGCAAAAATCTGTTATGTTACATATTGCAGCCAAACAATGATATCCGCATCAACGCGAAAACAGTTGGAGAAGTGCTTCTGAAGAGCCGGGGCTTCTTTACAGAGCCATATTGGTTTTGGATCTGTATCGTTGCGCTACTTGGCTTTTCGTTGTTGTTCAACCTGTTTTACATAATAGCCTTGATGTATTTGAACCGTAAGTGCTCTTCTTTCCAAAATATCAGCTATTCAAGACTTTGGACAAGAATCATTTTTTGTTTTGTGTGTGTAATTGACAAGGTCTTGAAATTTGTTTCCTTTAGCTCTAGGTAACTCCAAATCTACTGTTGTGGAAGAAGATAAAGGAAAACGGAAAGGGAATAGCCGTGGAACAGAAGGTTTATTTCCTAATTATCTTTTTTTTTCTTTCGATTTGTTCTCTCTTGACACTAGACTATGTGCCAAGGACTCTACATCTTGTTTCTGACTGTGGACTAAGTTGTTGTAGGTTCTTTTGTGGAACTCAATATTCGTTCAACTCATGGGCCAAAGAAAGGAATGGTGTTACCTTTCCAACCGCTTTCTCTTGCATTCAACAATGTGAACTGCTACGTGGATATGCCCGCTGTAAGTAATAGCTCTGTCTCGTAATTCTTTCTCTATGTAGACTTAAACCACTTCCGTGTATGGCTATTACAAATGCACCTTAAGTTTCATTCGTTGTTTCCTTTAAATATTGCAGGAAATGAAGGCTCAAGGAGTTGAAGGCGATCGCCTTCAGTTACTAAGAGACGTCGGTGGAGCTTTTAGACCAGGCATACTGACAGCATTGGTCGGTGTTAGTGGTGCAGGTAAGACAACCTTAATGGATGTTCTATCTGGCAGGAAAACAGGAGGCTACATTGAAGGGACTATTAGCATATCAGGTTACCCTAAGAACCAAGCAACATTTGCCCGAGTCACTGGTTACTGTGAACAAAATGATATCCATTCTCCACATGTAACGGTTTATGAATCCCTCATCTATTCAGCCTGGCTTCGTCTTTCAGCTGATATAGATGCCAAAACGCGAGAGGCAAGTATTTTTACTATGCTTAAAATTTTCACTGTTTTCTCATAACTGCTCACAAGATTTTATAAAGTGGTAACCTCTTTTGCCTATTTATGTGATTGATAGATGTTTGTTGAAGAAGTGATGGAGTTGGTAGAGCTCAAACCCCTTAGAAATTCTATAGTTGGCCTCCCTGGAGAAGATGGTCTCTCAACGGAACAGAGGAAGAGGCTTACAATAGCAGTTGAATTAGTAGCTAACCCTTCTTTAATCTTCATGGACGAGCCGACATCTGGTCTTGATGCAAGAGCTGCAGCCATTGTTATGCGCACTGTTAGGAACACCGTTGATACAGGCAGAACCGTTGTTTGTACAATTCACCAGCCTAGCATCGACATTTTCGAATCCTTTGATGAGGTGCTGTGCACTCTACTTTTTGGTACCAAAGTATATGTTGCAAAAGAAAAATTAACGATCATTTTTGGTTTTGATGCAGCTCCTATTGATGAAACGAGGAGGCCAAGTTATATATGCTGGAAGTCTAGGACATCACTCACAAAAACTCATCGAGTACTTTGAGGTGAATCATCTGTCTTTTTCCCTCTTGGCCATATGAAATTTGGATATCCATTGATGTAATTATCTGCAAGCTTACTTTCAGGCTGTTCAAGGGGTTCCAAAGATCAAGGATGGATACAATCCTGCGACTTGGATGCTTGACGTTACTACGCCTACAATGGAGTCACAATTGAGCTTGGACTTTGCTCAAATATTCACCAACTCCTCTCTTTATCGGTATGCATTTTAAGAAAATGCTACTACTAGCTAGACCAGAGTCGGTAAGGAGTTACAATGTCTTTTTTATTACCTGAACTCGATGTTTTACTTCAGGAGCAATCAGGAACTCTTCAAGGAGCTTAGTACTCCATCACTGGGATCAAAGGATCTGTACTTCCGAACCAAGTACTCGCGACCATTTTCTACTCAAACCAAAGCTTGCTTCTGGAAACTGTATTGGTCAAACTGGAGATATCCTCAGTACAATGCCATCCGGTTTCTCATGACAATAGTCATTGGTGTCTTGCTTGGTCTGATTTTCTGGCAAAAAGGAACAAACATGTAAGCCTTTTTCTTTCTCTCGAGTTTCCTCTCTATTCCCATATTTAGACTATGATGATCTTATCAAATATCATCAAAAAATTAAAAAAAACCAAAACAGAGAGAAAGAACAAGACCTGAATAATTTCTCTGGAGCCATGTATGCTGCCGTCTTTTTCCTCGGTGCCACCAACGCTGCAACAGTTCAACCCGCAATTGCCACTGAGCGAACAGTTTTCTACCGCGAAAGAGCCGCCGGAATGTACTCTGCTATGGCCTATGCAATCTCTCAGGTAACCAAACAAACCATTCTAATAACTTTCAATAGAAGTTATAATTGGTTTAGACCACAATCTATCAGCAGACGTCAAACCAAAAAAGGGAACTAAACAAAACTAAAAAATGGTGTTTAGGTGGCAGTAGAAATCATGTACAACGCTCTACAAACCGGTGTATACACGCTAATCCTTTACTCAATGATCGGATACGACTGGACTGTAGCCAAATTCTTCTGGTTCTACTACTACATGCTCGCAAGCTTCATCTACTTTACGCTATACGGTATGATGCTTGTAGCCTTGACACCAAACTATCAAATCGCCGGAATCTGCATGTCCTTCTTCCTCATTCTCTGGAATCTCTTCTCCGGTTTCCTCATTCCTAGACCGGTAAATCATGAAGCAACTGATATTTGATAATAATGAACAAAACTGTTTAAGAGCTAACTAACTTTTGGGGGGACAAACGCAGCAAATACCGATATGGTGGAGATGGTACTACTGGGCAACACCAGTGGCTTGGACATTGTACGGAATCATCACATCTCAAGACAAGGATTCGATAGTGCAGATCGCTGGAGTTGGAGACACGAGTCTGAAAACGTTGCTCAAAGATGGATTCGAACATGACTTCTTACCAGTTGTAGCTGCTGTCCACATCGCATGGATCTTGCTCTTTGTCTTTGTCTTTGCTTATGGTATAAAGTTCCTTAACTTCCAAAGAAGGTGAAAATTTTAATTCAACTCTTTCTTATTAGTATCACATAGAATCTTATTTGACGATTATGCACAATTAGTTTAGTTTATTTATACTTTGGAACTTGCAAAGCTGAGTGAATAATCAAAGTTATGTTGATCGGAGAGAGTCTATGTGTTAGAAATGTTACCTACCGTTCGCATGTAGCATTCATGTCTGTCTTCTCTAGTAGCCAAAGATTCATCTCTTTGTAAATGGAAAGAACATGATAACAAGAGGTTATTCGAACATGCAAACGAATATGTTGAAACATAAAGTCAAGCAACGAAAATCAATCGGCCAAAAAAAGTTAGAACTAAAAAAAGAGAGATTATCAAGCGCTGGAATGGCTTTAACTTTGACCTTTTAGTTATTTGATTAGGTGGAATATTGGAGTATACTGATTATGAATTAGGTAGAACCTTTAGTGATTATGAAAGTTAACCGAAAAATTCTTTCCATTTATTTAAATGTTTTTATAGACATAATTATATTATTATTTTTTTGAAAACTTAATTTTTTTAATTATATATAAGTCAACCAATTATAAGTTATTTAACCCCAATATAATAAGTTATTTAACCCCAATATATGAAGTATTGAATTAAAATGAACAAGAGTGTATAAAATAGTAAACTAACCTCAAGCTAATAGATGGATTTGTTCCAACTCACAACACATAAAATCCATGCTGGATTAACCCATTTGGACAGGCTTTTTTAATTATTATTTTATTTTTTTATGCGACATTTTGCATGACAAAATAAGATTTGTCATGACAGAGAAAAAAAAGGTTTGTCCAATGTTTTTTTTGGGAAATAAAGATTTTTTTCTACATAAGACAAAATTTGGAGGGGTGTTTTCGTAAATATAAGAAGGGAGCTGGTAAAGTGCTCTTTCTTGTAGACTCTCCCGCTCCGCTCAGGTTGTAGTCTCCTTCACTTTCTTTCTCCCTTCTCTGTGCGTTTTTCTTCGGAAACCCTAAAACTCTGAAAGAAGACTCACCGTTGAAATCGGAGCTGTAGCAGCTCTCTTGGAGGAGTTTCCTTCACTTTAATCCGGAGAAATTCAGCTGGGTAAGCTGCTTTGTCCCTTATTTGGTCATTTTCGTTTGTATTTTTTTTTTTGGTTTTAAGTTCTTTTTTTCTCTTCTAGGGTTTTGTAATCTCAATTCAGTTGATGGGTTCGCTTTATCAAGTATAGAAGTTGCATTTTATTTGGAATGTTTCAACTCATTTTGTTATTTTGTTTTCTTCTGCAATTAGTACAGTGAAATGAAATACTTTCTTGTGGAATTTGTCTCAGTTAGAAACTAGAAAGATTGAGGGTGTTTCAATTAAGTAAATAATTTGTTAATTCAATATTGATTTTGGTTGTTTTGTAAAGCTTTGTTTTTTCGTTGGATTTATTGGAAGTCATGCTAAAGGAAATTGTTGCTTCCCCTTAGGGCTATATATATATTGGGAAAAAGAGTAGTGGAATAATTTTATATCCTTATGGGGGAGGAGATTGTTATGGCTGAGGATGGTAGTTTTGCGTCTCATGACGACAGATTATCAGTCCAGATTCATGGTGGTGTTCTTGAAGAGTATGAGAATCCGAGTGTTGATTTTCTTGAGGAATTAGATTCTTACTGGGAGGATGTCAATGATCGGCTAACAATCTCACGAGTTGTGACCGACTCGATTATTAGGGGGATGGTAACTGCAATCGAGTCGGAAGCTGCTGAGAAGATAGCTCAGAAAGACCTTGAATTGTCAAGAATTAAGGAGACACTGTCTCTGTACCATGTGGGCTCTGAAGAGAATGAAGCCTCTGAGCCCCGTTTGATAAACGATAAGGCGTGTCTGGACCCTCCGGAAGGGTTTGCACAAGGGTCCTTAAACAGTCTTAAAAATGTAGCGAGAAAACAGTTGGTGATGCTCGTTGAAGAACTCACCAATTTGAGAAGGTATATTCACGTCAATAGAGCAGGCACCACCGTGGATGATACATTGGGTTTGGGCAGCAGTCCGCATGAGATTGGGTCCAAAACTGTAGATAAAATGCTTGATTCCTTGAAGAGCATTCTAGAGACTGTGTTAAAGCGGAAGAGTGATATGGAGCTCCCCTCCTCGTGGCAGCAGGAGCATGAGTTTCAAAGAGATATTGGGTCTGCAGTGGTGACTAGTTTTGTTAAGAGTCTCAAGGATGAGTATCAACAGAAGTTGTTAGAGAAAGAAGCTGAGTTTGGTGGTAATAAGAGTTTGTTACTTGGAAATATTAAAGAGATTACTGGTCTGCGCCAGGAGTTAGAGGCTATTCGTAAATCGCTTTCGGATCATGAAATTGGGGATATAGAAGCAGGCAGTGATGGGGACCGGAAAAGAGTAGAGAAATTGCACCGCAAGATGTCAGGAAGCCTTAGTTCAGCTACTTCAGTTTTGGACACAGATGGTAAGCATGAGGAGAGTTCTGTTGGCTCAACGGCCGAGAATTCTGAGATTTTAAAACACTTATCCCAGGATGATTTGATCAGTCACTTTAAGACCGAGATGAATAAAATGAAAATAGACCATGATTATGAAATACAGGAGATAACAGAGCAATGTTTTACCTTTAAGCGAAAGTACTTAAATTTAAAGGAAAGGGGTTCTTTTTCTTTTGTGGGGAAGGATAAGGATCTAGAGGCGCTGAAAAAGAAGATCCCATTTGTCATCTCGAAATTGGACAAGATTTTGATGGAAGATGAAAAGTTGGTGTCTGAAGGAAAGAACAATGCTGATTTTAAGAGCCAATTGGATTCTATTCTACTGGAAAATAGCCAACTGAAAGATTCACTTTCTGACGCTGCTAAAAAGATGTCACAGCTTTCTCAAGCTGAGGCAGAAAATCAAAAGTTGATTCGAAAGCTCGAATCAGATGTTGATGATTCTCATGTTGAAGCTTCTATCTCTGAAGATGTTTATAGATGTTTTATGACGGAGTTTCTGGGCCAGATTAAATGTGCACAACAGGAGACAGATTTGGAGCATAGGTTGATAAGAGAAGCTTATGAGTTGATATCGAAAGATCTTGTGGGTAGAGATGCACGTGAAGTCAAGGATGATTTTGAAGACTTTTGTGTCGAGTCTTTCATAATGAAAGAGTGTATATCGGTAGTATACAAAGAAGCCTTGAAGGAAGCAAATAAGAAAATTGTAGAGTTGAACATGCATGTAACAGAAAATGAAGAAGCTCTGAAATCAGAGGTGGTTGACAAGGAAAGACTGAATGAGGAGATTCATTGGCTGGAATGTCTTGTCAAGGAGAAGGAGGATATAGTCCAAACAGCTGAGAATAACTTGGCTGCAGAGAAAAAGAAACTTGAGGTAGTCTCTCAACAGACTAGCGATCTGCTATCTCAGATAGAACAGCAAGAAACCAAAATTCAGGAGAAAAGCGAAGCACTAAGAGTTATTTCGGCACGCGAGCTAGAGAAAATAGAAGACTATGAGACAAAGATATCCGATTTGAGAGAAGAGCTCGAGTTAGCAAGAGCGAGTTGGAAGGAAACCAAAGATGAGAAAAGGATAACTGAGGAGAAGCTATCAGCTACAAAAGCAGAGAAAGAGAGACTTAGAGAGCAACTTCTGTCTCTGGACTTAGTTCCTCCTAAATTGATGCAAGGTTTCAACATTCTCGAGGGCTTGGTAGCAGAAAAGATGCAAAAAACAAATTCCAGGTACTCTTACATCTCATTGCTTTCATTTCCTTGAGAAATGGATATGCAAATACCTTATCCCTTGATGATTCTATAGCATGAAGATAGTAATTATATGAGGACCTTTTTGGCTCTTAGGTTGAAAAACATGCACAGTCAATTAGGCGATCTGTCACATCAAATCAATGAAGTCGAGGGAAAGGCATCGATGTACAAGCAACGATTCGTGAAGAAGTGTCGTGACCTCCAAAAAGCCGAGTCTGAGGTGAGTCTTGATTGCTCTACGCGTCTAAGGCTTCTTTTACGCTCTCGAAGTTTACTACTTTAATATTTAATAGATAGCCCGAGGATTGTGTCCATATCAACAATACATCTACAATCTGTAGCTTTGAAGCCTTCATATCCGTAAGTAGAAGAAGAAACTGTTGTTGGATTAAAGAATATGTTTATATGGATGGTTGTTGAATCGCAGGTTGATCTTCTTGGAGATGAGGTTGAAGCACTTTTGGATCTTCTTGAGAAAATTTATATAGCTCTCGATCATTACTCTCCAGTCCTAAAGCATTACCCTGGCGTAAGCATTACTCTCTACACATGTTTTCTCTTTTTCTATTTAAGATTGGTTTTGATGATCAGGGTACATATTTACTATGCAATAAAGATTTTGCAGATCATTGAGATATTGAAGCTTGTCCGGAGAGAGCTTAGCGGAGAATCAAAGAGACCACCAGCAGATTGATGCGCCCAATCTCTTCCACACTAGTTTATAATTTCTCTTTTTTTGGTGTACAGATCTCTCAGGCTTATTTAATGCTGTTGATGTTTTAGTTTCGACGAGTCATTTTTTGTTCAGTAGATATGGTTTTGGTTATGTACTTGTCATCAACTGAAAAATTGTGATGTTGGATCACTAAGTCTTTTTAATCTTAGATTAACAATTGGATTACACGCCTGATAAATAACATCTTATATTCAAATATATTGAACTTACAACAAGAACTGGAATCTGATCTGCAAAAGCCTTTTCCAGTTCCATAGCCACTGTAATTGATCTACCTCGTTATTGGTCAAATCATTCACCGAAATTATCACTGGTAAACTACAGATTAAGATGATGCAGAAGGAGAGACATGGATTCGTTGTCATGGACATGTTCCCTAATTGACTAAGGAACATCTCCATGAGAATTAACGAAACTCTCTCTGTTTTAAATTGAAACTGTTTGTATAAAGCAATCTGTAGTCTCAAAACAGTATTTACCAAATGTTCGGGCCGGTTTAGGTAAACTTAATCGCCCGCCCCAAACTCTCCTTGACACAACACAAAACAGAGGTTGCGGCTGCAGACATGTTGGCACAATGAAGGCATGACTTGTGGAGCTGACGTGTCGTTCTCAGTATCACATCACCGCTCCAAAAAGCTTGCAATATTAACTATTTAAAACATCAACACTTCACGAGCCTTCCTCCCTCTCTGTCCGAGACACAGCAGAGCAAAATTCGTACTCGACAATGAAGGATACCACCAAGGTTCTTTCTTTCTTCTGTCTTTGCTTTGTTTCCTTTAATTCATTCATTGGACTTTAGTTTATATGAACCTCTTCGTATTCGTGCCTTATTCTTGTCGTTCAAGCAGACTTAGTTTATGAGTAATCTAGTGATGTTCTTGATAACTACTACAGAACTCAACTTATAGTCCAGAGGAAATACTTCTGCATGCAGTCAAGGTATATATACATGGATGATGATTTTGGAACGAAAAAATTAGAAGGTGTTAGTGAAGTTCTGTTACGTAATACTTATGGTAACTCTCTTCCTTACACAGAAGAGAAGATTAGCGAGTGGAGATTTCAGGAATGCTGTGAAAGTACTTGAGGTGCCACATCTCTTCGCCTTTTGTGATCTATCTGTGATCTTTGACTTGATTCAAGTTTCTACTTGTTTATATAGAACCAGGAAGAAGAAGATCACTTACGTGTAGAAGAAAAAACACCTCATGATGAAAATGATGATGATGATGATGACGATGATGAGGAGAAAGATGAAAAATATTGTAGACGTGGGTTTGGTCATGGATACCATCTAGTGAAAGGCCAAATGGGTCATGGCATGGAAGACTACATCGTGGCTGATACAAAAACGGTTAACGGATACAATCTTGGGTTTTACGCTATATTTGACGGACACTCAGGCCGTGATGTTGCGGATTACTTGCAGAACAATCTCTTCGATAACATATTGAGTCAGGTTTCAAAAAGAAAACAAATCAATCACTTAATTTCTCACATAATTTTTAAGACCCTCTGTTTCTGTTTTCTTGAAGCCGGATTTTTGGAAGAATCCTAAGAAGGCCATCAAGAAAGCGTATAAATGTACGGACGACTACATTCTTCATAACGTGGTTGGCCCACGAGGTGGCTCCACGGCTGTGACGGCTATAGTCGTTGACGGGAAGAAAATTGTGGTTGCAAACGTTGGAGATTCAAGAGCAATCTTGTGTCGTAAAAGTGACGTAGTCAAGCAAGTTACGGTCGATCATGAACCTGAGAAGGAGAGAGACCTTGTCGAGAGCAAAGGCGGCTTCATCTCCAAAAAGCCAGGTCCATTTTCATTCCAATTATTTATATATTTGGTGATGAATTGATATACCACCTTTTCCACATTTTTTTACTATTTAAAACATTCATACTATCAAAGTTTCGCGCTCATACAGTTTGTCCTTGCAAAAAAATATAACTTAGTTAAACAAACATCATTAGTTAACGTTTTATTATCAATTTGCATTTTCATATCCGTTATTGGATCATTCCACTATTCCAATATTCCACAATACATCTATGTTACTATGATTAGGTAATGTTCCAAGAGTCGATGGACAACTAGCGATGACACGTGCATTTGGGGATGGAAGGCTTAAAGAACATATTAGTGTGAGGCCGGACATAGAGACTGTCGTGATCCATGGTGACACAATGTTCTTGATCTTGGCAAGCGATGGACTGTGGAAGGTTTGTATAATATGAGTGAACTGTTTTCATTATTTATTAATTGGTCCACCGAAAGATTGGACTAAATTCTGATAGGTTTCTTTTCCAGGTGATGTCGAACGAAGAGGCATGGGACCGAGTCAAAGAGATTGGGAATGCAAAGGAAGCTGCGAAAGCATTAATCGATGAAGCTTTGGCTAGAGGAAGTAAAGATGATATCTCTTGTGTTATTGTTTCCTTCAACTAAGTAAAACCTATAAGTTTAAGCCTTCTGAGTTTACTATAAACTTTATTTCGAATCTAATATAGATATCTGATTAATTAACATACTTTTAAATGGAAATTAACAAAAAAAATAAAACGGAACAAACAAAACGTTGCAAAGAAATATGGAAAAAAAAAGTTACTAACTCAACCTTTTAATCATCACCTTGTATAATATTAAGTTAACTTTTTGGTATAGTAATTTCACCCAAAAAAAAACATAACTCAAAATTATAAATCATTTTAACTAAAATTAACGAAAAAAAAAATTAGTTTGATTCTGAGTTATGAATAAGTTGGATCTTTAATGAAACTAAATTAATGGTAATTCCTGCTGCCAATTAATTTTTATTCATTTATCTTATAGTACTGTGTAATATTTTTAACTAGTCAAAATCAAAACTAAATCTTCTACGTATTTAATTTAACTTTTTTAGATCAATCACAATTTAAGCATTTAGGACAAAATAAACATTGTTTCCATATAAAGTTGTGACTCGATTCGAACCACTGTTAGATACTGCTACAAAAATGCGTATTGAGACCCCTCTCCAAAACCTCAAAAGGATTCAGGACTAGTGGAAGGTCTGATTCTGGAAGGCATTTTCATAAGTCTGTCTCTTTCCATCTTGTTCTTGAAAGAGTGCTTAGGCGTTATGGACATCTTGTTCATGGCGTAATCAAGATCAGCCTCGTCCTCTTCATCACTCTCCTCATCCCCGTTCACAATTATCTCGGCATCATCCTCATCATCATCATCTTCGTCATAGGTCGTTCTCACCGTTGACCAGTAGATGAAATTCCGGGATATAGAGCTTCAGGAACAGCCAAGACAAAGCAAAAACATAGTCAAAAAGAGCATGAAACAACATTTAAGTTCCAAGATTCATTTGAGAACGAGGGAAAAACTCAAAGAGGAAGGGTACAAAGATAGTGAACCTGTTAGAGATTTTCAGCAAGCAAGGGTCAAAGGGGAAGAATGTATCAAGCCTCTCACACCCACCAAAAGCACGGGAAAGCTCAGACTCAAGTAGGTCATCGAAAATGAAGGCGTCCGAGACGATGAACAGGCCACCTGCTTTAGCCTGTCTAAGGAACTCTGCAACTACGGATGGAAGGCATACCTATTCTCAAAACAGAATTCGTTGTAAAGCTTATTACGCATTTGATACTTTGAAACAATTCCAAATAACAGTTGACCTTAGGTGAAAAAACAGATGGGATCAGAGTATATAACTCACCATCAATGGGTTTAGTTTGTGCATTAAAATCGACTCCAATGGTATAAGCTGGGACTGAAAGCGAGGAACATCTAGGATGGATCTCATCCGGAAGCAGAGCACGTACATGATCGCCTGAGTTTACAGTACACAATCAAATACGGGTTTAAAACAAGGATATTTTGGAGGATGAGATAGTAACATTATGATTGTAAAATTTTGAGACAGGAAGAGCTAGAGAATGAAAGCAATATATATATACCTGGCATCCGGAGTAGAAAATCTGATGTGCTTCAGGCCTAATATCATCATTGCAAGTTCTGCAGTAATCCGCACACTCATCTACGAGCCTGAAAATTTAGGCACAACAGAATTAATGTTGCAACAGGCTGAACCTTCAATCAGATCCAACAGTTATGTTTGAGGTAATATTTTTTAGCAGTAACCTTTTCAACATGCTAGCCACAAAGGAAACAGGCAAAAACTTTCCACGAGCCAAGTAGCTAGCTAGATAAGCCACCGCACTCATCCTGTTTTAAAAAGGGGATAACAAAACGACAATGAAGTTTTTATGAGAACAATAAAAGAGCATATCATGCAGAGAATGAGAAGATTTTGACCATAAAGGACAAAGTGAAACTTGCCTCGTAGGTCGAGGCTTGTTGCTGGAGAGATAAATGTCCATCAGCTTACTCGCAAATTTCACACCACAATTTTCAGGATCCAGTGAACATGCATAGAACATCAGAAACTGCAGATGAAACCAAAAGTGAGTCTAAACCGAGACATCTCATGTGGATATGAACCAGAGTTGCTAGAGTCTAGAATGATGAATAATGGTCCAGAATTATGTAAAGGTGATGTAGCTATGTGGCCTACCTGGGTAACTTTTGATTTGTATGTATTCAGAATGAAGTTCTCAAATGACTCGAAGAGGTTTTCAAACACCTAGCCAAACGATTAAAAACAGATCAGCAAAGAAGATTCATAAGTACATGAAGGAAAGCATAAATATGTCAATGAGGTAACATTTGGTGCCATACCTGATCCAGACGACCGGCATTTTGACAGGATTCAAGATGATCAAATGATATGACCATCAATTTGTCCAAACACTCAGAAACTACATTTTCACTTGATGTCTCCTGATTTAGAGATTCCAGTGGAAGCTGCAATAGATATATCAAAGTCCAAACTCTCACAGTCACGCAAAAAAAGTTCTCCACTAACTTGTAATTTAGCAACTTTTGGATGCAAAACGAGAACATAAATAGTCAAAACAAACACTAAGCCTACCTCATCTCCTTCATTCATAATGCCTTCAACTGCATCTTCAAGTTCCATATCAAACATGCCTCTACTAGAGTCATCTTGTGGAATATCATCCCATCCAATCTCCAACTACAAGTATACATCAGCATATCATTCACTTACCATGTTACTTAATGGCCTCATCTGTATAGACATGTTCTGTACTTACATCCAAATCTCGCAGCCTCTCCATCACCATCATAAGAATCATGCGGCCACCAACTTGGCCGATTGAGCTAGTCTCCAACTTTAGTAAGTTCTCCACATATATCACTACCAACTGCAAGACGGTAAGATATTTTCTAGTGAGTTTATCGCCAGCATGAGCTTGCCACTACATTGTCGAAAATTCACCAAAACAAAAGACTCACGTTGTCCTTTTTGTTCATTTTGGGCATTCTCTGAGCGAGCATGGGCAATAATCTCGAGGGAGCAAGAGGAACCAAAAAACAGATTTTCAGAAGGGCTGCATGAACGCGAGAAAGAACTTCTATCTTCTTGTTGATTACACGGGGGTGCGAAAGTTTATTCATTACCGAACGCGGTGGTAGGAAGTTGCTTATGAGCATATTCAGACAAGAGTCCAGATACTTTCCACTAGTGGCAGCCTATGATTAAACAAAAAAAGAGACAAAACCAAAAATTTCTAGCTCCTCATCCAGATTATATAATAGTCAGCATGAGGGTAAATGTTGAGTTGTGTACCAGTGATATGAGTAGGCCCACCAATGCCTCCATGACATGAGGTTTGTGGTCCCACAATGTCATTCCAAAAATCTGAATATAATAACCATTGGGATGAAATCTAAGGTAGAAGGTGGGAAATCCATCTTAAACTTGTTTAACTGGACGCAACTGTAAAGCTCGTGCCATAGAAACTTACCGAAGAAAGAAGCTTTTGATGGTGAATGACATCTATGCAAGCCACGGAGCCTGATAGAGCTTTCAAGACTATCTGCCAAACAAAAGCAAATGAAAACACTTTAGCAAACAGCGAAAAAAAAAGAGGATTGATTCTCGTACAAAGAAAAGAGAGACACACCTCAAGCTGTGCCACTGCAACAGGATCAGAAAACTCTTTGATCTGCATAGCTCTAACAAGCTCATCGTAAAGGTCTGATTCCCCCTGGCATAAGCAAAGGAATAAACTACAATCAGAAAGTATAAATACAAACATATATATGCAAACACATAAGCACAGGAGAAGAAGCAACACTTGTGAGAAACAACACTCACAGTTTGGACAGACGCAAGGGCATTTCTCACGGTATGCACCATATCGGTGTCAGACAAATCAACGTTGCCCACATAGTCCGCCTCGTATAGGCTCGACGGGTTAGTTTGAGCCTCTACTACTCCCATCCTCACTGGACTTTATGTACCGGTTGCTGCTGCTTGAAGTTGGCCAAGAGTGTCGTTATTTTACCTACTCAGAAGTAAAACACTTAGAGTCGAAAGAGCGGAACTTTCCTAAAGTAAAAGAGAACTAAAGATAAATTTCTCAGCTTCCCACATGAACTTACAATTGAGGCACCAGAAACACTCAACTTAACTCACTATGAACAAAATCTGGAAAAAATCGAATTTGAATTTAGACCACGAAAAGGCCAAATTGCTAAGACAAACCCAGAAGAGAGAATCTGTCACACTATAGAAAGATTTCAAATTCCCCCCTAAATCCTCAGAATAGAAACCAAAAACAAATTTATAATTCGATTGTAGCTTATCCAACAGAAATCCGCCATAAATACACAAAATTGAAAGGCTACAACAGAACTGACAAACGATGAATAATTGAAGTAGCTTTGATTTACCTTTGAAAAACAGCTTATGCGAGTAAGAGAGAGAGAGAGAGGAGGCTGGGGAAGACAAAAGGATTCGCTTCGCTTCCGCCAAACCCTTATTTACTAATGCACTGTTCTATTTACGAAAATACCCCTATCTTTTTCTCATGGGCTTATTTATACTTGCAGAATACAGGTGAATAAAAATAAAAGGAAAATTTTCATTTTAATACACCAAATTAATTTTTATTACCAATTTAATACTATTTTTTTTCTTTTCTAATTTGATACATCAATTAAATTTTTAAATTTTTAATTTTTTCTAATCATGATCTTAATTTTTATACTTATTTTTTAAAATTTTGGAGGTTTTATTATTTTTGTGATTTCTTAATATTTTATAGAATTTTAGTATTATTTTATTATTTAAATATTAATATTTTCGAATAAAAAATTAAAAATTAACGGAAATTAACTCTTCAGTAAATAAGTAAATGGTGTTAAATGGATACAATTTCAAAAATTGGTGTATTCTAATGAAAAATAGATTTAATTAATATATTAAATTGTGAATATAAAAGTTTGTGTATTTAATTGATAATAGTAATTAAATTAGTGTATTAAAATAGAATTTTTCTAAATAAAATATACAGGAATATTTGCTAATGTATCTACTCTATTGTCTCTTTGAAGGGTCCAGATTCATGCAACAATTTGATGACATAATCCACCTGATTTGATTCGCGGACTAAAAACTCGTCTATCGCTTGCTTGAAACCTTGATCGAATATGTAATGGCAACTAAATGTTTTCACTGGAAGGTAGCCTCGCTGAATCTTATGCTCACCCTGAGCTCCTGCTTCTACCGTTTTGAGATTAAGCTCTATTGCTGCTTCGATTGCCTGGTAATAGCAAGCTTCAAAATGGAGACTTGGATAATAAGAGTCAGGACGACATCCCCATAGCCGCCCAAATAGAGTATCTCCTCCAATAAGATTCAATGCTCCTGCAACTGGTTCTTCGTTTTCTTCAGCAAGAACAAGCAATACTCCATCTCCCAACTTTGATGCCATGTCGTGGAAGAACTCTCTTGTTAGATAAGGTGTTCCCCATTTGTTATCAGTCGTGTTCCTGTAGAAATCATAGAAGGAATCCCAGTGCTTAGCCTTTATTTCATCTCCTCGCAGCCGTTTCATTTTCAAGTTCTGTGTACCAATCTTTTTGCGTTCTTGCCGGATGTTTTTCCTCTTGCTTTGCTTCATGTCCATCAAGAACTCATCGAAACTTTTATAGCCACGGTTGTTCCAGTGATACTGCATTCCAATCCTCTGCGAGAAGCCTTTCTCCTTCAGTTTGTTCCACTCAGCTTCAGACGGAAAGGTAATATGCAAAGTTGAAACTTGTAACTTAGTTGCTAGTTCTGTCATGGCAGAAACAATAGCATCAAAAACTTGGTCTTTACAAGGACTGTTCCGGACCAAAATCCTAGGACCAGTAACTGGTGTGAAAGGAACACAACATTGGAGTTTAGGATAATATCTTCCGCCAAAACTTCGGTATGCATCAGCCCAAGAGTGATCAAAAACAAATTCACCGTAAGAATGGCTTTTGAGATAAAGTGGAGAAACGCCTAAAATATTCTCAGATTGATCTTTTGCAACGATATGTAATGGCATCCAACCTGTTTCTCCAACGGCACAGCCAGTCTCTTCTAAAGTTGAGAGAAACCCATGCATTAGAAATGGATTATAGCTTTCAGGTTGTGAAGAATCCAAAGCACAAGCATCCCATTCAGATTCTTGTATCTCTGATATTGAAGAAACTACTGAAAGTGAAATCACATTCTTCCTCGAACCTTCCTCGATGCCTGATCCAGTTAGAGGATAATTCGCAAGTGAAACATCGAACTCTCGTACTTCTTGAGACTTCTTAGACTTCCAGAAAATAGCAGTAACTGTGGATGCTCGTCTTGAGCTCCGGACATTTTCTCTCTTCCACAACCTTTCGCAGTGACGATGGCATCGACGAAGAGGAAGCGAAGGTTTGCAGTAGGAAAGTACAATGGCCATGGAGGAGCAGAGCAGAGCAAAAGCGTGAGGAATGTGTGGCTCCCTCACTTAGTTATAAAATATCCTTATCTATTTCTTTTATTTCCTTATGTAGTCCTTGTAGTTTTAAGCTTCTTATTTTTTGGGATTGACCTTCTAGAAATCGCCTCGAAGACCCCAGTAGTAAGCGCCTTGGTAAATCTTGGATCTTAAGCATTAAAGAAATATTATTGTTTCTCTAGCAAAAAAAAATATATATATATAATCAAAGACTATAGAGTAGAGACAGTGAGGCCAACCGAGGTTGTTCACATGACAGTTGACACTGACAACACCATGTTGGTGGTGAGTGATGATTCTAAGTCATAAAAGCATTTCCAAGGTAACACTAAAACACCAAAAATTGGTGTAAAATCTATTCTAATAAAATTGCATAATTTACACCAAATTATTTTTGTTTAGTGTACTGTGAACAGTGTTACACTATATTTAGTGTTATTTGAATATTAAATTTAGTGTTGTGGTTGGAGATGCTTTAAGAGGCCTATCAAAATCCTAACAAACCTTAATTACCTAATTATATCAAATAATGTGGACTTTACTCAATAAACAATCAAAAGCATGATTATTATCTGGCAGCCAATCTTTGATTTTAATATTTGCTCAAGAAGAGATCTTTAGATTTTATGGTCTAATGAAATGAAATGAAGTGATAATTAATTATCAGCTTTCTTGTGTGTTATATTGGAAAATTATTAAAGTTAATTGTGTTTTCGTATCGAATCTATTGATGCACACACACTTATCCTTTACGTCTTTTGTAGGCTTTGTAGCCATGCAAAGTTGACCGTAACGTACCGTACCGACCGGCTGGCAGTGGGTATCGACAGGTTCAGCAAATTGATCATTACGATATATAATAATGTGTGATTATATTCTTTTTTACTAAAAACTTTCGAGAATAATAATATATCATATATAATCAGTAATGATACGAGTACTTACATGTCAATCTTATCTAATTTTCCAGGTAACGAAGGGGGTTAAACGAAGGCCATGTAAGTCCAATGATATCATTTAATATATTCTCATAATTGACCCAAAAATATTGAACAAAAAAGAATAATCAAAACTGTAATGTTTTATTTTTATTTTATTTTCTTACAACGTGCAATTTTGGAATCCAAAGTGTGTGAAAACATTCAGCATTGTTGCACAGCTAATACATCTATGGAAAGAGCCAAAAGAGAAAAAACAACAAGCTGGCACAGCCGTTGGTTTTGAGTTTTGAATTCAACGATTCGTTGGCCTTTTTGAAGTCTTCACCGAGATCTAAGGCGTCTCTCCAAACCAACGGTCCAGATTCGATCCAGCTCTTCTACAAGATATTACTGAAAACAATCACCGTCCTTTGCCTCCTATCAAATACAACCCGCAAAGGAAAAGGGCGAATAAAATACTCCGGCGGTTCTCTCGTCTTCCGACGGCTTTCGTTTCGTCAGAGTTGCTGAGATCCGACATTTATCGTTTAGGTTTGTTGCTTCTATTCAACTCTCTCGGTCGTCGCTTTGGTGTTTTTGATTCCGTCTTTTGTTTTTTCTCCTCGATTTATAGATTTCATTTCTGGAACATTGAGATTGCCATGAAATTTGGATAGCTAGGTTCTTTGTTTTGATTTGGTGTTAAGTGTTTTAGATCGGAATATTCGTTCCAACAGCAAATCATAAGCCTCTCAAACTTGATTATGCTTTGCTGAAGGCTAAATGCTTATTTTTTGGACATGGTTGCTAAAAGGGTTGTGTTATCAGATAACCACTCTGTGGCCATAGGTACCCGTGAATTTGTTTTCATGGATGTGAAACTTGAATGGTTCAATGAGAAGAACTTCGATTGAGCTATATAGTTCGCAGTTTTTATCCAGTGGTTCTAGGCTAAGAATATTTTAGACTTTGTTTCTCAAATCGAACATGAATTGGTGTTTGGAACCTGGAAGCTAGTGAGCTGTGTGCTGCGTGTTTTGTTTACATGATGTGTTAACTTGTGACATGCTTTCTTTGGATAGTTACATGTATATGTTTGATGCTTATGTATTTGGTGGTGGGGTCCTTGAAGGAGAATGAGTGACAAACACATATCAGCTGTATCGTATCTTCTATATTGTTTAATGATTAATAGTTGTATTTCACTTGGATTTCAACTAACACTTGCTTTTGTGCTAGGATTTCATATTTTTTGGTTTGGTTGTGGGGCCACTTAGCCTAGTAATATAATTGTATACGTGATTTGGATATCATTTTCAAGAACTGTTAGTTTATAACTATCTTAACAAACAATAAACCCTTTTTTTTTTAAAGAAGTGATGCATAAGATTCAGGCTCTAATCTGTCTATGAAAAACAATTCTTAGCTGAAAGAGAGTTTTGTACATTTATGTTTGGCCTGTTGAAGCTGGCATCAGGTGTTTCATTATGTCACCATATCTGTCTTTTTCTTGATATGTTTTTTTCAATATCTTTTTCAGTTCAGTAAAAGGTCTGCAAAATGGTTGCTCAGGGATTCACGGTGGATCTTAATAAGCCCCTTGTATTTCAGGTAAATACTGTTTCCCAAGGATTTAAATACTTTATGTCAACTTTGCCTCTAATCACCCAAGATTTTTCTTTTTCTCTTATTTGTTAGCGCTAATTAAAGTTACGTTCTCTTGCTAACCCCTCTTGTCATTGCTTTGGATATTTTACAGGTTGGTCATCTTGGTGAAGCTTACGAGGAATGGGTTCACCAACCCATTGTGACAAAGGAAGGCCCTCGGTTTTTCGAGAGTGACTTTTGGGAGGTATGTAACTTTTCTTTTATTTATATACACTTGTCAATAATAGACAATGTTCAAAAAATCGCTAGGCGGTAGTTAGGCGGTCGATAGGAGCCTAGCGCCTAGAACGACTATTAGAGCTAGGCGTTAAAAATTATTTGATTAGCAACTTCTAAACCGGAAATTGAGCGATTTGGCCGATTTTTGCCGATTTTTGCTGATTTTTGCTGAACCAGACCGCCTAAACCGGATTTCTGATTTTTTCTACCGATTTTAATAAAATCATTTCGGCTGTATATATCTAACCGCCTAGGCGGCGCCTAGGCCGATTTTTTGAACACTGATAATAGGCAATGTCAATAAGCCTCTGATCTCCGTTCTCTGACATATTTGCGATGGAACAGTTTTTGACCCTTACGGTTTGGTGGGCGGTTCCTGTCATTTGGTTGCCAGTTACAGTCTGGTGCATCTCCATGTCAGTAAGCATGGGCCTTTCACTTCCAGAAATCGTCCCGCTGGTAGCCTTGGGAATATTTATCTGGACGTTTATAGAATACTCTCTTCACCGGTTCCTTTTCCACATAAAGACGAAGAGTTACTGGTTTGTCACACACACACACACTATCTTTTTCTCTCTGTGTTACATTTCATATACATAGTACTTACTATGAATCCTCTTCAACTAGACGAGATTCCTGAAAACTTTATTCCAGTCAGATGCTAATGTTTTTCTGGAATCATTCCAGGGGAAACACGGCACACTATCTTCTTCACGGATGCCATCACAAGCACCCAATGGACCACCTTCGGCTTGTCTTTCCTCCTACTGCAACAGCGATTTTATGCTTTCCTGTAAGCATTTGATCATCTACCCTGTCCCCACCCATTATTCCTGTTATCAAGAATAAACTTAAATCATCTTCTTATCTTGTGTCCCAGTTCTGGAACATTGTGAAGCTTTTTGCAACTCCTTCAACCACGCCTGCCTTGTTTGGAGGCGGCATGCTTGGGTACGTGATCTACGATGTTACTCACTACTACCTTCACCATGCCCACCCAACTAGAGCAGTGACCAAAAATCTCAAGGTAAAACAAGGCCAAGTCTTTAAACCCGGGACTATGTTTCTTCTCTTTTTTATCCGGACCTAAGACCTTACTAATCCCAAATGATCGGCTATAGAAAGTTTATGTTTTTTTATTTTTATGATTTGTGCAGAAATACCATTTGAACCATCACTTCAGGATTCAGGACAAGGGATTTGGTATAACTTCGTCGCTATGGGACATAGTGTTTGGGACACTTCCCACCACAAAAGCCCCCAAAAGAGAGCAATAGTACTAAGATGCAAAACGAAAAGGATATTTGCAATACAGTTAAATCTTAAATTATTAATCATCCTCTGAGTTTTGAGATGTTTATCTGAGGTTTCATTTGGACCACTGTCTTTGTAAATCAATGCTTCACGTCCTATTTAATAGTTTTGGTGTGTTTCTCAGCGAAAGCAATCAAAAATATTAACCAACGTGTAATGTGTCTTCATATCTGGATAAATTTAATTTATGGAGTTAGTTGACAGAAACAAAAAAATCTTAACTTTTTTACGTTTGGAATTTATTTAATTTTTATTATTTTTATTCTATTGATTATGTTATCATATCATTAAATTATTTTGTATTCATCAACTTATTATTAAATTAAACATCAACGTTGAACTTATTTAAGCATACTTTCAATTTTTTAAAATGAAAAATGGATTAATTTTATCGTAAACATCTGATTAATTTTCTTACTAACTCATTAAAAAAATTCTAACTATAAAATATGTTGCAAATTGAAAGAAAGCCACAAATAAGCTAAAAAACACAGAAATGTATTGGGCTGGGCCTGGTTAAAGATATAAAACTCAACACTCGCTCACCGACCCGCCCAGAAATCCAATTGCTGGCGGTCTGTATCTTACTCGCCGGTCCTCTCTACCTTCTTCTCAAACTCTGCAGTCTTGTGCGCACTGAAATTAGGGTTTAAGGTTTTTTTGAAATTCGTTTTTTTCTACTAGTTTCTCTCATAGCTCCGTCTCTGTTAAATGGCGATAAATTTTCCATTTATGTGAGAATTCGTTCGTGTATCGGAGTTGTTCTCCCGCAATGGCGGCTAATGCTCCACCTGAGCTGGCTTCAACGAACCCTTGCTGCGTCGTGGTACGTTTTATTTTCCCTGAATAGCCGATTTTTACCCATTACGGTGTTTAGTGCTTTTCTTAAAAGAGTCTTTTTTTTTTTTAATCGCCTTCAACTGTATTTTCAGTGGCAAGGGAAGTACCTAGGCATGAAGAAGAGGCGTGATGCTTGTAAAGAAGCGATAGAAATTCTCCAGAAGGCCTTGGGAGTCGCTAATGATGAGAAAGCCAATTTCGAGAAAAGTATGTGAATACGGTTCTCGACTTCCTTCGTATTAATTTTGTTTTATTCATAGAGATAAATGGGACTTTGAACTTTGTAAGTGGGAAGTTATTGGTAAACGAAAGTATGGCAATGTAGCTAGTGACAGATTCCTTTCACTACTTGTGGCAGATGTTCGCTTGTTGCTTTTTGATGCGTTGTGCTTCTGTTGTTGTTAATTAATTTTGTTATGGTACATTTACCCTTGATATTCTCGAGATTAGCCATAAACATTGGAGTAGGTTATTGTTGTATGCCATATGTCTTTGATTTAGTGTAGCATTAATTCTTCCCAAATGATGATAATCATTGGCGATTATAACTGAATTATCTTAGTTGAGCTACTAGTGATATGTCCTACATGCTTTAAGACTTGGCTGTTTCGGTTGGGTTGAAAGATGGTTTTATTACTATAGTTCTTCAGTCTTGTGGTGATTTTAACTGGCTACTTCTTAGTTCTTACTTGCTATCTAAATCTTACAGAACTTAGGGAGCTGGCGGATCTCAGGGACACTAAGGAAAATGATTCAGTGGCAAAAGCGTCTTTGGAGAAAGAAATCTCTGATTTGAATTCTTTGCAACAAAGATTGGAGCAAAGTCTTCAAGAAAAAGGTGAAGAAATAAAAGTTCTTCAGGGTCAAGCTTCTAGTGGAGAAAATGAGATCCATGAACTGAAGAACCTCCTCCAGAAAGAAACATTAAGGGCAGATAATTCTGAAGAGGAGAGGGAACATATTTTTAAAGAATTGAACAAGGCAAAGGCTCTGGTGGTAAAATATGAGGATATCAAGCCACATTTTCCTGATGTGGAAAAGGAGCTAAGTCTGGTTAAAAATCTTCTTGCAAGCGAGAGGCAGAAGACAGAGTCAGAGAGGAAGAAAGCAAAATCAGAGAAAAAGAAAGCTGAGCAGTACCTTTCGGAGTTGGAGGTGTTAAGAACTACAGCTCACAAGACTGGTTCTGATCTGCTTACTTTGACATCCAATCTTGAGACTGTAAAAAACCAGCTTGAGTCTGAAAAACAGAAGACTCTGAAAGAGAGAAAACGTGCAGATATGGAGAGTGCAAAAGCTAGGGAACAGATAAAGCTGGCGGAAGGTTTGTCCAAGAAATTTGAAATCATTAGAGCAAGAAATGAAGAACTCAAGAAAGAAGCAGAATTGCAGATAACTAGTAGCAAAGTAAAGTTTGCTGAGAACGCGGCAAAACTGGAAGAGAAGATAAGGCTCCTTGAGATGAATAAGAAAACAGCCATGGACTGGAAATCTCGTGCTGATTATTTGATTCAGCAGTTACAAGAATCACAATTACTTACTGAGGGTTTGAAGAAACAGGTGCATGAGCTTTCACTCTCTCAGAAATCTGCTCAGACTTTCTCTGTTTCTCCTCATAAAGCCAGAGACCTGGAAAAGGCTAAAGTGAGGTTTTTGAAAAAAGAGCTGAAATTTGAGAGGAAATGTGCAAAACACTCCAAAAAAATGGCTGAGTTTGAAAAATTTTGGACGGAAATTCAGGCAGAAGAGCTACATCGGTTAAAACTTGAATTCGGTAGTCTTACAAATCGCATGAATCTACTCGGTGAGTATTTTTCAAGGGACGTTGAAGGTATAGCTGGTCTTGCAAAGGTTTGTTTATACCATAAACTTCTTACTCGATACATCCTTCTCATCCTAATTTAAAAATTGGCTTGATGATATGACATTTGATACTTTCTTTGTTACCGGGTTTCAGACATTCGTTACATGATGGATCTATGGTGAATGGCCTGGTAAATTAAAAAGGAATCATGTTGTCTGTTTCGTCTTCATGAAAGAATATCCTAGGTTTATGTTTGTGGCTCAAACATTCTTAGTTTAGCTGAAACAGTCTATCTGACTATGAGCCTTAGGCTGTAGTCTGTGTTGAAATTGTTAGCGACATTGAATCTGACTGTAGGAGATGAGAGGATTTTGATCTCTTTTAATCTTTGAAGTAGTGGCCCCTATCTTAACATGGATCATTGACAATATAATATCGCTTTTATACTTTGCAGGTAGAAGGCCGCATGAAACTGCAGATACTACAATCTCAGAAGAACCATAATGGTGAAAAGCATTCTGACGCAAGATGCCATTTGGTAGCCAGCTCTGGTACTCAGGACCAGGCTCGCAAGTTTTCTTCCCAGTTAATTCCTACTGCTGGACGGAACATGAGCGAGTCTGTCTCAGGTACTATTTCTCAATTGGAGTCTCCTACTGAAGACTCTAGAGAATTACAGACTTCTGGAGTAATTTCCAGCGCAGCATCTTTTTCTGATGGGCAGTTACTGGCCTCACAGGGAAGAGAGCAGTTCTCTGTCACTACCTCAGCAGAAATAGCAAAAGATAAACCTAATATCCAACTAACAAAATCAAGTATGTTCCAGAAAGTTGATACCAGGAAAAATGGAAATATCTGTTTGGTGGCTGAAAACCATCTTCAAAGCCGTCAGAAAGATAGTCATGAGGTAGTTAATGAGCACACTCGAAAAAGAAAAAGACTGTCAGAGGCAATCGAGTCTCGTAAGCATCTGTCATCTGATGATAAAAAGAAAAATCTACAGATTAAAGAGAAGCTGGGCACCTTGCAGTCTGTGGTAGTTGAAACTGGGTATAGGCCTTTAGAAGAGAAAGAAACTTTGGTCCCTGATATGCAAGGTGGCTCCTCTGCAAATTGCATTACAATTTTCAAGAAAAGAAGGGTTTCTTGTAAGAAAAAGACAATCATGCAGAACTCTCTTAAGTTTAACCAGCCAGCCAAGACTCCAGGCGATAAAGCTGGAAGTACACAGATGGCTGGGAAAACTATGTGCCTCTCTAATGCTAAAGGACATGATCCTGCAGCATTATTTCTGGAGGACGATGCTGCTACAGACTATATGAAGTTGCTGGAGCTGGATACACCAGAAGAAGAAAGTTATTACAACATGGCAAGAGAATCGCTTCTGTCCCCTGATCTTCCTCAGGTAGACTTTTTGAGTGGTGAGGACGTGAATGAGTACAAAAATCCTGCTACGGTTTCTAGTAATAGCGTGGGTTTATGTGACACCACAAATTCTAGTGAGGCTCCTAGTCTCAACACTCAAAATGCTTTAGTGACAGTCAAAATGCCACCTGAGTCAACAACGTTGCATGGTCACGCTCTTAAACACTTTGTTGTGTTTTCAAATATTGAGGACCAGAACAGTATCATCAAAATTTTCCATGCTGCAAACAATTGTATTCAGCAATGCCCATCAGTTACTAGAGCTCAGTGGGCAGTGCCAGCGATTCTGTTCTCTTTGAAAATGGAAGAAAATCTTTTGGCCCAGTAAGTTTTTCTGCTCTATGATGCCTTTCAATACGTAATGTTGATATATATTACCTTTTTCAACTCTGTCAGTAAATTAGTGCCTGGGTGCTAATATATGCCTTGTTTTTTTTCAGGGAAAGGGTATGTGTATTCCTCTCCTTGCTGCTGCATAACTTCTCTGTGGTTTCCTCGATCAAAATTGGGAACACACTGGATGATGATTCTTGCTCCTCCTTGGATTCTTTCTCGAAGCATATATCTAGTGGTATGTCCTGAATCCATTTTCCTTTTTCTTTTTCTTCTCAAAACTGAATACTTCAATCTGCTTTTGATTTATTGTTTAAACTAATTAACTTGGAATTTTATTGTGTAGTTATGGCTGATACTGAAGCTGGAGGTATTCTTTCTGAATTTTTGGAAGAACTCCTTAGTCTTCTTCAGGACCTCCTTTATGAGCAGAGGGTATTGTATTCTGGTAAATCCTCAGAAACAACTGACTCTGATTTAAGCATCTCTGTCACCCTGAATGGAGAAAATGTAGCTCTCTTAAGCAGAATCGCTCTAATTGATCATTTGGTGGCTGGAAGTGCTACTTTGGCGGCAATATGTACTGCAGTGGACCGTGTTGGATTTATTCGTGAAGCTTCCTTTGAAATCTTGCACAAGCACAGTCATGAGAATACCTCAGTGCCACTGACCATTCTTCACGTTTTTGCTTACATTGCTGGAGAGAAAATGATGTCCTCTAGTGATAATGACATAACAATGGCTGTGTTGAAATCGGTTGTCATGTTTCTAGAGAACAGACATTTTGGAACTGTGGAGGCAAATTCTAAGTTGCACCCAGGCAAGAACAAGTGTCCATTCTCAGACAGGCCTTTACCGCTGGAGGCTATGGCATCTATGCTCATGGAAATTATTCAAGAGTTTACTCAGTCTAATACTTTGCATCAGAGCTTGACCGAGAAGACCGAGTTTAGGCCGACATATAAAGATTTTCAGTGCGTATTGCGCAGGGATCAAAGTGTTACTTTATGTGACATTCTGTCATTAGTGGAGCTTATTGCATGTTTCACGGTACGTAGTAAAGAATTTTCAAGAGCATTTCCAACGGTCGTGATATTTTGCTAATTTCTGTTGTCTATTAAACCAATTTGATCTTATGTATATATGCAGGAATGGGATTGGACTAGTGCGAACATTGTTGCTCCACTGCTTAAGATGCTGGGAATGCCATTGCCAATGCACCTTTCTGTTGCAATTGTCTCTCTTCTTGGGCAACTTAGCAGGTAATATTTATTAGTCCGTCTCTTTGTACAGAAGGACCAATATGATGTGATAATATCCAACTACGTTTTTCTTTAAATTTTCTAGTATTGGAGTGGATGCTGGTGGCTATGAAAGTGAAGGAATCTCAAACTTGAGAGAAAAACTGTCGGCATTTCTGCAGTGTGAGACGACACTAAAAGCTGGTTTTGCAGTCCAGATAGCAACTGTGAGCTCCCTCCTGAAGACGTTCCAGCTAGATTTCTCAATAGTCTTTCAGGGCAAAACCACCATGCTTCCGGGTTGTGGCGATCAAAGCTCATCTGCTTCAGCCAATCTGGTCACCAAGTGGTTCTCTTTATTGAGCGACGAACAGCAAGTTTTCACAACCGAGTTTTTACAAACCTCTGTTGTTAGATGATTCCTTAGTTCAAAAAGTCATCAAAAGCAGTAAAATTTTGGGTATGTCTCTCAGTGTTTGATTCTTCTTCACTGACTGATGCTTTTTGGTTCTAGGATGCAGATATTAATGAAGCTTGCATTGATGTTCCGCATTACTAGGCTATTGCATTCTCTTTTACCTGCCTAAACCGAAAGAAAAGACTTCTTACCAATGTAGTCTAATTGAAGAATGTTACACATAATCGAACTTTGGGTCTTATACATCATTTTTAGGAAAAAAATTCTGACTTCGGTTTGAGTATCTTAGAATCACCGCTGTGTGTATCACTTTTAGACTTTGCGGTTTGTTTGTTGTATGTCTGACAAGTGATTGTTAAATAATCCAATGGTTGACAAACAAAAAATAATAATCCAATGTGTCTACTTTGTCGATCCTTTCTTTGACGAAAGGTTCTAGTTTAATCTTGAGAGATTGAACACGGATTCTTAAGCAAATTACCTGTATTTAATTCAAACACAATCCAACATTCTTCCAATGACAAAACCCAAAGCCATATCAGTTCTATATTATGTTTTTTTACTTTATTGAATTAAAAGTCAACGACGACCAATTCATCAACCAATCATTGTCGGAATACTCTGTTCATGCCTGAAGAAATTATCAGGATCAAACTCAGCCTTAATCTTCACCAACCTCTCGAAATTCCCCTTGAAATACTTACTTCCCCACTCTCTAGCATCACCCTCTTCCTCGTTCATACCCAAATCAAGATCCCTGTAATTCACATACGCACGTCTCGGGTTCTTCGACACATACGGCTCCATGTAACTATACATTTCCCTTATCCACTTCATATGCCTCGCCTCGCTCGCTTTCCCATCTGACCACGTCGATAGCCACTGAATCTTGAACAAGGTCCCGCTCCTGTGAGGGAATGGTATCTCTGACTCGGGAATCCTCGCCATCATTCCTCCGTAAGGGTTCCATATCGTCAACGGTGAATCCTCTTGTAGAAGCTTCTTCCATAGTCCTTCTAAGCCTTGTACAGGGATTGGCTCTTCCACAAAGTCTGACTTGGCCTTAAAGTGATTCTTGAACAGTGATTTTCCGTCGAGTAAAGCCTCCGGTGCTGCGCTGTTTGGGAATCCAGCAATGTACATTACTGATTTGATCCAGCTCATTTCGACGCAGTCCTTCTTGGTCAGTCCTAGCTCAGGGAAAGTTCTCTGCATCACCTGTTTAAAAACTCACAGGTCGAATATTTCAAATTAAAAGTTTATCAGCTAAAAAAAAGAGACCATACTTTGGAGGGTTTAAATTTAGACCCATAAGCTTTACGAAATTCGAATTTTAACCCCCATTTTACCTGCATTAACCGATTGGAGTCGCCGAGAAACTGGCCTTGGTAAGAAGTCGAGATGGTTCGATTTCCGGTTTTAGTGGTTTTGCTCGCCGTCTGTATTATCACGCGGATGAAGAGATCTTCGTCAAGCTTGTCAGCGACTTGTTGCCATTTGTACAAAACCTTAGTACCGTCTTGCTCAAGCGTCTTCGTGACTGTGAATACCGTCACGGTCGCGGGAACGGGAACGAGCTTGATCTTCCATGCAAGGATCACGCCGAAACTTCCGCCGCCACCGCCGCGAATCGCCCAGAAGACGTCCTCTCCCATCGCCGCGCGATCAAGAATCTTGCCGTTGGCGTCGATGATTCTCGCGTCGAGGACATTGTCAGCACCGAGACCGAACTTCCGCATCATGGAACCGTACGCTCCGCCGACTAAGTGGCCGCCGATACCAAGGCTGGAGCATAAACCAGCCGGAAAACCATGGGTTTGGCTTTTCTCTTGTATCCTAATTAAACCGACAAGTTAAAAAACGATTAATTAACGAATCATTTGACCAAAGCTCAACCGTATTCGGTTTGCTTTTACTTTTGGTTTGATTTCAATAGTCGGTTCAATTAAAACGAAACCCGGTTCTCGTAACCCTCTCACAACAATTATCAATCAAAAATGAACAAATCGACGAACTGAAAATGAAAGCGTTACTAAGGCAATAAGTTAGGTGTACATTGCATTTTCTGTTTGTTATAAATAACAAGAGCAAAATCTAGTGGAATAAATAATTCTACTGGATGTTAAATAAATGTAGCATATGAATTATAAAAAAAATTGAAGTTATTTTCCCCAAATGGCAATAGGCTATCAGCAAACAATAACGTAACTATTTTTTTTTTCTTTATCAAGTTTCTTTTTGGCTGAAAACGTCAAACTTTTGTTACTATTTGCACTTCTCAAAATCTTCCGACGTTCTACCCAAATAAATCAAGAATACATTATGAAAACTAATATTTTGTTTGGTTAATGCAATGTACATAATTAAATTTACATAACCTCACCCGTTTTTTTAGTTATTAAAGTTTCAAAAATTTGACTATATATTGAGCCACGCCATTTATCAATAATGTTTTTTTATTTTTGCTAAAAGTAATATATTTGGTGTTCTTGTAAAAGAAAACTAGCCTAGAAATACAATCATGCATGCGTAAGCGTTATTACCTGTAGTAAACCTCTCCGACGGTGGCACCCGCGTGAGCCCACGCGCTGTTACTGTCCAAATCAACGTCGATCTGTCTAAGCTTCGATAGATCAACGATCACAAACGGCGTTTCGTTCTCCGCGACAAACGAAAGCCCTTCGTAGTCGTGGCCGCCGCTACGTAGGCGCAGGTGAAGCTGGAGTTTCTTGGCACACACGACGGCTGCTTGGACGTGTGTCTCGTACAAAGGCTCGAATATGAACACAGGCTTCGGATTTGACGGCGTCAAGAAACGGAGGTTCTGTGCCGTCGATTCAAGCTCCTCTTTAAACAAAGTAGCGTTTTGGTCGGGTGAGAAAAACGACGCCGTTACCGGGAACGAGATGTCGGAGTTGTCGACGAGGCACTGCATGAAATCTTGTTGTAGTGTGGACGAAGACAATGGAATGGAGACTAATATTAGCGTCACAAGAAACGCCATTGTAATTCGCTTCGATACCGCAAACGCCATTTTGTCTAATTTGTGGTTTTTGTTTCTTGTTGCTGAGGTATGTGTTTGGGTTTATATAGAAGGTTGATGTGTCTGCGAAACTGTGAATGTCTTATATGTAAAGTTGGTGTAAGTATTACATCATGACTATAACTTCTTTTTTTTGATAAAGGGTTCATGACTAAAACATTCATTAAATTATAATCTTTCATTTTATTACTCAAACTGTATCAACTTTTATTTCATTGCTAAACTTCTACATCTTTGTATTTTGATCACTTGAAAAATAAGGGTTTTCTTGGAGTTTGTCCCTTAAGCATTTAACCAAATAACATATCTCGCCAACCATAAAAAGAAAATGAATTGTTAGAATATTCAAGTAATTAGGTAGGCTAGGTCTTTGCATTTCCTTTTACTTCATTGCTACAATCTGAATCTTTGTATATACTTTTGATGTAAATATTATACCATTACCGAAATTGCAATACGGCAATGTTTATATCATTACTAAAACTGTATCAGTTTTAAATTCATTGCTATAATTATAATCCCAACTTGATTATATGAAAACCCTGTTTTACTTTTATCATCCAAGTAATTCAAGTAAATTTTTCCACATAGCCAAAAAAAGATGTTCCGCCGACCAAAAGAAAACAAATGATCTATTTAAGAGTAACTATAATTGTAATTAACTAATCTATTCCCAGAATTTGTATTGATCACGAAACATAAGTTTTGTTTGTATATTAAAATGATTATTTATAACTTTTGTGTAATTAAAGGTTCTGAAGAAATGAATGTCGTTTGAAAGTAAGTAACAATTAGTGTATTTAGGGATAAACAATGCTAATACGCAATAGTTTCAAAGATATTGACACCATTTTCTTTATATTTCACATCTATAGATACCGACATCACTATCTTCAGTAATTGTAGCGTGAAGGTAAACACATTTTCTTGAATTGTAATATTAATCTTCCCTGTTATTCCTACATTACACAAGGGTCCCTGTACACTATGTAATATTATTGTGGTCGTTTTTCTATTTATTTGAAGTTTGACTAATCTAATAATCTACACATACATTATACAGTACACGTTGTATAAAAGATTAATTGCAACCACAATTTTAGTGCGATAAAAGAACTATATCATTGTAAATGTCATTTGGTTCAACTTATATCTCCATTGGAATCAAAAATCACTCTCTCTCTCTCTCCTCTCTCTCTCTCTCTCTCTCTCTCTCTCTCTCTCTCTCTCTCTCTCTCTCTCTCTCTCTCTCTCTCACAGATCCATAACCAACACGAATTGAGAAAAAATTGCATCTCTACATTCATTTAATTATTCTTTAAGAAAATCAAGTATGGTCTGACACGAACAACTCTCTAGTATTCACAACAAAATACACACATCTCTTCTTAGATAAAAAGGTTGAAAAATTAAGTTTTTCGTCTTTGTTATAGATATATGGTATGAACACAATCCAGGGATCACACTTGTTCCAAAACAAAAAGTGTATTCTTAAGAACAAACTCGATTCGCTTAAGAATTGTAACCAAACAATTTTTGTATCATACATTTTCGGTTAATCTTAGCACCACACAGTATCTTGTTTATATATCCTTGAAGCACATACTTTCTTTGTATTATCATATTTATGAAGTCGTTCTTAATTTAACCTAGGTACAAATTAAAATCAAATCTTCTCTAAAATATCTTTAATTTCACGTTTTTGCTAATTTAAATCTTTGTGAACATAAGTTTTGTATTTATTTGGCCAGTTATCTCTAAAATAGTCAAAATTGAAAACATCATTAAAGTTTAACCACCCAAAACTCTTACAATTAAACAAAACTAACATATGTCTTTCCAGTGAGTTTATTTATTTCATAGTTGTTAGACAACTATAAGTGTACGTATTAATAAAATCCAAATATTTGATGATTTTGTATATATATATATACATATTTATATTTGGATTAATATATAGAAAACATCTCAGTTTCATATTTAAGAAAAAATGTGTATTCCTAATATTATTTGGATTAATATATAGGTTGCAATGTGAGATTTTGATTGTTGAAACTTGAAAGAATATTGTGATAAGCGGTGTGATTGATGTTATTGTGAGCTGTGTAGCTTAAAAGCAACAAAGTGACGTATACAATAACCATATGTGACTAAAACTTGCTTCAAAGTCTCAGTTTGTATCTACTTATATAACATATATATAATACTTGCTTCTATTATTTTCTACAATTTATCAAACAGGTCAATCAAGAGTTGGATTCGCACATAGACACATATACAGTACGAATATATTTGGCTCCGACGTTTAAGTCTACGCAAGCTTCCATCTCATAAATGACTAGATCATTGGAAATACACATAAGCGTGACTCTCATACATAACTAAACCATTGTAAACATACACAAGAGTCGATCTTTTACATAACTTTTTTTTTGCGTTGGCTTAGCTCATAATATATTAATTTTGACTGGGCTTTATTTTTACAAAACTATATGTATATATATGTGATGCTGATATTGACCGATCATAGAAAAAAAATCAAAATAGATTAATATATGTACATGTTTAATCAAAATACACCTGATCTTTAAACTCACAAAACATCGTTAAAAAGTTTTATTATTTCTAATTCAAAAACGATTGTCATTATGGCTAAGTTCAAAACCATAAGATAATGAGACATTTAACAAGAAGAAAAATAATGAAAAATAAAACGGGAAATAAATGTTAGATGTTTTTTTATAAAATATTTGTATATTTAGCTGATTAAATATGAATCACAACCAAAACTTTACTAAATTGGATTCCAAATTCAGCATATATCATTCGTTGTTATATATTTTTGTTGAAGACGAAATTTTGCGTTTAGCCGGATGATTGATTAGACCTTCCAAATTAAGTTTTCGTAAAGTAGCAGTTTATGAAACAAAAAGAAAGTTACGGACTTAGTTGGTTAGTCATAATTACAATACCATTGATGAAAGGAAAAGTTATTATCTTCTTTGGGAAACACGTCTTCGTATACCACTAACTCAAATACTCATTAACTATTTGAAAAAATGACCATACGCGTAGACGCTTTTAATAGTAAAAGTTCCAATCTTTTATAGATCCTATAGGCTTAGGATACGAAACAAAACAAATTTGCCAAGGTTTAATCAAAAATAATGTTACTGTATTAAAATTAATAATTTTAGTTTATGTCATATATTTATTTATATTATAATTAAAAATTTTAATTTATTTTAGTTAAAATACATTAAACTGACTAAAAAATTGAGTTATTTATTAGTCTAACCGTCTAAACAAACATCAATCGTTCCAATATAATGTTAAAAGTTAACTGTTAACCGTTTAAATATTATACCATACTTTTTTTAATATAACATGTGTTCACTAATTGATTATATGTCAACAATTTATTTGTAATGCTAAAATACTTTAGCATATAATATTTTTAAAGGTGATTTCAAGCGTGGTTTAAACAAATAGCATTGGAATTCATACGCGTTTTAACCAATATTAAAATATTTTATATGATATATACTTTGTTTCTGAATTTTCACCACGTCATTTTTACAAATTAATATCCAAGCTATGATTATTTAACAAAATTACACTATAAAGCTGGCAACAATACCGACGAAAATAGAAAATCATTGAACTGTTTTCCAGAAAAATGTTAGATGGTTAAGTAAATTTAAGTGAATTTGTATTAAAGATAATTTATGCAAATTTGTGTTTTATTTTTTGCTAAAAAAATAATGTTTTTGGTGTTTAAATGGGCCAAACCAAACCAATTGGCCTTAATAACTTTTGTCCACTGAAAACCTTGGTTTTTTTCATGACTCATTGAAAGACTCATGTCCGATCCATTTATCCAAGATGACGAACATCTCTGGTCCCATCTCCGATCCACTTCTCCAAGATGTTTCTGTCCCATTCAATTTGCCCTATTTCAAGAAATTTAATAGATAGGTGATGATTATACGTGTCAGTTAAGTAAGGGGAAAATCATTCAAAGAAATAACTGGTGTTAACTGGTAATCAGAAGAAAGAATACGTGAGCAAGATGATTATGTTTTTTACGTGGAAAGTTCTCGGTTAAAATAGTTTTAGTGTAATGTGCTCTAAGTAGTTTGAGGAATCCGCATGTGAGAATTATTGTGTGATTTGTACGAAATTTCTAACTTTTATGGGAAGGTCTGTTTCAAGAAGGTGTAGTTTTAGTGTCGGGAGGTGTTTAGGGGCACTTTGCTCTAACTAGTTTGCCAAGTGAGGACGAGTGTTGTCCGTTTAGCTTTCTCTTGAGGCGGCCAAAAGCTCCGCCATTAATTGATAACACTGGACAAGATTATGTGTTTTTGTCTGAAGGAAGGTTCAAGAAAAAGGAGCTTTTTGTCAACACCTATGTTTAATTCGGTTGATTTATATTTTAAGAAAAAAACATTATTATATAAAAATGTAACTTGAAATTATAACTTTTGTACGCAGCCGATTAGGGTGATTTGTTAACAAATAATTTTATGAATGATTGTTACGTTCGTTATCACTAGCGACTAATTGGTAAATCACCACCGACCCACATTTAGTTTGGCTTCTTCCTATCTGTAGTGTGGATAGGAAAATCAAGATAGACTCGTATTAGAATTTTTCCACGAGATTCTCTCTATATTTTGTCATTAGTGTTTCATATCTTAGTTGCAATCGCATATTCGTAGTAATTATATATTTGGGTACGTAACAGCAAAACATGCGATGCAAAGACGACGTACGTGTGAAAATCGGACCGACCACTCTCCCCATGAACCACATTGACTAATTGAATTATCGCTTTCTGGTCAAACAACAATATTAAATAAAATCCACACAATTGCGATAAAGTTAATCCAACGCAAATATAAACTACAATTATAAGCCCTTTAAAAAGAAATAGTATATATAAACTACATTTAATATTATAAAGAAAGAGAATAATAAATTTGAAAAAGAACAACCACTTATTGTTGATTTGAACTGATAAAGCAAGTAAAACGACAAAATACAAAAAGATAGTTGTTGTTTGATTGATCGTTGTCCTTTAAAATTTGTTTTCTTAGTGTTTTTTTTCTTTCTATTTTCATATATTATGTGTTTAGAGTGGGGTGAACAAATAACCGAGAAAAACAAAGAACACAGAATAACTATCACCAACCAAACTAAAAATAGGTATTCAAGTAACTAATTTATTTTATTCAATATCTGTTAATATGACTAAATGGTAAAATCATAATAAAGATGGTAGTCAGACTTTAACACGTTTTTGAACATTATATCTTTTGCATTCAGCTATATAACGCTTTTTAGTTTGGTATAAGTAAATATTAATTTGATTGCTTTTTTTTCTTTCTTTTTGGGGTCTGAAATCGTCCTGTATAAATCTCTGAGCCCATGGTACGATCATAAGAGGTGACAGTATGTTCTGCCATGAATCCAGCGCATTGGCCGATCGTGACACATTGTTATGTTTGATCCTCTAATTAACAATCAAAATGTTGTCTGAACAATTTTGGATATAATCTTGGATGTAATCTGAATCATCATAGAAAAATCCAATTTTTATATAGATCACTTTATTATTTTCAGATTCACTTTACTTTAAATAGGGTTTAAATAATACTTTTTATAAGAGATTCTCATATTACTATATCAAGAGTTATAACATAATCAGTTTGTCATGGTTACAAAATGCCAAAACAAAAAATATGCATGAACGTTTGATTCAATCAAATTAATAAACGCAGAGACAACAACCAAAAAGAAGAAACTCTCATAGTATTTCAGTTTTGAACAAATAAAAAAGTTTGAACTATTGTTTGTGATTTCGAAAGAAAAAAGAAAAACACTTTTGTTTTATAATAACCGGGAGGAGAAACATAACCATCATCGCCGACCCTTGCTTCCAGCATCCAAATTCCAAAGCATAAGCTTTAGGGCCACATAATAATTAAGTGGAAATAAGGCCATATGTCAGAATTTATATGTTAGTCAAATGTCCTTGTTTCAGTTTATTACTTTTAAGTATTGGATAATTGGTTGCTCTGGTTAAATTTGTTTTTCTTTTCTTTTTCTATGTTTTTTTTCTATAAATACTCTCTTGTATGTTTTTCCACATGTCATCCTTTTTAGTTTGATGTTTATATAATTTAAAACTAATATTAAATCTAGAGGTAAGTAAATTATAGACTGTCCAATAACAATATAACGTAATTCTACAACAAAGTATTAACCTAGGGTTTTAGTCTTTACCTTTAGGTTAGAATTCACAATTTTTTCTTTTCAGTATGAAATGTACCTTTCTCTACAAAAAAAAATCATAATTTAAATATTCAAACGTGCATTAAAATAAAGAGTTCATTAAAAGAAAAAGAAAGAGTGTGGCCACATTTAATTTTATTTGGTTAAAGCCTCCAATATATTAGGAGATTACCATTTAAGTCAAAAGACTTCATGATATACTCTTCTTTTTACCAATTCATGATATACTTGAGAACAAATAAATTTAGAGATTTAATTTCATAAAGTCAAAAAGAAATACCAACACATGTACTTCATGTATCTTTACCTTTCACGAGGATCATTACCAAACTCACCGATCAAAAATAATCGTGTGATAAGAGATTCATGTGGACAATATACGTATTATTGTTAACAAAAAAAAGACAATATACGTATTATTCATCAACCTTCCTCATGGCGACACGTGTAGACTTTCTTACGTAGTTCTTCTGCATTTGATCGCCTTGGATTGGATTCGATCTAAGAGTCAATTAAGTCACATCACATGCAACAACTACTAAAAGGGTCCCAAAAAAGAAAAAAAATACTACTCTATAGCCTATAAATACACATAAACACAACAAGGCTATTTCATTATTCGTAAACAAATCATAAATAACGAAATGAAAATGAAGATCTTGTCACGACCAACGTTTCATTTTATACTCTATCTTATCTATCTTATCACAATCCCACGAGTTTACTCATCATCACCGGCGTTATCAGTGCCGGAGCATTTCCTACGATGTCTCGACACTCAGCCGGCCGACCACGGCAGTCCTAACTCCGCAACCGCCGTGATTCCCACAAACTCAACTTTCTCAGCAAATCTGATGAACGCCGTCAGAAACCTCCGGTTCGCTTCTACCTCCACCAGAAAACCTGAGGCGATCGTCGCCGCCGTCAGTGAAACCCACATCAGAGCCGCAATCTCCTGTTGCAAACTCCTGAACCTCGAGCTCAGAGTCCGAAGCGGCGGTCACGACTACGAAGGCTTCTCCTACACCTCTCCGGTGCCGTTCGTGATCTTAGACATGTACAACTTCCACAAAATCGACATCAACATGACCGACGAGACCGTGTGGATCCAAGCCGGAGCCTCGCTCGGCGAGCTTTACTACAACATTGCAAACAGAAGCAAAGTCCACGCTTTTCCCGCCGGAGTCTGTCCGAAAGTCGGCACCGGAGGACATTTCAGCGGCGGAGGCTTCGGTAATCTCATGAGGAAATACGGTTTATCGATTGACCACATAATCGACGCGCAAATCATGGACGCGAACGGGAGAGTCTACCGCGACAGACGTTCTATGGGAGAAGACGTGTTTTGGGCGATTCGCGGCGGAGGCGGCGGGAGCTACGGCGTGATTCTTGCGTGGAAGCTTAAGCTCGTTAGGGTTCCGGAGAAAGTCACCGTTTTTAAACTGGAGAGAACGGTGAAAGAAGGCGCCGTCGATTTGGTCTATAAATGGCAGCAAGTGGCACCGGTTATCGACAGAGACTTGTTTATCCGGTTAGAGATTAAACCGATAAACCGAAAAATATCAAAAGGGAAAACCATTAAAGTTTCCTTCATCGGAATGTTTCTTGGTTTGCCGGAGAGACTTCTAAACATAACGAAACAGAGTTTCCCTGAGCTACACTTGACGAAATCTGATTGTATGGTGAAGAATTGGATCGATTCGACGGTTTTCTGGGCAAATTACCCGGAAAAAGCACCGATTCAGATTCTTCTCAAAAGAATCTCGACGAACGAGTACTACTGGAAACGAACATCAGACTTCGTTCAAACTCCGATCTCAAAACAGGGGCTTGCGACGATTTTTCAGACGATGATCGATCACTCGCCGCTTCCACGGCGAGTTTGGATGCAGTGGAATCCATGGGGAGGGAAAATGGCTGAGATTGCGCCTAATGCGACGCCGTTTGTTCACAGAGCAGGTAACATTTTCATGATTGAGCATTTCATGAATTGGTATAAACCTGGAGATGAGCTCGAGGAGAAGTTCTTGGCGATCGCGAGAAGCTTTAAAGAAGCGATGGCTCCGTTTGTTTCGAAGAATCCGAGAGAAGCGTTCTTTAACTACAGAGACGTCGACATCGGAATCACAACGCCGGGATATAACGCGACGTACGAAGGAGCTAAGGTTTATGGGAATACGTACTTCAAAGGGAATTACTTAAGATTGGTTAAGGTTAAAGCCCGGTTCGACCGGACTAACTTTTTCCGGTCTCAGCAGGGGATTCCGGTTCTTGCTTAGTTTGGTGATATTGGTGAGTCGTTCGATTTTATTGTATCGTGGGAAATGTGGGGAGTATTGTAAGATATAAAAGTCGAAATTTGGGGATGAATCTATTTTCATTGGATGTGTTCTTTTGTTGTTCAACATGTATACTATTAAGTAATGGTTTATTTCAATCTCTAAGAGAAGTCACTGATTGTAACTTCAATCTATAATAAATGGAATAAATTATTGTAATATGCGAATCTCTCAATGAACGGTATATGCTGACGACCCGGCGGAAAACGCCAAAGAATTGATTTTTTTTTTGTCAATTGGTGTAAAATGTGGATTGGACCAATCATTTAGTGTCATATCTAATTTATTTTAAACGAAATTTATCATGTAATTAGCTTAAGCAAATCATTTACCATTTTACTTTAACTTGTAGTCATTTGGGCTCGAGGTAGGGATGCGTTGGTTTGATCCAGACCACTTTAATCTAATGATAAAATTATAAAATTTATTTCTAGAAAATAATGAGTTTTTAGTTTTTCGTAGTTAAACAATTTTTTTTTTTTAATTTGCGACTACTTAAAAATGAAGACTAATTCTGTTTCCACATAACTTTTTTACTTGCTAAAAATATTGATTCTTCAATGGATGAATCCACATCAACGATTTTCCCACAACAACATGCACGGTTTATATTTTATCCTTAAAAATGGTTGTTTGACTCTCTAATAGAATTCAATGATTGTAGTCTATAGTATATGATTGTTTTAAATCCATAAACTCAAGCTTTTTCCTAACAAAAAGGCCAAAAATCTAAAATGTGCGTTTATCTATATGAACAAAGTCCTTGGTCCCATTGCAAAAGAGGTACAAAAAATCTTGGCAAAAGGTCACAGCGAAATCACATGATAGGATTTAAATTTAGACAGCTTGAACAGAACATGGGTTGAGTTGTTGTCCAATAATTGTAATGGGACCTAGCTTTCGTTAACAGTATCTAATTATGATATCAACTGCTCCAAACTGGTCCGACTTTTTGATATGGTTAGTTACAATTTATACTCCAATGTTTTGCACGTGGGAAAAAATGCGAGATTTTCTCAAACAAATTTAGAGAAAACTCGATTCAAATCAAATGATTCACATATGATGATGAATAAAAGTGATATGTAGAGTTTTAAGTAGATGATGAATGCCATTATTTAATTTGTACATAAACCCTCCTAACTCTCTCATATGTTTGTATATATATCTGCCATATATTATACTAATTGATAAATACCTTTTCTTGTTTACTTCTCTGTACTTCCTATAATAAACAGGTCTCTTGACCAAAATTTATGAATCATAAAACTTGATCAGGAGCATCATAGCACAAACCTGTTTCTCTGTCAAGAAAGAGTTTAGTTTATCCAGTTAGTGTGATCCGATCTTTTTAAAGACTTATATAGGTTTCATTACTAAACCAGGATCTCAAATTATTCGATCAGTCACTCATGTTCTGTTCAGAGGTTGACAAAGTCTTTGGAGGAAGACGAAAAGCCAGGAGCTTTTTAATATTTTTATCATTTTTTCTAATTTTCTCTTTTCGGAGAGACAAATGGGCTTCAGAGTAATTAAATAATGGGCTTTAGATCCCATTTAATGGCCCATTCATCTCATTCAAGGCTGTGTTACTTAGGGGTTAGTAAACTTGGCGGCAAAGTAAACACTAAGGCACGTGGAAAACCACGAAACCTACTTTACCCGCCAAAGTCGCAGTCTTTTACCAAGTCCACAAGAAGAAGAAAAAAAGAAAATGTTATTTACTTATTTAGGAATATGAAGGAATGAAAAATAAATGAGAGTATGCAGTTATTGAGTGAGGAAAAGTAACCGTAAGCAGAGTAAATATAGGGTGATTAATTAATTATTATTCCAATTAATTGATATACATTAATTCTAAATAGCCGCCAAAATAATAACTTAAAACTGACGGTTACTCTTTTATTTTGGTACCAAACCATGCTTATAAGTGGCTCAATTTTCATTAATCGATAAAACTCTCGATGCACGTTATTCATTTTATAAGAAAAACAACATATATCTACGTTGATAAAAATATATAATAACATATATATTATATATTTACAGATTTTTTTTGTTCAGATGTCTTGTTTTTCAGCTATTTTGGTACGTATATACACACTTGGCTGTTTTTTTTCAAAGACAAAAATGGTAATTACATATAGAAGTTTATTTATTTGGGGGTAGGAAATTGAATTAAAAATAATGAATGTTTATTAAAAAAAATGAATTATGCCCTAATAATTAGGAAGGTCGTTACAAAAAGATCTAAAACCCAGAGTAACCCCTCCGTTATTTGCGCTCTAAAACCCTAATCTCTTTCTCTCTCATATATATCTACGAGACAGTTAACGAGTAAACAGAAGTCTACTTGAATTACAACAGAAGACACGACATTATCCTCTATCTTCAGGTCTTTGATTCTCTCATATATCCTCTCTTGTCTTTTTTTCTTTCTTTTGTCTAATTTGTTTTCATGTCTAATCTATAAGCTCGTTACTAGTAATTAAAGCTTAATCAAGCTTAAATTATCATGTATTAAAATACTTTCGTAACTCCTCCTGACTATTGCTTCACCTTCTTCTTTACCATTCTACAGGTTTCATCTGCTCATCAATGTCGTCCATGGATTGCTTAAGCCACTTCTTTAACTGGGATCCACCTATCCAGCTCCAGGATTGCTTTATTCCCGATTTGGATATGATTATCCCAGAAACCGACGGTTTCTTCTTCCAATCTCCACCGCAACAGCAATTTAATCAGCCAATGTTTCAAGAAGAAGCTCCTTCACAGAATCTTTTAGAGCTCACTCACTTAGACTCTTTCTGCGATCAATTTCTTCCTTCCCAGGAAATCTCTCTTCCTTACCCTAAGGCTGAAATCTTCGACGAAACACATAACCTGGATCCCTTCCTTCCCACGCCAAAACGCCAGAAACTCCTCAACTCAAGCTACCATTGTAACACTCACGACCATTTCCCTAGCCCCAACCTGAATTTCTTCAACCCTTACGACGATCTTGATTTCATACCGGAAGCTTCTATCTTCCCGGAGTTTCAAGTTCCGGATTTCCCCTTAGCGTTCAGGGCAGGCCGAGGAGATCAACACGTCACCAAGAAACCAACGCTTTCATCTCAGAGCATCGCGGCTCGAGAGAGGAGAAGAAGAATTGCGGAAAAGACTCACGAGCTCGCGAAACTCATCCCCGGTGGCCATAAACTTAACACCGCCGAGATGTTCCAAGCCGCCGCTAAGTATGTCAAATTCTTGCAAAGCCAAGTTGGGATTCTCCAAATGATGCAGACCAAAAAGAAGGTAATAACCATCTTCCAAAAAAACACTACAAATTAATTGAAACCCTTAATCGTGTTTACTCACAAGCTGGTTGGTAATTTGCAGACGCAGGGTATCTCTGATGTGGAAATAGAAACTCAGGTTTTGCTTGACTCACAAGCAATCCAGGAGAAGCTATCAGCGGAGGAAGTATGTTTGGTTCCGTGTGAAATGGTTAGAAATCTAACAAGTGAAGAATCCATTTGGAGAAACCCTAAGATTTCTCGAGAGATCAACAAATTACTTTCTACAGATTTGGCTAACTAATTTTAGTTTCAAGCCTGAAGCTCTCAATGTCCAAATTTGTGTCTGTTCTCGCTTATTTGTGTTCGTCGTTTGTGTTTTGTATTGTTTATTAGTGGCTAATTATCCTGGTTAATCTCCCCTTAACTAGGAACTAATACTTAGTTTGTATTAGTCTTTATGTATTAGCTATCATCTAGTTGTCCATGTATTAGCTATCATCTGACATTTTTCTGGTTAATGTCCGCATGTTGAAACTTTTACATTAACAAAATAACATTTTTGGGGCTTTATTGCTTTATGGGTCTTACAAATAAAAAGCCCGAACAATCAGATTAAACAAAACTCTCCAATCCGTTATCGGAAAGGGGCCGTTGAGTGATTAACGCCTTGATTTTGGGATTTTCTAGTCTAATATTTACCATTTATTAGAAAACAAAAACATTTTGTTAATGTTTGAGTTACGATTTTTACTAGTATAAACAGGTAAACAATATCAAAATGTTTTTACTACTATCTTACAAAACCAGTCTCAAGCTTAAAAAATACTGAAAACACAGAAACATTTGAGTGGGGTTAATTTCTGGTAAAGGTAAAAAAGAAAAAAAACAAATTTGAGGTGTATATGTTTAATGGAGGTATTTATCGTTAAGGTCTTATAAAAGAAAATTCATCATTACTTCTACGAATATAAAATATCATCAATATTGACATACATCAATCTTATCCTACTACTCTCTTTGCCATAATTTTATTTTATATATTTGGAGGGATAAGTCTTGTAATTATAAGCAAACCATCATTATCACCGGCTTATTCTCCTTTTTAGGATTTAAGGTTTAAACGAAGCTAGTCTAAAAAGCTTTCTTGATGGGACTTAAACCACTATATTTGATCATATATGATATATATTCTTATTTTTTTCGTATATAACAAAATGTCCCATAATTATTGGACCTAAAATATAAATAAAAGTAAACATTTTCATTAATCTAAAAGAAGGTCACGCCTAATAGTATCATCCATAGGCCTATTTGCCCACTAAAATCTTCGTCCAATTTCATATCGGCCTCTTATTCTCTATGTCCCATCGTGAGAGAACAAAAACCATAGAAAATAAATATTATGATAATTAAACATGTAATATTCAACTGTTCTTTTCTCCATCCCTCTCATCAAATCAAACACTTTTTTTTTAGAAATATGAATTAAAAAAACTTGTGATGCAACTTTTCTTTCTATCAATCAGGGTCCGATGGATTTGACAAAACTTAAGGTCACTATTTCAAGAATAATTTTGATCAAAAGTCGAGATCCAACACATTCTCATAATCTTTTTTACTCTAGCGGTGATTTAACGTTTCAATACATTTTTAGATCAAGTAAAGTACGTGTGATATGTTGAAAAAACAGAAATGATAATATAAACAAAGTGGAATTGAAAAAAATAATTTAATCTGAAATAAAACAGAAATCAAAGTTTCACTTCAAGGTCGTGAAGGGCAAGAAACAAAGTGGAATTGAAAAAAATAATTTAATCTAACATAACAATTTTTTCTAATCGCTCTTAAACGATTCAGTTTGTTAATCCCCGAATACGATACAGTTTTTTTGTTTCCAGTTTCTCTTCATTCAAACATCATACATACCATACCAGTCACAAGACTCGCCACAAGTCAGAATGAATAAAGACATTATTATATCAAACTATAATAATAATTATTATGGCATTCTCATTTAATTCGACCCGTAAGAAAAGCCATGAAACTAGGGCTTTCTTCCTGTCTTCCGAGATCATCCACATGCGTGGTCAGAAAGAGAAATTATTCTCACCATCATTAACTGTTTTCGTTTTTTTTTATAGATACACATATATAATCAATAGATATATTTGGATCATATGATAGAGTTAGGTAGCTTGCCTAGCTCTAATCATGACGATATAACTCTATTCGTGACGACATAACTCTATTCGTGAAAGAAATTTGAATGAGAATGTTCATCTCTGTACATACCAAATTCCCAATCTATGAATAATATATGAATACTTAGGCAAATAAAAAGTAAAGTTCAAGAAAATGGAGATTCTTCGTTAATAATAAGGAAAACTACGAAAATACTTTTAATTTTAAATTAATCTATCAAAAAATAGTTTGGAATTTTATAAATTAGCGAATTCGTTTAAAAACTAAATCCTAAATTTTAAGTTGTAAACTCTTACCTTACATTTAAATTATGAACCATAAACTTTCACCCAAAACAGAAATTATTAACCTTTAAATCTAATCAAAATAATTAATTAATTTCATATTAAATTTGTAATTTCTTAGTACGGTGGTGTTACTTAGGCTAACCAAAAGAACAGCCGGGCAGTGACATCTTGTGATTTGTTTATTCTTTATTTCAAGATGAAGTTTCTCCTATTAATTTCGTGTGTGTAAGAGATCCGTGTTCTCTTGCATTCTCTCCGCTGTTCCTTTGGTTGATGAAGATTTGGCCTCTTTGTCTTTATAAATTACTCTTGATTTTGTATTTTGATCATTTAATTTTTTTCAAAAGCATTTATAAAAGAAGAAAAGCACATAAGCTCACAAAACCAATGGAATGTTTTTGACTATAGAAGATGGATCCTACCCAAAAAAAAAATACCTCAAATGACGAGATTACCCTCATGGACTACAGACACCAGTGATCTACGCCTCAGGTAATACCGTCATTTAAGTCAGATTACGCGAAATTCATGACAAATTAATTTCTATGAATACATATAATAAGAATATTTATAACGACCTTGAGGAGTCATCGTCAAAGAAATCGCTAAAAACGTTGGGAATCGTCGTTTTGTTCTCCAGGTTGCCTCCACCGCTATTATCTCCGGAGAATCCTTGAGAGAGCAACATAGTTATAGAATCTTCCTCAAGCTCGTCAAGATCGGCGAAGAAATCCTCCGGCTGATGTTGAAACTCCGGTCTATAGGTATCGTCAACGTCATTACCGAACTCCATATTGTCCTGACGCTCCTCAACGTTCTCCTCTTTAACCGCGGCGGCCACGTAAGGAGAAGGAGGAGTGGATGAGGATGGCAAGTGGGACTTATTGGTTTCGTCTTTGTTTTGGGAGACTCTGGACGAGGCAGAAGTAGTTGCGTTTGCGTTTGCGGTTGCGGTTGAGGATTTGAAAGAAGGGTTTGTAGAGGAGGAGGAAGAAGAACGAGTGGAGCCGGCGAGAGCGTTGCGTTGAGTGGGCCATGGATGGTTATGCTCAGATGTGTAAGTAATGACTAACATGTTTGGATCGGTGCGGCTACGTTCCACTTGTTTCCTAGCTGAACAACCTTTCGAGCTGCTACATCTGTAGTAACCCCTGAGGAACAAATGATCAAGTAGCCATCAAAGACGTGATTTACCATAATCTATTAATATGCATCACTTTATTTCTTATATTTATAGATATATATGTATGTTTTGTACGTAACCTTCTTTCTTCAGAAAAATCACTTTTCCAACTAAAGTGACAAATTAGAAGTTACAACCCATTTGATCAGTTGGCACAATTGATCAGAGAATAACAAAAAAAGGAAAATAATCCTAGCTTTTCCGAAGGAATATTATGATTATAAGATAAGTTTGCATCAAATGTCACAATAAGGAATTTAAAGGCTTATTGTAAGCCGTAGAATGATGTATGAACTTTATACTTTATTGTTACATACTAATGATTGCACCTGCAGTATTGCTTGTGAAGGGAAAGCAAAGCTGCAGATTCTACTTATATAGTATGAATTTTTTCTCTTACGAAAATTCACCTTTTCTGTATAACATATAGGTTTTTGTTGGAAAAAACAATGGTGAGACGACAACAACATTAACAAATTATGTGTCACGGTCACTTGTCTATATATCATGGTTGTAATGTGTATCCAGGGACGTAGTATAATAATTTATATATATATATATATATGTGTGTGTATGTGTGTGAATACCTGGGATAAGGAGAACCTTTGATAGGTTTTTGACCGTACTTTCGCCAAGCCCACAGATCAGACGGAACAACTTCTCCACTGGACCGGCTGTTCATGGCTGCTGGAGCCGGTATGCACACCACTTTCTTTGCCTGGCTCTTCCTGCATCCATCGTAAATTTGTATCATATTTAGTTTAGAGCCATGTGAGTGTACGTGTATACATGTTACTCGTAATTTAAAAGCTAATTTTGGGATCAGTGTTATAGCGTGGGAAATAATGAATTCGGTTTGAGATTGATGGCATCGTATCTAACGTTCATCTTTGGTTTATGATGTTTTACACTTCAAATATTTCTACTCCTCCTCAAACCCTTTTCAACTTGAAAGTAAATATAGAAATGTCAAATGTATGTAATAAAAGTAAAGTGATAAATCGTTAAACGAAAAAAGAAAAAAAAAGCATACAGTGAAAAATTTAAAGAACAAAAATAAAGAGACGAATAATGTTGATTTGAGAAAAATTCATAAGGGTTGCATATGCATACACGAAACAAAACCCTAGTTCAGTTTGTCATATATGGTTTAATGAAACATTTAGATAAAACTGTAAACGAAAAAACAATAAAAAATGGAAAGCAGTAAATTTTCATTAAAATAGATAGATAACGTTTTAATAGATAAATAGCGTTTTACTCATTATAGTTTGTTGGCACATCTACAGTATATAGAGCAGATTATTTTTTTCAAAAAAGATAAAAACATGAAACTTTGGTGATTAATTAGCGCAATCAATTTTTTCAAATATGAAAATGGTATGTCATTCATGTAGTCAATTAATAGAAATCTTGAAAGAGAAGAAATAATTAATCACATGGTAGTATTATATTTTATCATGGACCTAACATTAAATGATCTCGTTTAATCAAGAAGGACAAAATGATAATTAAATCATGGATATCGAATTTTAAGAAATTTACCTCCTCTTTATGCCAAAATTCCGGGGAGAAGAAGAGATCTGAATCTGCGAAGAAGATGAGGTGTTGTTATTATTATCGACCAATAAACAGTTTCTTGGACTGTTAGTGGTATCAGCGTTGATCATCCCCCACGGCGAAGCTCCTGCAGCGGCGGAGACGGCCATGGCCGGAGAAATACACTTGGGGGTATCATGGATGATGTTGCTTTGCGAGATCCGGATTCTTGGGAAGACACTGCATTGACTCTTGATATGATCATCCTCAGGAACCTTTGGCAAGACTGCAAAACTGTTGCTGTCTCCGGCGCCGGAGAAGTAGCCGGAGTTGGCTGTGAGGTTGAGGAGAGGGTCATTCATGCTTACGAACGGGTCGCCGAAGGGATTTATCTGACAGCTGGCGACGGAAGGGAAGTCCACGTGGAGATCTGAAATCGGCGGGGAAGACAAACTGCTCGGAGATGGACCTTCCGGTGGTCCAGGAGATGATGACAAGTGTCCTGATCCAATTCCTCGTACAACGTCTGTTAGGTCTCCTTGGAAGTTGTCCATGTCTAAAGACTCAAAGACGCTGCACATAATATATGCGTGTGTGTGTATGTTTGTATGTATATATATGATATATATACAAAAGAATTAGAAAAGAATGATTGTGAATCCGGGAGAGAAGTCTGATTATAAGTCTCGATCGTTTTATGGATATAATATAGGTTATATCATCGGAAATTTGTGATTTTCTTGGAAAAAAAGTATGAAGAAGAAGAAGAAAAAGGATGGAGACGCTGACTTTTCAGGATGTAAACATCTTCGACCACTTATGCATGTTAGAGAAAGAGGAAGATCAGAAATGTAATCTCTCTATCTTATACATAATGAACTAATTATAAGAATAAATATTTAAAGGTGGTGAATGATATAAGTAATTTTATATTAATATAGATCATGGATCGAGAAATATACGGCCAAGTCTTGTACTTTTAATTAGATTATCTCTTTATTGAGTTCACCATTGAGTTTTTGACCTTCAAATATAGAAGTGGCTTTGTAGGTTGTATTATCTCTTAACCGTGTTCAGATTTTTATTTTATTTTTCTCAATTTGTTCTCTTCTTTGGAATTGGAACAACTAATTATATAATCCAGTAACGACAAAAAAAAGCTGCATGTGTTCCGGTAAATGATTGGACAGTAAATATCTCAGTAGAGCATAATTACTGGACGGAAGCATCAATATTATATCTTTGACGGCTATACTATGGGCTAAATATATAAATAAACCAAAAATCGTACAATCACATTATTAATAATATATATATTTATAGTTATATATGTATAATATATAATATAGTGTGAAAGGGCATAATGAGATGCTGCACTTGTGAAAAAACAAGTGATCGGGAAGTAAAGAGATCAGCAAACAGCCGCATTTCCCGGTGTACGTTTCGTCATGATCCAATGCCATTGGGACACGTAAACATTCTGATATACATTTTGCATTCCCTTGAATACCAAAAAATTCTGTTTGTCTGTATCTACACACTTATTAGTTCGAATAGCTATATAATAAGTTTTTTTCTTTTAAGAGGTGAATGCCTGAATAGTATAATAGCATTTATAAAAGATATCTCGATAATAAAATTTTTAAAAAGAAATCTATGATAATCTTTTGAGATATGTATGGTTAATTTGATTCTTTTTAAAATTAAAATTAGTTATATAACTAAAATTATATAAAATATTAAGTTAATATTATTGAACATTTTTTGAAGTTTTTTAACTGGTAGAAATGCTCTAAATCTTTTTTTGTAATGAAAATATTATCAGCAATTGTGTTATAGTATGTATATCATATGCTACTTTATAGCCCAATTAAAAAATTGTTATTTATCTTAAATTTTTAATTCATCGAATTAAATCTAAATTTTTAAATTTTTTGAGAAAACTAAATATTTTCTCTATTTTCTATAGTATGGAATAGCTAATTAATTGTATTGCTATATGAGGTAAACTAGTAGATCGTCATCAAAAGAACATATCTTTCTTGTCTTGTAACTAAAATGAGGACAAATCCATAAATCATAATACTTTTTGAATAGATGTCAACCTTTCATATTTGAGTTATTTATGCAATTTTCTCAATTTTTGCAGCTTTTTGAATGATTTTTTCTTTAAAATTATTGACTTTCTTTTATAGAGAGATATTTAAGAAGAGTATCAGAAAAACAATTAGCTATGATTTTTTTTGGATATTCTTGTATTTCCATTGAACACATCTATTTGGCTCTTCATGAAATAGAAAATTATATGATGGCTAATTTTTGTAGATACAGTCGATGAAAATGACCAAAATGCACAAAATATCCAAGATTTGGGAGTTCAAAATAACACTACAATTTGTCAAATTGATGCATTCATGCAGACAATAAAAATCGTTTTCATAATGGTTTTGTATCAACAAGCTTTCAGAGAGATTTGAATGTGTTGACTCCCTTGCAAAAAGGAATTCAAGCATTAAGTGTTTCATCTCTCATATAATCACGCTGATTTCAAGCTGGTTGTTCTATTATTAAAGCGAATCTTATGAATCGGTACGATAATATGATATATGCTACTGTAAAAAAACTATAGACGTTACGTCTTCAGCTAAAATGTGACAAATTTTTTTATCCGTAATTGATATTGAATATTGACCTTGTTCAAGTCAACGGTACCACTTTTTAAATCAAAATTCTGAATGCGTTTGATAAACAATGCAGCGAATTATGGACTAACTAATCAATAAAAAGACATTAGCTCCTATATAACTACACCGGAAAAGACAAACGACGTCGTGGATGTCAGAATTGTACGTAAATGACAAACTTTAATTTAAATACCTTAAAATCTAATAATTTAGTGTGACAAAAGTATAATAGTTAATTATTTATCGAATGATTATATACTAAAAAAAGTGACGTGTGATGAAATTTCATGAAGGTAATTGTATCCATTCATGAAATTGTGTAAGTTTAAGTTAAAAAGTCATAAATTTTTTATATGTAGAAAAGTCGTACAAATTTTTTTGGAAATTCCAAAAAAATATTGGAAAGTAGTGGATATAGAGTTAGGTCATTATGATTGGTAACATAATCTCTAAATTGCTCCGGTGAAATTCAGGGTATTTGGTAAATCGTGTGGGATTAAATAAACTGTATTATGATTTCTTTTTGTACAATTACACAATATCAAATTATAAACTTTGGCGGAATTTATTTTAGTTGTTATATAAGTCTTCTTGTTTGTTGTGAATAATAACACATGAATACACTTTTTACTGTGACACGGTTTTCAGTTTGTAAAATATAATATAATTGTTAAATTTAGACATTATCAAATAATCTTATGTAACAAATATAATTATAAATTTACATCAAAGGACATTTGATGTAAGCGGCCAAAGAACAACAAAATATATATATATATATATATATATATCTAAACATAATTTATAATTTACACAAATCTCAGTTGGTTTCTTAAAAACAGAACAGCAAATCTCAGTTGGTGTGTAGTTAGGCTGTAGATTAATTTAATATTGGTGCCAATTATTTATACGTTTGCTGTTATCTCATTCTAGATTTGCCATATTGTCGCCAACTATTTATATACTAATTTTTACATATATTTATATACCATTTACACCAAATATTTTAATAACATAAGAATTTCTTGGTCGATCACATACATATTATATGAATTTACATGTATGATAACGATTAGATATAAACTAAAGAATGAGAGTTGTATCATGGGTAATAAATTCCTCACATGGTATTAGCATGTGTTCTTATGCATGTTGGACATAATTAAACTCAATTCACAATTATTACAATCTCACCTACTTGGTTAATTTTTGTTCGCTAGCTGGTTATGAACACACCATTTTTTTGTTCCTGTTGTTTAAATTAAATAGAAGAGTTTTCAAAGTCGCTGCTAGAATTGTATTGGTCAAATTAAAATAACGCATTTCTCGTCGGTTTAAGATATAATAAGATAGAAATCTGTATATATAAAATGTGCTAATCCCCACACCTTATATATATATATATTATATTTATAAATATAAGTCTCTCGATGTCAAAAAGAAACGAAAAGATAAGTCCCTCTCAGTCATTCGATTAAGAATTGAAATATAGTATAGGCAACACTATATATATAAGGTCTAATATGTAAGGGATGTGCTCTGTTTTTATTGGTTTTTGTTTTTCAGAGCTTTATGCTATCTTCTTGGTTTTGTTGAAATTATTGTTATTTTAAATTAAAAAAATATGTATGGGATATATTCGATATACCTATATTTAGCAACACGCAGATGTGTTTTATACGTTGGATTCTAGTTGTTATATATTTTGTAGAAAAAGTGCAATTTTGTTTTGTCCCTATCTAGTATATTAGACAGGATAGTTAAAATATTAAGTTCATTATTCATTAGAAACCAGGTTATATATTGCAGAGTTTAACATGCGCTTCAATGAAATTCAATCACAATTCACAAAGCATCCTTAATCTTTGAAATCAGGTAAAAACTGAATAACCTAATAATTCCAAGAACATACTTCAGGAAAATTCATACATAGAACAAAAAAAAACTTGATAGTGCTCAGACAACACTTAGTGAGTTTAAATACATTTTTTTCTATAATGTAAATTAAAGAATCAGGGATTTTTATACAATATTTTTAATATAGAATATTGAGTAATCAGCTCCTCTAAAATATACTTTTTGTTTATAATTTGTAAAGAAAAAATTTATCCGATCATATAAAACCATGTAGAAAATAACTATAGAAAAAAAGATAAAGAAAAATTAGATTTATTATAAATTTATTATTGTCGAGATGTTTTAAAATTTTAAGCAGTACGAGCGATGAAGATAAACAGACATGTTTGATATTTTTTTCTATTTACATTCTCTTAGATTGTATTATTATTATTTTAATAAAATCTGGTGGTGTTTATTTTTATTTCATCAATCTTTTGGTTGTTGATTCATTAGTAAATCCTCTATTGGTGTGCGTAAACTGTTTTGCTTTTCATCCGTTAAACACTTTTTGGTAAAAGATAATATAAATTGACTCTTTGAAATAAAGTATTTTTCAGTATTAAAAAAAACGACAAAAGAAGTTCATGACTATGGTAGTATGGTTACCTTGGTTGGTGTGTACATAAATGGTAATAATTAAAGAAAATTAAAAGAGGAAATTGCTTCACCCTCACCCAAAAAAAAAACAAAATTAACATATCCTTTCTTAAAAATATCGGAAGAAGTATAGAAAATGCGTAGATTTGGAACGTGGATAAATTGGTCGGCTCCATGATAAACACTTCGATCCACGTTCGTGTATTACAACCTCATCACTAACATTTTCTATCCCATGCTATCCCTCGTTTTTGTTTTCATTTTAACACTATTATTTTCATATTATATAATGATTCAGGTCGCATATATTGAACATTTTATCATACACTGTAAATGTTATCAATCAAACAAGATTCGATTAGTATCATCGATCATAGATTGTACCCTTTGCTATAACTAGTTACCCACTGACATCAATATTCTAATCATTTTATCCTGCTATTATTCGGTTTAGCTTTACAGAATATTAAAAAAATTGTTGTCAAAAATATATTTCTCAACACTCTTTTGTATATATACGTAGTTTTCTCACTTCCCGAGTCTTTGCTTTTTAGATATTTTCTCCAATTAGATAAAACAACAATCACGACCCATATAAAAGACAGGGACTTATATATATATTTTTATTACAAACAAGTAGACCAGACAGTGCAATTAGAAAAAACAAAACAAGTCATGCCTCCCTCGTTCTACGGTGACGCATGTTGAAAGGATTCAATAATAACAATAGTAGTTATAAATATATTGAAAATAAATATGAAACTATTAACAAAGAAAGATATAACATAGAAATTTGATTGGTAACCACGGAAACATGTTTTTTTTTAAAGATCTGAAACGTCTGTTTTGATACAATCGACGTAACCATATGTTTTGTGAAACTCGTGAAAGAATTTATGTATTTCATATAATATAAATATTTGATATTGCATTGGCTATAGATTTTGCTAAAATGCTTGACTAAAATATCCAAGTTAAAGTCTAAATGACTCTCACACGAGCAGTAACTCTCATACGCTAGAACTAAACCTGAGTTGTGGTGAGCCTATGCTCTTAAAGTCCTGAACTCAATACTTCTGTATACCACACACGCACACACATATGAGTGTCTTTTACGTATATTGACATATGTTATTGGGTTGTGTAGCAGGTGGCCTTCTTTGCACATGTGAACTGAAATAGCGACTTTACGTAAAATCGACCATGCCCTTTAAGTGCTCCCCAAGTTCATACAAAAAACAATAGTCATCCCCCTTTTTCTTTTTTTGATTATATATAAATTTAGCTATTCAAAGTTAATAATTAACATTTTATTATATTAGATCTTTTCTATGGTAGATAATTTCGTAATCAAAATTTTCTTTTATTTAGATCTAATTTTGTTTGTCACTTTTCCATTATGATTTTTTTAATAGATTGCAAAATATTAAATTAAGAATTATGTGTATCTACGGGATCTAATCTAGTATATAATTTATGTAGATTTTAATTTTGTCTAGACATATCTCGTTCAAACGACTGTTGTACACCAATTCAACCATGTTTGCTATGATTTCAAATTTGTGATGATGTGTTTCGAAAAATTGTTAATAGAGCTCATTTCACTAAAATATAGGCCCACGAGTTAAAGAACCTGATTCGTTTTTTTTCCTTATGAAGCCCAAATCAAATCTAGGGTGTCGATTATTCAATTCAAAAGAAACGAGGTTCTTCTGCATAATATTTATAATTTCAAGGGGTTAAAAATGTTATTAACCCGTTTACAGTTTCAGTTTGTTACATTTTCTCTCATTCTTTTGGTTCTCGTTTGGAATTGGACGCGGATCTGTGAGATCTTAGAGGAAGAAGAAGCAAGCAAGCAATGGCAGCCATGGAAGCAGGACCAGATCACCTCTTCACTCTGAGAAATTATTTTTATGTGGGAGCTTATCAAACGGCGATCAACAACAGCGAGATCCCTAAACTCTCACCGGAGGATGCCGTGGAACGCGACTGTCTCGTCTTCCACTCTTACATCGCCCTCGGTAGCTATCAGGTTTCTCTAACCATCCCTATTCATCTCGGTAAAGTCTTGTTCTTTCCAGATTTAGTTTTAATTTTGTTTTGATATATTCTTCGAATTTTGTCTTTTTAAGCTTGTCATCAGTGAGATCGATGAAGCCGCCGCTACTCCACTGCAGGCAGTGAAACTTCTCGCTATGTATCTATCGAGTCCTGAAAATAAGGTAATTCGGAAATATTTTCTTGGACGTTCTCCACGTTTGCGTTTTCATTTCGGCTTTGATTTGTGTTCTGAAGCATGTATATACCAGAATCTCTGAATGTGGTTGTCTTAGAAATTTGAATTTCGAAATGGAATGACATATTTAGTGACCAGAAGAATTCTATATTTCTCCGTTATCGTCATCTTCAACTTGTGTGTTGGAGTTTGATTGCTTCTCCAATATGTAATCCATGGATTTTGCGGATTTTGTTTTTAACTCTAAAAATATATGAATGTACTCTTCTTAGTTTTCTCACATATAAAAATGGTACTTAATAAACTGGTATTGTCTATGCAATTTTCTAAAGATGTATATATATTTTCTGTGTTCTTGCTCAGGAATCAACCATTTCAAGCTTGAGGGAATGGTTGGCAGATTCAACAATAGGAAACAATGCTATTTTGCGGTTGATTGCTGGTATTATTTTCATGCACGAGGAAGACTATAACCAAGCTCTGAAGCACACTCATACTGGAGGAACTATGGATCTGTAAGATTTTTCGATATTCTTTGCTGGAGTGAGTATTTTCTCTCAGAGTGATGGTTATGTTTCCATGCTCATAGATTGTTCATTTCGCTTGCATTTTTAGGCATGCCTTGAATGTCCAAATATTCATTAAGATGCACAGATCAGATTATGCTGAGAAGCAGCTTAGAGTGATGCAACAATATGACGAAGACCACACTCTCACTCAACTTGCTACCGCGTGGTTGAACCTGGCAGTGGTATAATGCAAAATATTCAAATTTTTGTTTTTGGCTTATTCTATAAAGAGTCCGTTTTGATTTTTATACTAAGACGTTCTATTGATTTCAGGGTGGCTCTAAGATACAGGAAGCTTATCTCATTTTCCAGGATTTCTCTGAGAAGTATCCCATGACATGCTTGATCTTGAATGGCAAAGCAGTTTGCTGTATGCAAATGGGTAACTGTGATGAAGCTGAAACGCTACTGCTTGAAGCACTCAACAAGGTAAATAAAATTAGGCTTGCATACCTTAGATTTTTTTTTTCTGCAAATACCCATTCGTGGTAATTATATGTAACTACAGATGTTGCTTGACTTCTCAAACTGCACTCGCTTTCTTGGCTTTTCTGTATATCTGCAAGTGTGAAAATTAGTTTATGGTGATTGCAGGATGCTAAAGACCCAGAAACTCTTGCAAACCTTGTCGTTTGCAGTCTTCATGTAGGCAGATCATCTTCACGTTACTTAAGGTGAAATTTCATCCCATACTTGGAAAATTTAGTTGAGAGTAATGGTGTCCTAATCCTTATAAAAACATGATTAATCTCACTTATCGAGTCCATTGATGTGTCTCCTATCCTTTTTACAGCCAGCTGAAACTATCACACCCTGAACATATGCTTGTAAAGCGTATATCATCAGCTGAAGATAACTTCGAGAGAGCGGTTCAGTCGGTCGCCTGAAGACTCTTCCATGGTTCAACGTAAAAGATATGTGGAGGATCTGTTTGCTTTTCCACAAATTTTCCCAGGTTGGTAAATCCACCAGAACAACCATAACGTCTTGACTCTTGTGTTTTTGTAATCAGTATATGAACCAGATTTTTCAATTGGATATGTTACATTTAACATCTCATTACCACTCATTACAAAACTCCACCTTTCACACTCAACTTAACCTAGCCAGATCGTGTAGCCAACCTGAAATAGGTATACGATTCAAGATTTCGATAACCTTGCAGATCACAATAATATAGTTGAGAGGTAATCTTTACAAACATGCGCAAAAGTCGAATGAATTGCTGCTTCCTAGAATTAACCTAAAGCCATTATTAATCAATACAAAATCTCATATATAATCTCTATATACGGATATAAATGCTGTAATGCTAATAATATATAAGAAGAACCCACACCATCTACTCTCCCAATACCATCTGGAATCAAGACGCTAATCTGTAGCTATCATCTACCAGTGAAGGAGTCCTAGAAGAGCAACCATGACAGACCAATACAGAAAGGTCAGTATGCAGAGACCAAGGAAGAAGATTCATAGCCATCACGATGAAGCTTTTGCCATCTCCATGCCGTCTTCAAACTCACTTGAAGATTTGTGTGTTTAGCTGTCCAATTCAGCTCCTCTCTGATCTTGCTTGGATCGCTGTACACCTCTGCGTAATCTCCTGCCCTTCTTTCCAAGTAATCCACTTTTATCTCAACCCCAGTCGCCTTTTTGCACGCTTCTACAAAATCCTTTACCGAGCTACCTGCTCACACAACAGAGAGACCACATTCTCTAAATCCAATTCACTTCATTTTCCTATAATCTTTACCAAGAATTGATTTGCATACCTTTCCCCGTACCAACATTAAAGATTCCAACTTTGCGGGGTTTCGCCTTTTCAAGAGCTTTTACATGAGCATCCACCAAGTCCGTGACATCGATGTAATCACGTACACAAGTCCCATCAAGGGTCTTGTAGTCTGTTCCTTTAATCTGCGGATAAAAACCAAATAAGCATCGACAAAGATTGGTATGTAATGGATCTGATGACACAAAGGAAAGAGCGCGATAATTACCTGCAGTCCCGGTATGATGCCTCGTGCAGCATCAAAGCAAGCACCAGAGATCCGTCCATGCTCTCTGAGTTCTGGTCTTGGAGCTTCACCCAGTCTGCCCTCAGGATCAGACCCAATCACATTGAAATATCTGAAAAACCGATTTGAAGAAAGAAACTCAACTTCAGGGGAAGAGAAAACGAGTACATAGCCTACACACATAACAAAGAATCAACCAGCAAACCTCAGGATCATAACCGCCATATTCGAATTTTTGGAGAAATCCAAGATGATATCTTCTGCCATCTTCTTAGCCTTTCCATATGGATTGATTGGGACCTGAGGAGTTTCTTCTGTTATTGGCATCTTCTCAGGCTCTCCATAAGTAGCACATGTGCTTGAATATATCAAAGTCTTCACACCATGAGCAGCCATCGTCTCTAGAACTACCAACGTATTCGATGTGATATTGTGGTAATACCTGCAAATGACATAAGACCAGCTACTATATGAGTTTTACATCAATTAGACAGTAAAGGTCAAATCTTTTTGAGAGAGAACAAAAAAAATCTCACTTGAGAGGAAATTGTGTGCTTTCCCCAACATAAGCAACAGCGGCGAAATGCATTACAGCGTCAAACGCGTTTTCAGAAAATATTTTGTTGACCTGAAATTTCTTGTTAAGAAAACAAAGAAGCTTGCTATTCGTTTTCAGGGTCTTATATCTAGAATTACAATCAAGGATACAGCATTTGCATCTCCGAGGTCAGCATAAATGAACTGAAGCCTTCCAGGTTCCGGAAACAGCTGCTGCAAAATCTTGACTGCACCGAGGTTGCCACGTGATAGATTGTCCTGCCAAAAACACAAAAGATTCACTTTTTACTTAGATACAACACAAGAAGATGAAGACTGACGAAACACTGAGCACAAGAGCATAGATCTATGTGAGCCAATGAAGATATATACCACAATGGTTACACGGTATGAATCTCTTAGAAGGCGTAAAGCTGCATGTGAGCCGATATAACCAGCACCACCAGTGACTAGAACATGGGTTACTCCGGGTTCATGATGAGAAAACTGAAAGATGGAGAAAACAAACAACCACTCAGAACCTGAAATGAGAAATTGTATCAATAACATTATAAGACGTCATACCACGCTCGGGTTATCGAAAGTTGGGGATTGCTTGAGCAATAGAATGCACACTGCTGTAAGGCAAATAGCCAAAACAATCTTCCCCATGTAATTGTTGCTCTTCTTCTGGTCTGCATAATCTAATCCTACACTCCAAAAAACACTAAGATGTGTGAATTTTGAATCCAAATTAGAAACACAACAAAAATTTTTGACTTTGGAGCTAACAACTCAAAAAACCTGAAATCTCAATCTACTTTTAGACCAGAAAGCAAGATACGCTTCAGAAAAAAACAAGAATATCTACTTTAAAGGTCTGAAAGCATTGATCCTCTGTGTACGTCTCACCTTCGAAAGACATGGATCTGCTTTGCCTCCCTTGGATTCTTGCTCTACCAGAATTCAGCATTTTGATTGTGAAAGCACACGGCCTAATTTCAGTTAAGCTGCAAGAGATGAAGAACTCGAATGTTTAGAAAACTCTCTCAGCAGATTCCAAATTCCAGAAAACTATTTTGTGTTTAACCACTTCGAAGTAACTCCGAAATGGGTCGGAACATGTCGGTCTTTAAATGAATAAAAATGTCAGAAAAATTAAAAAAGAAAAAAAAATATATATGCATATAATCACACCGACACAGAGCGAAATTTCAGCCTAAGCATTTTCATTAGGAAACAGAAAAAATGTTCTGGAATTTGAACTTAACCAGAAGCAGAAAAGGAAGAAGAAGAAGCAAGCATAAAGGGGTTATTAACAACTTCAAAACCAATCAGAAACGCCATTATCAATCTGACACACAAGAGAGAAAGAGAGACGTACGTAAACTAATAGACAGAGAGATAAAGACTCCAACTTTCTCGTGGTTTCTCTTCTAGTCAGAAAGATTCGATCTCAATCTCAAGTGGAGAAGGAGAGAAAGATGTATAAATGAGGAAAGCTAGCAGAGGCGCCTTTACGGTGAAAGCGAGCAAAGGGAACACGAGACGAGAGAGAAGTTGAATTAAAAACATGATTACTTATTGAGACTTTATTGAGGCTTTTTAAGTAGCCAATGAGATTGCAACAGACATAGTTAGCGACGCGGTGATTGGAACGCGGGAGCTCCGGCAGCTGTGAGTCCCGTCGAACTCTGTGCTGACATGTCGGCAAAAGTTTCTACGTGTACTTCACTCTATGGCCAACACTTTCCTACCAGAGTTAGACCAAAATCTTAATGTATGCCACAACTATTATAAAAAAAATGTTATCCATTTATTTTTAAGCTTTTAATAATAACAACAACATGGCGGGTTTACCTTAATTCCATTATAACTCGTCATTATGTATATATTTTGATTTATAACTGTTTTTTATTATAATCGTTTATAACATTTGTCATAATCTTTTTGATTTATTTATTTTTATTTGTTGTTCTAATTTTTGGTTTTTTGATACACATTTAATTATCAGTAAAATATAATAGATTTTTTTTTGAAGAAAAATTATACATGTCAAAAATAAATTGATGATATAAAAATTTTAGATGGAGAGAAACTTTTTCGTTATATAGTAGATTTACTATTTTTCTTAACTAATGTTAAAATAACATTCTCCCACCAAAATATTATTTTGCTAAAAAAACATATTATTTTTTCAAATATCAAGTTATTTTATAAAAATCAAACAATTTCACAAAAGTGTAGAAGGGGATTTTTTGGTTAATCAACGCAAAAAGAAAAACCACTCTTTTTCCCTTGTTGATCATTTCACCACCATAAATTCCTCAAAAAAATATATGTTACCTGAGCAAATAAACCTCATGAAAAATATCGTAAACATATAAGATAGTTGGGTCTGGTCCGCCAGTTAAATTCATGACCGCAGAAAATGGCGGCTTCATCTCATCTCTTTGCACTCCCTTCGCGTCTTCCTACAGCTTCTCCGTTTATCTGTAACCATCCTTGTGTTGTATTTTTATTTTATCTTCGACATTGTTGATATTATCGTCTGTCTTACTTATCCCAATTTTTCTGACCCTCGTGTTTCATTTAGCCGCACCAAACCGGAATCGAGTTCGTATCCTCGCGAAATCATGCCCGGAGAATCAGAGCTTCGATTCGAACGATTTGGATTCTTCGTCCGAGTCTACCAACAAAACCCAGGTTGAAAATATATTAAATTGGCCTTCTTCCTGCAATATTCTTCTTTGTACTGTGTAGATCGTTTACTTTCAATCTTTTGATTTCCTGCAAAGTCGAGGTCTTAGGAAATTTAATGTCCAATTCACTATTTTGTAAATTGTAGTATCTTTTTCGTAATCCAAGCTTTTTGTATCAGCTGCAAAATTCTCCAATTTATTTAAGTTATCTGTTTTATTAATGTTAAGCAAATAAACAGTGCCTATCTATTAGTATTATGGCTACAATTAGTTAACCTTACAATCGGCTAGTTAATTTTGTTCACATTCTCTAGTTAATTAGCTATGCTGTTGGCTTCTATTGATGCTAAGAAAATGTCGAAGTATTAGTCTTTAGTTCTGCTACAAATTAGTCTTTGAATGTTACTGTTCAGTATAAACTGGGAGCTGGCTAGCTGTAGTTGAGAATCTAGAATTGTGTATGCAAGTGCTTGCGTTACATCTTTCTAAGAAAAATCTCAGAGTTTAAGCTGGCTTGGCTTGTGTTCTTGGCTGCAGGGTGATCAGAAATCGATGTCACGGAGACAGTGGATGGCATGTGTTTGCGTATCTCCAGCTTTAATTAGCAATGCTTATAGCTTTGTCTCTGTAGAAAGCGCAGCAGCTGTAGACAAGAAACCAGGAGTTTGCCGTAACTGTCAGGGCATTGGGGCTGTTCTTTGTGAGTGACACTTCTTTCTTTGTTATTATGTTTTAGTTTCTTTATTGGAAATTTGATATGCAAACATATCCTTGAACGTATATATTGTATAGTATGTAGTACTTTTGTTTGCTTTGTGTTCCATTAGAATCCTTTTTTGTCTTTCGGTGCGACCAAATTGTGACTGTCAAAAGAGTAAAGCGAAACAAACATATTCGCCATACTGAACTCTTATAGCTATATAACTCTGTTTCGTAAACACGTGAGATGACACCTTGCTATGTTAAAGGTCATAAATGATTCTCTGTTTCCATTTGATATGCTGCAAAACGCCTCATTAGCTTAATATTGATGCCTGCATGGTATAATCTTCGTGCTCTTTACTTTTGTTTGTTATGATTTAGGTGATATGTGTGGCGGTACAGGAAAATGGAAAGCTCTCAACCGAAAACGTGCCAAAGATGTATATGAGTTTACAGAATGTCCAAACTGTTACGGTTTGTCTCTCTTTCCCAATATTTCTTTTACGTTGTTTGGTTTTGATAACGCGTGAAGCCATTGGTTTCACTGATTAATTTGGTGGCTTACTTGCAAACAGGTCGAGGCAAGCTTGTTTGTCCAGTCTGTTTGGGTACAGGTTTACCAAACAACAAAGGCCTTCTTAGAAGGCCTGGTGCTCGTGAGCTACTCGACAAGATGTACAATGGTCGGCTTCTCCCCAATTCATGAGCAGGTTTGGGTCCTTTAATCTCCAAATGTAGATTATTGGTCCGTTTACGAGTTAAAAGCTTGACGGGGACAAGTGTGTTCCTTTTCTGATCCTTCTATGTATTGTAATTTCTCAGATTGTTACTGCAAATCTGCTTTTAAGCACAGAGCCAATATACATGATTATAGAAGGGGAAGAAAACTAACACATTGCGGATGCATGGAAAACTATAGAAGAATGTGATTCAAGAACATGCTTTTGTAATCCTGCTAGCTTTGGGTTTGTAAATTCTATAAACCGAGAAATTTTCTTCTTCCTCGGACAAAGTCGAGGACTTGATTAAAACCCATATGGCCTAACGCCTCATCCTTGGAAATTAGTTTCAAACCGAATCAATGCTACATTCTTGCGAAAACCCGAGATCAAAGCAGCTCCCAAATCCCAAAACCAAACCGAAGTTCCTTGGCCTTCATGCCTCCTAGACACTAGTCTCAAGTGTGATAACGAGCGAGATCAACCTACAAGATCTAAAGAGGTGAGTATGAAAATACTTAGCATCCGCAATAATTACTGCCTAAGAAACTTGTAAGACTAACAAACTACATCAGTTAAAACAATTCATCACATATACATCAGTTAAGACACTTATATATGCCTTCTAGACCCTTATATTTATGTCTTTTTTGGCCTGGTTCCTACGCCATTTAGGCCTTGTCATTCACATATACACTTGTTCTCTTTAATCCTCACTACACTGACACACATCTACTGTTTCACACAACAATGCCTAAGTTGAACACACTTCATATTTCCGTGAGTCATATTCCTTCACATATCTTCAATTCATATTTCGAACAAGAGAACGTTCTCCAAAGTTCTCTAAAATGTCACTATTTTTATCTTCATTGCAGATTTTGTCAACCTTGATGAATTCTCTTTGTTTACTTTACCAAATGTGTGGGGAAAGATGAAAATGTCCGTAACAAAATTGATGATATACATGTACATACTGATGTAAATGTAGATGACGTAGGACTAAACTTTAATTTATCATAAATCTTAACCCTCGAAAAGTTAAGATTTAAACTCTTATCATATATCCATATATCATACGTTTAAGTTGATACACCAAACATGTTTGATGAATCGCTACATAAGAATAATTAAACAAAGCTGTGTTAAGTATTTTTTTTCACCGCCGAACTAACCGTGTTTGAAATTATAAGAAACTCACAGAAAAAAAATAGTCATAAGAAATCGTTTGTAACAAATTTATAAAATAAAAACAACTAAAATAGGATTTTAGCACAAAAATAACAATAAATAGGATAGTGAAATGTGAATACTATGAAATTATGAATAATATGTAAATAATAACAATAAATAGGATAGTGAAATGTGAATACTATGAAATTATGAATAATATGTAAATAAGTAAGCATACAGTCGGTTTTGATATAATTACGTGAATTCAATGAGCTCTAACCAAGCTGCATGGGAGACACATGTTCATGTGCATGGCTCTATATTATTATTTCATTGGTCAATTTTCATATTTCATTTTCTTCATCCAATTATCATGTTAAATGTACTTTTATTTTCATTGGAATTTAAAATGCAACAGCCAACATGCGATACACATGCATTTGTAGTTGTTAAATCAGTCAACCTATTTTCGAATGGTACACAAATTTGGCACCAATAAATTCTATTTATATGTGTGTATATATATGGTTTAATTTTCCGTTAAAATTACTGCAATCTACAATAGTGGTTGGTAAAATAAAAGTACGTTAAGTTGTGTGAACAATAAAAAAAAGCCTATATATACTCATACTAAACATCTGCTATTGCCACAGATAGAGGCATAACAAAAAGAAAAAGCACAGAAACAAAATGGCTTCTTCAGTAACAACTTTAGCCGTAACCCTAATCTTGATCTTCCACCTCACGCCGGAAACAATCGCAGCTCGCCATCTCAACGATCAGAAGCCGACAGAGATGAAATATCTGTTTCCACCGGGCTTGCCCTTTGGTGGCGTTCCTCCGTTACCGTCACTTTTTCCTCCGTTTCCTGGAAACGTTCCACGGTTACCGTTTCCGTTACCGTCACCGTCATCACCTCCGACACCTCTTCCCGGTTTCCCTGGCTTTAGGTTTCCTCCCCTGCCGTTCCTCACTCCGCCACCGTCGTGATTTGATAGGTTAACGCCTTTGTTATGATAATCATCCTAGTGGAATAAACTACTCATGGTACTATCGATAATGATCTTGTGTACTCGACGATATAAAACATGAGTATTTTATAATAGTTTAATAAAGATATGTCGTGTAAGTCAGTAAGTGTAACGCAATGTTGATCTAATAAATAAAAATTTGTTGAGTATATTTCTCTCTAAGTAAAAGTGAATGTATACATTTTGTTAATGGCTCTGGTTAGATGTGTTGTTGTTTTCACAATTTCATAGTAATTCATGTTAATATGGTTGATCCAAACTATGAAAAAAATTGTCTTAAGAAATCTAAATAGTAAAGTGAAAAATTATAATTTTGAAAATTGTGTCTCTCCTACTTTTCACCAATTCTTTCTTCTCTATTCTCAAAGTCAAAGATCATGAAACTTATGAGTGTTTAATTTTAATCCTTTTTTGAGCCAATACTATGTATATATCTATCAAAAATAATTCTCTAACAGATTTTGATTCTACCTCGGAAACTAAATTATCATAAAGATTGAAATGATATCGAGAATTAAGTTTCGAAAAACAATAAAAGGGAGCCTATTAATCCATTTAAACCAAACGAATTTGGAGAAACGAACAATGCGAAAGAATTAAAAAAGAAAATAAAGGCCTGAATTTTTGAAAGATAAACGTAAATTAAATGTTAGTGATTTTGACGACAAAAAAAAATGTTAGCGACTTAAATCAGAGATTTTGTTTCTCCGGTTATCAGGTCTACCATTTATTTCTAAAGTTGAACCAGACAAAACCCAATTGGTATGGCCCACTCCAATTTAGGCGGGACTTATATGAATATTCTCAACGACTTCAAATACTCTGTTTGTTAATGTCTGGAGATGAGATTTGTTCTGCATCTTTTTTTTGTTTCACTTCTTATTTGTAATAAGATTCTACTAAAACAGAGTTTCACAATAATCAGATCTCCTAAGCGGAAACGCTTCTGAGTTCTAAAAATAAATTTACATTTTGTTCATCAGAGCAAGGAACATACTAAACAAATTCCAAGAAAAATCATTAAGCCAAATCAAACTAACAATAACGATTAGAACCAAAAAAGTTGTTGAGTTCTATCTAGACTAGGATTGTCTTTCGCCTTCTTGATGATGGTCTTTCTCTTCACTTCAAATCGACCCCAAAAAGTTTTGCTTTGGTTAAGTTCTGCCGGGAAGAGTTTGACGTGAAGCAATCTTTCATTTCCAACGAACCCCTCTGGTTCTTATGGTTCCAGTACTCGACTAGGCGATGGTCCTGATCAAGAGCCTCGGTGGCCTGGAGATGAAGATGATTAGTTGTGTAAGAAAAATCATGGACAGGGTACCAAAGAAGAGCTAGGTCGATTCGATTCCAATCAAGTATCCGAACCAAAACCATACCCCAAAATAAATAAAAACAACCAGAAACCAGAAAAAAAGACGTTGCGGTTTCTAAATCCAAACAGAACCGAACCAAAAATAAAACAAGCCATTTAAAACGGCAGTTTCTTTGAAAATCCTTCCCTTTCAAGAGATTTCTCTGAAAAACTGAATCTAACCCGAAATCAAAACCAAATTAAATCGAAATCCATTAGGATTCTATATTTCATAAACCGAAAACCGGTTTGGGCACGCCTAGTTGTTAAATTTACCTGAATTATAAACGGGGAGAGAAAACCGAACATTTCGAGCCCATTGATGCTTTCCAAAGTAGGAACAGTTTGTTCTTGGCTGCTGCGCTTTTTGATCTCTTTGTTAACTCTCTGCAACACCATTTCCCAGCATAGCTGAGCCGAGACATTAGAGAAGCTCTCGTTTTGAGACTCTTCCAGAGTAACCTGAAACGATAAACAACAATGTGAGGCAATTTTCATATTTTTCAAGCGATACTACGAATTAATAAGAACGTCGTAAAAGGCTTTTACCCTGAAGAGTGGACCCATGAGTCCTGCATCTAAAACCTCCGAGATGTAATAGCTCATTCTCACTGGATCTTGCACGTTATAGAACTTAACCCGACTCTGAAACCCTGTAAAAGAATTAGTAAAACAAACCGTCACCATATTAAGCTCTTCGGACGTCTCGTGAATTAATCAAATTCTTTAGGCTAAAAAAGTGTTTATGGAGTTGCACCTTTTGGAAATATGGCATGCTTGTTACACCAAAGCTTTCCAAGAACCAAGGACCCGAGGTTTATAGGCTCGACACAAGCAACAAAGCTCGTCATGGATCCATCATGGCGTGTCTCTGAAGAAGCATTAAACTCGCCATCCAATTGAAAGTCAAGATTCAGATCAAAACCACCTTCCTTGAGCGTTGTTTTTCCTTCAACAATAACCGGACTAGGTTCTGAATAATCTTCGATGACTTTCGAGGCCCAAGCTTTTAGATCCTCTGTTTCGCCTTCTAATGCTCTGACCAATGACTTTAACTCATCTAGGGTGTAGCGAACAAAGAGGAGTCGACCGCTTCCCTCGCATGAACAAATATAGCTTGCGTGTTTCAAGCAAGCATATTCTCCGGGAGAGCACTTATTGCAGCCAGACGCAGAGATATGCAAGTCATAGAAGCACGAGATGCACTCCCTTTCACAGCTTAAGTCCAACTCTTCCGCTATATATTGCAACCTGAAACCATTTCCAAGACACTCGATTTTTTCCTGCTCTATTTGTAGTCGAGTCTCGATTGCCTTGGTCAGAATTCCATTCTTCCCGCAGCAAGTTTGCCATTTTAGCGTCCTCGAACTTTCTTCCCCATGAGCTGAGAGCTTCCAGAGGGACTTAATAGCTTCATGAGCTGCTCCAAAAAGAATTTTGTCATGTGAAAAAGTTGTTTTGTGAGATTCTGTACTGTATATTTCAACAGCATTCTGTCCATGAGCCAACCAGTCAACCGGAGCGACATTCACAGCTTCTGCACAATTGAATCCGCAGTTGAAACCAGCATGATATGCCCTAGGGAATGTTACAACGTACTCCCCTGAATGTTGAACCAACCGATAAACCGGGACTCCCTCGTCTTTTAGAATGGAAGGAGAAAATTGAGTAACTAGTCCATGAAGTAGATCAGGTTGTTCATCGAACAGATCTGGTAAATGTTTCCTCATCGCCTTCTCCAGTGAAGTTGCATGGTTTCCAGGAACCCCGTACCATACTTTGGGCTCGCCAAAGTGATGATAGTTCAGTGAATATAAGTGATGGTCCTCCACATGCTGTTCCATTTCAAAATATCAAACATTAGATTTTATCAGGAAAGGAAATATACAAAATGATTCGAGCAGTGAAAGTGTCGTTTTACCCAACAAAACGATGAGAAACACATCCCAATATAGAGCCATGGCACGAGAACACCGGAGATATCAGAATGCTCAAACGAGAGTAGAGAATCAGGGAGACGAGGTAAGTTATTCAAGTTCCAACCAGAAGCTATGTATCGATCCATATCACTCTTTCCAGTTAACATTTCCACTCCGTTGTAAAATCCGCTTCCAAGTACCCAATTCTCCAAATCCGCTCCATAGTACACCTGCAACGAAAAATCGAATCACAAAAAATGTTAAGACACAGACAAAAGCTGGCTAGTGATTTTATTGGTTAGTAATAATGATGACCAAAAAACATATTATGTACCTCGACTTCATCAGTTGGTTGCTCAACTATCCGCCAGTATTCTCCTTCGAGTTCCTCAACAGATGGAGCCCATCTTGTATTGTGTTCTTTTCTTTCAAAGTAGGAGTCTTTGAAATACCGAGCGTATTTCTCAAACTCCGCAAGAGTGAAATCTGAACCGGAGATGAAACCAAATTTTTCTTCTTCGGTTGTCTCGGGAGCGGAAACTGTATTAGAGACAGCTCGAGATCGTTTCCTAGAGAAACCAATTCTTGCTTGTTTTCTTCGTTTCCTTTTTCTTCCCTTAGGTTTCTTCTTCTTCTTCATAGGCTCTCTGTTCTGAAGCAGGTCTACATTCTGAATACGGGTAGGGAACTTTGTATGCTCCCATATACTTTTCTCTTTAAGCCGACAAGGAGGAGACCAATTCGACGGTGGTACGATTCGACAAATACCAAATGGTTCAGCGAATGGACGTATCTTTTCGATGTAACCAAGTGTATCTTCAAACTCCTGAATACCAAAATGTACAGTAAGATGAGGAAGAATAAAACATGGATCAAAACCTCTGAAAACAAGATGGAGAACAATCAGTACCTCTAATGAAGGGTAGAATACGGGAGCTTCATCAATGACTGGCCTCTGTGCTTTAGCCGGATCCCATCTTGCAAGAACCTATAATACATAAGAACAAAATAAAGAGGGTTTTAAGCCTTCACTACATGAGATCAATAGCAAGCTTACACCCGAGAATCTGTTTGTTGGTGTTACCTTTCGATGACGGGGGCTATTAGGAGGTTCTACATTAGTGGCCTTGTCCTGAGAAAAATGAAAAGGGAAAATGTTAGGCCTGAGAAAAACATTGAGGGAAAATTAAGAATAGCAGGAAGAGACAAAATTCCAATCTTGAAAAAAACCGCAGACTCGGGTTTCCAATGAATCCAAGATACCCGAATCTGCGGTTTGAGAAAAACATTAAGAGAAAATTAAGATTGTAGGAGGAGATGAAACTCTAATCTTGAAAAAAACCCATATATACGGATCTCCGATGAATTCAATCTTGAAAAAAACCGCAGATTCGACTTTCCGATAAATCTAAAAAACCCAAATCTGCGGTTTGAAAAAATGTTAAGGGAAAATTCAGATAGCACAACGAGGAGATAAAACTCCAATCTTGGAAAAAAACCGTAGATTCGGATTTATCATTGAATGCGAAACGAAGTTTGCGAAAAATCAGAATCAACTAAGCAATGGAGTGCCATTTAAGGCCAAATCATAATTCAAAACCTTATCTACAGCCTCAAAATGTTAAATCAAGTATATAATATAGAGTAAGATCTGAAGCGATAAGCGATAAACCGAACAGATAACACGCGATTAATCGATGAATCATCCTTAAAGGAAAGAACATTAAAAGCCAAACCTTTCGGATGTGAGATTTTGATGCAGCAACACTGGAAGGTTCCATTGAGTTGGTGTCAATCACTTGACTGCACAAAACCAGAGGATCCTAATAAGAAGACAAAGATCTTGGTAGGCAGGGGATCAAAGAACCTTAACCCTAACCCTAAACCCAATTCCCAAATAAAAAATTAGGGGACTAACAAATACATAGGCTTAGAAAGTTCATTATAGATAAGGAAATCAAAGCTGAAGATTTCATACCAATCACAACCACAGCTCAAAAATCTCTTTTCCTCAATGAGATAAAAAAATCGAATACGCAGTTAAAATAAAATACTCAATTGATAAACAAAGAAGGGGTTAATTAACCTAGTTAACTAGTAGTCATGAATAAAGAGAAGCAACTAACAAAAACAAAAGCTAACCAAGAAAAAAAATAACAACAGAAAAGAAACTAAATTAATCATTTGAATTATTAATGAGTTACTAATAAAAGGAAGATAGAGGAATTGAGATGAGTTCACTTCAAGCAATCAGTTGAGATTTAGAGATGGAAGAAACCTATGTGGAAGTGTCTTCGAATCATCAGAAAAAGTGACTTCGAATATAAATCTCCTGATTAGTCGAACACCTTAATTCAGAAACTAAAAAAGAAAAATTAATTAAAAATAAAAAATAAAAAAAATAAAAAAAAGACAGAAAGAATCTCAAACAGATGACAAGACAAAAAAAACAAGATAGAAGAATGTAGGAAGATGACGAAGAAGTTGGAGAACAACCGCCAAACCAAATACACACTTTTTTAAACTGAAACGGATCAGTGGAAGAAGATCCCAAGCCCACGGTACCGTGCGATTCTTTTTTTTTCGCCAATTATGATATTCACCCTCTACTTTTATTTTATTTACGTTTTATATGTCATCGTCTTATTCTTAATTCGGTTCGGTCTGGTTCAATTGTTCGATTAAAAATTTCTATGAATAACGGGTTTTGCGGAATTTAAAAAATAACTGATTTGTTTAATTTGTTTTTCAAATATTTGGTTTTCTTTTGATTTTTTTTTTAATTTCAACTTGTATGTAGATAAAATATTTAAAAAAACAACAAATTAAATATATACACATTTTGTATATATTTAAAATTAATGTATATTTGATTTAAACATGAGCTCTTTTCGAAAACCAAAATCAAAATAAGTATCTAAAAAATACGAATAATAATCAAAATATGAATAAATTTGATTTATCATATTTATGAATATAAATATCTAGTACCACAAATTATCTATTTTAATTTATTTTTTTGAAAATGTTTTAAAATGTAATTGATTATATATTTAATTAAAAATATCAATATTTAATAGATTATATTTTATTTGGTTTGATTCGGATTACAAATCTCATTTCGGTTTTTGATGAGTGAATCTGATCTCATTCTGTTATTTCGGTTCGTTCGATTTTCCCACACTAAATTTCCTTTCATCATGAATGTAGGAAAAATATTAAATCTTCTTTCTATACCGTAAACCTAAAGTTCTTATATTTTCTATTTTTCAACACTAATTTTGAACACAATCAACAAGTACACTTTGTTATGCTCGAATCAAAACTAGATCACTCTTCATGGTTTTTTTACGTGTGTATAAAAATTGGATTCACTTGGAAATGAAAAACTAAACAACAGCTCCACTTGTTTTAAATCTTTGCCTTCGAACTTTTTATCAGATAATTGATGCTTCTTTACAATTCAAATACCAATATACCATATAGAGAATTTGAACAGAAAGCTTATGTCGCTTCAAGGACCAAAGCTATACAAGAGGTTTAACGGTACATACGATCCATATGACACCACTTCGAGAGAAAAAAACTTCGAGTTCAGATGTTTCTTGACTTTCCAGAAGAAAAAATATATATATATATATATTTACTAGAGCTTATTGGGGTCTGAAATTTGACACTAGAGCTTATTGCAGCTGTACAGTGAAAATCCTAGATAAAGAGAAAGATCATAAAGATGGAAAAAGAAAAAATCAATTCTATGGTGTTAAGAGCCTAAAATCAGATCAGATAATCTGAAATCTGATGGAGATAGAAGTCACTGTTATGTCTTACATCGGACAAGCTGTTTCTGAGAATTCTTGTTGGTTCCATTCTTTGAATCAACCCTTGTTCCTTTGCCAAGTACCGTACGTTGGTTGTTGTCTTGTTGAACGGAGACTGGATTCAGAACTGCATCTAGCTCGCCACAGGAGGCTGCGATTAGTCCTGGAGACAAGATTTTTAATAGATTCAAAATTCTGAACAGATAAAACAAAAGTTTGGAGCTTTTGCTTGAAATGATAACAGGAACTCTGACCTAAGAACAGAGGAGATGCTTTCCCGGGTCTCGATTTGTACTCGGGATGGAACTGAGCACCTACGAAAAAAGGGTGGCTTGGAACTTCGACAATCTGCAATACCACCAACAGAGAAGAAAGATCATGTAGCAAAAACGAGTTTAAATTAGTTTAGTGGTTAAACAAAACTAACCTCCGTGCGTTTGCCAGTTTCATCTTTTGCAGCGAATGAGAGACCCGCCTTCTCGAGGCATACAACCATACCAGGATTCACCTGCAAGAAAGCAGTTAGTTTCTAAACTTCTAAAAGAAACCGAAATGTGTATTCAAATGTTATTACCTCGTATCTATGGCGATGCCTCTCATCGACGAACTCTTTGTTCCCATATCTGCAAGAACCAGTCAAGTTTACAAAAGTAATGTTCTAGCATTCACTGAGTGAATTTGGATCGATGATGGTTTCTTACAGTCTTGCAGATTTGCTGTCCTTGACATGGAAATAGGATCTTCTTGAGCCTAATCGCATTGTGCCTCCCATGTGAGTCTTGGAGCCCTCGGGCATGAAAACAATACATGGATGTTTGGTTTCAGGTTTAAACTCTGTGCTATTTGCATCAGGCAAGCAGAGAAATGAGCGTGCAAACTCAATGACAGCGATCTGCATCCCGAGACAGATACCGAGAAAAGGGATATTGTTTTCTCGGGCATATTTTGCTGCAAGAATCTTCCCTTCCACTCCCCTTTCACCAAACCCTCCAGGAAGAAGAACTCCATCTGCGCCCTGAAGAAGGATCACGCTATGTCAAGACTCATGAGGCTTCTCAAAAATACATTAAACCAGTGATATTATCAAAAGACGTTACACAAACCTTCAGTAACTTCCAGGCATCCTTGTATGCGCATGAGTTCTGCCCCAAAGATACACAAATTCTGTTTTAGAGTTTTCAAGAAAAGAACAAAAGCATGAATGCAATTAACCGGATTTGTTTACCTCTTTCTCTGTGGCTTCTTCAAGATCAGAAGATGAAACCAAGTCAATTACAATCTTTTTGCCAAAAGCCACAGAAGCATGCACGAGGGCCTAAACAAGTTGACCAAAAAGCAATGAGACCAGGTAAGGAAAACTCTTAAACATTAAACCATGCCAAGAAAATAATGTGCCATGTGAGAAAGAGATGTATAAGTTTTACCTTCAAGACAGAGAGATAGGAATCTGAGAGGTTTGTATATTTCCCCACGACAGCGATTCTCACCTGTAAAAATTTGACTTGGTGGCTTAAGAAAGAGACATCGAGGCTACATAATACTGTGCCACTTATATGGGAGTTGAGACCCACCTGTACATGTAAATTGTCGCTAATTTCCACCATTGATGCCCAGTTCTCTAAACAAGGTTCTTTAGCAATGCCAGAAAGTTTCAGGTGTTTTGAGATTGCCTCATGAGCCTTCTGATCCTGTTTCAGGGTACAAAGAGAAGCGCTGCATTTGATGATTTTCTCAATAACTTACACGACCTAACCCAATAGTTGAAATATCGTACCTTGAGCAACAAAGGAATGTGCCAGATGTTGTGAACATCATGGAGAGAGAAGATATTCTGAATCTGAAGACAGCAAGTGTGGAAAGGGATAAGTCAAAAGGAAGTCTATAGTAAACAAGACAACAAGTATAACTAAAACCGGATGCATCATACCGGAACATAGCAAAATCGAGATAGCTTTTCTTTTACATTCTCCTCAAGTACCTATCAGAAAAAGAGAAAATTATAAGAGTTTTTATAATAGAACAAAAGGAGATGAAACCAAGATAAACAAGTAAACCTTTGTGCTTCGACAAGCTATGATATTAGGTGTCAAGCCCAATCCTCGTAGATCTCTAATGCTGTGCTGAGTGGGTTTTGTTTTCTGAAGTAAAAGACCAAAACTATTGTAAGTTTCTCAAAGACATATATATATATATAACAATATCATACTTCATTTCTGTAAAGATATAAACATACCTGTTCACCAACAACGCCGAGCACAGGCACGAGGGTGACATGGATCAGACAGAAATTCTCAGGTCCTGAAATTAACCAACAATTAACATTGAAGCAACTTCAATTACATATCTTAAAATATCACCAGTGATGGTAGAGAAGGAAATTTTCGTACCTACACTGTATGATAATTGGCTAAGTGCTTCAGTGAAAGGCATGGACTCATTATCTCCTGCAAACACAAAGATTTCTCTGTTTACATAACAGAAGAATCAAACAAATATATCGAAAATTCGATGTTTTTCTCTTGGGAGTTACCTATAGTTCCACCCAATTCGATGATGCAAACATCAGGAGGACCTTCCTCTCCATCTACAGGAGTCATGGCAACTCTCTCCACCCATTCTTTTATTGTATCAGTGATGTGAGGAATAATCTAAGAATATTCATTACCAACCAAAAAAGAAAAACTTAAAACTCAAAGCTTATGAAAAAATATATAGAAAATGTTGAAAACTTTCTTCCATTCACCTGAACAGTAGCTCCTAAGTAAACTCCTCTCCTCTCTTTATCCATAACATACTGTGACAATAGAGCTTGTATGAGTTGTTGCAGATAAAAACTAATAACTAACAGAAGCAAAACGTTCAGTAGTTGAGATGTAACCTGCTGAATCTTCCCGTAAGTGATATTGTTATCTCGGGTTAATGTAGAACCTAGAAACCTCTCGTAGTTTCCAAGATCAAGATCCACCTTTTGTCCAAACCCATGAAAAAATGGTTCTTTGTAAGTTTAAGTCTTTTAAATCGAATTAGGCAGAAGAACAAAACAGAAAAGTTGGTTTCTTTTTTACCTCACTACCATCGTCTAAGACAAACACTTCGCCATGTTCATAAGGGGATATGGTACCAGCATCATAGTTAAGGTAAGGATCTAGAGATCGGTAAGAGAAAGAGATTGAGTGCTCCGTAAGGAAACATAATCAAAATTGGAACTTCAATGAAAGAAAGAAAGAGATATACCGATTTTGATACAAGTAATGCGAAGACCACAGGATTGAAGAAGAACACCAATACTGCTCGCTGTGATTCCTTTTCCTAATCCACTCACAACACCTCCTGTTACAAGCACGTACTTCATCTTCTCCTTTCTCCAAGTTGTTCACGATTTTTATGTCCTGAAAACCAAACTATAAGTCCCTAAAAACAATCAATGAGAGGAAAAACTGCAGAATTTCGTTTATATCATATATTTCACGCGGGTTGATACACGAGAGAGACACGAGCAAACAGTGTACCAGAGAGATGCTAAAGAGAAAAGTCAGAAGCTTTGAAACAGAGAATCCTTGAAGAGAGATAGGTAAATTAATCGCAGGGTTTATATTAGCGAATGCGTTACGTTCTATTGACGAAAATGAAAAAAAAAACAATATTCGGGTTTCTCTTACGGAAAATAAATAAATAAAAAGTATTTGATTCCAACATACTATTATGATATCTTCAAAAGTAAGACTTGTTCCTGAGCTTTTTGTTGGCTATGAGATAAATGGAGAATGGAGACAATTTATAGGAGAAGAGAAAGCAGTGGCAATACCCAAAAAAGAAACACGCTCCTACCTAATTAATTTACATTTAATATTTTAAATACTATATATTTACATTTAATAATAAGAGAGTCTAAAATTAAATTATTTAAAACATGCATCTACATTTTTATAGTTATCTGAATAATATTAATATTTTTTGATCGCTAAAATTTTGTTGATCAGATGGTCCTTTATATTTAACGACTAAAATTAGTTCTCATATGATGACTAACCCTATATATATATTTTTTATAAGAGTAGTGCTTTATCAAAACATATGAAACATATATAAGAATATATAAGGATGGTGGACATAAGAAAAATTGTTAAATATTTTATTAAAGATTTAATATTTTTTCCTAAATATTTAATCTTTTATTAAAGATGTAAAGATTTAAATCTTTTATTAAAGAAAAATTGTTAAATATTTTATTAAAGATTTAATATTTTTTCCTAAATATTTTATTAAAGATTTAATATTTTTTCCTTGTTATATGAAAGTTCATATACTAAAGGTAGGAATATAAAAAAGTTCCAAAAACTAAGATTTATATTTATGATTATTATTAGAAAAAAAAACCCTTAAAAATACCTGATTTTATCACCATTTGTCAGAAAAATACACAAACTATTAGCGTTTTTCAATTAAAACTCAACTTTAGTTTTAGTACATGTTTAATACTTTTACTTTTAAAATCAGATAGTTTAGCACCAAAAATTAAACGTTGTTAAATCGGTAAACAAAAATAGTAAAACGGCGTTTATCGCGTTAATAATATATGTTTTAACTAACAAAAAAAATTAATTTATCCTCATTATTTTTCCCAAATTGACAAACTCTAAATAGATTTTGAAACTTTTCTTTTCTTTTGGCTTCTTTTCTCTCTCGATTTTGACACTTCTCTCTTGTTTTCAACGTGATAAACGCAATGTCAATTTTGAATCGCGAAACATGAGAGGATCGAGAAACTTAGGGCTTTTGATTAAGGGCAAAATCGATGTAGGATTTGTCAATTTGAGAAAAATAGTGAGAGATATTTATGATTATTGTTATAGAACTGTGGAATGTGACAATGCAACCCATGGGCAATGCAGGAGAGACTTTCTTACCGAACTCGAAGGTGAGTCCCAACAGTATTACCCTACATGCTACATTACACGCGTCGTGTTAACCATAGTTCTATAGTCAAATGTTGTGTTTTTTTTTCTTTTGTGGCTCACCTTATCCTAAGGGCTCTAATCAATGTCCTTTTTAAAACAACATTGTCGACAACAAAAGTACACACACGTTAATTTGTTTGCAAAATAAGAAGTTTGACAAGATATTTTGTTTTTATACGATAAGAGATTTTATGCTAAAATACTTGTTTGTTATTCAAGGTCTTCTAAATAAAATGCGCACAAGGCAAGATTAAGAGATGTACTTTATTGGATATAGAGGAGGTTAGTGTCTGTTATTGGCAGTTGGACCACGTCACTGCCACGTGGGTACATATTGTCCTTTTCATCGGTTTTTAACTCGAGGAAGTTATGGGTCCCACTATTCTGCTGACCAACTGACAGTCGACTGTTAAGCTTTTACCCGTACGGTTTTGTGGGTCCTACTTACGACTCATCACACACTCGACATATTCAAAAAATATATCAAAAGGAAAACCTTTGAGACCAGCTATATTTTTATTTTATCTTCTCAATTTTTTTCTTTCTTAAACCCATTTTTTTTAGATAAACCCATTTCTTAATTTCATTCATTTTCAATCTTTATAAATTAAAGTGAAAATTGGTCCCATCACCTAAACTATAAAGAGTCAAATAAATCTAAATAACGACATCTCTCCGAGCGTATCATTATCATATATAAACAACAATATTAAAAAAAATTAGTGTTCTAATAGGCTGAAATCCGCAAAAGACATATGGGCTCACGTATAGTAACTGTTGGAAATTATAAACATATGTTTACAAAAACATTATTGGTTTCAGTTTTACTTAGTGTAATACGTGGCCGATTCCTTCATAATTGAGTCACTAATTAATAACGTTTAACAATTAGAGAAAGGAGCCGTGTCAATATCGTGTTAATGAATGATTTATTTGCTTCGTCACATGAGAATCTTTTTAAGTATGTGAGAATATTTTATGTGTTTTACTACGGTCGGCACGCGCAATAGTTTCTTTGAAAATTTTAATTTTTTTTGTATATTAATTAGATTGAATGAACTCGAACTCTAATTAAAGGCAATTATAATCCTAACACGCTGTATGTTGGTACCATGTAGATGTTAAATCTCTTTTGTCGGCAGATTTCAAATCTTAAATCTTAATCACTCCTCCGAAAATCTTTTTTATTTGCACTAAGAAAATGATTTTTTGTTGTTTGTTCCTAAAAAAAAAAAACGGAGCTTAGACAATAAGATTTTTTTTTTGATCGTTGGAGTCGTATACTGTATGAGTCATTTTATCTACACTTAGATGTTTATCCACGTAATAATATATGCATGTGCATGACATGGATATGATACCATCACATGTGATGTGATAGATGACTTTCTTTTTGTCGACCATGTGTCGGATGAGGGTTAAGTAGTCTATCTTAACAAAAGAAAGAAGCAAATTTGAATAACAAAATAAGCAAAGCCCAATGAACTAGTGCAAATAACCCAAAACTAGAAGGCGAATTGTTACTGTTTTCCTTTGACCATGAATCGCTGCAAAAGCATTGCTTACATCATTGGGGAGAATGGATACAAGGAAGAAGTGAATCTTGGAGAAGCTGTGAATAGCCATAAATCTAAGAATCCCGGAGAATATCCGCATTGCGTCCCACTTGTGTGCTCTTGCTCTTATGTTCTAAGTTTAGTGCAATTCAACCAAATTGCACGAGACGAAAGGAAAGAGAAGAGGAAGCGAACCGACAAACTCGAGTACTTCCAGTGCAGATTTTCATCACAATTAACAGATTTCAAAGATGAAACCGTTGAAAACATAAACTTAGTGTTCTGAAACAAGTTTCGAGATCCTTAGTCCTTACTATCAATATTTTGTAGAAATTCTTTGTTGTTTAAGATTTTATTTTTTCCCATTCATTCTTTTATATAAAGTACACATCTACACTGTGCTGAACGTTTGAAACCCGAATGCGCAATGGAACTGGAAAGTCTCTCTAATTTAGATTGGTGTTCACTAATTTCATTTGTTCCTTGTGGATCAATACACAGAGATAGAGAGAGAACAGAAAAGCGGTTCAAGACTTCTTACCTCTTTTAATCGAAGCTTTATTCATTGCATCAGAGATTTCTCTCCGTCTTTTCGCATTGTTCTTGTTGATCTCTCCACCATTGTTGTTGTTTTGGGCGTTTGTTCCTCCAGAGCTCTTGTTAGCTGCTTTCAATGCTTCTTGCACAAACACCTTCAGTCTCCACAAAGTAACATCAGTCTGTTCACAAACAGAAGAAAAAAACAAAAAACCCTTAAAAACCAAAATCCGGATGCAAAACAAACAAAGAAATTGGATTAAGGAAGATATTGGTGTTTACCTGAACATCGATGTCAAGCTCGACTTCTGGTGCCCCAGCCGGGAAATTCGGGTTGCTCTCTGAAACCATTTTTAGCGCCTTCGACAGATCCTCAGTAGAGAGTCGACCAAGAGCTGCAGAAAGTCCCTTCTTTTCTTGAGTGGACAGTTTTCTGTTCAGTTCAGAATCCAATGAAAAACTCAGCTAAGAACCCTCACTAAGGGTAAAATGATTAACAGAAGAGATTTAGTTGAACCTGCATCTCTGAACTACTGTTTCCCGGAGTCTCTCGAGCTGCAGATCAATCTCATACAGCTAAAGAATACAAGCAAATAACTCATCAAACCCGAGCAACTATAATCAAATGGCCTGAAACAGAGCAACAACTTAAAACAAAGGGTTTTGCATTTGCTTACTTCGTTGCTTAAATCCCTAGCCTTGTCTGCTTGAGCAGCCTCCAGAGCAAGCTGCTTATTCGCACGCTCCTGCGCTTCTTCCTCTCCTTGTTTCTTTTCCTGTTCATACCAAAGGCAAGTTTAATACATAGCTGACATTACAAAGACGAATAATTGGAAAATGAAACATTTGATGTACCTCTTCGACGAGTTTAGGCATTATGGTAAGCCATTTTTCCTCAAACTTCTCCAACAGAGATTCAGCCATCACATAGACATCATCTTTTTCTTCGTTATATTTCATAGCATTCTTAAAAACTAGCCTAACATCAGCATATATCTCGCGGACATTGCTATACTCTGAACCCTCCATTTTAGTCTTGATAGTTCCCAAATCCATAGGCTTCTCTATAACCTGTTATGGTATTCACAGAATCTATCAAGATTCATGATTTGTAGAAAACATTCATTTCACGAAGTTCCATGGAAGCCTGGACTTCGATTTATCAACAAAACCAATTTAGCCCACAAAGTAAATAGCAAGTTTTGAATCTCAACCTTGTGATAATCATCGAGTCCAAGTCCTTTAACATCAACAGGTTCCAAAAACGGCCACGCCCATTTTTGTTGAGCAATCTAAGAGGTATAAGAAGAGGAAAGGTTCAAATGCAGCAAACACTGAGTAAACAGTATAATTTTGGCCAACTAAGGAAGCACTAAAGAAAGCAATCCAAGATACAAGCTTCGAAGTTTCATCATTATCTGAAAATCGTAAATTAAAGAGAAAAAAGGGATATTTTTTCTTGCTTGCCTGACGAATAATTGTTGCAAATTGACGCATAAGTTCAGGGCTGGAAACATGTTTTCCTTTTGATCTTTCTTTCCCGGCCGAGTTACACTTTGAGGGTTGAGAAATAGCAACCTTTTTCCCACCCGAGTTACTCTTAGAAGTGTTTGTTTGAGCTGCTCCATCTTTGGTAGAGTAAAATTGCTCAACCTCCACAACTTTGTGCTCAAGCTGCACTCCAACATAGCGGTAAGAGATTCGAAAGTAAGAAAGTAGTGATGATGCCAAGTGAAAGCAGTTGTCACCTGATTCACTCTCTCAGTTATAACATCTACGCAAGTCCCAAAATCCTCAAGCTCACTTTCCCCAGTTCCATTGAGAACTGCAAGCTCTGAATTCTCGACATCGCAGTTAGGCACAAGCACAGGTTCCTCCTAAACAATGACAGAAACTAATCATAACCTTCCATGCCATTAAAAAACAAGCTTTTCTTTCTTGTTTTCTTTTTGCGTCAACTAAAGTCTAAGAGATCAAGCTTGTTCTCATAGTCCATTAACTCCAGCCTCCAAGCATAACATAATCCGATGAATTGCATCTCTATACAATCATTCTAACTGAAAATTGAGTCGATATCCCATTCTAGTTGACTAAAGTTGGAGACTTTCTGATTACCCTTAATCTAAATTAAGGTGATTTCTCAAGAAAATACAGCTAGCCTATCAGACGGAACCAACGGTATACCAAAATTAATCCGTAACAAAGTATGGTACTGAATTCCAAAAAGAAACAAGAGAGAGAGAGAGAGATAAAGGTTGCAGCTATATAAGGAAATGAAATTATGTACCTTGACGGACATTAGAGAAGTGTGGTACTGATACACGAGAGCTTTTCGACGGATCAGGAGACAGGTCGGAGGAGGATGAAACTAGAAGGAAAGTCAGCAAACCTTTTTTTCGCCCTTTTCCCGGTTTAGGGTTTAGAAGGAAAAGGCTCTTCAAAATATGGGCTTCCATGTTCAGCCCATTAGTCAATTACCTGTTCTTTTTTCCCGACATTCCAATTACCTCAGAAAGTATTTTTAAAGTAGAAAATAATAATATAGGTCTATTTCAAGAAATTTAATATAAAAACTACATTAAGAAAATGTTAAAACATGAATGGCATATATTAATATGTACATTTTTCTAAACAAATAAAATTATGTTTTTTTGGTCAATAGTGCAGAAAATAAAGAAACCAAACATTGTGGCAAATCATTGGAGCCCATTGTTTTGAACTTGTTTAAGAATTGGTAAAAACTATATATATAAAAAAAACTACTTCTCCAAAATATTGAATAGTTAATAAAATGGTATTTTCTTTTGGCAACATTTGTTTCTCTTTATTGCCAAGAACTAAATATCCAATGATTGAACAAAAAAAAATCATTTTCTTTTTATTCTCAAATCTTTTTCTATTGTTTCTTTGTTAAAATTCACAATTCATATTCTAATCCTCAAGGACCTCACAAGTCACGTAACACTGATATGAAGCTAATGGTCAAAATGTGGAGACACTGATTTAGTATATTGAAAAATTATTCTGTGTCTTCTTCATGATTGAGTATATTCAAATATTATCATGTATGTCCTTCTTTAGACCGCCTTGGTATTAAAACCTCTACATGTTAGTCACTACTACTCCACGCCGCCATAGACTGATAGACGTGCTTTCCACTTCCTTCTTCCCCATTTATATATATTCTGAAAATTCTAAGTTTCTAACCCAACCCTAAAAATCTGACCTCTTCAATTTACCAACAACAAAATCTCACCTGTTTCGTTCACCATTTTTAGTATATTGTCTTAGATTTCTGAGTTTACTATGTCCCCTCCAGCATTGATTGTGTTTGAAGATGGTTTAACCAATAAATGCAGTAACGACGAGTGGCAGGGTCTCAGCGTTTTTCCCGGAGAAAGCCCTAACCCTAATCCTAAGTTCAATTGCTTGGTGAAGAACCAGCTGACAGTTTCCCCGATTCTCTCCCGCCCATCTGTGAAAGATGAAAGCTTTAGAATGGTCTTACCTCTGGTGATATCTCCGCCAAAAGATAACGCCGTGCCGCTTCCTACTATTCCCGAGCCGATGATGAAACCACGGAAGAAGCTTAGCCACCAAGAATCCATGCTTTCGGTAGGAAAATCTCGGTATCCGGAGAAAAACATCTACCAAGGAGAAGAAGAAGAAGAAGAACATTTCAAGTGCAGTGCCTTCTGTTTATCCCTCCCTGGTTTTGGGAAGCAAAAACCTGCGAGATCACCAAAAGGAGAGGATTCTTCTATAAAGAAGAAAATGGTCAAAGCGTCATCATTCTCAAACTCCACTGTCTCGCTAAGTGCATCGCTAGAGAAATTTGAGTGTGGCTCATGGGCTTCAACGACTGCTCTGACCCGAGAAAACGGCCGATTGTACTTCGATCTGCCGGTGGAAATGATCAAATGTGGCCGTGGAGGCGGCGGAGAGGTGCAGGAACCACAGAGTCCGAGTTTCTTCTTCGACAAGGAAACAGGAAGTCTAGCTTTGAGAAGCGTTCTAAAGACTTCTCTGTCAGGAAGGCAACAAAGGGGTTCAGTTGAGACATCACCGCAACGTCGTGTAAGATTCTCGACCACGACCTCGATTTCATGCCCAAATTCACCGCGAACGTGTATCACTCCACGGCTGCTTAAAGCTAGAGATGACTTCAATACGTTCTTAGCAGCACAGAACGCGTGAAACACTAAAATAAAAACAGAGCACGAATATACGTTTTCATCTACAAATGATCGGTATGTATATATCAAAGGAGAGCGAATATTTGTATTATATTTAGATTTGAGTCTCTACGTAACCAAATGGATGAAAGGCTTGTGATTATGAGCATTTTAAAAAATCGATCTTTCAGCTTTGCTTCAAACAATAATGCTCTGTTTTGTTTCGCTCTGTTTTCAGCTTAATTATCTATTTACGAATGATCGATCAGTGAAATATTGTATGTTTTTGGTTTCTTAGATCCGAGTAGCTTTACTTATCCAGATCGATGAAGGATTATGATTATTATCCCTCAACAAAGTTCATCTTTGTTTTTGGCATTATTCTCCTTTTTTGGGTACTAAGATTGAAAAAAAAAGAATTGGAAAATTTGGGTAATTGTTCCGTCATTATTTTAACATTGGCACATAATATACTATATAAAACAGACGGTAAATACTAAAAATACTAAACCTTTCAACCTCGTACAAACTTGATGGAAGGAAAGTGAAAGGCATGAGTAGTGTATGTGTCTTTACAATAAGAAAACTTCAAGATCAAGAAAAGAGGTTCGGTTAGTAATTCACCTATAAAGAGCATGCATAGTTATGAATCTCCGGACGCAGATCCAAAACGCAAACGCGCTCCAGTCAAATTTGAAAGCAAACAAAAGAAGAAGAAGAAAAGGTTATAATGTTAACTGAATATCGTTAGCGTTTTGACCCGTTGGTTTTTATTAATTTTAGGTCCTTGAATCGACGAAGACGCGAACAACGTCTAGGATCTTAGCACGACAAATGGGGCATTTCCCGCCATTACATTGTAGTTCGTTTGCGCATCTCAAGCATGTGCAAATGTGCCCGCACCTACATAAATCAAACACATTACAAATTTTGTAGGAACGTATAAACAAAATTAAAATCTGAAAAAGCAAAACTGAACCATTTTCGAAATCGCCAAAGGTGGGGGATTGGTACCTGTAGAGAAGTGTTTCAACTTGCATATCGTTACAAACGCAGCATTTGCGTTTCAGGGGATTTTCTCGGTGAACTGACTTTTGAAGGCTAACGTTTACATCCAAACACGTTTTGACAGAGTCTCGTAGCTCCGACATTTCTAGCTGGAGCTGTAAAATCTGTGATCTCAATTCGCTTATAATCTCCATCTCCTGAAACATTTTTGTGAAATATAAATGCCATTCTCACCAAGACTAATTGGTGTTTTTCGACATTTTAACAAGAAAAGAAGACTCACAGTGGACTGAAGATTGTGCGGAGGTAATAATTCAGGTGTCGAAGTAACTCCTGTGTCCTGAGAACTCCATGATCCTGCCGGTGATGGCGCAAATATCTGCGATGACGTTTGGCTCAAGTCATCTCTGACTTCATCTTCTTCTTCACCTATGTCACATTTCTGTTCTTCTTTTCCAGCTTCCTCAATCCGCTGAACCGGATGTGTTTGAACACGGGACATTATCAGCTTATCGATCTTCTCTCGCAATCCGCTCTGGAGGAAGTCGGAAACCCTTCTTCTGTATGATCAAGAGAACCGGATTTAGGATATTAAAATATTTTTCTGTTAAGAAAGAAAAATTATTTGATTTGGTTTTACCTCTCAAGGAGTCTACATATATCGTCTTTATCAGATCGAGTGTTCATCACTTCCAAATACCGTGATTTCCTCAGATCTTCCCAATAAGTCCGAGGCCTAGATATTTCTGTAAGCCAGTCGTTACTCATTTCTCCGTAATAAGACTGTTCATCCTCATACTCTTCTTGCTCTTCCCATCCAAACGACGTTTCTTGTGTCTCAAGGAACGGTGTTTCTCGAGTTCCCTGTGTACCGCCTTCTACCATGTTTGCCACCTCGTTCTCCAGTATCCGTGGTTCTTGATGAGTTACGCTGGTGCGGGAGCTAGTTTTATCGGCTTTTCTTTTCAAAGCTTCTGGTACTATGGTTTCTTGCAGCTGAAGGTCACTCACATTTGATTCAGTTTCTTTCCTGCGTAGAATTGCTTCCTCTATCTTGCGGTTTTGAGGGCTTAAACGCTCTGTGGAAGAAGTTTTTTGAAAAATACTAAATTCTTTTGACTGCATGTTCTCGGTACTTCTCTCTGTTTCTAAGGTGGATTGTTGACACTTCTTCCGTTCTGCTTCAGAGGCGGCGTTTGTCCGGAATTTTTCCCTGCGTAAGGATTTAAAGATTGAGATCAGCGAAATAATTTCTGAGATTTGAACTCATGAACTTGTAAGAAGACAAAACAGAGGCTCTTGATCATACCTCAGGTGGAGAACTTTAGAACCAGTTTCGAGGCGATTCAAATTAGGTGTTTTAACGCTAGATCGATGACGATCTTGAATCACTAGGCCGCGTTTGAGACTCCTTAGCCGCAACATTGACTGTGTTAACAAGGAAAAGCGAGAGGGTTTTTAATCTGAGACTGGGTTATATATGTGAGTGACTTAAGAAACTTGCGATCTGTTTGGGTGGTTTGAAAATGCAAGTACCTGGAGGCGACCGCGTTGAGGAAACCTAGAAACTGCGTTGCGTTCAAGAAGCAACTCCAGTTCGTGGTGACGGTCGCGTTCCAGACGCGTAAGCAAATCGGAGAACGCTTGCCGTCCTCGGAGCCGCGGCGAACAAGTAACCACCGGGAAATTGCTTTTCTCCGGAATCGGCGTTTTTATGATCGGCATGTCGGCGGCACCGACATTACCGCCGGCGGTGAGCTTCAATCTCCGGATAATATCAGCGACTCGGCCCCATTTGCTCTCTCCAGAATGAGGAACGGAACTGAGAGCCCCTGACTTAATCTCCACCGTTGGATCAGGATTCTTTGATTCGTTCTCCGATTCAAATTCTCCGTCGATGGATGGAGCCGAAAGGTTGGTTTCTTCTTGAACGCTCGCTCCTAAGCTGCTCTCTATTGATTGGCCGTGGATCGGCGAGTTTCCGCCGTTGGATCGATTCAGCCTCGCCTCCCATATCTGCACTAGAGAAGAAGCTCCTCCGAGATTTTCGTTTCTCTTCGAAAGTTTCGTGCTGTCGGAAAAGTTGTTCCCTTTTCTGGTAGTACGCAGTTTCTCCGGCGATCCATGACGGCTTTTGTTCTTCCTTTTAGGCTTGCTTCCGACCAAAGAACCGGCTCTGTTTTGGGAATTCTCGTCGGAGATCGCCGCAGATTTCACTCGAGCTTTCGGATTCTTCTGGAAAACGACGTCGTCATTGTTGTTCCTTCGGTTGCGATCTCTGAGGATACATCCGAAGTTAGATCGTAAAGAGGCGATCTCTACCTGAGAAGACGCCATTTTTTAGTGTAAATGAATATACCTCATCGTCAACGATTACAAAGACGAAGACAAACAACACAAAGACCCATCTTTGATTGGATCTCGATCTTAGGAAATGAAGTAGAAATCAAAACGTTTCTCTCTATCCAAAGGGGAAAGCCAAACAAAAAAAAGTTCGTTTCTTTTTGATTAACTGAAGACACTAAATTTTCTCGCTGTTTCAGCTAAAAACAGAGTAACGATGAAGAAACCGAAATCCAGTACAATAGTGTTTTGTTTTCTTCGTCTATTTTTAGAAGGTGTGGTTTTCTTACAGCGACCAGTAAAAGAAAAAAAACTTGCGAGTCATAGAATTGGTCTGTGTTTACCCTCTAAACTTGGAAACGTGTCGGAAAAACAAAGAATATAAAACAGAGTGTAAGAAATAAGGGAAGGCAGATTCGAACGAAAGACGAGCACGTTTAGGGTCTCGAGGAAACTTCTAAAGTTTTTGTTTATACGGGAAATGCAGAAAGTGATTCATTTCAGAAAATTAAAATTGATTTTATTGAAACATTGTACCGTTGGAATTTATGTTGGTGTCAATAAAAAGATCATTTAGCTTTACTTGTAGTTAGTACGAGTTAGTATCGCTCTTAATTAGATTATTAATGAAGATGAAGGCGTGGAGGGCCCAAAAGCAGAGACTCCAAAGGAGCCGTTGGCAAATGTGGACCGTTAACTACATTAACAGTTGGATCAAGATCAATTCTTAGAGTTAGGTGTAAATTAGTTTGATATATGTACATTAAACATTTTTAAATTACCAAAAGGAGAGTCTAAAACCTGCCAAAGTGATAACTGATAAAGATACATTAAATATTATATAGAAATAAAACTTCCTTTTCTTGAGTTATATTAAAAAGAAATCAAAATTATCTAACTTCACAACTCTAGTGGATTTGATCTTTTATGACTGCACCATTTTGGCCAACGTGACACGTCTGTTTTTAGTTTTTAGTTTTTTTCTTACATAACAACAAAACTCTATCTTGATCTGTTAAGTTCGTTCGAACAAAGAATTGAAGTTCCGTAAGATATGATGGCGATCAACAATCTCCCTGGTTTCCTCTCTAATGAAACAACAACAAAAAAATCGAATAGAAACTATTCTTGCAATTGCAAAACAATAGATTGTATATGTTTGAGTATATGTTCTTCTATATATAGACCACTTTGTTACGGAAGACTTTTCCACAAGGTGGGTTCGGTGCTAGTGAACAACATGAAACTTCCATTGTACGGTTAGGAGATCGGGAACACTAGTGTGGTATCTGAAGACGTCTAATATCATAATAAGACCACACAACTGGTCGGAAGCGCCGGAAAACATAAAGGATGAAATAGTTAAAATTTGGACTCGGCCAAGAAATTATAAGAATTTAGTATGTTGCTTGTTGAGTTGTTTATGGTGAAAGCAAGAAGTAATGTTCTTCGGAGAGCTCTAAAATGCTTTTGAGAAAGAAAGAGATCGATGAACTTCATCGTCCAAAGATGAACATAAAAAGAGACGGAATGTAGATGGAGAAATGAAGAAAGATTTGAAGATGGATGAACTAATACATGAGTATATAGGTTGTCTGTTCACATCCAGACTTATCATGAACTATAGGTATTGTCATTCAGTAAATATATAGGTTGTCAGAATGTATTGTAAGATAAATTACATACTGATAATATAGTCAAAACTCTTCCTCTTTTTGTAATTGATGTTTACCTAATTTAGGAGAGTATACTCGGGAAGACCAAAAGATCTTTTGACCAGTAACATGAAAAATGTCCAAATAAGAATATGACATCGTTAAATCTTGTCATGGAAGAGACTCTTTGTCTTTTATGGCTAATTTTCCGTAAATATTTTCTTCTCCTTCTCCTTTTCTTCAACACCTTTTTCTTTTCTTTTTGTTTGAATTTTTTTGTTGGTTGGATTAGAATCTAAGTATAAGATGAGAAAACAAAAAATTGTTCGTCAGCTTCTGTTTGTCTCCGACACTTCGAAATCAATTGTTCAAATGTGTTTTTTTTTCTTTATTATTCCCGTCAAAGTCGGTAGCTTTCTGTTTACCTACAATCAAATTTTTACAGATCTTACACTAATCTGAATTATAATTAATATTTTCAAGAAGAATTTAAACAAAAAGATGAATTGAATATTAAGTAAACTGACGTCATAGTTAAATATGCTGTAACCCTTTTGATTTTTCAGTCTCCATCAATCCTCAAAATTCACATTCACACTCAGAAAAAGTAAAAAACAAAAAAAATCGTACTATCTTTGCTTTTTCTTTTTATTTTCTTTCTTTTCCTCGCGCACTTTCCACGCATTAATACACCAACGGAAACTAAAATCTACATACACAATCTCTCTCTCTCTCTATCTTTCTATGTACGAGCTCTTAGGTTTTTTCCTTTATTTTTTGTATAATATACAAAACCCATCTCTTGATCTTTCAAGAGCTCCTCCTATTCATGTGATGAGATCTCTTCACATCATCATTTCACTTGTTCTCTTCTTCTTCCTTTCTCTAATCCTCCAAACCCATCAAAGAACCATTGATCAAACTCACCGGATAGGCTCCAATACTCAACACGTCAATGATGTGGCGGTGACTTCGCCGGAAGGGAGAAGAAGAGAGAGTTTTAGAGTTCGGCGGCCGATGACTACATGGCGGAAGGGGAAGATGCTCAATGGCAGTGAACATGGAGTCCCAAGTGGACCAAATCCCATCTCCAATAGGTAGAAATATGTAATATATTTATTACAGAGCTTGTTGTATGAATATTTTGCCTAGTAGTCTAGTATATCTCTTTGCTTATGAGATCCCAAGTACAAAAGTCATCGAGTTTTACCTTTTGCCTGTTGATTCAAACTTTGAAACTTCCAATTTTGAAGGTAAATTTGACTTCACACGTTTGCTAAACCATCCATGATGGTCATTGGATGAGTACGTACAGTGATTTAATCACTAGAAATGAATTTTTGAAAGACTATTTGTTTCAGTAAAAAGAAAATTAGCCAATCAGCTCCTAGAATGATAATGACACACGCTCCAACGTATTGAAACAATGTTATTTCACTGAATATTGAACATTTACGTGGAGTTTTAACATTTTTACAAAAAAAAAGGATTTTGAGGAAATTGAAATATATAAGATATATTTCAAAACAGCAAAAAGAAACAATTTAAAGACGAAAATCTCCGGGTTATAAAAGAAGAAACAAATATAGACAGACGTGCTTATAAAGGGTTTGGACCATTTTCCACATTCAGTATGCTTTTTTAGACTTTTATTTTAATTGCTAATGATATTCCAATCTCCCATGCAAAGATGGCTTGAAAATACGTAAGTTGTAATATAAACTTGTCCAGTTGCTCTTATATTCTTATTCTAGCCATTCTACATATCTAAACTTGAAAATTGTAAATACGAAATTAAATATCATTATTGAACTAGATAATATTACTTTGGTGAATAGAATTATGTATATATTTATTTATCTGTCAACGGAAAATATGGATTGTTTCTTTTTTTTGTTAATCTGAAATTACTACATAAGTTTCTAAACCAAGATTCAGAGATTATGTTTTGTTTTCTAAGCGCACACTCTCTTTTCACACACATTTGTCTCTCGATTCTCGAACAAGGCCATTGAGCCAAACTGGAGCAAAATGAGACAAAGGACAAGAATCTTGAGATATAGAAGTGCCAAATATCGTGGGCAAACCACACACCAGTTGAGTTAATTACTTCACACCCGGTTCTTTTTTAATAATAAGGCAATGTTTATTGAAAGTCTTTGGGTACATGTGGCATTCAATAAACACGAACCAACCATTCATGGAACCATAAAAATTTAATTGATTTGATATATAGTTATTAATATAGTACTTGGTGACTTCAGAGGTCCCCATAATACATGTCACATGCATCGCGAACCTGCATTGATGTTGTGTCAACGAAAGCTAAGTGATGATGAGTAGTACTGAATAGCATATTTTTGTTAGGGCTATATAATCTGTGCTATTATGTTTAGTATCTAGAAACTTTGGATCTTGACAAAAAAATTTTAAAAGTGGATATTTTGATCTATATTATTGCAGATTATATAGTTGATAATGAACAAATCAATGCAATTAATTAGCAGATCAGAAACATTCTGCGATTCGAACAGGGTAATTAGTCTTTGGTTCAGTTGACTCGGTTCGATAATTTATGCGAAAATCTTGCTGAGGAAAGTAATTTTATCTCGGTTTGGTTTGATAATGAATTTTCTTTCTTATAGAATACACAGTCCATAAAAAAAAGTTACTGCACATGAGTTTGTCCTCATAGTCTTCAAAACTATTTACTGCATGCTAAAAAGGCAAAAAACTGGAAAAGAAAAAGATAAGGAAATCTAAAAACGGCATAGTTTTGCGTGTAAAGGAGGAGAAGACAGACCTGGCATCCAAAGTTGCATTGAACCATCATTTTCTTACTTTTTCCCTCATCTTACATATCTTCTTAATCCTTTTATCCATTTTTGTATACTGATAATATATGTGTATATATATATATCACTAGTTATATACTTTTTAATTTATCGGTTTATGTACATATGATTTTTGGTAACAAAATCCATATGTAATTTAAGGATGTTGGACGTCTGTTTATTTTGTATGAAATTGTATTTTGATTTCAAGTATTTCAAGTTCAAATATCAAGTATTTTAAAAATAAGTAATAGATTTTGGCAAGTAACAAGCCGTATCAAATAATTTGTAGGCATTAATTTCTTTTACTGGTATTTGATATAACGGGTATTTTGTTTCAAACAAATCGAGTATAAGTACCAAATCAAATTACTTGAACACACCAAACTGAAGAATAAGTATCTGAAAATTAGCAAGTATATGTCCCGAGGCAACCCTGTTCAAAGCCCAATTTGTTATTCTTAATCAGCCTATTGAAATCTTGTAATCGTCATCAAATGTTTAAACATCAATCAATGTGGAAAATAAACCGGTACTAGAATGGAATTGAATTTGAATCCAAACTGAGCTGAACCACTACTTGGTTCAACTTCATTAAGACCGATAATAATAAAAAAAAACAGATCAAACCGTTAAATTGTCCACTCCTACAACTACTCCATTAGAGATTGAATCTTTCTTATGTCATGGTTTGATCTCTTTTTGTTGATTTAGCTCACGTTGCTTGCTAAGTTCGTCTTGCATCATTGTGGTGAATTAATTTGTTTTGATGACGAAGTTTCTGCAAGTGATCAGCTTAGAGCTGGTAATTTTATTATTATTGAGGAATCATCACTTACATTGTCTTTGCAAGGTACCTTCTGCTCAATTTACTACAACAATCTGGTATTAATGTCTTGTGGACATTTTTTAGTAAGTGGTTTCCCACAGAGTAACTCATTTCCAATGTAAATGGACGGATCGTCAAACTTGAGAAGTTTAGGTATGCTTCCTTCCAGTTTATTGAACGAAAGATTCAACCTTTGCAGAGAAGATATTACTTCCAAGCTCTGAGGAATTGCTCCAGAAAACCTGTTTCTTGATAAATCTAGCGTCTCCAAGCGACCCAGTTCTGATATCTTCCCGGGAATGCTTCCTGCGATGGAGTTTCTTGATAAGTTCAGGATTCGGAGGTAAGAGAGGCCCAAGATTTCTGCTGGGATTTCTCCATTTATGTTGTTTCCAGAAAGATTTATGCTATTGACTATGTCTGGGTATTTACGGGCTCTTGTAACGATGAAGACAAGATTCTGGAACACCTCGAAGCTTGTACTATGCGCAATGGCTGTAAGATTGTTGACGCATTTTGGAATTGAGCCGGAGATTTTGTTTCCTGAGAGATCAAGAATGTGTAGATTCGGAACGCTGCAGAGTTCATCTGGGATTTGACCGTCGAAGAAGTTGTTTTGGAGACGAAGCATGAACAGAGAAGAAAGCTTTCTAAACCATGGTGGAAGTTTCCCAGTCAGCTTGTTTCCTCCAAGATCAATGTTTGTAAGGCCAGAGCAGTTCTGAAGAGTGTCTGGGATTTTACCTTTCAATGCATTCTGGTTCAGAAGCAAGACGCTGAGAGAACGTAACACACCGAGAGACTCTGGTATTTCGCATGATATGTTATTCTCAGACGCATCGATTCCCCAAAGCATGAACGAACGATGCCAACATTTTGGGAAACTACCAGAGAAACGGTTGTTTCTTAAAGAGAGAATTTGCAGTCCGGAGACTTCACATAGAGACGATGGAATTTCTCCGGTGAAGCTGTTATCAAAGAGGTATAAGTTCACCATTCTTGGCATCAAGACATCGATGTTCGTTGGAAGAGAACCCGAGAAGTTGTTCCCGTAAAGACGAAGCTCTGTTGCGTTTGTTGACCAGAGAGGGAAAGGGCCTTGGAAGTTGTTGGAGCTCAAATCAATGGTGTTTAACTTTGGGAACGCAAGCTTTTGAGGTAATCTACCTTTGATTCTGTTGTTTGCTAGAATCAGGTAAGTTACATCAGAAGAGATTCCGGAAAACCAGCTACCGGGTATTGTGTCTGCAATTCCAGTGTTTCTGAGTGTTACAGAGTTGAGTTTGGTTTGTACTTGAAGCCACATTGGAAACGAAGGGCCGATCTGGCAGTTCTCGATGTTGATCAACTCCAGTCTGAAAGGAGGAACCCATGTAGATGGCAACTTAAAGACGAGAGATCTGTTTGGTTCAGTTGTGAGACGGAAGCTTTTCAAGCTTCTAAGATTCACGAAATGAGACTTCAGCAGAACACCTTCCCATGTGTTCGCCATCAAGTTCAGATCCACAAGCTCCTCAAGCTTCCCTAAGCTTTCTGCGATTTTCCCGTTCATCCCATTGAAAGAAAGATCAAGTTTCTTCAGTGACGCCATGTTTCCTATCGAGGAAGGGACCGCCCCCGTGAAGGAATTGGATGAAAGATCGAGAGTCTGAAGATTCCTCAACGCTCCTAGCGACTCAGGCAATGTCCCAGGTAACTTGTTGGAACTAAGATCGAGATAGACCAAGCTGTTGCCTTTGTTTTTGGAGAAGGCATCTAGAAACCCATGGATTTGACCATTGAATTCGTTTGCAGAAAGGTCAAGATACTTCAGTTGAGGAAGATCTCCAAGAACCGATGGAATTTCTCCCGTGAGTCCCAGATTGTTGGACAGATCTAGTGTCTCTAGAAGCTTCAGGTTCTTGAATCCGGAAGGAATTGAGCCCTGGAGAAAATCCCATCTGAGGAAGAGCTTTCTGAGGCTGGTGAGATCAAATAGCCAGTTGGGTATCGGCGAACTGAGAGAGTTTTCAGACAAATCAAGAACTTCAAGGAGCTTCAGATTTGCAGAAGAAGACAACGAGAGAGGTAAGTTCTTGAGCTCACAATTGAACAAATGCAACTCCTTCAACTTCGAGAGTGTACTGGAATCCTGTAACCAGGTTTCACCGGCACCGCTCAGATTCACATACCCCATGTTGAGGTAAGTCAGTGAAGAAGACAGACCCGAAAGCCACCCGAGGTTTCTTGCGTGCAAAGCAAACGCACCAGAGTCACTAAACGACTCAGCGTACAGATCAAGAGACTCCAGCTTCGACAATTTTCCAAGAACCGCAGGGATTTCACCGGAAAACGATGAGGAAGAAAGGTTCAAGTACCTTAGACCAACGATGTGGCCGATAAACTCGGGGATCTCCAGGCCGTTGAAATCGTTTGAACTCAAGTCCAGATAGCTCAAGAACTTGAGACTGGTCAAAGAAGGATGTATCTTACCCCGCAAGCAACCTCTTTTATACTCATCGGAGTTCACTATTTGATTGGGGTTTCTGAGGTCAATCTTGATGACGTGGCTGGTTCGGGCGTCGCAGAGAACACCGGTCCAGTTGCAGCAGTCAGGTCCGGACCAAGAAGAGAGTCGACCGGAAAGATCAGTAAGTGACTGTTTGAAGGTGAGAAGAGCTTCTCGCTCGGTGGATATGCATTTAGGATTAGATGCTGATCCGAAATCAGGGCTTTTGAGAAGAAAGATGAAAATCAGAAAGGAGAAGAAGAAGCTTGGCCTGAGCTTTAGATTGAGCTTGAGGTCCATGCTTGAGATATGTTTGTTGGTTTCTTTTCAAACGTTTATATATACGTTAAAACGCAGACATGTTAGACCAGTATTGCATATACAACAAATACGAACGCGGCTTATATTATAATGTATATTATATAAATATGAATACGGACACGTGAAAAATGGCTGGCGTGCAACGAAGTAAGTGCAATAAGATATTTGGGCATTACAGGGCTCGTGGTGGTGTTTTGTGGGACGACCACTCGTTTGATATTGTTATAGCTATATTAGATATTTTTAATAGTGGGATCTTGTCTATTACTCCGACCAAAGCAATTTCCATTGGGCTAACAAATTCAATATGGGCTTATTAGGCCCATAAAATACTTTTCGAATATTTTTGGATGTCTTTATGGACTTTTAAAAAAGCATCCACACGTGTTAGAACGTTTCCCTCACGACGATTGCATAATTTGCCTTTAGATTATCATCAGTCGTTAATTATCGGTAAAGTAAGAAATAATGAATAATGAAACAGAACGTTTGGCATCTGTAGTTGCCGAGTCATGGTAGCTCCGCTGACTCTGCCAACTCGTCTTCTCTTCCAAATACATTAGCTTCAGAAAAAAAAAACTTTCTCGGGAAAAAGACAGAAACTTTAACGGGAGGATTCGAGAACACAGAGGCACGCCCAATTCTGTTGCTGTCGAGAAGTGAACAATGTCTCCGAGCAATAAAGGAGCTGTCTTGGCTCTGATTCTAGCGTTGACCATGGTGGTCAACGGTGTTTCAACGAGATTCTTCGTGCAGAAGAGCAGCGTGACGGTACTTAACTCCTGGGAAATTGGAGCTAAGCACGACGCAGCCATCGCAAACTTTGGCATCCCTAACTACGGCGGTTTCATGATCGGCTCCGTCGTCTACGCAGGCCAAGGCGCTTACGGATGCGACTCCTTCAACAAAACCTTCAATCCCAAGTCTGCTTATCCCACGATTCTCCTCGTTGATCGTGGAGGTAAAATTGCTCTCCAAATTGTATAGAGACTCTACTGTTGTTTTGTGGCCATTTCTTGATCACATTTTACATATGAAACATCTTGGAATGTTGGTTATCGTTGTAGGAGGAAAGTTTTGTAATTGTCAGTTGAGACTTGCTCAAAATCTCATTCTATCTTTGGGATTTCTGATGGTATTTTGTGCTTTTGCTTCGACTATTTAGTAAGAACTCATGCATTTGACTCTTTCATCAAGAATCTAATAGAAAGTTTGGAACTTTTATCTACTTATTTGTGATTAAAGTTTAGATGGAAAAAGATTTGAGGATAAGTGAATCCAACTCCATTCTCTTTTCTTTTTAGTGTGTAACTATGCTTTAAAGATATGGAACGGGCAACAATCCGGTGCAGCGGCTGTTTTATTAGCAGATGACATTGTTGAGCCTTTGATAACAATGGATTCACCACAGCAATCCCAAGATGAAGATCCTGACTTTATAGACAAAATAAACATCCCGTCAGCTTTGGTCCTTCGCTCTTTCGGCGACAGCCTCAAGAAAGCTCTTAAAAGTGGCGAAGAAGTAATTTTGAAGATAGACTGGAGAGCGTCTATACCAAACCCTGATGACAGAGTTGAGTATGAGCTATGGGCTAACACTAATGATGAATGTGGGGTACACTGCAATGAACAGATGAATTTCATAAAAAATTTCAAGGGAACGGCTCAGATTCTCGAAAAAGGCGGTCATACTTTGTTCACACCTCATTACATTTCTTGGTTTTGTCCTAAAGAGCTTCTACTTAGCAGACAGTGTGAGACTCAGTGCATAAACCAAGGGAGGTATTGTTCTCCTGACCCAGAGCTGGACTTTGAAGATGGATATAACGGGAAAGACGTCGTTTACGAGAACCTGAGACAGTTATGTGTTCATAAAGTAGCTAAGGAGAAGAATACTTCTTGGGTCTGGTGGGATTATGTGACAGATTTTAACATCCGGTGCTCTATGAAGGAGAAGAAATATAGCAAAGAATGTGCAGAGACTGTTGTGGAATCTCTTGGTATAAAAGGCCTTTTGTTTTCCGGGATGATATCACAACCTGTTTGCATCCTTTCTTTAACAGTTTTAGGGTTTTTGTTTTATTGTTTTTCTCAGGTTTGTCTCTTGAGAAGATCAAGAAATGCATCGGTGATCCTGATGCTGATGTAGAGAATGAAGTTCTAAAAGCCGAACAAGCTTTTCAGGTTTGCGGTTACTTCAAATTCACCGTGCTATTTATTATTTCTTTCATGACATTCTGAAGTACAGTTAGGCCAAGAGAATCGTGGTATTGTCACTATTTTTCCAACATTGATCCTCAACACTGCTCAATATCGTGGTAAGCTCTTCCTTCTCATCGATCATCACACAGTTTGAAGGTTAGAGAATCTTATTATGTTCCGTGCTTAGGTAAACTGGAGAGAACCACAGTGCTGAAGGCTATTTGTTCAGGATTTAAGGAGAAAACCGAACCTTCAATATGTTTGAATGCAGGTCAAGTCACTTCCATCGAGTAACTTAGAGATTCCTACAAGTACATATTACGAAACCCTTTTTCATCATGCATTCTAAAACAGATATAGAGACTAATGAATGCCTTGAAGCAAATGGAGGATGTTGGCAAGATAAGAGATCGAATGTAACAGCATGCAAGGTATATTGATAAGAGGCGTTATACCAATGATTTTACCAGTCTATTTCATATCTTTTTCAAAGATTACATAAATTTTATTAGGATACATTTAGGGGAAGAGTATGCGAGTGCCCTGTTGTCCATGGTGTTCAATATAAAGGAGATGGTTATACCTTCTGCAAGCGTATGTTCTTGAAACATCTCCTTTTGATATATCTCATCACACATTTTTTGTTCACTGGTCTGAAACTTTCCTTTTCTTGTTATTGATACAGCTTATGGACCTGCAAGATGTTCGATGAACGAAGGAGACTGCTGGTCTGAAACCAGGAACGATCTAACTTTTTCTGCTTGTTTGGTTAAGTGACTGCTGCTTTTTTTTTCCACTTGTTGCCAAAGTTTGAAACTTTTTCTAACATTTTCCATGTTTTTTTTTCGATTGCTCCATGCAGAACTCGGAGACATCAGGATGTCGTTGCCCTCTAGGCTTCCATGGAGATGGTCTGAAATGCCAAGGTGAAAACTTTTCGACAGTTAATCATAGTAAAATCAAGTTTCCTTGAGATTTCTCTAACCAATCTTGATTACTGCTTTACCAGACATTGATGAATGCAAAGAGAAATCAGCATGTCAATGTGATGACTGCAAATGCAAGAACAATTGGGGAGGATACGAATGCAAATGCTCTAACAATAATCTCTATATGAAAGAACAAGACACTTGTATCGGTATGTCGAAAAAGATGTGAACCATTTCTAGACATCATTAGGACAAAATTTAATATTTACATGCACACCGGCTTGTGCAGAGAGAAGAAGTGTATCAAGAAGCAGATGGTTCTTCACTGTTGTGGTTCTAGCCGCCATTGCAGGCATCTCGTTAGCTGCTTATATATTCCACAAGTATCATCTTCAGGTGATGTAACTCTGCTACTTATGACATCTCTTATGCATCATCATCATTAATCAAACTCTAATTATCGTTCTTTTTTTTTATCAAAACTATAATGCAGTCTTACATGGATTCAGAGATAGTGTCTGTTATGTCTCAGTATATACCACTCGATAGCCAAAACACTAATGAAGACTCGAATCAAATACGAAGCCTAGTCGCCTATAATGAAGACTGCTGAATCTTGGTTGGTCGAATGTAGTATAACGGGTAAAGGGGTCTTTTTTGTCATGTTTTAAAATTTTGAGGCGTTAATAGTATATTGTTCTGAATGTTATATGCAATGCAAAAAATCTAAAGTTTAAAATTTAAATTGATGCTTTCATTGAGAGTTGAACTCAAGACCTCCCGCTTACTAAACGGGTGCTCTAACCAACTGAGCTATGAAAGCCGTTGAACATGAGATCACAATCTATAATCAAATTTGATTGTTTATGAAAATAGTTAATTAACTTTTAATAGTAACAACTGGTGAGCTAAGTAAACGTCGGCGAGCGAGAAAGATAGCTAACGTTTTGTCTCCGTCGTCTCTGGCGTAAGAGTAACATTCATTCGAATCCTTCAAATTCTTTTTCGATTCTTTGATTCTGTGTTTTTGTTTTTGGTCTTTATCTTAATTCTCCTAAGTTTTGATCTAGCTTTACTGTTGAATTACACTACTTCTGCCTTGCCTTAACCCCTTGAGCTCGAATTAATTCCATTTTTTAAGGTTCATCTTTATCATCATCATCGTCTTAGAAAGTGTTTTTTTTTCTTAATTTTCTGAAAGATGTAAAGTTTGTTGATGCTATCTTAATGCTAATGGGATGCTACTTTTGTGCCAAAAGTTGTTTCTACGGTGTTGCAGCCTACAATGATGTTCTATAGTGTGTAAGATTGGAATATGAAATGATTTGGTGATCATTGGATCAGTTAGTAACTGGTTTGAATTGGCAATTTCGAGTCCTGTCTCTATTTATATTCACACTGTCGTTAAGTTGGTTGATTTATTGAGAAGAAAGAAGAAAAAGCTGGTTGATTTTGAACTCTAGAAGAGAGTATAGACTCAAAGATCCTGGTCATGGAGCCTGAGAAGAACATGTTTACAACACAGACTAGACTTTCTGTTTTGGATTCAATTTGCTCCTTGCTTTCTTTCTTCGATCTTCTATATATTTTGTTTCATTTTTGAATAGAGTGTGCTTGTGGAAAGCTTTTTTCTTAAATGTATAATTGAGAAAAAGGTATCAACTTTATGTCTTCTTCACCTTTACAGGTTTAGACAGATGCTAGAACGAAGCAGATCATTTAGAAAGCTAGAAAACAGAACAACAATCAAGTGGTTTTATTCATGGAAAAGACCTTTAGACTTGCACTTTCCATAGTTACTAAGATCTAGGCACGATTTGCTGATGAGCCATATCGAATGTTGCATGAAGACCAATCAGAAAATAGTATAACAACATGACTAAAGTGCAAACCCCAAACCTTACAAAAGCCTGAGCTCCCAAAGATCCCATGAGAAAGATATTTGTCGCAATTGATAAGCACGGGATCCACGGGACTAACGGTACGCCCCAGACTTTCGGAGTTCTTTGCTGAGGAACAAAGAATACAATCCCCAATGTTCCCAAGAACCAGAAAGGAACGGTTATTGTGTATCCTATCCATGGTCCTTTGAGCTTCATTCCCCAATAAGCCGAAGTACCCATTGAAGAAGCAACAACGATTAAGAGGCAAATGATAAGCTTAAGAAGATCAGCTCTTGGAGTAACTTCTCTCACGTAGTATCTCCTCACGAGTAGTGCTATAGGCATCATCGTGAAGATGAAGAGAGTACTTATCGATAAGAGGCTCGCCAAAACATCCAAACCCGAAAAGAAAGCGATGAGAGCACTTGGAATTGTTACAAGGAGGTTGGCGTTTATGGGTGTTCCGGTTTTGGGATGGACGAGGGCAAATACAGGTGGAATCATGTGGGTTCTTGCGATGTGAGTAACATATCGTGCTTGTCCCAGTGCTCCTACTAGAAGAACTGTGGTCATTCCTTTAAGAGCACCAAGAGCCACCAAGTACTTTCCCCATTTCATTCCAACGCTCTGAAACGCTACCGAGTAAGCTGCGTTTGGATCAATATCTGTGTACTTCTGCATCATACTCAAGGATAATGCCATCAAGCAGTATATTACTGTGATTATCGACATTGAACCGAGTAACCCAATCGGTATGTCTCTTGATGGATTCTTGGTTTCTTCTGCCATTGTTGCTATACTATCGAACCCTCCATATGCGAAGTACACAACTGCAGCTGGTCGGAAGACTCCCTCGGGTCCATAAGGCAAGAATGGAGTCAAATTCGAGGTGTTCGCATGGATAAAACCCGCGATTATCACAAAAAGTATCACTAAAGTATTGATAGCAGAAGCTATCCAGTTGAACAATGAAGTCTTTCGAGTGCTTATTGATGCAATTGTAGCTGCAAGGGTTAAAACCACAACAGCTATTGGGTCCAGGAGATTAAAACCGGAACTAGTGAGATCTGTTTTGATCCGTAGGGCGTTCGGATCGCGATTGAGAAGAGTTGCAAAATATGAAGTCCAGGCTCTAGCAACAGCTGCAGTTCCAACTATACTCTCAAGAAGTATATTTCCCGCAGTGATGAACGCTGCGAAATCCCCAAGCTCTATACGTAAATAAGCGAACGAACCACCAGCCACAGGGATTTCCACGGCGAATTCCGTGTAGCAGAAGACAGAGAGCATGGCTGAAAAACCTGAAACAACGTAGGACAAGACAATAGCTGGTCCTGCTTGTTCATGAGCTTCTTGACCTGTCAAGACAAAGATTCCAGCTCCGATCACAGACCCGAACCCGAACCAGATTAAATCCCACCATGTGAGACACCGTTTCATCTCGTGCTCGCTCTGTTTCCTGAGCTCGAACCGCTCGTTCTCATCATCAGACCTACTAACTAACCTGTTCTTGAACCTTGAACATGTCTGAGACAGAGCGGCTCTGTAACTACCAAAGCTCTGGAAAGATTCCTCAGGAAAGAAATCTCTCTTGCTCCATCTCCAGTACCCTCTCTCTTCACCTTCCATTCTCTCTCTCTGCTTCAAAGCTTTGTTAATAATGGAAGAGAGCTAAGATTATGCAATGCAACCAATCTGTCCCATTGTTTGACTAGTAGATGATGTTTCAGACAGTTTTTATGCAACCTCTTTTTTGTTCGAATTCCGATACTATCCTCATATCTTGTCGACTGTCGTTTCAGTCCCCACTTGTTAGGCTTGCTTTCGTCCTCGATATTAACTTTCATGTTCGCGTCTGTAATTGTACTTCACTGTGAAAACAAAATACATAAGATCATGAATTTGTAAACAAGCCCTTCAGTTTTCTTAAAAAAAGCACATTTAATCCTGACTTCTCAATTCGCCACAAATTAGCTTCAGTTTTTTTTATTAGTCTCAGGGTTATAGGCTTTTCTTCGTGAATTTCCGATCAAATTGATCAGCGAGAGGCGAAAGCGGAGAGAGAGGAAAGGAGAGATGGGTGCTCAGAAGAAAGGCGGCGTTAGGGTTTCAGATGATTCGGAGGATCAGAGTCGTCAACGTTTGCAATCCATTCTTCTCGCCGACAGCTTCACCACGAAATTCCGTCCCGTAACCCTAGAACGCCCAAAGGTACTTCTGCCGCTAGTGAATGTCCCGATGATTGATTATACCTTGGCATGGCTCGAATCTGCTGGGATAGAGGAGGTTTTCGTCTTCTGCTGTGCTCACTCGATGCAGGTAATCGATTATCTGGAGAATTCCGAGTGGTACTCGCACCCAAACTTGGTTGTGAGAACGATCGAGTCGCACAAATCAATTAGTGCTGGAGATGCACTGCGTTACATCTATGAACAACAGACAGAGACGTCTCAGATTCAGGGAGATTTTGTTCTTGTTAGTGGAGATACGGTGAGCAATATGCCTCTCGCCGATTTGATTCAAGAACACAGGGAGAGGAAAAAAAAGGATGAGAAAGCCATCATGACGATGGTTATCAAAAAGTCAAAACCATCGCCAATTACGCATCAGTCAAGGCTAGGAACGGAGCAACTCTTTATTGCTGTTGATCCCTTAACAAAGCAGCTTCTTCATTACGAGGAGGATAAAATCGATCATGCAAAAGGGAGTGTCTGCTTAGATAAGTCATTGCTGGATAGTAATCCATCTGTTTTACTGTACAATGATATGCAGGATTGCTACATTGACATATGTTCTCCTGAGGTTCTTAGTCTCTTTGAGGATAACTTTGATTATCAGCATCTTCGACGTCATTTTGTGAAGGGTGTGCTTGTTGATGATATTATGGGCTACAAGATTTTCACTCATGAGATCCACTCGAGCTATGCTGCTAGGATCGACAATTTCCGGAGCTATGACACGGTTAGCAAGGATATAATCCAGAGGTGGACATACCCGTATGTACCAGATATCAACTTCAGCGCGAATCGCCCTCTAAAGCTGGGGAGACAAGGGATATACAGGGCTTCTGATGCAATTCAATCACGATCTGCTGATGTTGGATCGTCCACTGTCATTGGATACGGCACAAAAATTGGGAGTGGGGATAAAATCTTGAACTCGGTTATTGGAAATGGATGTTCGATTGGAGCAAATGTGGTGATAGAAGGCTCATACATATGGAACAATGTTATGATTGAAGATGGTTGTGAGATAAGAAACGCTATTGTCTGTGATGGGGTGAAAGTCAGAGCCGGGGCTGTTCTGCAGCCTGGTGTTGTTCTTTCATTCAAGGTAGTGGTTGGGCGGGACTTTGTTGTACCTGCATATTCAAAGGTCTCGTTACTTCAACAGCCGACCAAGGAAGACAGCGATGAAGAATTGGAATATGCTGACAGTAGCAGCGGGACTGCAGATCTTTTGTCCGATTTAAATTTGCAAATGGAGTCCAAAGCATCTGAGCTTGGTCCTGATGGAGCAGGTTACATTTGGGAAGTATGTGAAGGAGCTCATGATGAGGAATGGAAGCATTCTGTTGCACCAATCCCCAAGGAAAAACTTGCTGAGATCACTCAGGCCATGGACGATGATGACATAGAGGAGGAAAGTGTTGTCCCGACTTCTGGAGAGTTAAAATCTGATGCTGATAGTATTAACACCGATGTGAATGATCCCGGTGATGACTATGGTTACTTTGAGAGAGAAGTTGAAGGTACCTTCTTAAGGGCCGTTGAGGAGGGTATCAAAGTGGACCTTGCTATCTTGGAGATTAACTCACTCCGGTTGTCATACAACATGGAATCTGCGGACTGTGCTGGAGCAATATTCTACTCTATGATGAAACTGGCAGTTGATACTCCTCATAACTCTGCTAGTGAGCTGTATAAAAATGCGTCAAGTATCATTACGAAATGGAAGGGACTTCTTGGGTTCTATGTAAAGCAAACTGATGAACAGATAGAAGTGATAATGAAATTTGAAGAGATGTGTCAGGAAACTGCAAGAGAATTAGGTCCTTTGTTTGCTCAGATTCTGCATGTTCTATATGAGAAAGATGTGGTGCAAGAAGATGCGATCTTGAGATGGGCAGAAGAGAAAGCAGGAGCGGATGAAGCTGACAAGGTTTATCTGCAGCAGTCTGAGACGTTCATACAGTGGCTCAAGGAAGCATCTGAGGAGGAAGATGAAGATGACGATGAAGAAGAAGAAGATGGCTGAATTGGTAATGATAATGTCATTTAAAAAGCCATTTGATGGCCTCATATTTTGATTGATTGATCATTTACGGTTGAGAGATGCTCTGCTTTTATTAATAATCTTATATTCCAAGTTTCTTCTGTTGTTTATTGAGATATTGTCTCATCCATCGAGTTTGCCAATGTTTGGACCAGAGGCTTTAGAATGGAAATTAGTCCTAGACAGAACATGAACAGGTGTTAAGTTTTGACAAACCAATATGAAAACCGATATTTTGTTTAATCTTGAGCTTTCTTTCTTATACAACTTAAAACTCCAACGTATTTCCAATAACTCCCTTCTACTTTCTCTTATTACAAAAAGCGTCACACAAGATCTTCCGTCGCCGCGTTCTCTTCCTGTCTCGATTCATTTCTTCTTCGATCTTCCTCTGAGACGAATTGTTGCTTTCGTATCCCTTTCGCTCTAGTTCGATTTGATCGAGGTGTCGTGAAATCACCTAATTCTGGGGGCGATTTGTGCAGTCACACGCTCCCTGGATCCGAAAATCCCCCGATGGACAATAATCTCGCCGGAGACTCAACTCCGAGACCCAAATGGAGGAAAGTAGCCTACGGAGGGATGCAAATCGGATACGACGACAACTACACCGACGAATCGTTCCTCGAGGAAATGGTGATGAACGCAAACGTCGTGAGGCGTGATTTGCTCAAGGTGATGAAAGACTCTGTCTCAATCTCTCAATACCTCTGCATCGTTGCCCTCGTCGTCTTGGTTTGGGTCCACACTCTTGAATCATCTTTGGACGAGAACTCGCTATTACTACTTGATCTCTCACTCTTAGCACTGGGGTTCTTAGTTCTACTGTTAACCGAAGAAAAAATAAATTGATATTCTTTGTAGTTTGTCTGAGTGATCTTATTAGACTTGTTGCTCCGGTTTGTTCCTATACTGATAGATTGATTACTCTCATTGTTGAATTGTATGCGCTTGACAATTTTGCATCGGTAAAAGTTAATAGATTAAAAGAGCTTGCCATAAAACATCATCACCAACTTTCAAAACTGTCAGGATGGCCGAGTGGTCTAAGGCGCCAGACTCAAGTTCTGGTCTTCGAAAGAGGGCGTGGGTTCAAATCCCACTTCTGACATGATTTCTAATTTTTTCTTTTTATGAAGTGGACATGTTCGGGAGACAAACGATAGCGAAACAAATGTTGCAACAAAACACACACACTTATAAATTATAAGTTGGCATACTTACACTCGTTCGTCTGGTTGGAGTTCTTTAAATGACTGTTCGCGGTGATCGATCGATCTCGGAAAATTATTCGGCTGAGCCACCGCATCTCCTCCGGGCGGTACACAACCAGGGACGGAGAACGTCATCGAATGCAGCCGCGGATTGTTCTTATAATTATTCCGTTGTTCTGAGAAGATGCTCCTCTCGCTTCCGCCACTTCTACTTCTGTAACAGCGCCCCGAGCTTCTCACCTGAGTTAGCACCGCCGTCTTGTTTGTCAGTTGCCTCCGTACATCTTCTGGTAACCGGAGTGTAAACCGGTCGACATTCTCCACGGGTTGAACCGCACAATGTCCAGTCGAATGGGATCTCGAGAATAATATCTCGGAGACTCGGCAATGGGACAATCTCATTGACCTTGACCAGGGCGGTCTGTTCCTATTGGTCCACGTCACTCTGTCTAACAACTGCGCGTCTGTAACTCTACCCGGGTTGCTCCCTTTACCCGGTTGGAAAGATAGATCCACTCGACAGAGCGGACACGTGGAGTGATCAGAGAGCCATACACTTACGCAATCAGCATGATACACGTGACAACAATTAGGCATCAAACGCAGCGTTTCATCGTCTTCGAATTCGCACAGACACACCGCACACTCGACCCCGCCTTTCCCGATCCTCTGCTCCTTCACCTCCGAGTAGAGAAACGTCGGGAACGATTTCACGATATCTGCGTTGATTCCACGCGCCGCCGTATTCCTCCTAGTAGTTCTCACCGTGGGGAGTTCATCGTCGGATTCTGTGGACGGGTTTACGGATTGCTCAAGTGTGTAAAATTGGCGAGAGGTCCAGCGATAGCAAACCAAAGCCAAACCCAAGAGGAAAATCGCGAAGAGTATAGCTGTGATTACTATGATGGCTAAGTCGCTTCCTTTTGTCTCGATTTCAGGCTGCACCGTCGTCGTATCTGCAGATTCGTCCGCCATGAGATGGCGGCTCAACAATCTAATACTTCTCTCAAGAATTACCATATGATTTTCATGAACAAAAAAAGTATTCAATTCATTTTTTTATTATCTTTTACGTGCTTTATAGATAAACTAAGATTACGATAAAGTAATTTCTCCACTCTCAAAATTTGTAGCTATACCATTTTTTATATCATGCATTTCATAGCAGATAAGTTGATGATATGTAAAACATAATGAGCTTGCCAAAAACCAAATTAAGAATAAAATCTTCATAAAACTGATATACATAGTATTTGTTTGACCAATTTATTGGTTTCCTCCAAAACTGTACTGAAATCACTGAAAAAATTACATGACATGCCATGTGTAATATTACCAAGTTAAGGAAGAAAATTCTATTTTTTAAAACATGAAATTTTCTAGGCTAACTTTAATTTACATACCATTTCATTTTGCTGCATTCAAGACAGTTCCTATCTTGGATATTCGAATCTGATGACGATAAACTTTATAAACACCTTATTATATTTGACATCAAAAGGGATTTCCCAAAACAAGGAGAGATATAACATGAGAAGCTATAAGACTAAGACATACTAGAAAAATAAAAAATTCAATAAATTTATATTTGTATTCTAACGGTATATGTTAATGTCATTTAGTATCATCGTCTAGAGTACAGCTTAATACCTATTATTGAATTATTGATAAAAAATATAATGTTGGATGATATACGAAATACATACTAATTATAAATTAAAAACTATTGTGGAAACGAAGCTAAACTAATAAATAAGTTATTGTAAGCTACTGGAGATAATTAAATTTTATAGATAGTAAACAAGAACATTAGTGTTAAGCATTTTCAAGAAAGCTTTCGACATTCAAATTGGTATCAGATCACAATGTGATCATCACACAGGCTAGCGAAGAGGTATAGAAGCTCTCGAAATAAGAATTCTACTGACTCCAGCTTGGTTCTGACTATAGATATTATCTGAGCTTCGAAATGTTGTTAGTGAATTAAACTGATATCTCATCATATTTCATGAAGTGTTTCTTTATTAAGTCACTGAAGTTGCATTTTATGTATTGAAGAAATAAGCGTTTAAAAAAATAGTTCACTTTTTATGCTACACTTCAAAAAAATTCACAATCTCACACATACATTGTATTCTTTTTTTTTCCTGAAACCTGATGATCATGAAACGAAACCTTTTTGACAAAAATAAAAAATTTGTCATGTTTGTTTGTTGGTCATGCTGTCAAAAAGCAAACAAGAGGCATAACATTTAATCCCAAAAACAAATTATAGAAAAAATATTATTTACACTCGATCATCTGGTCGGAGCCGTTCGAAAGACCGTTGATCACCAGATTCAGTCGATGCCGAGAACTCCTTCGGCGGAGCCACCGTATCCCCGCCGAATGTAGACCGACCAGAACCATTTCGGAAAGAGAAAGAGAAAGACAGCGAATGCAGTCGTCCATTGTTGTTATGATTCTTCGGCCCGTACGAGAAAACGCCGCCTGTCTCGCTCCCGACGCTACCGCTTCTGTAACCGCTCCGTGAACTCCTCGCCTGAGGTAATTCCACGTGTCTAATCGTCGTCGTCTTCATCAGTTGCCTTCGCACTTCATCCGGTAACCTCAGAGTAAACCGGTCAAGGTCCCCTGCCGGTTGAACCAGCGAATGTCCGGTCGAGTGAGACCTTGGGAATAAAATACTAGTGATACGCCAGCTGGCTAATCCCGTTGACTTTGACCGAGGCGTTATGTTATTACTATTGGTCCACGTCACGCCGTCCAGCAAATGCGCGTCCGGAGATTCCAAAACCCCTCTCTCAAGATCCGAACCCGACGAAACCGTACCCGGATCCGGAATCAAGTTGCTCTCGCCACCACCCTGTTTCTGGAGGAGAAGATCAGCTCTACAGAGAGGACACGTGGAGTGATCTGACAGCCAAACGTCAACGCAATCGGCGTGGAACACGTGACAACAAGGAGGCATCAAACGTAGCCTTTCGTCGTCCTCGAATTCACAGAGACAAACCGCACACTCAACACCGCCTTTACCGATCCTCACCGCCTTCACTTCCGAGTAGAGAAATGTTGGGAACGACTCGATAACCTCCGCTTTGAGTCCACGCGCCGTCGCCCTACTGATCCTGATCATGCGGGATTCGGCATCTGCGTCGGTGGATCGGAAAACTGAAGGCCGCGAGTAATAGGGCACGGAGTTTCGGCGGCAGAAGATGGAGCCGAAGACCATGACGAAGATGACAAAGAACATAACCGTGATAACTATAATAACCGGGTCGTTGGGTTTGGTTTGGGGTCCCGATGGTGTGGTCTGACCGGATCCATACGGTACAGAGTGGAGCAAGAGCAAGAGGAGTAGTAACAGATCGCTGCGTGGGATCCAACGGTTGGAATTGATCGCCATATGATTATCATCGTATGCAAGTGGAGGAGAAATGTTTTGGTGTGAAGATATATATGGTGGTGGTAGATATGGAGTCAACGTCTGGTTGTGAAATCCACGGGGATGTTCTGCGTCACTGTTGATCATACCACTTGGTGTATTGCAAATTATTAAAAAGCGAATTTATTTTTTATTTGATCTGTTCACAACTTTGATTTTGAAGAAGTCTGGTATGTCTTCTTGTACTTTTACAGCTAGAAAGGAACATCACTTCATTATAACATTACTTGTAATCATCTATTCAAAGTGAATAGAATCTCAGAAAATTTAATCATGTATCTTAATAAGATCAAATTTATTTTCAATCCCAAATAATTTTATTGGTAATTAATCTCAATCTAAAACTTTAAGTAATTTTAAAACTACTTAAGATAATAAATGGTTACTTACATCTTATTACATTAAATATCTTCAAATCGATTTTTGTTATTAGTAAAGATTGAATCACCTAATATCATAATTAATTACGAGATTTTGAATACAAATCACCAAAGTTAAAAGTTTGAAAGCTTTTTTTATCGTTTATCGATGATAATTCATTTAATATAAACAAACGAACTAAATATAGTTAGCTACATGCAAAACATATGATCACGATGAACATCCACTTAACACCAACCTTTATTTACCGTAATAAATGGATTCACGACAAACAAATATACTTATTTCTTGACTAAGTTACTTCCATCTATGTTTAAGTGATTAATTTTAATTTATATTTTTTCAGTGAACTAGTCTTAGATTAAATCATATTAGATTATGAACGACTTGTGATTTTGGTAGAATCGTCCATGTACAATGTGGGAACTACCAACATAACTGTTAAAATCTGGTTATAAATAAGTGATATATATATCACATGTTTTTATAATTTTAGGTATATAAATTTCAGTCGTATGATGGTCGGCTTGGTAGCCGTAGGGATCTAATAATATTCGGCTTCCAACAAAATAAAATAATCAATTGAGTATGAGATACGTCGTGACAACAATAACTATCTTTTAAGCACATATCGTTGATAAAATTTTTAAAAGAAAGGACAAAAATACAATTTAAAATCTAATCAGTCTATGTAGATCGCCATCATCATCGTTGACTTACAAAAAAAAATGTTCTACAATTTACGAAACGTCTCAATTTTATAACTGTAACTCGGGTTTTATTCCGGACTAAATAGACACATTGATGAAACATAGAGGCTTTTTAGGAGCAAGACACAAGATCCACATTGATGACCCGAATTTCATCGAAGCCCATATAACACACACAACAATGGACATAAAGCTTGGTCATCATCATCTTAGAGGCAGACGTTGTCGTTTGGGTATAAACTAATAACATCCTTTATTTGGGGCAGATTTATAAGTCATTACTTTTACGTGGGTCATTTTGCAAATTGAATTTGCTAAATGTTTTTCTTTCCTTGCGACGGGGAAGGGAAGCTGAAGCAAAGAGGAAATACCAAACCTTTACAATCGGATTTTGAAAAAGCCATCATCTAAAAGCTCGAGTGTTCATCAATTTACCGGGTAATATGAAGGTAAATCTTTCGATCGTCCGTCAGGTTTTGCAGCGCCGCTTTTCCACACTCCGGTCGTCGTCGACACTCTCGTCACGACCTTCCGCGTTCACTAGTTCCGCCCGATCGCTTATTTTGGCCCCAAACTCAGTGTCGTCGCAGATCTCTACAAAATCATTGTTTCCTGCCTCCACTTTTGGCTCTTCCATCGATTTTAACTTCTCCAACACTTCACTTCTCAGCCGGAGAATCCTCTGCTCGGCAGCGGGAGGTAATCGTTCAATTGGTTCTGCTGGTTTCTGTGTGTTTATTTGACATTTGCATCGAGTATATGATCCATGCGTAGTTTTTGTGTTGAAAAACGAGAGTAATCAGAGAAATTAGCTTGGGTTTATAGTGCTCGAGTCTTATATGAGAATCAAATAACCATGATTAAACTCGACTAAAAACCCGTTTCTGAGAAAGAGTAGGAATTGGGAATTTATCTATCCACTTTAGTTCGAGGAAACTAAAATTTCAAATGGGCAGAATGTCTGTTTACAAGGTTCTCTAACGTTTCTTTGTCAGAAGTTATAATAACCCTGCAATTTCGATTATAGGTGAAAACGGTGTTGTTATAGTGAAATCAGAGGAAGAGTTCATCAATGCAATGAGCAAAGCTCAAGGTAAAACATCATGGGATGCGTTGTAACTACTTTGTTCACACTAAGTGACATATGCTGCTTATGTTGTCTATCAATGTTATCTATATTCAGGTGGATCTTCACCGTCGGTCTTCTATTTCACTGCCGCCTGGTGTGGACCATGTATGTTATTTCTTCAGAAAGTGAGCTTTGTTCTTTATAGGTAATTTCAACGCGAGTGGCTTTATTAGTTGGTGTTCCATGGTTGACTTCAGGCAGGTTTATCGCTCCTGTAATCGAGGAGCTTAGTAAACAGTATCCCGATGTAACAACCTATAAGATCGACATTGATGAGGTAAGTTGAAATGTTGTGCTTTTGAACTCCATGCATATATGTCTATTTTCTTTGGATATTTGTGATTAAAATCTTCTACAGTGTTCTGAGCTTGAAGCAAATGATAAGATTTATTTGGTGTGTACTGTTTAGAACCTGAGTCGCCACTCTGTCAATGTTATATATACCTCTGTATGTGATTGAGTTAGCGAGTAAAATAGATACAATATCTGAGCTTCCTTTTAGCTCTTTGCACAATCTTCTCTTCTCCTGAATATCCTTTTAAAACTTAATTAACTAAGATATTGTCTCTTCCATATTTGTAGGGCGGGCTATCAAACACTATCAGCAAGTTGAATATCGCGGCTGTGGTGAGCTTCATTACCCTTCCTTTCCAAAACATGATCTACATTGTACAATCATCAGAAGAACTCGTATTGAAACGAGCCTGTTTTTAAAATTAATCTCATGAACATTTATTATGCAGCCAACACTGCAGTTCTTCAAAGAAGGCTCGAAGAAGGGCGAGGTTGTGGGTGCAGATGTCACAAAGCTGAAGAATCTCATGGAACAGCTCTACAAGTGAAGACCAAACCGTTCTACTGAACTACGTGTTGAATCGTTGCAAGAGTGTAGTTTGAGACTATCCCAGTCCAATCAAATCAAGGTGAAACGTTTATTTCTTCCTTTTATTACACAATCAGCCCAGTCAATTAAATCGGGCTGGGTCAAGTGGCTGGGCTTATATGGGTTTGCTGAGACGCCCATGTGGTTTATTCCAAATATGGTTGGATGGTTCATTTGGTTATTTAACCATGAAACTCAAAGTAGGGAGTGTATGCAAAATACAATCGTCTGAGTTTAAATAATGGTAGATATAACAATCTACACAGATAAAGCTATTGCGTTGATATCAATCTACAAGTAATGGATGCGCTGGAAGTTATAGCATACATTAGTGTTCGAAATAAATGAATTTGAGTTCATAAAATGATGTTTAAGGTAAAGAAAAATTCAAATGTTGTTGAAGTGGGAACGTAAGAAAAATGCAAAAAGTTTTATCAAAATTTCAGAGTTAGGCCAACCAATTGCCGTCGGACTGTGACGACTGAAGCAGACGAGGAAGAAGGGTATTATGGTCATTTCTAAATACTATTACACGTCGACTAATTTGATTCTTTGTCTTCTTCATCTCTCCCCTCGCGTATCTTCCTTCCTTTCGGTGCTATAAAACGAACCAACGAATAGAAGATTCCTTCAGACTGAGATTTACGTCGATAGACGACGATGATGAAGGAGCCAACGACGGAGGTAGCGACTGGAACTTCGGCTGTGACGACTATCCAGCCTCTTCCTCCTTCGACGGCGTCACCTCATCAGGCGTTGGTGGAGAGGCTCAAGGATTACGGGCAGGAAGATGTTTTCGCTCTCTGGGAAGAACTCTCACCGGAAGAGCGAGATCTCCTTGTCAGTGAAATCGAGGTGAATCGGATCACACAATTACTAATTTCGTGAGAGTTTTTGTTTCACTTTTGTTCCTTTTGCTTTCTCTATTCAGCTAATTAGCTGAAAAATTTTAGTGATTTTCCTGCAAAATAATGTGAATCAGTAGCTCGGTTTCGCATTTTGATTTAATATTTTAAGTGTGATTCGTTATTGTCTTCCAGAATTTGGATCTTCCAAGAATAGATCGGATCATCAGATGTTCACTTCACTCTCAAGGTTTATCCATTGACTCAATTTGTTGCAGGCTCTTGACATGCATATTTATTCCATTCGAGTTAATAAATTTCGTTCATGGAGATTTTTGATCGACCTCTGTTTTCACCTCGTTAGGGTTGCCAGCGGCGGCAATAGAGGCACCGCCGGAGAATTGCGTGTCAACGGTAGAGGAAAGAACAAAGGAAGACAAAGAAAAATGGTGGAAAATGGGATTGAAGGCTATCTATGAAGGGAAATTGAGTGTGGTGCTTTTATCTGGTGGACAGGTACTTTAATTATTAGTTGCAGTTTTTCCTTTTCTTGGGTCTTGTGTTGCTTTGGAAATAAAACATTAATCTGGCTCTGGCTCTGGGTCATACACTTATATTAGTTCTAAGTAGCCACTAAAGGTTGGTCATTATTGATTACCGGATTATGGTTGAAATGGGTTATTATGGCTGAAATGATTTTGGAATAATGCTTGCTACCTACTCAAAGAATGCATTTGTCTTAAATAATTGCTAAAGGTGGGTTCTGAAAAGTATATTCTGATAAGTGTGGTTTCTCCAAAGAGGCCATAAAGGCTTTATATGAGTAATCATGAGTACTCTAACTCGTCGGTGCCTTCTTCTGGATATCTAAGCACCTAATAATGAAAAAGAATGGTTATCACGTGACCTGAAAGATGCTTTATAGTCTTTTCCCTTTTACATTATTTTCATTTACTTCAGCATTTAATATACCTTGAGAATATACTTCTATGGATATCCGTATGGGAGTGTCATCCATCACCTGCAATTGTATGATGAGTTGGCTAATTGAACGAGATTTAGAGAGTAAAAATTACTTTCGAGTTTATTTTAGTTGCCTCTTCATGCACATTGTAGTGTTTGTTAGTACGTCCATCGAAAAAAGTGCTCATGCAATTATCTGGTTATAAAAATAATTGCAGGGAACCAGACTTGGAAGTTCAGATCCGAAAGGGTGTTATAGTGAGTAGTTCTAATTTCAGTTCTGTCTTCTGCTGTCCAGCTTCTATACATTGTTGCAAATAAAGATTCTCTTGTTTTAGTTTCGATAACATGATACGTTTTACCTGTATCTTTTGTTACCTTACCATAATGGTTTTATCATCTCAGATATCGGACTGCCATCTGGGAAGTCACTTTTTCAGATTCAAGCTGAGAGGATTATGTGTGTTCAAAGGCTTGCTGCTCAGGCAATGAGTGAGGGTAAAGTGTACAACTCTACATTCTATTCATCCGTTGAACTATACCATTTTCACGTAACATTTTGCCAGCAACAGGTCCAACTCGTCCAGTTACAATACACTGGTATATAATGACCAGTCCATTTACTCACGAACCAACACAAAAATTCTTCGAGAGTCACAAGTATTTTGGCCTTGAGCCAGATCAAGTAAGAGGTTTCTTAGTCGTATCGTTTTCCTTCATCTCTATTGTTTCCTCTTTTTGTGCAGAGACCAATATCGATCCCATTCTCTGTAGGTCACATTTTTCCAACAAGGAACCCTACCTTGCGTTACAAAGGATGGAAAGTTTATCATGGAGACACCTTTCAGTGTATGTGTCTTCAAAACAAGCTACTTAGACGTCGGTTCTTGAGGTTTTGCAGTCAGTTACTTTATATATATCCTTAAGACACGGGCCTTATGAATTTCATTCTATGTGACTAGCTAGCCAAGGCTCCGGATGGGAACGGGGGAGTTTATGCAGGTATATATCCTCTAGTCTTTCTGGTCTAGTTACTGGATATAATATTTTCAGCATTTTTTTATTCTGATCAGAAAATTGTATACGTTTATTCAGCTCTAAAATCTTCAAGGTTATTAGAAGATATGGCTTCTAGGGGGATTAAGTATGTGGATTGCTATGGTGTTGACAATGTTCTGGTTAGCTCTTTCAGTGCTTTTAGGTCTTTCTTCACGTACTTTCTCAATTCTGCTCGACTATTAGAACAATAAACAGCGATCTCGGAAAGCAGGTTCGAGTAGCTGACCCTACTTTTCTGGGATACTTCATCGACAAAGGTGCAGCTTCTGCTGCAAAAGTAGTGCGCAAGGTATTCCGATAGCTTTCTAATTCATTGGTTCAATATCCTAGTTTAAATTTTCACCTTCTAGCTACTAGTTCACCGGGAGACAAATCAAAGTCAAGTGTTAAGCTTGTTGTTATGAAAACAGGCATATCCACAGGAAAAGGTTGGAGTATTTGTAAGGAGGGGAAAGGGTGGGCCTCTTACTGTTGTTGAGTACACAGAGGTTGACCAGTCTATGGCTTCTGCAACTAATCAACAAACAGGACGTCTTCAATTTTGTTGGAGTAACGTAACATATCCTCCCTCTTTTACATGCTTTCGAAGTATATTAAGATCATATTTTCAGGCACTATTGCTAGTAACTGTTCCATTTTTATGCAACCTATGAATTGGTTATTTCAAAGTGATGTTTATCTTTTAGGTGTGCTTACACATGTTCTCTCTGGATTTCCTTAATCAAGTTGCAAACGGGCTGGAAAAAGACAGCATGTGAGAGATGCTTTTACTGTAATTGTATCCTGCAATATGAAAACATTTGATATATTCATAATATCTGATATCAAAACTCTTGCAGTTACCATGTGGCAGAGAAGAAGATACCGTCTATAAATGGGTTCACAGAAGGAGTGAAACTAGAACAGTTTATATTTGATTGCTTTTCCTATTCTCCTTCAACTGCACTCTTCGAGGTATTGTTCTGTTATATCTTATGAAAAAAATCAAAGCCGATATTAACATTCAATTAAGTGTAAATGATCAATTTTCTTGTCTTTGCAGGTGCTGAGGGAGGAAGAATTTGCGCCTGTGAAGAATGCAAACGGGTCGAGTTTCGACACACCAGAAAGCGCGAGACTTCTGGTTCTACGGCTGCACACACGTTGGGTCATAGCAGCTGGTGGATTTCTAACACATTCCGTTCCTTTATATGCAACTGGTAAAGATCTATCATCTATCAAACTCTTACTTTTCATTTGTTTTCTTTACTAAATTAATCGTTAGGGGGGTGAAATAACTAAAGCCCTTAACCAAGTCAACCAACATAATTTAAAATCCTAATCAAACGAATTTGGATTCATCTGTCTGTTATATTTCTAAACCTGAAAATCCAAACGAAATGTAGAATAAGAAACTGCTATTAACGACCATAGCTTAAATAGGTGTGGAAGTGTCACCGCTGTGCTCGTATGCGGGAGAAAATCTAGAAGCGATTTGTCGGGGAAGAACGTTTCACGCACCATGTGAGATCTCCCTCTAATCTTCTTCTCCTTCTTTTAAAATTTGCCATCTTCTTTGCTTTACTTTTTTGTTTGTTTCTCTTTTTTTTTGTTGTTGAGTTTGGTCTCCATATATGAACTGTCACCGACCAGGAGAGAGGATGTAGTAGATAGTAGTTGTCTCTTTCGGATGTGTTATATATTCTGTTGTTTCAATAAAGAAGAGTACATTAGCATTATCTACTAGAGGAAACATTATCTATAGAAAAAGAAACGTTACTAATTTATAACTAGTTTTTTGCAAAGAAAATTGCTTATTCAAACAAGAAAGAAAATTTGCATTACATTCGATTTATAATTAGTGTTAATTAAAATGTTAACTAATTCGGGTCAGTCAACTTAAACCCGTTACGTAAGAGCTTGTCCTGTTTGCGTTCTAGCTAGTTTCATGTTATCAGACAACTTGAAAATTGAAAGTCTTTGAAATTTGTGTCGAGTAAAACTATCACCAAAGTTTCAAATTTGACAGGAAATAAGGTAACAAAAACTGACCCACCCAGTATTTTTATATAACTAAAAAGAAAGAATTAGAGAATTGAATAGCAAGTACGAAGTGTTAAAAATGTAAAAGATCGAATCAGACAAAAAATGGTAAATCTATAAGACTATAGAATACAAAAGTATCAGTTGAATATTTTTAGGCCAACAACGAACAGAAAGTTTCCTGCGAGCTCTGCGATAATATGTCTTTGTCGTGTTGATATTTCGAGCAGCTGCATTGTTTACTTCAACGACACCAAATACCTTGGGTAACTTATTGCGGATAACAAACTCCTTTCGGTCAACTGCTCTTGAAACCAAGAAGTTTGAATACCTCTACGGTGTGTAGAAGGAATTCAAATAGCCAAGAACTCATCTTCTTCCGCTTCCAAAGTCATGTTCTTGTTCTTCCTCATTTTGTAATTAAGATCGGATACTACCGAATCAAGGGCTTCAAATTGAGGATGAGACAAATCTCCAACTACCAAAACATGTCTCTTATTCCCGACCGCAATCCAACTACAACCCGGCTGTTTCTTCAACTCTCTCTCCTTTATCTTCATTCACATCTCTGCAGCTTCCTCTCCTTTTCCACTCTGTTTATACATATTAGACATCATTACATAGGTCCCAGCATCATCGAACCCTGTTTCTAGAACCTTCTTCACCACCTCCTTAGCAATATTCAATTCGCCGTGAACATTACAAGCAGACAAGAGTGCTCCATACACTGAACATGATGGCTTAGCCTCGTCACTGTTGATGAACTCTAACACATCTTCCAATCTACCAGCCCGACCACAGAGCTCCACAAAACACGTATAGTGATCTTCTCACAAAGAAAGTGACTTGTCGCTCACGAGCTCCTTAAAGAGCTCCATTCCTTTCTATACTAAACCGGCGTGACTGCAAGCGGATAGCAAGTTAAGATAGGTCACCTCATTGGGTTTGAACCTGTGTTTCCGCATCTGTTCATACATTTCCATAGTGTCAGAATTGTTCCTCTGAGTATTTTGCTTTAATGTTTGATCGAGTGTCTGAGCTAAGTATCGTGAGGGTTTTGGTTCAGGAGATGATAAAGTAGCTCAATTACTGAGGATCTACTTTCTGAAGCTAGGCAATTTCTGGTGAACTTTGATTCGAATAAGTGCTTCAGGGAACAAGCTAGGCAATTTCTGCTGAACTTTGATTTCGGGTCGATCTTTGAACGATACTCAGATCTTGCATTATTCAGAGTTTCAGTTGTTTTTGATGCTTGATCGGCTTCTGTTTTTGGTTGGGTCTAGGCTTTTAGCTCAAGTTGTGTTCGCTTGAGGTGTGGTATTTTGTTTTTAGTTCTATCTATTGATCTGTTGATTCTTTTGTGTTTTCTCGGAGATACAATGGGTTTGCTGATAGTTAGGTGAAGTTGATCGGTTTCATTTTATCGATTCATGCTACTTGATGGTGGTTTTTGTAGACGAAGGAGATTGAGTTCTCTCTCTCTTGTGAATTGAATAGTTGAAACCTAAAAGAGAGTAGTCACTTTAGCTAATTTCATGGTTGAAAGTATGCACTGTTAGATTTGATCAGGATTATCTGTCCGTGCTCGAGTAGTGGTTTTTGTTTTTGTTTTTGCTGAATATGTTTGATGCATTAGTAAACTCACGCTTCTCTCGTTTCAGGCACCTCAATAAGAGCTTGAGTTGTTCATATTCGAACTCCTATTCTGCAGCCTAAATGTTGGATATTTACAAAGGATGCATATGCAAAGACTTGACTTGGGCTATGATCATGATATGTCGCCTCCAAGCGTCTGCGAGGGAGCTGATGATTTAGATGGATAGACACCTTGATAAAGATAACATGGATCAAGCAAAGGGTTATGAAAACGTTCGGTATACTGCCCCTGACCCTAGAAATGAGGGGCTTGGCTCTATGAACCAAAGGTTTTCCCATGATTCTTCAACTAATATTAACACCAACGTAAGACCTCCAGACTATGGTATTTCGACCCCTGCTCGGCCAGTGCTGAACTACTCGATACAGACGGGTGAAGAATTTGCTTTTGAGTTCATGAGAGATAGAGTAATTATGAAACCGCAATTCATCCCGAATGTATATAATGAGCCCAGTGGTATGCCTGTTTCTGTTAATTTAAGTGCAATGGGGATGGTTCATCCGATGTCGGAGAGTGGCTCTAATACCACAGTGCTTAACACAACAGAAAAACGCCATACCTTTGAGCAAGAGAGGAAACCCCATTCTAGAATTGAAGATAAGAGCTATCATGAGCTGGTCCAGTCAGCACCGGTTATTTCTTCAAGAAGTGATACTGGTCAGAGGCTTCATAGTTTGACTTCTTCTAGAGCTTCTGATAGCTCTTTGAACCAGGCAAAGTTCTTGTGTAGTTTTGGTGGTAGAATCATACCCCGCCCCAGAGATCAGAAACTTAGATATGTAGGCGGTGAAACACGTATCATACGGATTAGCAAGGCTATTTCTTTCCAAGAACTCATGCATAAAATATCAGAAATATTCCCTGAAGCACGTACCATAAAATATCAGCTGCCAGGTGAGGATCTTGATGCCCTAGTCTCTGTATCTTCTGATGAGGATTTACAAAACATGATGGAGGAATGTAATGTGTTTGGTAATGGAGGATCTGAGAAGCCTAGGATGTTCTTGCTTTCAAGCAGTGATATAGAGGAGGCTCAGTTCGGTATGGAAGCCGCAGAGGGTGATTCTGAGGTTCAGTATGTTGTTGCTGTCAATGGGATGGAGCTAAGTTCACGAAAAAGTTCCCTTGGAATAAGTGCTTCAGGGAACAATATGGATGAACTACTTCACAGGAATATTGACAGAGAGATCAGTCGAGCTGCCAGAGAACCAGCAGTAGCTTTGGTTGCTCCCTTGGCAGGTAACGAATCATTATCAGCGAGCCAATCTTCTCAACCTGTAACAGGTTTTTCTACTGGAAATGAGCCATTTTCACAGCCTTATCTAGGACAGCAATTGCACTTCACCGGACTTGGTAACAACCAGGTTTATACGTCAGCTCACATGGCCAGCATAGGCTATGTAGATGAGAAGGGGTCTGCTCCTTTGCATGTTCAACCACAGCCTCATTATGTCCCTTATTCTGTGAATCCTGAAACACCTCTTGAAAGTGTGGTGCCTCACTATCCACATAAACAGGAGCAAGGAGTAGTGCATGATGATCAGATCTTTCATCCACAAGATCCAGAAGCTTCATCAAAAGAGGCCAAAATGAGAAGAGATGACTCATTTAAGAAGGTAAATGATCCTGCTAGTGTATCTACTGTCAACACCAATCTTTCAACAAAGGAGCCAAAGATGAGGCGAGAGTCCTCAATCCCAAGGGTCAGTGAGTATTCTGTTTCCTCTATGTCTAGTGATTTGATGGTCCCAGATCATGTCCTGAAGGAAGAAGCTCCAATTGCCACACAAATTTCCAATTCAACACCAGATCCAAGTACCTCAGATTGTCCAGAGAAAAGTCTTAGAAAATCACAGGACCATGTTGAGAACAACTTTTCAGCGAAGGACCCAAAGATGAAGAAAGAACACTCCACCACAAGGGTCAGTGAGTATTCCATTTCCTCTGTATCTAGTGATTCTAAGGTCCCAGATCACACCCTCAAGGAAGAAGTTCCTATCTCCATGCAAATATCCAATTCAACACCAGATCCAAATTCCTTTATTTATCCAGAAAGAAGTCTTAAAACATCCCAGGAATATGTTCCGAATACGGCTGCCTTAGATACAGCAAGTGAAGGCATGAAAATCAGTCAGGACAATCAATTTGGTCTCCTTGGAGGATTATCTGCATCTGGGCTCGTTACTTCAGATGTTGATTCATCTAACATGAGTAATGTCGACCAGCCTGTGATTCATCAAAGGGTTTTTCATTCTGAGCGCACTCTACGAGATGCAGCAGAAACTAACCGTTTGTCTAAATCTGATGATTCCCTTGGTTCTCAATTTGTAATGGCTAAATCAACTTCAGAAGCATTCCTGCCTATCAGCGAATCAGCTGAAGCTTTTCATGAAGCAAATACGGAGTCTCAACATGTTCATTCTAGCGCACCAGTAAGACCAGCTCCTGAAAGCCTCTGGACAACCGAGGGTAGTATCTCACAGTTTGAAAAAAAAACCTGGAACATAACACCCCCGAGCACGTAAGTCAGTCAGAGACTTCAGTCAAGGCTGTTCCGCAAGGACATATTGAGAACGGGGATATAGTTGTTGATATAAATGATAGGTTTCCTCGTGATTTTCTTGCTGATATATTGAAAGCGAAAGAGTCTCTAAACTTCCATGGATTAGGGCCATTGCATGCTGATGGAGCTGGAGTGAGTTTAAATGTTCAGAATCTTGACCCTAAAAATTGGTCGTATTTTCGAAATTTGGCGCAGGATGAGTTTGAGAGAAAGGATCTATCCCTTATGGATCAGGACCACCCTGGATTTCCCACTTCCCTGACTAACACCGACGGAGTTCCTATTGATTATAGCTACCCACCATTGCAGTCTGAGAAAGTTGCTTCAACTCAGTTAAATGCACAAATCCACTTTGATGGAAATATCCAGCCGGATGTGTCTACCACTGCTGTAGCTGATTCGAGCACAGTAGGCGCTCAAGAAGATTACGGTCAGTCACAGTTCAAAGGTGCTGAAAGCACAGATGCAAATGTGGTACGCTTCTTGTTTTCAACCTAAATATGAAAAATCTAATAAAGTTTCACTACTGGCAAAGTACATGTTTTAAATAATTATTTCTTGGGTATGTAGAATACTGGAGTTCCTCTTATTGACCTTATTGCTGAGGATAGTGGCATCAGGTCTCTGCAGGTATGCGTTTGTCGTTTTTGGCTTAACATGTTTACAAGCTTTTGCATCTGCCGCTCTCTTTTTAACCAGATACTATGTTAACGATTGAGCCACAATATTGTACTGAACAGCATCACATCAAAGGTCTTGGGTGATTGTAAAAACGGGTTTCATACAACGAAGTACTACTCTTTAGGAATACAACCCTTACGTACCAAAAGAATTTTTTAATGTTTCTATCAACCAAGTTCGGACTTTCCAGTACATGCTTTAGCTGTCTTTTCTGTTTTTGGTATTTTTTCTGGTCTTGTTTTAAGGAATTTGTAGAACCAGTATAATGTACGCTGCTTATAGTCTACAGTAGAGTACTTCATGCCCCCATTGGCAGCTGAAATTATTGGAGCTTCAGAAATCTAGTGTCAATCTTGCTCCTGGTTTTCTCACTGTGGAGAAAAATGAAATGATTGTATCCATTTTTTTCTGTTTAAGGTCATTAAAAATGACGATTTGGAAGAACTGAAGGAACTAGGTTCTGGTACGTTTGGAACTGTTTATCATGGAAAATGGAGGGGTACAGATGTTGCTATCAAGCGAATAAAAAGGAGCTGTTTTATTGGTCGTTCATCCGAACAAGAGAGATTGGTGAGCTTTTTTTCTCAAGGAGTTGGGGTGTATAAGAACATCTCCGTCCCCATGGTTCTCCCGAATTACATTATTTGTCTGCTTTAGGGTAAATAGATACTGCTAGAAGACACTACTACTATCTGACCCAGAATAGAGCTTTGTGTTGTTCGTTTTCTTTTGCATGAAGCGGCTATTAGATGCTTGATATTAGCAAGAAGTTGGCATTCCCTGAGAATCTTCAGTGCAGAAACACGATTCTTACTATTCCTACTTTTGAGAAAGCTACATTAATTTAATTGGTTTTCAATTTCACCAACCATTGATTGAAAATTTCAGACCTCCGAGTTCTGGCATGAAGCTGAAATTCTTTCCAAGCTACATCATCCAAATGTTATGGCATTCTACGGCGTAGTGAAAGATGGGCCAGGAGGAACGTTAGCTACAGTGACAGAGTACATGGTCAATGGATCGCTTAGACATGTTCTGCTCAGCAACAGGTAATTGTTGACACAGCTCGATTGGATCCTTGCTTCCTAAAAAAACCTTTAGCTGTATACCAGTTCACATTTGGGGAATTACAGGCAGATTGATCGACGTAAGCGACTTATCATTGCAATGGATGCAGCTTTTGGGATGGAATATTTGCACTCAAAGAACATAGTGCATTTCGATTTGAAGTGTGACAACTTGCTTGTCAACTTAAAGGATCCCGTCCGTCCGATATGCAAGGTGATTTTCTAAGACAGCTCGAGAATATGATGATGCAATAGTGTCATATTGTTTTGTTTACCAAACAGAGAGATGCTGCTTTGCGCAGGTTGGTGATTTTGGTCTGTCAAAGATAAAAAGAAACACTTTGGTCACTGGTGGTGTAAGGGGAACCCTCCCTTGGATGGCTCCCGAGCTACTTAGTGGCAGCAGCAGCAAAGTTTCTGAAAAGGTGTGAAACCCAGTGCTCTAAAATTAGTTGTTGGAAGATGAACACAATTTCTATCAGTTTTTATTTTTATTTTTTAAGTTCCAGTGCCCTTTAATTGATGCTGCTAATGTTTTACCGTGGATCCTTCATTTACAACACAGGTCGATGTGTTCTCTTTCGGAATCGTCTTGTGGGAAATTCTTACCGGTGAGGAACCCTACGCCAATATGCATTACGGGGCAATAATCGGTAAATTGCTGTCTCTTCTCTCATTCGCGCTCTGTTTCTTTTCTTGCCAACAAGGTTTCGTATTATTAGTCTGTACATACATTCAGTTCTGGCTTTATCATTTACGGAAATCTCAATAAAGCTTATGTATTTTGGTAGTCTGAATCTCTTACCTATTTGTCTCTTCTATAAATATAAATCATAGGAGGCATAGTGAACAATACGTTGAGACCAACCGTGCCAAGCTACTGCGACCCGGAATGGAGGATGCTGATGGAGCAGTGTTGGGCTCCTGACCCATTTGTTCGACCTTCCTTCCCAGAGGTAGCCAGACGTCTTCGTACCATGTCCTCCTCTGCAGTCCAGACAAAAGCCAATCACCATATCCACAAGTAATTCGTTAAAAAAAAAGTTTGTGTATAACAATCGTCGTTGCGTCTTCTTTCGGATTTGAGAGTGGTGCAGTTTCAAGGTGAGAAACACTACTGTGTTGATTTGTACAAGAAATTCTAAAAGCACATATTTGTGTAGCCACTATTATTATTATTATTGATGTAAGTAAATTTGTTTTGTTACAAGAACGTGGACTCTTTTTTTTCTCTGTATTTGAGTCTTTTTCTTCCAATAAAATCAATCGATCTAATATATGGGACTTGGGTATAATAATTTTACATAAATTATCTTTTGTTGCTTGATCGTATGTATCGTTTCCGAAAAACAGAGTGACTGAGTTAATTTTAATCGTACCAGTGACATTGATTTATTACTTCGACAGACGCGACATCGAAATCAACATTCGTCTTGGCGTTTCGTGTACCACAACTTTTTCTGCCTGTGCAACAAAATTTTGATAAACTATACAACATGATAAACATTGCATACAAACATAATCTATAACAACACAAGCATATATCATTTTGTTTAAACATAGAAAATCTGACCAACATTCAAAAGGCTCTCTTGAGGAACATTGAAGATAACGCTATGTTCTCTACAAATCTTCCTAAGAAACGCGTACACATAGTCAATGACTATCTTCTTGTAGAACCTCGCTTCCCTCCTCGCTCGAACCACCGTGTTCCCCATTATGTGCACCACTCCCGCATCCCGGCACCTATTTATGAACTCAAGCTCGTCTACTCCACCGCTCATCTGGCTCGACGCTGTCACCGTGTGGCTCACCCGTTCCAACGGCTTTATCGACTCGATCGAGTCAAATGTATCAAATGTTGCAAGATTCTCATTCTCGTTCCTGTTTCCGAGCTTGTCTTTAAACTGACTCTGGCTTCCGCAGATGCTGAACTCATCGGAATCTGAACAGCCTCCTTCCATCATGGATTCAAGGCGGACGAACAAGAAGAGGCTCTCGAAGAGGCGTTTTTCAAAATCGTCGTCTTTCTTGTGCAAGTCTCCATATCCGTACCTGTTAATAATGGCTTCACGGTTGAGAAACAGAACAAGAAGAAGAAGCATAAAACAGTAACCACTAGGGCGACGGAAGTGGTTACCTTGCGACGCAACGGAACATGTGGAAGTTTTTCGGACCGATCCTTTTAACGAGGAACCGTTCTTCCTCGGGGACGGTGTAAACTGGGAGGTTCTTGACGCATACAAGCACCACAACAGAGTGAATTGCCGGTAGGTTTGTGATGAAATGAGAGAAAATGTGAGGCACTCCACTAGCTAGCTCAGTGTAAACGAGGCCAACCCCAGGAACCCGAACAAGCCCAAGGCTAGGACCAAGTCCGAGGATCCAAGCCATTGAAACTCTACTGTGCATCTCAAACTCGTACCTCTTCAAAGTTCCGTAGTGCCATACCGACATGATGAGGAGAAAAGCTGCAGCAATTACGAGCGGAACCCAACCACCTTGATCCACTTTGAAAAGCATGGCCGAGAAGTAAGTGCACTCCACTACGAGTGAGAGGATGGTGAATATAAGAACTAGAACCCAGTGGCAACGCCACACGAGGATCATGATCAGAGTCATAAGCAGCGTTGTGACAAGCATGACGATCACAACTGCAGTCCCATAAGCGTTTCCTATCTGATTCTGGTTCTTGAATCCAGCTGTGACGGCGATGCAAAGGATCATTAAGATCCAGTTGATGTCAGGAACGTAAATCTGACCCAAGAATTTGCGGGAAGTATGCACCACTTTAACCCTCGGAAAACAACCGTGTGCTAGGGCTTGCTTGATTAAAGAGAATGTCGCCGATATAGTGGCTTGGCTCGCTACAATCGCTGCAGCTGTTGCAATGATGAACATTGGCCAATATACACTTCCTGCAAGAACCAAAACAAACTTAGATCCAAGCTTCTTGTACACAGACCATAGACGAAAATCTGTAACTAATCAAAGAAGAAACCTGGAATGGAACGATAAAACGCATCAGCCACATGATGCGGATGTCTCCTAATGTAGGCAGCTTGTCCGCTATAAGCCAAAAGAAGGCAAGGAAACACAATTGCAGTAAAAGCGATTTGGACAGCGGAAACCGGAAAGTGAGATAGGTCAGCAAAGAGTGCTTCGATCCCTGCCATTTTCAGGCGCATCGCAAGAAAACAAAAAAAATGATCAAGATCAAGAAGATTAGAATAGTTGAAAAGCAGAATCAGCCAGATTTGTTCTTCTCTTACCTGTTATACTAAGCATAATGCCTCCAAGAGATGTCCAGCGATCACGACCTCCTCTTTTAAAGTACCGATATATATAAAGCGGAGAGAAAGCTTTCAAGACGCTAGTGTCGTGTTTCCAGATATTGTACATACCAATACTTGCGATTGAGAGAAACCAGAGAAAAACAATGGGCGCGAAAAGCCAACCAACCCGGTCTGTTCCGTAATGCTGTACACTAAACAAGCTGACTAATATCACAACAGCAACAACAACTACAACACCTGTAACAATAACCACAAACGTATGATTACTATAGAAGAGACATCATCGCTGATCTAGTTACGATTATTATAGAAAAATCATACTATTTCGAATGAAGTTGAATACCATTGCTTATCTGAGGAAGATTTACTCTTAGCCCACCAGCAGCTGAGAGAACTGCAAAAAGATTTAGAATTATATTATAATCTCTAACTCCATGAAATTATCAATCTCGAAAACACAACCTATATCTAACAATGGCAGATTTCATAATTTTAAGTTGTAAGTAATCTAAGCCCTTAGATTGTTTCAAACGTAAGGTTTAAAAAAACAAACTTTACTTTTAAGAAACAGAACATTCTCCATTTTTTCCATAAAGCATTTTCGTTAAGTGTAAATGCAAAAGGAGTTTCCTCTTTAGTTGCCTTCACAATTTACAAATGAACTTTGATTAAAATACTAGAGGAATTAAGAGATTATTTGTAGAAAAACACACAACTATGACATGCAAAAGCAAAAGCAAACGCAAAGCAAACAAGCGAGGCTTAAATCACATACTTGAAAGGGAAAGTGAAAAGGCATACCAGAGATGGCGGGAGTAAGGATTCCATCGCCGATGACCATACACGTACCAACAAGAACCAAAACAAGAAGTGCGGTTTTCCTAGAAGTCTGGTTTTCTAACCACCTTTTGGTTTTGGCAGCGAAGGAATGCTCATGAAACGTAGAACGGCTGTAAGTAGTTAGCTCTTCATCAGTACGGTGCTGGTTCCGGATCGTGTTCACTTTGGCATGTCTACACAGTAATGAATACAAAGCAAATGTTCCACCTTCAAAAAGAAAAAGAATACAATTAAGACCGATAACAAAACCGAAGAAAAACACATTAGAGCTTGTGATTTGGTTTATGTATATATACCTTGACCATTATCATTTGCTTTACATACAACGAAAACGTATTTGAGGAGAGGGATGAGTGTGAGTGAATAAATGATGAGAGATAGAGCTCCAATGATATCTTCAGGATCTTTGATCCCATGAGGAAACGTATTGTAGAAAACATAGAGAGGAGAAGTCCCTAAATCTCCATAAACAACACCAAGGCTCTGAAACGAAAGCTGCAGAAGCAGAAGAGCCGAGAATTTCTGCAAAACATTTATTAACCAAATTGGCCCCATATGACTTGAATACATGAATGATATATAACGAATTGCCTTTTCAGAAACAAGATTTTGAGATGTTGAAATAATAACAAGTATACCTTTTCTCTGTACATGTTCCTAAGGCGACCAGCTTCTTCATCCATAGATTGATCAAGCTTCTTGTCCAAATCCCACATGCTACCTCTCTCATCACTCTCTTCATCAATCTCACCACCCAATGTTGCTGCTTCTACTCTTGCCGCCATTTTAATTAACTACTTTGATCCGCATAAAACCCAGAAATCTCTTTATGTATATCTTTTCAAAGCCCACATCTTCACAACCAAACCTAAATTGGCTTCGAGAATCTTCAAGCAAACAGTAAAGTTGAAAACTTTGAGAAACACAATAGATGTTCAAATGAAAAAAGCTAAAGTACCCAAAGAGGAATGTCGTAAGAGCTACTTCTATCAAAATGGGACACAATTTCAAACTATTGCATTTGCTGCCAAATTGAGAAAAGAAATCGAATTCTGTAGTTAACAAAGAGCCAAAGAAAATCAGGGAAATGTAACAATCAAAGTATTAAACAAAGAATATGCGAAATCAATTAAAAAAATCCAAAAAACCCTGAGATTTATTTTCTGTGGAGGATAAACCAAACAGAGACTACGAACCTCTGGAAACAAAAAAAAAATGTTGTCTTTCATAGATTCTGACGTTCTGGAGCGTTTTCAAGCTGTGGGTCCTGTTTGATTCAGGACCATCGACTAAAAAATAACAGAGAGCACATCAATAATAATCTCTGAATATTTCAAGCAGCTTGAGACGAAGATTTATTTCAAGCGAGAGAGAGAAAGAGAATATATAGATACATATATTATATATGACTGTGATTTCTGACAAAGATGAACATGGAGAGAAATTAAATAATACCGTAAATAATCATAAGTCCATTTTAAAATGTATTGGAATTATCGAACAACTATTAATTAGATTGAAAGTACAACAATCCTTTACGGTTTATACACACACGCGCAGACAAAAAAACTTACAATTTTTTTTATAAAAAGTATTCTTACATTTTTTTATAGGTTAGATCAGAAAAATTTTCAATTTTTTTTATCATACCTTAATTTCTAAATTATTTTTTAAGAATAAAACATGTTACCTTAAGAAAACATAACTCTTTAAAACAAAAACCAAAACAGAATTTGGGATTCTTATTCTTGAAACAGTTAAAAAAAAAGAAAAAGTAAAATTAATAATGTTCACCAACAGCCAATAGTATATAAAAGTATTCTCATGTAACGGTCAGAGAACTTTTTTAACTTCGGCGAGAAAGGACGAAGATTACAAACGTGGTTCTTGATTAGTCCTGTCAGAGATGATCGATTTTTTAGTATAGCAAAATAATAATAAAGGACAGTTTTTTTTTAACTTTTAAAATAATAAAGGACAATTTAATCAAGGTAATCAGTTTTGGATCCTTACTAGTTTTATAGTTTATATGCACATCTCGATCTTATTACTCAACATGTTTACAAATATTTCTTTCTTATTACTTTCCTCCTTTTTGCCTGAAATGTTACATGTTCTAAACAAACTGCTGATGACATATTTTAAACTTTAGTACAACTGAAACATTTTTTTGTTAATTAGTTCGACAAATCAAAGCTAAATAATGAATGTCCTTTGTTTCACATATCTAACAAACTATCATTTTGTAAAATCTTATTTGATATATTTTGGTTATCAAATGGTTATTAATGTTTTTCGAATCAGATTAAGAGTTTTATTTTTAGCATATATGAATTTTGTAGATTAATGCAAACAAACTTATTAGATTTTTAGCATATGATGTTCATCGTAATATTCGATTGGAATTATGTTGATTTTAGATGAGATTTTAGTTAGGAACAGTTTTAACGAATGTAATCGCAATTTTTAGATTAGTTTGAATATAAAATTTGAATTTTTTAAAAATTAGTATAGATCTAGTTGTAAAACTTTATTTTTATGTGAAATTAGATGCACATTTCTTTACAAAAACCAAACTTTATGTAATTTGATAGTTTTGAAGGTATATGTCAACTCGAATTTTGCAACGTTGTACTTCTTACTTCTTAGTTTAATGGATTCAAAAGTTTGTTTTGAATATATTTAATTATTTATTGTCGTTCAATTGCTTTTAAACTTAGAACATTTACCAATAATAAAAAACATTGACCGGAAAAATTAAAAGCAATTTGTCCATTTTGGGTAACATCGTCCCTATGTAATCTCCGCACTTACCATTTTCGGCAACAATAATTATTAATTAACTCCTTCCAAAATTGTTTATTAGACCCTAATTTTAAAAATGTTGACACTTGCAGTAGAAAATGATATTCATGAGATTCCTCCAACGAGATCACTTGGATCCATGAATTAACATCAAGCACCTTAAATACTATAATACTGTTTATGTAAATAAATATTATTATTTGTGGAAAGAAAAAGAAAAATCACGATGAAAAGTTTGTAGATCATGCAAATATATTTAATTAACCTTAAAAGTTGTCATAGTATTTATCTATTAATTCAACGATTCACTAAGAGAACTTTCAATCACGTTAGCGATTATAATTGGACCATGTGTTATTGTAATACGAACCAAGTTTCCTACAAGTCAATTTTGGTTGTATTTTATATATAGTTTATATACATACATTTTATCATTTGTAAGTGTTTCTTTCTTTTGTAAGGCTTTCATGTCACATGAGCTTCTTTAAAAGTTTAGGTTGTTCCAAAATGGTTTATTTGAAGAAACTGAAAAAAAATATATCATAAACATTAAAACAAATAAATATATAATTGGACGATTTTTAATTAGATCTTCACTAGTGATAGTTTATTAAAAAAATACAAACATGCAAATTTTAATTTGAGTATAAATTTCCTATATGTATTTTAAAGATATTTTCTTCATACAAGTGGTTACATCACACGTATATTCCATTACGTTGCATACATACACGTATGCATCTGGCTTATACACATGATTCCGAAAATAACATAATGACGTGACATGTTCATGATCATAATTCATTAAGTTGCCAACAAAAAAATTATGTAGTTATTTGTTCTTGTTTTGTTAGATAATCAAAAAAAAAATTATAATAACCTAACCAAAGTACCATGATCATTTTGCCTTGATATATAAACCGTATATGATATACATATTTTATTACGATCATCGGAGCTGAATTAACTCAGACTAATTATATCATTATATATTCATTTATATACACACGCTTATAAAATATGATTTTTTATTGTTTCTCAAGAAGAAAAAAAATGTTTATGTAATTATCATCCGATAGGTGCAGCCATGTGGTTGTTGTATGCGAAATACAAAAAATACGACAGCTGGTACGGTTAACCTGTGATGCATACGTACAGTATTTGTGGTCCTTTCTCCAAAACGTATATATCGATCGCTCCAAGTTTGTTTTTGCTCATGTACATTTATTTCTTGACTTCACCAAAACAACAAATAAACAGCTAAATATAATAATATCACAGATTATATTGTTTTAGATATTTTTTTTTTGCTCTCACGTTAACTAACAAGATTTGACTAATATCTCTTCTTTTGTTTACTAAAACACTGAGTTTTTGATTAAATTTTTTTTATGTTTATTGACCATACGTAGTTATATACTAAAACATCAAATTTTGATGAAGTAATAAAAAAAGTTTAGAGGTGAGCTTCATTTAAAAAAAAACACCAAAAAAACTATATGTCGATATTTTTTTTTAATTATGTTGATATGAGTTATATATAAATTGATTAATAATTTATTATACTAATGGAACCAGATATTCATATAAGTTATATATACATTGATATCTTGCTCAGCCAGATATTTTCCAACACTCCTGAAAACGAAGAACAATAATTAATTTTCAATAAATATGTCGCTCTATTTTTACATCATAAACACTCCATTTTATTTATTAAGATTGCCGAAAAAGGCCATTTTTATAAGAATGTTAATCCAAAACTGAAGATCATACATGAAAAAGAATGAAAATTTTTGTGGTATATGTATTTGGGTTTTTTCTTTTTATCTGAAAATGCGACCAAACCTACTTTGAACTTTGAAGAAGTTATTAAAAATCTAATAATTACATGTGTCCAAATTTTGTTTGGCCCATGATAGCATAAGGAATGATATCCGAGCTATATTCCGAGACATAATAATTAAAATGGTTAATTATTTGTAATATTTTAAGCTTCATTTATTCATGTCATCGTGTATTTATTCATACGTGTTTTCGTTTTCGAAGTTGCAATTAGATTTGTCATCATATGTAATATTATATCTGTGATGCAATGATAAACATCAAATCAGATTTTTTAGACATGTGGTGCCAGTTTAATGGTTAAGGATGACCTATGTACCAGCAACGATATTATCAAAGCATATCTCTACATAAACAGTCATAGATAAAATGGTTTCCAAGTTCCATGACAGATCATGCTTGATGATTATCGACAGCTAAAAATACGTAAACATATCTCAAAAACCCTTAACCATTGCTCTTGGATTGAATAGTTGTAGAAGACAACATTGGTACGTATATGATATCGGTTTAGAAAAACATTTATGTATGTAAAGTTATAAATATTGACATAGACACAGGTATCTCTGTAGATGCGGCTTAGAGTGATGGTGCAGGACAAAGTAATATGGGATGTGGATCCTTAAGAATAACATGGGACATGTTAAAATGTATATGTGCAAAATGTCTATCAATGCCTTTCAAATGTGCTTAGAGGCATAAGCAGTGGCCTTGGCATAGATCTAACTGAGTTTTGGAGATGTTCTTTTTGAGAGTGACTCTAAGTCTTTAATCCAAGCCATAAAGGAATCTTCAGCTTGGCCTCGACTAAAGAGCTTAACCAGTGACATCTTAAAACCAAGAAGAAGTGACTTCAGGGCTTACCTTTAAGTTTACTGGAAGAGGTAAGAATCATTGTGTGGACCTTGTGGCCCAAAAGGCTCTGATGTATTTCTGATCAAATTAACATGCTAGTTTTCTCTGTCTACATCAAATATTTTGAGAAAATCTCTTAAATCGTAGATATCATAATTTAGAAGATTCTTTAAGTAACACGAGCTGCGATATAGAATAGGGAAGTCCCAAGTCTTATGAGTTACCATATGATTTTTTTTATACATGATTTGGAATCATTCTGTATTTAATTTTGTAACGTCTCAGAAGATATTTAAAAATCAATTATTGTACGTATTCTATTTTTTACTCCCAACGAATTATAGGTAATAATTATTAAGGAATAGTCAAATCATTATTTGGGAGACATCTTACACATGCCATCTTTTCAGTTTTCAGCTTGTCGTCGGTTGGATTTCATTTCAGTATTTTTTTTTGTTAATTAGTTAAATTCATGTCATCGAAATATGTTTGGACAGTTGTTTTGCGTTTCCTATTTGTACTTTTTTTTCGATTTTTCAGTATTATATGTAAAGTAAATAAACCGAATGAATAATTTAGAAAACCAACGAATCAAAACTATGCGACTCTATCGTGGGTTTGATTGATCAAATGAGTTTCCACACGTTGATACATCTACTCATTGAAGTTACCCAAAATTTAAAATTTCCTTGATAGAGAAGGACAAAAGCTAACACTTTTAAGTGACAAAACAAAGATAGAGGTTAACACGGTTTGGTTTGGTTCTGTCAGGTTTATACCAGAAAGTTAACCATTTTATGGTTACTGTCGTGCTGATGAGCTGATGAATTATACACCAGTGACCAAGGTTTAATCATTCATAGAGTATGATATTCTCTCGAACGTTGGAATAAAATAGTTGAAGCTTGTGTTGTGTTTCATTTTTATGACATATACAGAGTAATGGTGAAAAAGAATGGCTGTTGGGTCCGTATAAAGTGTGTCACTATCAAGAACGAGAAAACTAATGGAATCTACAAAAAGAAGAAGGATTTCAAATATATCTTCCTTATGAATCTGTTGCCATGCCTGTGCTCTTTCTTTCCTTACCGGGAAAGTTAAGAACTTATGGTAGCCGGAATATCTGCTTGGGTATGCCTCGGGGGTCCAGAAGTTGAGAGGGAGAGAGTTCAAGCTCCTCCATAAGCTAACAGGTCTCTCTCAAGAGACAAAGAGATTGTTCATATGGAAGTGATGAGACCTGTTTGGTTTGTGCATAGACATGAGCAGTTTGGTTCAGTTGAATTTCTTAGGACAAGGCGTTTGTCGCGGTTACTCATTAGCCTGATGAGTGGTAGCTTCTGAGAGACTTGACGCCAGATTTCCTTCACTGCTCCATTTGGGTTCCCATAGTCAAAATTCCAATTGACAGGATAAAGTCAAAAAGTCAAAAAATCTAAAAGCTTAAGAAGACCAGGCGATGAGAGAATTCATCGGCTCTTTCCAATAGATATTTAATTTACAGGACACTGAAGAAGCATGCAGCTTTCTAATAAGATTCGAGCGGACATTCTAAAGGAGTTCAACCTTTATGTGTGTTTCTACAGATAGGATAATCCTTAATTTAAAATCTAGAAGACTGTAAGCTCACCTCCCTTAGCACAAATACGTGGTTTATCACACAAATAGGCTCCATGTCATTCAGAATTGAGCACAGATTAGTCAACCTTTGGATTGCAGCTTCCAACCTGCCATCACAAGGAGAAACTTAACCATCTTATTTTATTTGGGAATTTCTCCATCCATCAGCTAACAGTATTCACGGAGCACTGGTATCATGAAGAAAAAATAACAACTTCGGGCTAGACTTGTGCGCTCACATTTTGATAGACTTATTATTCTCAGGATAGCTCTCATGGCCGGGCAAAGTAAACCCGCCTCCGCCTACCCTGGGGGATTTCATTGAAGGAGCAGAAATTCTTGATGCATTATTCAGATACGCTGCAGCTTGTTCTGGAAGAAGCTGTGAAAGCTCAACGCATCAGATTGAAGACAATAGTCAGAAGAGAAGATTGCTTCTGTTATACTATTGATTTTGGGAAAGATATATGACCTGAGATTCTAGAGCGCCAAATCCGCCTTCTGAATCAAGAATATTTATTAGTCCCTCCAGGCCCCCCATTATTGATTCAATAAGAGACTCGACGTAAAGCACTGCATCTCGCCCGAATTTGGTAACCTGTGGAGAAAGACAAGAAGAAGAGCCTTTCCGTTTAATAGATGGTGTCACCAATATAGGAAAAATAGATATTAGGGGATAAACAATGGGAATTCGTGGTTCACCAAAAAAGAAAAGAAAATATGTATATTGCTCAGTTTAAACAAAAATGGTGATGGCAAGAGAAAGATTCAAAATCCAAAAGTAGCTAATGGAACATCAAACAATCAACAACTTGAGCTGACATAGAACATATGCAAACACGATCACTGAGTCAATTCAATTTTACAATCACTTTCATTATTTATTGTCATATTGAGAGGTGCTCACTGGGTGGTCCTAACACTACCTGAACGCATTCAAGAATCTCATGATCCAGACATGTACTACGGAAAAAATGTAAAACCTCATAGAGAGTGAAATACAGATTTACCTCCTCAGGAATTATCAACGAAGCACATTCCGGGAAACTACTAGCCACGCTAAGCCATGCACAGCAATGCTGGGGACGTCCTTCTGGTCCAAACATTGTATTTCTGAAAACCTTTTACAACAGTCAAATGTTAGATTATGCATAAGATGACACGGGAAAATAGTGGAGAACTGAACAACAACAAGAAGTATACAGTCGTGAGGTGTTGATGGTAAAAATATAATTTCTTCAGGCTTCCATGCTTTGATAATTGAGACTCTAACTCATCAACACATCTGCATTGAGAATAGATGAAATTCTGCAGGATCTTAGTTTTCCTATTTTCCTTGCTAGAAGGTAACCAAGTGGTGGTCATATAGGGATGGGAACAGTACCTGGACCAGTTATATGCAGCATTTCCTTCAGATAGCAAGCCCTCCTTCCCCGTAGAGACAGTGGCTTTTTCCAGATGCCTGATGTTTATCGATGATCGAGAAGAAGTCACAATCATCAAAATGGACAACCAATCTTTTCGGAATTCCTGCACAACAAGAGGCTTTGAGCATTACGAAAATAGATTGGATGACTAAACAACATTCTCTTGTTGAAACCAAGCTACCATTAGGGTTGGAAGAAAGACCAAATGGGAAATATATAGAACGTGTGAATTTACTATCTAGGCTGTTTTGATTATCTTTGAAAGAAAAAATGTAACTGTGTATCATCTGGCTTGAAAATAAGTGGATCTAATCTAGCTTTCTTACAGATAGGTCACATGTGATTGCAGAAACATTTTCTCCCTGCGCTTTGGGTACAGTTTCAAGATGTTGCACAATACGCTGGAAAAGGCCTTTCAAGGTCGGATCAAGGTCCAGAGCCACGATTCCAGGAGTGCCCATCAAGTAACGAATTCTTCCAGCAGATGAAGAAAGGTATGATAGTGCATAACCTCGAGCAGCTGCATTTCAAACAACAAACACAATTTAAGTTACCAAATTTTGAGCACCAGTACTGATTAGTGGGCTCTTGGCATGGTTTCAGTGAACTCCAATGGGGCCAATACCAACGTTTCAAAGTAACAAACCTGCGATATACTTGCGCACTAAACAACAGAGACGATCCATTCCGTCAAGCAGGAACCCAATGGTTGGATCATTTGGATCCTAAGAAATAATGAATGATAAATCAGTAATCGTAACCAAATTTTGAGTTCACGAGATGTCAAAGTTACAATATTGAGAGGCTTTCAGAGTTCAAGCAATCAACTTACTATGTCAACTGGTATCACTCGAGCAGCTTTGGATCTTGAGGATGCAATACCAGCGTGTTGAAAATACCAGAGAACCTCAGATTGGGCCAAAGCCAATGCAGAGAATACCATCTAAGAAAAAAAAGTAAATAAATCAATCATTAGGAAAGCTCAGAGAAGGGAAGAAGTATTATGAGTATATAATTGGATAGGAGGCTCTGATCTGTGCAGAACATAAGTGACATGGTCTGTGTCCTTTTCTCCTTAAAGAGTTTTAAACAGATATTTTTGCGAAGGTTTTCATTTTACACTTTTAATAGATCATTCTTTCTGAAGCATTGTGTGTTTTTTTTTCTGAAATAACCCAATAGCTTTGACCTCTTTGTTCTTTCCTCATTGACTTCTCTTGGGAAATAGAATAGCAATTTTTGCAAAATTCTTCATTTGACACTTTTAGTAAATCAATCTTTCTATGGAAGCATTCTGTTTAATTTTTAATCATTTACCCACGATCGAGTATCAAATTATGGTCCCCTGTTCTAAATGCCAGCATGGTCCAATCACTGACAGAAGCTAAACCTTCAACCCTTATATGCAACGGACTAAACCTAAGTAACAAGGAAAGAATATACTCAACTGAAACATCAAGCTTACCTGAATGTTTGGAGCCAACAAACTTGGTTGATCGGTGAAAAATAAAACCATCCGCCCTATTTCCTGCTTCAGCAATATTCTCCTTTCTCGGTGTATTGAATCACATAATTGCAATGCTTGCTCATGCACCTCACTGAAAGCAGCGGCCAGAACAACAATAAAACTATAAATTCAAGACTCTGAAAATCACAACGGAAAACGACAATTTTCCAGTATCATATGAAAGATTACGAAGTCAGATGCGGCAGATAAAACCATTAGAATTGAAATAAAATATAGAGTTACCTGATCATTTTCTCAACTTGCTTTGCTACACTATATTCTAGATCAGCTTCCTTTTGCTTAGTCCGACCAGACTTTGCCATCTTCTTTGATTCTAACACACGAGGTAAAACATACAACTGGTAGTCCTCATGCAACAGGATGTACTGCAAGGTTAAGTTAAAAGAGTCAGCTGATGCAAACCAATCTAATTCAAAACTCTTTGTCGCAGAACATTTGATGTGAACTCACCTCATCCCGGAATAAAGTCACAACTAAGTTTTCCTTTAGCACAACCTGAAATCCAACAGGACAGTAAGCATTTACTAGAGACCGGACAAATTACACGCAATCTGGAAATACATGTGGAAGCTATTTATCTTGTACATATAAAACCTAACTCGAGCATTACTATATAAATTAACAGCCCAAATGAAAGGAGATAAAATTTAAATGCCTTGTGCAAAATGATAAAGTAGTGTTATTGACCAGATAAGCTAATTTTCAATATTTCTTGGAGGATAAGCCCATGGAAATTCAATTAAATCCTCGTGGAAGATAACTGTGTGCTAATTTGTCAAGATCTCAATCGAGAACGAAAGGAAAAACAGATTTGTACCAGGGCGATATCAATGCTAGTAACACGAAGAAGCTCGTCAGGGCAAACGAGATATCCAAGAAGCACCCATTCTCGGTATGAAGTAACATTTGCAAGGTCCTGCGCCCTCTGTGGGAAGCAATAGTGTAAAATATATCCAGTTATTAGCACCATACATCAAGAAAAGGGTAAAATATACTAAAGCATCCTACTAATTCCGAGAATCTTGAATCTTTATGTTGATAAGTATCTAGCCGTTCAGAAGTACCATGGGATGAGCAGAATTTGTAAGTATGTCCGGAAATCGAGGATGATATGGGCTTAAAAACCCCTCATTTCTCAACTTCCTTGTATCTGCAGATAGAAAAATACTGGGCCCTACAGCCTCCAGGACCTAGAAAATGAGTAACATTGTTACTACTGACGTATCAATCACAGTATTAGCTCGTCGTATACCTGTTCATTTTTAATTTTGGATATAACAAGAGCAGCCTCAACTATTACAATCCAGCGAAATCCTACTAAACATAATAATCAAATCAAACTGTCCAAATATTAACCTCTCCAATCCTCGGGCTGACAAAATTCAAATCCTCTTGTAAACCTTTCAATGGAGGATCATAAGAGTCTATGAATTGCACCAACCTGGATGCAAGACGAAGAGTGTTAATTCATAATATTGATTATATATTAATTAACGGATGACACATTGACCCTACAAGGAAAAAATGATCCATACCGGTGATAAAAGTCACAGTCTCGATCATTTCTTGATAGCGCATGCAGAAGGTTGTACACTTGCAGCAACATTTTTCTAGGAATCTACTTTGATAGAATAAACACTCTTAGAGATTGGTAATAAAAGAAGTGTATGCCTCAACTGAAATGTGTGTTAATCAATCAAATGAACAGAAAATTAAAACAAATACAATAAGCTCTCATCATACCTTCTCTGCGAAAAGATTGACTCGGACAAATGCACAAAAGAGATCCATGAATGCGTGCAATATAAGAGAGTTCTGATGAGGCTGCAATACACTGAACTAAGTTATGAGCTAATCATGAATGCTCAACAACTATATCCTCAACCCCACAGACGAAATTTTGACAAGCGTAAATATAACTTAACGTGCTGAAGTTTTTCATGCTCCACCTAAGGTATGAGTTCAAAAGAGAATCCAAAATTTCAACCAAGAGAAAGTAACTTTATACAGGTGAGGGACTTTGACTCACCAGCAAGGTAATTACAGTGCTGCTTAGGTCCAGTATAAGCCGTAGTGCCTGTTCTCGAAATGCCATCAAGTCAAGCAGCAGCTGATTCAAGAAAGGAAAAATGGGTGACGAGAGGAAAATGAAGACACCCCTACTGAAATTCTACACACAGACGGAAAATAGAAGGCTCACAAAAAGCCACTCTTTTACACTGTAAAAGTTAAAACCATGTATTAACTATAAGGCTGCTTCGTGGTTGGACGGAAAGTCATGAATAAAACACATTTTTGAAGCTTGACTATATACCATGCCGGAATTTCGAGATGCTTCACTATTCTCAAGAAACAATTTCCAGTACAGCAGAACATAGACCCAACAACATTTTGCATAGATACCTGTATCCATGGCTCTAAGCTCTGTAAGTGAAGTTCAGCACCATCGTGCAAGGTATCCAGTGAAAACTTGTCAATCTGCATATTGCAAAAAGAACATTTTTTTTATCATATTTCTTGTTACCCTCACAGCAACAAAAGCACACACTAAGCCTAAATATAAAAGAACTCATTGCTTACACGTTCGAGTTGCAACTTGCTGAAGTGCTCTGGGAACTTTTTCGAGAGCAATGTGCATATCCGCGGATGGTTAGGGAACACACCTGCTTTCCAAAATGCTTCAGAGAATACATGACCAACAGGATCTGGGTACTCCAAGATTTGATTCAGTCTATACATTTTAGCCATGAGACCCTCTGCAACCTCGATCATTTGAACTACCCACTGTATGTTCAAAGCTTTAGTGGAACCACTAGAACTCTGAACATGTCCATCAGAACTCATATGCTTCGAGCTCCTAGACGACACTGATGAGGCCATTTCAGGTCCCAAGTACTCAGTCCATCTTGAAGGACCCTCCCATTCCCTTGATCTCACAGAAGTCGGAGACATTGATTCATCTTGAGACGGATAATATTGACGGGAATTCTCCATTAATGATCAATCCAGGAAAAGAATATCTGCAATAAGGGAAACTCTATTTCAGAATCACATTACACAATCGCGTCTAACATACTTCATTTAACTCCAGTCAATTATCTTGCATTCCTCTTCCAAAACAGGACTGAAACTTCCCGACTCGATAATTTTTGTTTTCTGACCCAGTAATTTCTCAACAACACCTCGTCAGCGAGCAAATGCAGAAAAAATTGGAGTGAAGCTCTTTTACATCCGATCTTCGAGAAAGTAGCAAATTGAAGTAGCAAAGAATTGAGATTGATTTCTCCATCCCCATTTTCTCAGCAAGCAAACAAGGAGCTATAACAAAACCCAGGTCAGTCAAGAGTCTGGTGAAGAATGAAGTTTACCTGAGGAAGCTCTAATGGCGAAAGTCGAGTAGGAAAAAAAGAGCCTTTAAGATCGCAGCTACGCCTTGGAGTTCAGATCTGAGTTTCTGAAACCTTCTCCGGAGACGAAGAAGACGGCGAAGAAGAGGAGAGAGAGAGAAAGCCGGCGTCAATCGGAGTGTGAGCCGATAAAGAAATGCAAAATTTCGGGTCTCATTTAAGACAAACTAGTCTGTAAAATTTCTTTCTTTTTCCAAATAAATACATTTTCTTTTTCACTCTTCTCTCTCTCTCTTCTTTTTTTTTTAACTTTAAAATCAAAAATTTCAAAGCAAATTATACGTATACTAACTTGTTTTTTAATCTTGAACAGTCTCTATTTAGTATTTACCCATACATATTATATGAAATCAATTTACTTGTTTTTATTTTAGAAAATAAGTTCTGTTAGAAAAAAACAAATGCTCTTGTTGGGTGGTTGAAATATAAGTTTCAAAGCTTTGACGAAATGAAGATAAGTCCCTTAACTGGTGATTTTTTATATTCAGGCAAAAAATTAAACAAAAGACCAAAGATTTTGATGGCAACAAATACCACTAATATCAGACAATATTAGTGGTAAATCGTCTTCAGCCTATCCTACCAATAATAGTCTCTCCTACTAGTCTGCATTTGTTTGTGAGAGACTCATATCAGACAATATCATTATTGCCCATGAATTACTTCATAGCCTAGTTTCAAATGCATTTTTTTCCTTCGAATATATGGCAATAAAATCAGATATGTCTAAGGTTTTTGACCGAGTAGAATGAAATTATCTTAAAGCTCTATTATATGCATTGAGTTTTCATAAAAAATGGATATCATGGATTATGATCTGCATCTCCATGGTCACTTACTCTGTCCTAATTAATGATAAACCACATGGTTTCTTCTCTCCTCACCGGGGTTTGAGACAAGGAGACCCTCTTTCTCCTTTTCTCTTTATTCTATGCACTGAAAATCTTATTCACCTTTTGAAAAGAGCTGAACGCCTCAACACTATATCTGAAATCCAATTTTCTGACTCGGTCCATCTATTCATCATCTTTTGTTTGCAGATGATAGTTTATTCATCTGCAAAGCCAATCAAGACCAATGTGAAGCGCTTCAGAATATTCTGCGGATTTATGGTGAAGCCACATGTCAGATTGTGAACCCTTGTAAGTCTTCCATCACCTTTGGTTCACATGTTGATTCCCGCTCTAAAGCTCAGGTTAAGTGTTCTCTTGGTATTGAATCAGAAGGTGGTGTAGGAAAGTACTTAGGGCTCCCTGAATGTTTCAAAGGATCTAAAGTAGATATGTTATCATATATTCATAGTTCTCTTAGATCCCGTTTGTCAGGTTGGTTCGCCCGTCTACTATCTCAGGGTGGTAAAGTGGTTCTCATTAAGGCAGTAGCATTAGCAATGCCAGTTTATGCTATGTCATGTTTCAAACTCCTAAAATCAACATGTGAATCTCTAACAAGCGCTATGGCAAACTTCTGGTGGAGTTCATTAGAACATAAACGGAAAGTTCACTGGATCAGTTAGGACAGAATGTGTCTTTCCAAGCAGGATGGAGGTCTGGGGTTCAAGGATATCAAAATTTTTAATCAGGCCCTTCTGGCTAAACAAGCGTGGAGACTTCTTCAAGACCCTTCAAGCCTGTTTTCTCGGGTTTTAAAGAGCAAGTACTACTCCCAATCAAATTTTCTCTCCGCTGGTATTTCTTCTCATCCCTCCTTTGTTTGGAGAAGTATTATTCATGGTAGAGATCTGCTAATCAAAGGTCTTTTTAGAATGGTGGGAAATGGTAATACCATTAAAGTTTGGTCAGATCCTTGGATTCGAGACGGCTGTATGAAGATTCCTCTTATCAAAAACTCTATTATTAATATTGATCTTCTAGTAAGCAACCTCATCGACTTTCATAAGAGAGACTGGTTTCACGCTAAGTTACAGGATTTATTTTACCCTGAAGATGTTAAGAGAATCCTCCTCTCTAAACTTGTAGTCTCTAAAGATGATTTTTGGATCTAGGGTTATAATAAAAGTGGTGCTTATAGTGTTAAATCTGGATACTGGTTAGCCAATCAGAATTGCAGTTTAGAAATGATCCGCTCAGCAACACCACTTCCTTCTTTAAATGGGCTAAAAAGGATATCTGGTCATTGTATACATCCCCAAAGATCAAGGTCTTTCTTTGGAAAGCCCTTAGTGGTGCTCTTCCAGTGGTCGATAAAATTAGAGCAAGAGGTATCAAGATAGATTCTCGTTGTCAGGTTTGTGGATCAGAAGGTGAATCTATAGCTCATGTTCTCTTTCATTGTCATGCCGCTCGCCAAATTTGGGCTCTCTCGGACTTCCCAGTACCTGAAGATGGTTTTAACTCAGGTTCTTTATTCTCAAACTTTCATCACTTCATTTCAGGAAAAACATAGATTTACCATTACATATCAGAAATAAGTTTCCTTGGATCTTGTGGCACATATGGAAAAGTAGAAATTCCTTGGTGATTGAAAGTAAACGTACTTGTGTATTGGACACAATGCATAGGATAAAAAATGATTCGGACTTTGGTCTCTAACTCATAATTTGGTTGAGACAGCTAATACTACAACTTTGCCTAATCAGAAGCTACTCAAAGTCTTGGCGTGCTCCTACTTCTTCTTGGTTGAAATGCAATGTAGCTTACTCTTGGTTTAAACAGAAAAAACTTGCTGGTGTTCCATGGGTCCTTCGGAATCCTCAAGGGCAAGTGTTATTGCATAGTCGACACGCCTTAGTTAACATTGACAATCTTGATGCAGCCAAGTTCCTTTCCTTACTTTGGGCTGTTAACAGTATAGCTCAGTTAAAGTTATCCTCCATTATTTTTGCTTCTGAAGCATCTGAGATTATAGGTGCTATCAACCGTCCTCCAGCATGGCCATCCTTTGCTTATCAGGTGGAGGAACTCAAGTTTGCACTCACCCCAATTGCTGCTTGGCATTTTGAATCAGAATTTTCTGCAACTAATAGAGGTGCCAATCTCATAGCTCAAAGTTCTTCTTTTGGTAACCGAATCCATTCTTATATAGCGTTAGGTTGTCTTTCTTGGCTTAAGGAGGTCTTTGACTCTGATATTCTCTCTACCTCTATTTAGTTTCATCTTTTTTTTTGGTCTCCTCTTTGTTCATTGAGGCTTAGGCTCTATTGTAAATCTTTTTGTAATGTACCTTGTTCTTATTATCAATATACATACCAGTTGACAAAAAAAAAATACCACTTGTAATTATCATTACCTCTACAAAGCTTTTAGGTGTAATAATTGTCAATTATTTTGGAATTACTCTGTGAAAGCTGTATGATTCAATTAATAATTATAAGTTTCTGACGTTTTTAATTATGTCATCGTGGCGATTGATGAATAAGTAGCTTCACGTCTTTTCAATATTAGTTTTATGAAAGTTTGTTATAATGTAGTATATACAATATCTTTTCAAAGTAAGTCTACAAAGTTTGAAAATCAGTAATGAAAGATCAAATGAAATGGAGTTTGTTTTTGTGAAGTTTGTACATGTACATCGTAAAATGATAAATTTATTTTCTAAAACGTTATATCTTTTTAAATCGCAATTTTCTCTATTTTTAATCTAATATACAAATATATTGGTTTATATATATTGTATATTATCAATGATTTCCACATAAAATGGTAAAATTATATTTCGAATAGTTATATATTCAAATTAGACATTAATAAACTGAGTTACTCCAAATACTTGTCATATGGTAATTTATACTGCTCTAATGTGGTTGAATGATTCAACATATAGATTTAGAGATTAAAGTCTAAATATTCTCACTATGGTTAAATCATAATTGCTGATTTGAGGATATATTAGTGGAAGACATGACAAAGAGAAAAGGAGAAAAGAAAATGATTAAAAGAATACTTAAAATTCTATAATAAGCAAGAAAGTCTATATAAAAAATATACTTACTTATAATAATTAGGGTTGACAACCGCAGGAATCTTGTATTACAAGGCACATCTCGTATAGCTTTGTCGGATAATTGAGGCTTAACAAGCTTGGCTTCCACAATAAGCAACAATCCAAAATCTTTTCCACACTGTGCACAAATTATCATGGCATCACAGATTTTGTCTCCTTTCACATTAACTTTTGAAATTTATTTCTGAACCCGAAAAGAATAAAAACCGGTTTCATGCGGCTGGTACTATTAATAATCTCTACCTAATTTTTTCATTCGTATGAATCTTCCATTAGATTCGTGCTTACACTCAGGAATCCTGGATCCACATTTCTTGAAATATATGAATTATCTACCTCTTTGTATTTGCCTACAGATCCTTCTTCATCTGAGCTATTTTCTTTTAATCTATAAAACTAGGTCTGCTTTTTCGAATATCCGTTTGGATTCGGCTTGGAGTTTTCAGATTTTGGATATTTCAGATGTAAAAATATAAAAACTATTCAACATTTATAAAATTTAAATTGGTTCCAGTTCAGTTATTTAGGTTTTTGGATCGTTTCAAGTATCAAATCTGGGAATTGACTAGTAACCAAATTTTGTTTGAATCCGGTTTACTTACATCTCGCTTACAGTTCATTTCAGATTTTTTTGTTAAATTCAAGTAATTCGGTATAAAAAATCAGATAATTCCGTTTTTTTGAAGTAAAATTACTAGTAATTGGGATTGGATAAATCAAATAAAATAAAAAAATTTGAATAACTCAGATATTTTAATTTAAAAATAATTAATATTATTGGATTTATAAATATAATGGAAATATTTTGTTTTAACCTAAATATAATTAATATTTTTGAATATATACTGATATAATATCTATTTAGTTTTCAATTTGATCTGAATATTTAAAGAAAGAATCGTTCCAGTATTTACGATTTTTAATTTGGTTTGGTATTGTATAATTTTGATTCATTTCAGTTAAATTTGTTGGTTCCGGTAATTTGGTCAGCCCTATATAAAGCCATGCCAAGGGCGAATCATCACTGAACTTTTAACTGGCCATTTCCGCGTTAGAAATTGTCTCAAGAATCGTTCTATCACTCAAAGATCCCAAAGAATGGAAAAAAAAACTACTTTGTAGTTCAATCAAAAGTAAAGAGGCAAGATAAGAAACGAAGAGGCATAACTCGATGAAAAGATCAAATAAATGTAAATGCCAAAGCTTATTATTATTCTCTACCTTTATTCAAACATTATTTAAAAAAAAAAACCTTAAAAAGGAGAAGAAGAGATCGGAATCTTCAGAATTTTCTCAGTGCTTGGCGTCTTCTTCTTCGCAGAACTTAGAGTACTTGTCTGAATCCATCAGCTTCTCTGCCTCGCCTGCATCACTCAACTCCACCTTTATGATCCATCCATCTTCATACGGGCTCGTGTTCACCTGTGAATTCCATCAAAAGAATCTCAGCTCGAGACCACGGAATCAAGAATCTTCAAGATTATTATGTAACATCATATAAGCAGCAAGCTATCGAAATCAAATCTATATCGGTTACCCTTGAATCAAAATTCTCAAAGTTTAAAACTTCCAGATCAGCTACAACTTTTCAAGCATGAAAAGCAAAGATTCTCATGCCGGGAAAATAATTTGATCAATAAGCATCAGCCATGAATCAGGAGACATTTTACATCAGGAAAAGCTGTTGGAGAATCAAATCAAGCAAAGAATGTCACCCGAGGAATCATTATTGTTAGCCATTTGCATCAAATGAAACAAGCAACCAAGATTTCGGATTTGATCTCATGCCAATGCAGTTGTTTTTGGTTGCGGTTCAGATAGAGTTTATATCTGTTTAACACAGCGAGACAATGCTAATATGATTTTCAAATGAGGACTCACCAATCCAGGGGACTCGGTCAGCACCTCATTGACTTCAACCACCGTACCAGAGATTGGAGAATTGATATCACTAGTTGCTTTCACACTTTCAACCGCTCCAAAACTCTCACCTTGTGACACGGAATGTCCCAAATCCGGCAACTCCACATACACCACATCACCCAAGTGGTCCTGAGCGTGATCCGTTATACCAAAGGTTGCTTTATTCCCATCAATCTTCACCCATTCATGTGAATCAGCATATTTCAGATCCTTCAAAACCACTATAAACACAAGCAAAAAAGACGAGAATAACAAGTAAGGTTAAATGGCCAAATATTCAACAGTCCAACAAGAGATTCAAAAAACAAACTTTTTGAAGATCTTCTTGTTCTGTAAACAAGTTGTTTTCAGGCAAACACATAGTTCCATAACAAAACTACTCACTTATCAGGCAGATTCCAAAATCTTACCTAAAATTACTTCATTAAAAAGGTACTGATTTTACAAAGCACAAAAAATAATCATCAACCTGAACTAAGAAACATGTACTCGTGCAAACGATAAGCATAAAACGGGAGAAAATGCAACCAACATGAACATCACTACCTTCAAGTTTCTGAAAAACATTAAGAAGATTATTATTAACAGAGCCTCGAGGAATCAAATACAGATTTCTGGGATTTATCCGGAGAAAATCAATCCAACAAAAAAGGAATTTTGCAAAACAATGATCAAAGCGCCCTTCTTCCGCAGAGCAACCCAAAAACCCAATTTTTTTATATAAAAACTACCTCAGATTCACTTATAAGAAAGAGAAACCGAAGAGATCAAACAAAGAGAAAGAAATCAGCAAATTAACAGGAGATTGAGATTCACCTGAAGAAAACCCTCGTTGAGCAACGGAGATCCTTAGATGAGAAGCAACCCTAGAAGCCCACAAGAATCTAGCAGCCATTTTTTCGTGGAGATCTCGGAGCACAGAGAAAACGCCGATACACAACAACAGTGAGAGAGAGTGTGCACTCACCGATCGGCTTATTATTATTATATTCTTACGACAAAAGGGTTTGGTGGGTTTGCTTTTTAGCTTAAAAACCAAACTTTTATTTCCATGAAATATCGCTTTCTGAATGATTATGCTCGTGGACCGATTTCGCTTCAACTACCCACTAAAAGCAACATTATAGGATTATGACATTAGACCATATATTATAACATGAATAATGTACATTCTGTTTATAAAAATCCAAACTTTATTAAGAAGTCGCAGTTACGGATTTAGCCATTAGCTTTGGGACAAGGGAACTCACAGACACATCCTTATGCATTGTTCTAAGCACTGAAGTAACCTGTTCCACTTGATCCTCATTAGAACAAGCCGAAAGAAGAACTTTAGCTGTTCCTCCATCAGGTGCACAACCCGAATCAATCATCTCCTCAAACATCTCTAGACATTTCACATACAGTTTCTTCCTCGAGTAACCACCGATCCTCGAGGTCCATGTCACAACGTCGGGTCGGAAGTTCCTCTCCTTAAGCTCACCAAAAAGCTCTTCGACTCTCTCCAAGAACCCAGCTTTACCATAGACATTGATCAAGATGTTGTACGTGCTTATATCCGCAGGGCAAGAACCGTTCTCCATCTCGGCTAGAATCTTTTCCATCTTTGTGAATTGTCCTAACCGGCCGTACAAGTTGAGCATGCTGTTTAGTACAAATGTGTCTGGTTCTACTCCGTTTTCGCTCATCTCTTTCACAATGGCTTCGCATTTCGTTACGTCTCTGGCTCTAGAGTAAGCCGACAGTAGCAGCATGTGGGATTTCATCGTCGGTGCTATGCCAAGCCTCTTCATTTGTTCAAACACAGCTTCTGCATCTGGTTTTTAAACACACACAGATATACAAAAATAAAGAATGAATGTAATGATGTTTCGTAATTTTCTCTGTTCAACAGCAAATCATATCTTAAACTTCCATAGAAATTGAGGTTTACTTCTGGTTAAGCTTTGTTCAGCTATGGAAAAAATGAAACCGACTAGGTTCGATTAAACTGGACTGGACATCTCTGGCTAGAGAAGTATCTCTGTGTTACCTGAGTGAAGGCCTGCTCTACCATAAGCATCGACCATGATATTGTAAGAAGCTCTGTCTGGTTCACATCCCATATGTTGCATTAGAGAAAAAAATCTCAGCAGCACCATAAGGATAACCTGCACGACTGTCTCCGGATTTTAAGGAATATTAAGTTTTTATGAATTTTTTGGCATCAGTCTCTAATGGGAGGATAATATATGGTTAATAATTGATCACCTGTATGCCTCCATGAGAGCGTTATAGACATAGACATCAGGTTCAAGCCCATCTTCTTGAAGCTGCTCAAATATTTCCTCAGCTTTCTGGCAAAGACCTTCTCTAGCAAATGCGTTCACGAGCGCTGTGTATGTGCAGATGTTTGGTTTACATTGGTGACTTCTCATTTCACAAAACAATTTCCAGGACATGTACGATTTACTTGCCTGCAAGAAAACCCAATAACATGAACATCACATTTCCTAAAACCCAAATCTGAAGAAACTACTATGTTCATATCAAACAAAGTTGAACTAAACCTTTCCGTATAAATTTATCATCAAGTTGTAAGTTTCAGTGGTTAGTTTGCATCGTTCACGCTTCATCCTCTGGAAAACATCAATCGCTTCTTCCACGTTTCCTTTCCTCTTCATTAACCCTTCAATATATGCATTGTATACAGTAGCACCTATGCAAAGACAACATTAGATAGAAAACTACAATATGGAGTCTCTCAAACAGGACATGTTTTATAAGAATGACTGAAATTTTTGAGCCAATGTGTGGTACCGATGCATATCAAAGCCTAGGAGATGCAGAAAAACATACTTGGAGTAACATGATGATTTTCCATCTCGATTAAAACGGCTTCAGCTTTCTCTATGAGTCCAGCCAAACAGTATGACTTAATAAGAAGAGCGTATGTGTCTTCCGTAGGCACGCAGCGGGATTCAAGAAGTTGTACATAGAGTGATTCCGCCTCCTTGTACCGTAACTTCTGTCCATAAGCATCTATAAGCAAATTGAAGCAGATTACATCAGGCTGAAAGGAGCTCCTCTTTAAAATCCACTCACACACCTAAGACAAGATCGTAGCTTAAGTCAATAACACAAGATTGACTGCGCAGCAACAGTCCTTGAGACGGTTAGCTAGAGATGTAGCAGGATAAAAGGAAGTCAGCAGAATGAGTTGGGATAATTCTGGCTCAAGAGTAGATAGCTCGATCTCATGCCAACATTCAAGTATTTTGTTCACCCCATTGAAGTATACACTATAAAAGATGAAGAAAAAATTGAAACTGCTCCAAGAAAGCTAACCAAGACAATGGAATCCCATTTCTTGTTCAAACGGAGTTGCACAGCAACGTTGATTAGATCATCCCACGAGGCATGTGTAGAAGGAAGAGTTCCGAGGACATCTGCTACTTTTTCAGGATCAGTTTCTCTTTGAATAAAGCTCAGAATCTTCTGAGCAATGGGACTCAGAACAGGAAAGATCCCATCGACAAAACCAGATCCATATTTCCATCCTCTCCCCCTCAAAGAGCCACCTATATGAAAAACCAAAACTTCATCACTATCCAAATCTTACAGAGCTTCATACAAAAAATTCTTCGATGTGAGTCTTACATCGTTTCCTCGAGAGTTTCTTCCTGTTGAATCTTTTCAATTTCCCGCTTTCATCTATGACAAACCCTTCTTGTTTGCAGCTTTTTACAGTCCCACGAGTGAAATGCGTCACTCCAAAACCCAAATATCTCTGGAAGCCACTGGTATCAATGAATAAGCAATTCAAAGCGTTTCCAGCTACCAACCTGCAAATAAGAAAACCCAGTTTTCTAGAAAAGTTGAGAGCTTTATATACTTAGAACCCCAATTCTCAAAATGTTTCACAGAAACCATAACATCACCCAGCAGAAAATGAACTAAATTGACACAGACAATCAATTCAAGCCGAGTTGTAGCTTTACAAAACCATAGTAATGTCGAAACAGTTTTCACCCTAAGAACCTCCCCGGATACTTGCAAACTAGCTTCTTCCTCGTCCATTACAAGCATACTCCATCAGAGTTGAAGAAATTCTGCAGATGCGGTATTCTGAATTACTCATTTTCTAAACCGAGAAACCAAACACTCGAGAGAGGGATGTACGCAAGTATCAGAACAAAACTCGAAGTAGATAAGATATAGGATCATTTAAACCGGCACGATCTCAGAAAGCAGAGTGAGAGAGTGCGTTCTTACATGACCGGAGAGATGGTGTTGAGCGTTGTGATAGTGCCGTATATAGAGAGAGATATTTCTCTTCGGTTCTTGGATATTCCCTCTTCTCTGCTTCTTCAGTTGTTGATGGAGGATGGATAACAAGTCGCAAGGAGAGTATCCGTTAAGTAGAGGCTCAGGACTCGTAAAGGTTTCACATTTCAGGCTTCATTTGTCGCCTTGCTTTTTAATTTGGAAAAACAATTATACAGAGGTTATACTGAGACCAACAAAAAGTGTTTATACTGAAAAATTGCGGTTTAATATATATAGTTTATGTGTATAAAGGAAAAATTGTGGCGCGATTTTTTTAGCCATGTTTTTTGTAAATCATGAAGCACTAAAACGTATTTAAATTTTGAACCATCCAAATTGGAGCGATTGAGATATTTAAAATTTGTAAAAATTTTGGATTTTTTTTGGAATATACGTTAATATTGTATCAAAAATGCTATTTTATTTCCAAAAAAAAAGTAAAATATAACTGACAAATGTGTGCATTGGACACAACTTGGATATTTTTTCTATGTTATATGGTAGATTGAAACTTTTATTTTGGATATAAAAGAGTTATTATGAGAATTGATCAGAAATAATTTATATTTTAATGAGATTAGTTTTCTATTTCTGTAGTTTATGACTAGGGGGTGTTATTGAATATTGTATTTGGATGTATTGTAAATTCATAGTAAAATACAGTCTTATTCAATTGTGTATTTGATAAAAATATATTAAAATCCATTGTTATTGGATTACGTATTTGGTAGATGTAATTTGAAATACATTAAAAACGCATGTTATTCAATAGCTATTTGATTTAGTTGGATTTCAGTTGTTTTGGATTTTAATGTATTCTTTTATCTAAAACAAGAGTAAACAAATACTAGACTTGAAAGATTTCAATATATTTCTCTTTCTTTTTCAATATAAATTTTTCTTCGTATATTCAAATATGTTCCTCCATTTTCTTTCAAGACACAGACGGAATTAGTATTGGTTTGTGTTGCTTTACATAATTTTTTTCGCAAGCATTGTCGATCAGATGAATTTCCTACTGAAAAACTTGTTGAAGTTATCAATGCACGAAATAGAGAAAACAACAATGTAAGAGATGATTTTGAAAATTGTGAATAAATTTTTGAGACACAAAATCAAGAAAGAGAAAGTGGTAATATGTGGAGAGAAGCAATGGCTGAAGAGATGTGAAAAAATGCAACTAGTTAGTAGTGCAAATTAGAGATGATAATAAAAATTTTAACTTAGAATTTTAGTTTTAATATTTTTATTTTGCTAGAGATATTTTATAATAATTTTTTTTCAATTTTGTTTTTTAAATTGTAACTACAAAAAATTCCATCAAAATCCATACTAATTAATCAGAATAGATTATAAGCATTTCTATTAAAATCTATTGTGTATTAGAAAATTCAACTAATATCTATTAAAATATTTTCAATTACAATTACATTAAAATACATTGTATTCCCCAATTCAATAACATTCCTAAATAGATTGTGAGATTTGAGTCAATCTTTACGTATTCTTTTTTAGAAACTTGGGTTATTATTAACTTTTTAACAAAAAGTACAAATATTAAGAATTTGAAATTTCTCTTTTTTGAGTAGAAAGATTTTTTATGTAAGATTTTTTCGTATTGACTTTTATATGGTGAGATTTGAGTTAATCTTAAATTTGAGTTAATGTTCTCCCCACACAAAAAAAAACTCAAAACGGCATGAAGATAATTTTGGGCCAAAAAAGAGTACGAAGATTGTATTTTTGTAATATCCGGAATATTTATATAGCCGAGAGAGAGAGAGAGTCCCATACGGAAACAGAAAGTAGCACTCTCTCGATATTTGCGTTTAGTTTCGACAAAAATCTCGCTCGCTTCCATTTTCGCCCCCTTCTCCGTTTGCTTCTCTTCTCTTCCGGTAATACTGACAAAAAACAAAAGTTAAAAACCCTAATCGCTATTCTCCTTCTTTGTCCTCATCGTCTTCTTCTCTGCTCGTTCGATTTTGATTTCAATCGAATGTTTTCGTGCTCGTTTATGGGATTTGCATGTTTGTTGATTTTTTGGTAGACGTCGATTTTAAACCAGGAACTCGAAGCCGTGATCTTTTATCCAGGTCTTAATCTTTATCACCATTGGTAACATTTTTTTCTTCTTTCCTTCTCGAAAATTATCTTTCATGGTGTTATCATTCGTAATGCTTGATTGTTTGATTATCCTGCTTGAGAGAGAGAGAGTGAGTTGCGTCTCAGCGTTTGATTATGTGTGAATGTTCAATTGCGTCATTAACTTTCTTCTTCTCTTTGGTTGCTTGTAGTCGTCTACTTGTTTTGTTCTGCGACTGTTTATGTGATTTTGGTTCTGGGGTTTTACTTTTTATGGTATGCAATTTGCTTTGTCGCCCCTTTTTTCAGAACGTTTTACAAGTTTCTTCATTAGATTATTCAGTCAGTTTTCTTGTGTTCTTTGGCCATGAATTTTCAATGTTTTTTTTGTATTCGTCTCTATCTACTGTTTTGGCTCCACTCATAGTATCTTCTCAATTCAATAATGGAGGAAAATTAGTCCTATTGTTGTTATTTTAGTTTTCTGAGACAGCATGCCAAAATATCGGATGGTGGAATCCAATGGTGCTTCTGGAGAAGTCCCAGAGTACGGTGCGATTTTCATGTCCAATAGCTCCACGAGTAAGGAATGCCTTAGGCGAGAGCTTTTTGGTTTGCCAATGGGGCAAGCCGGTTTTGTAAAACAGGTCAAAGCTGGAATGCTATTGTTTTTGTTTGAGTTCGAGAGTAGGGAGCTACATGGTGTGTTCCAGGCATGCTCTGATGGTGCAATAAACATTGATCCCAATGCATTCTGCTCTTCTGGGAAACAGTTTCCTGCTCAGGTACTTGGGTTCACTCTCCTGTTTCTCCTCCTTGAGTTTTCTTTTTGCTTTTACTAAGTTTGTGTCTTACATTACTTTTGCCGTGATCCCATTTGCTTAGGTCAAGTTTACTGAGAAGTGGCGCTGTAGGCCACTCGGTGAACGGGAGTTTCGTCATGCTATTAGTGATAATTACTTTACGGCAGCAAAGTTCAATTTTGGACTGTCAAAGGCACAGGTATGTGGTTAACTTATTTCTGGTAGATCTAAGCATTGGTGAATCGTTATGGTTATTGTATCCACTCATCCTTGTTTGGTCAATATTATGCCGGTTGCTTTACTTTCTTATGTGGTCTGACACTTTCTGTTTGAAATTTTCATTTATAGGTTCAAAGGCTATTGAAGTTGTTTAGCTTGAGGAAGGTAGAGAGATCACGACTGAGGAAAACTGCGGTTGCAAACCCCACAAGAAAATCTGAAAGTAGGTTGGGAAATACAGCTGGTGATTGCAGCTTTAGGAACCGTCGTGCAAAAGAAACTGATGGTGAGGTTGACCGTGAGTTTCCCTTCAGAGGTACATCTGGTGGAGATATCCTTGGCCATAGGTTAACAGAAAATGATGGTTTTGGGGATGAATCTGCTATTGGCGTAGAAACTAAAGAGAATGAGTACTCTGAAGATGCATATGGGGTTTGTAGGAGACTCGTTCGTCCCAAATTGCATGGGTCAAAGGATAGATTAGGATATAACGTTAGCATGAATAATAGCTCTAGGACAGATGCTTTAACGAAGTACTCTGATTATTCTATAGTTAATGATGAAAGCGTCCTGAAGAACTTGAGACAAACCACAAGTGGCTGGCTAAAAAACGACTACCACGAGAAAGATGGTATCACACATGCAAGTTCATGGCCTAACCACGAGGAACATCTTAATTTTGAAGCAGATTTAGTGGTTCCTGTTCATAGCTCAGTACATCTGGAGTCAGCATATGGAACAAACACAGAATACTATGACCCTTGTGAGCCTGGGATCATGCGAGGTACAACGATGAAAAGCTCTAGGCATGATATTGGTGCACATAAAATCGATTCAATGGGCTTACCTTCCTTTGCAGCCAACTCTGATTATATGTTGAGAGAAGAAATTATACCTGTTGGTGGGTATGGCAGTGACACCTTGCTCTCTGAGACAGCCCAACCATTTCCTAATGAACATAATGATACAAGCGTGAACAAAAATAATAATCTAGCCTTGGATTACTATATTCCAATGCCTACTGAACATCCTAAATACCAAACTAACGGTGGCATGATTGGAGTTGCTTGTTCTGAAACGGATTCTGAATCTAGATTTGGTCAGCTGCATCATTCTCAGGTTCCTGGTTTCCTAACTTCCGCAGGAGTCACTGAGAACATGAGGAACTCTGAGAGGCTGTCTTACTCCAGCCGCAGCATCGTCCCTTCCTTTGCTTATCCTTTATCATCAAGGGATTTGTCTCCTAAGGACGGAGTTAACTATGAAATTTCAGCATATCAACACCAGGAAGAATTAGGATGCCATGCATCTTACTCAAACGATAGGGTGGCTAGGGATTCCAGGATTCACCCTTCTTTTGCTTATCCTTCAAAGTCAGGGGGTGAAATGGATATGTATCTAGAGAACAGGACTCAGAACAAAATTCAAGCTTATCAACAGCATGAAGAATTTGGCGATGATGCTTTTGACTCTAACGATAGTGTGATTCGAATGAAAGAAGCTTATCAACAGCATTCATTTGGCGGTGATGCTTTTGACTCTAACGATAGTGTGATTCCAATGAAAGATCATGTTAACCCCGCTGAACTTGAAAGAAAGAGAACCAGAAAGAGCGTCTTCAGTAGACTGGCTATGCCTGCAGAAGAACGTGAAGCTGAAAAGGATTCCTCTCCGGACAGTGAATCAGTCGGTGAGGTCATGGCCTTTCTAAACGACTGTCACAAATATTGGGTGGAGCAAAAAAGACCAAATATGACTAATCGTGAGAGTTTCGGAAAACTGAAGAAGAAAAAGGGAAAGATTTATACAAAAGAGGTACTTGACAATGATTTGATGGTTCCTTTCTCTGAGACTAGTACAGATGGACTGTTGGATTGTGAGGAGAATATGGAACATAGTAAGCAAAAGCGAGCATTCATTGATTTCAAGCGCCGCAGCAAAGCTCAAAAGAGCAGTGGTAGTCCAACTGAAGGGTGTAGTAAAGACAGCCCTGGACAATCAGCTCCTCAGAATAAGAAAAGGAAACTGCGGAGGCCAAAACTCATCGAAGATGACTCGGAAAAGGATAGAGGAAACAATGATAATCCTACTGAAAATGTCTTAGCCTCACAGTCAGCTAGCAAAGTCCCCGCCAGTGACCTCCTTGGGCGTGGTGATCAATAACCATTCAAATGGAGATGGAAACGCTAAAGAACGGAACAAGGCCCTTCAAGGATATTGTTCCACAATTGAAAGGCACGGGTCGTTCCTTAGCTTTTGTTTCTTTTAGTTTCCTCCTAAGATGAAGACGGTAATTTTGGTGGTGTAAGTGTATCTGTCTTCTTTAACATTTTGGCAGAAGTACAATTTGATGTAATTTGGGAGTTTGCTTAACTCCTAGATTTTGTACAGTCTTAAACTGACAAATGCAATGATTCGATTTCGAGAGCCAAAGATAAACCGTATACAGGTTTCCTCAACCTTTTGTGAAGAGAGGTAACAAACATTCTAATTCATAGCGTTAGGTCCAAAGCATCTGTTCCTAGTAAGATCCCAAACCCATTGAATCAGATACTTTCTTCCTTTAACTCCATTCACATTATACACATTCCTCCACCTATCCTTATATACACTTCCCATATACCCTCCTCCACCTCCTGATCCATACACTCCCAAACATAAATCCGCTATCTCGGTCGGTGCCGTGGCATCCTCACCTCCATACCATCCGTTCAACATCGGATTACTCGACACTTCCGCCAGCTCATGAGCTATCACGCTGATCATCCCGTCTATTCCCACCTCTCCGTTTGGCCCTTTCATCTTCTCTCTGGCCACAAACCCGCTTCCAGGAAATGGCTTAAGTTGCGCAAACGGGTAAGCGCACATTTCTGGACACTGTTTATGACTATTCCCGGCCCAAACGTATGGTACGGTTGCACCAACGATGCTTGGGAAAGTGAAGTAATGAAACCCGCAAATTGCTCTGCAGAACTCCTGCATCTCAACATTATCTGAGGTCAAGACTAAGTACAAGCCGTTGAGACCGTTTAGTGATAACTTGTTGGTCACGGCAGTTCTGATGACTGACTGAACAGAGAAGCGAGTTAGGTGAGATCCATGGGAGTAGGTTGAGTCATGGAACTCTCCGGACAAGACAATTCTTCCAGTGATGTTGGAACCTGTCTGGTCTCTGTATAGCCTCACCGTCTTCCACCAGTCGGATACTGACGGGTACTCAACCGGTGCCGGTGAAGAGACGGAGTAGAGGAAGTCTCGGATTGTAGATTGTTGAGTTGGGTTCCATCGACCGTACCATATGATGTAGAGCCTCGTCTCCGGCGAGGATATGACAGGACCCATGTGGTATTGAAGGTCGACGAGATCGGAGGAGCCTTCATAGTTCTTGCTCTCGTCGAAGAATTGCCCATTGGATGTGAAAGAGAGCGAGAGGAAGAACAAGATGAGAGAGATCATCTCGTTGGATTTATTTTATGCTTTGATGAGTGGGAACGTTGGAGATCTTATTATAGGAAGTGGTATTACCCAAATTTTAATTAATAATTTTGGTGAAGTAAATTTTATTGGTAATTTTCTTATTTTAACTAACTGAAAGTGTGAAGGTTATATACAATTTGCATCTAAGTAAATAGAAATGACATAAAGAAGTTTTTATAAATTTTAAATGTAGAAGAGAATAGATTAGAAATGCCATAGTTTCATGTTATATAAGTTATAGTTTTTACATATAATGTTTTAGTAAATATATGTTCCAAAGAAGCTGTCGGTTAGTACAAACTTTTGAGCTTGATTGGTGGCACTGTTAGAGTTAGACATAGAGCCCACTTGACCAAAAGCATGTTTACCTCTAATGATTTCTTGTCAACAACATATTCGTGAAAGTTAATGAAAAGTAGTAAAACCATTATTGCATAAAATTTTATAAGAACCAATTTGCGAAAAGTGAAATGCTTTGCATGTCAACCTCGAAACAGAGTAAAGCATTAACATACATTTGCTGCAAATGAATTACCTCGCATGATAATGCTATTGCCAAGTTTTCGTAATTTTGATAAGATCAATAATCATCTACTATTTCCAAAACTGCACTAATCATCGGTGGTCAAGTCACTCACAGTCACACCTTTAGCTGTTTCTATTTAGGTCCGGTTCTAGTCACTCACAGACAAACCTTTCTTCTCTCTAAAGAATCGATTTACTCCTTTTGCTGCTTTTAATCAACACTCTTTTTCCCAGATTGGCGGTTTTCTAATTGGTCAAACCGGAAATCAAAAGTCGAAACTTCTTAATCGTTACCCGGTTTCATAGAATTCTTAAGCTTATGCAATTTTGCTACAGTCTCGATACGTCTTCGAATGTTGTTTTCGTCCGAAAAGAATACTTATAATACTACTATGCACAATTACGACATAAAATTTCGAGGGTTTAATAAAATCGCCTTCAAACCAAACGTAACCGGGAATTGGTATAGGTTATCAATTTCCGGTTCACTCCTCAGAGTACTATCCCCGTTGCTCGGCTTCAGCTAAAAAAACTTTGGTTTCTTTAGTTTGGGCTCACCTAGGTGCAGAGATACGTTAACTTCTTCTTCGGAACTGTTCTTTAAAGCGACAAGATCATTAACTTTGGGTTTCTCTTGGCCTTTACTAGCAGAAGAAGAAGACTCGTTAAACGATAATGGAGCAATGAACAGATGTTCCTCTACTTCAGGTGTTGGTTTGAATACTTCTTCTATATGAAACTCAGGTGGAATAAATGGCTCAAAGTTCTCATCTTGTTTGTCTCCTGATGGAACCGGGTCGGGCGGGGACGACTGGCTAACGGTTGAATCAAGGGCTGTAACCGAAGTGTTTCTCTGTTCTCGCGCAGCTGCTGCAAGTACACAAAGCCAAAAAGAATAAGGCATGAAAAGTCTGGAACGCATCTGATGAAACATTGAAACGCTAAGAAAAAGAGTTATAAACCTTCAAGCTCATGGTTTGATGTGATGAGATCGAGCTCCAAGAGATCCAATAGGCGACCAAGATCTACTCCGCTTGTCCAGTTCTCGGGTTCTTGCCCGGCTATTAGTTTCAGTCTTCCTCGGTTGGCTGTCCCTCCCCAAATGATCCCAACTGGTCGTGGCTTCTGACCATTTGGACCCGTTAAAAGTATAAGGCTTCCACTGTCACCTTCAAGGTCAAAAGTTTGCTGGTTTTCACCAATAACCAGAAAATCCGTGAGGAAACAGATCCCTTTCTCGTCGTTGTATTCCAGAGCATACGCCATTACGGTTCCGGTGGTATATCCAGAGCTTCTTCCAACTTTAACAACTTGTTTCCCAATAAGGCTATCAATCGGGGATTGCAGGTCTATAACGTTAACATTTCCTATCTCACCTATGCCTTTTATCACTGTGGTTACATTGCTCACACTGAAATCTTCTGCAAAAGGAATAAAGGCACCGTCCGCTCTCACAAATGTTTCTGCATTAGGACAGATATAAAGATGACCTGTATAGTCAGTATGAAACGAGTGTCCAGATATCTTGGTTTCTGAACAGAACAATGCAGAGACTTGCAATGGAAATTGTAACTGGAGTACCTGGATTTGTGCCAGCAAATATGCCGTACCACTGGTCATCTGTGATAAACGATGTTGCTCTCTCGACTGCACCGAGGTAGACACCCGGTCCAAGACTTGGAGGTAAAGGATGAAACATTTTCTGGCTTGGATAATCCAAATCAACTGCGACATGCCTGTTAGTAAGGAAACCAACCTGATGGTTACCCGTTCTGCTTTTCACGATAGCTCCCAAGGTTCCATACGTTTCTTGGCTTGCAACCTACACAACACGGAACAAAACTGAGACTTTACGTTGATGGTTTGCAAAAGAGGGAGAAAAAATGAAGAAGATGTACCTGAGAGCCAGAGCCAATGCAAGGATCACTTCCTCTCAAGCCATCTACAAGCTCATTATAAACCTGTTCCTTTGGCGTTGCTGCCGGAGCACCGTAATACTGGAATTCCACAACATCTACATCGCACCATACCCCTCCAGGACCCTATTAAGAAACGAATACATCACTTATCATATATGCTTGGATAAAATTTCTGAAAGGTTGTGTGTAGGATGAAATGGAATACAAGGATAACTCAACCTCAAGAGCGGAAGGAAGGCACTGCATTGGATTTAGCCATTGCCTATGGACTTTCCTAGCAACAAAGACAAGTATCGCTGGAGTATTCGTTAAAACACCACGGGTGATCCGGAACCCAATTGCAGTACCAAGGCTGAAGCGGCGCAGGATTTTACTGTGAAACGCTCTGATGGTCATGAGCTCGAGCAAGGTAGTGGCTTGTTGTCCTGATGGCAACCTGCCAACAATTTCTGGTAGAACCCCTTTCTGGAGATTACCAAAGTAGTTTGCTCGGTCTTCGACAGCATCGTTAAGCCGGCTTAGAGTAGGCCAGGAGAAGTAAGGGGCATTGGCATTGCTCTCTGCGTGCTGGATGTTGAGTGAGAATGGCTGAAGAGGAGAAGGGCTTGAAGACGATGGAAGACTCAAGTGATTACAGTGGTGGTTTCTCTCCAAATCCAAAGCAGAATCCTCGGATTCAGAAGAAGCTTCTTGGATGAATCTCTGACCCCAACCTCTCAAAGTCATAGCTTTAGCAGTCTCCCTTTTATAAACTGAAGGAAACACCACCGTACCTTTTCAGCTCTGTGACAAGGAAAAACAGACACTTGAATTGTTAATAACATAATCAAAATGCCATATTTATGCAATCTCAAATGGTAGAAACCGAACAGAGTAATCACAACAATAAGAGAAATTCATCCAAATGAATAAACCCAAATTGCGTTTCATGAACCCTAGAAGTTGAGTAACCAGTAGAATTGCCTGCAAAATTTAAAATTTACAATCCGGAAGAACATAACACGCGAAGGACATATAGGAAGAAGAAAACCTACACAAAACCCACGAATTTACATCATGCAAAAACAACAAAAAATGATCCAAATCATACATAAATCCGATCCAGCGACGGCGCGAAACTCACCGAAAGGACAATTCGTGGGAGTAGCCGTGAGAGCTTCATGGAAGAATGGGAGCTAAGAAGGAAATTAGCAGAGATGAAAGAGAGGTAGCTGCATTTAGTGAGAAAGAGAGAGAGAGAGAGAGAGAGAGAGAGAGAGAGAGAGAGAGAGAGAGAGAGAGAGTAGTAGAAGAAGAAGAGAGAGAGAGAGAGAGAGAGAGAGAAAGTGAGGATTGTAGAGAAAAATGGAAGAAGACGACGGGAGAGAGATAGCAAATTGCTGCATAATAATCTCTTTGTTACTGTTGATGGTGGTTGTATATACAGTACAGCAAGAATTATCTTCCTTTTTTTAATTTTGTCGACGCATTAATAATTATCGTATTATATTGTTGTGTACCAATAATCCTTTGTTTTTTTTGGTGGTCAACACCAATAAACTCTCTTTTAAAATTGGTGTTCTTCAACTTTATATGCACTTTTTGCTATTATGTCATTAGTACTATCTCTTTTGAGTTTTTTTTTTCTAAACATTTGTAATGAGATTATTTTAACAACGACCAAATTAGGATTTCACGGTTTCAAACAAATTTGTCAATCTCTGGAAATAATCAACTCGGCTACATCTCCTTACTGGTTTGGCAAGCCAGCAGTTTCAAGCTCAATCCATTCAACTTTGGTTCTCTCTCTCTTGAATCAAGCATTGAAGTCCGGCGACAGTTAATTGGGCCTTTACCAGGCTCTAAAATCATTGAAGGATTTTATGCATTTTTGACTCAAAAAGCTAGTGGTAGTTGAAAATCACATCTGAACATATATTTAGATGAACCATTTTTTGATATGGTTGTCTTTAAGAGTTTGAATGTTTTAACATATCGGAAAGATAGTTCAAGTCGTTTTAAAGATTTGTTGAGTATGGCTTGTGACGTTTTCAGTATTTCAATAACAACGGTAGCTTCAAAATCATCTAGTCGAGTGCTAAATAAGTGTATGAGCTGTCTCTTACCTACTAACGTCCAAACTTTGATTTGGTTAAGAATTTGGTTGAAGGGCTTTTAAAAAAATGGTAATTAATTCTGTTTTGAATCATCATTTATCATTATATTTGTGATTTTCGATGATATGTTTTAGTAATAAGTTCATTGTTTTTTTGCATCTTTTCAGATGACGAGTTTGTTAAGAAAAAATATGAAAACGAAGAGGAGAAAGAAAAGAAAAAAGAATAAGAAGGTTTTAAAATTTTAAGGTTTAAAGTAACTTCAACTTAATGAGGAAGTTTTATTTTGAATAATGAGTTTTGAAGTTACGGATGGTGCACAGATCAAATCACATAGATGCTATATGGCTGATTTCAATTTTGATGCTATAATTCACGAATATTGGCTCAAGAATTTGATCTAGAAGTTGTTTTTTTTTTGAATAATAAAACTGTTTTTGTCTATGAAAATGTCTAATTGGACATTGTCATTTTTGGGTTTGGTCAGTTTTAAATTTAGTTGTTTTTGTGCTTGGTTATTATTATGTGTAAAATAATTATTCAACTAGACAAGACTATTTGGATATGGTCAACACAATTGACAATTCTAGTTCTAATCACAAAGGGGATTCAGTCACTTGGTTTAATATGTGTAATAGGCTCTTATTTACTAAGGGATTTTGTTGAAAAGAATTGCAATATTAGAATGGGCTTTTGTAAAACTGGGCCTTCTTGCCACCTCTTAATATAATGCAAAAATTCAGTCAAAACTTTCACTAATGTAGTTTGAGCATCTGCATTGCAAGTCTTTTCATAGATATCTCACCATTAAAAAGAAAACATAATTAAAAAAATGGAAGAAAAACAAAAAGGATCAATATTCATTTAAGATATTTTGACCAATTCATGAGAAACTCTTAATACACTGCTAATTCAATTATATTAAAATTAAAATATTAATATTAGATCATCAAAAATTTTAAAGGAGTTTCAAAGCAATTATAATGCTTTTTTAGATGGATCAATGCGTAAAAAAAACTAAAAATTGTTAATCGGTTATTTTATTGTAATAAATACATCTTAGAATTATAGGTGTTTTGTGACTGAAAATTCATAACTAATTGGATTTTGTGACTGAAATAACTAATCGAGTTTTCTTAGAAATAACTAATCGGATTTTGTGACTGAAAATTCATATCAATGATTACAGGTGTTTATACGCTTACTTCCATTGACCTGTATAAATCGTATTATATGAAAATTGAATCCTAAATCACCGAAAACATCAATTAACCATTTGGTCAACCACTAAAGTAAATGGTTAATTAGGTGAATAATAGGTTTAGATATACTAATTAGATAGATAGCATGTGTTAAAGTAAAATTAGGTATCTAACATAAATAGATGATAAAATGACTATTTTAATCTTAATGAAAGTTGTGAGAATTAAAGATTAAATAAAATATTAAGAAGGTTTAAAATAAGAAAACAAAATTGAAAATTTGTTGCTAATATTTAGGGATTTGGAAACAAATTAAGGAATTATATTTAGGTTGTTGGAATTCACTTTTTTCTTCCATTTTTTTGCACAACCTAAAATTCTTTCTAAAAAAAATGTGCAACTATTTGTATTTCAATGGTGAAGAAGACAATTACTTGTGGAGGAGAGCTTTGTTTGCTGATTTTCGTTTTTTTGTTGTTATAGTCAGCTATAGAGTTTATGTAGTTGTATATCTGCAATTTTGTTTTTGGAAGATGGAGAAAGGGACCAATGTAGTTGTTCTCTGTGGTCGATGGATTCAGGCCGAATGTAGTTCCTGCAAATGCTATGACGAACATCAAATGGAAGGAGATTGTTGGATATGAGATTTTATCAGATGAAGTGTCATCGTACGAGAGTGTTTCTGAAGATGGTGATTGTGAACGTTTCGCTCACAGAACAGGTGATGAAAATGTAACTGAGGATCCATACATTTTTTTTAGGGTTGTAAAAAAAATTTACTATATTAAAAAAATTTATTAATTTTGAAAACTGTTTTTGAAAATTTTAAAACTGTTTTTAAATTTCAAAAATAGTACAAATTTAAACATTGAAATAAAAGGGTATAAATGATAATTTATATAGGTAAACTATTAGTTATTTAAATTTAGTGGGATACATGCTATATAATGAATTTGATATTGTTTTAGCATTATAAAGCGCAATTTCCGTAAAGTAAAAGCCCATTAGCCAAAAAAAATCTTTTATTTTTCTATTTGTAATTAAAAAAATAGAAAATTTCATACTTTCGTAATAGAAAAAGTTTCTACTATTCCTAATAAGAAAGCTTTAGTTTCCTATTGATATTAGTATAGTAATTTCGAGTTATAAATACATCATTAATGGATTATAGATTATTATTTCGTTTGATTAATAAACAAAAATTCTAACCGAATTTTCCTTCCGTTCACTTTAAAAAGTATGGTTTGTTTTTCCTTTTTTTTCCGCGAATTCACAACAAAAATTTAGCGCGAGATCGAGAATGTATGTGATTTTTTTCAAAATGTCAAAGTGATATTTGAACCAAAAATGAATAATGAGTCAATGAACTTTCTGATTCATGCACTAAAAATCATATTATTTTTATAAACAGGTCGGTATTATAGTGGATAGATTTCAAAAACTAGTTTGTTAGGAATTCGTATTAATAGAATGTCTTTTTTGGTAAAACAAAAAGAAAACCTAGAAAATTTTATTGGAAACTTGAAAGATTTTTTGAATATACTCAACCAATAAATATTACTGAAAATTCAGACTGAGATTTATGAGAATATCTAAAAAGAAAATTGACCAATAAAAATCCATAAAAAAAAACCCTTACATCTCTGTAACTATTCCTGAATATTGTGAACTTGTATAAATTAGAAGTGAAACAGCTTCCTGACCATATGGCTGCTTTACCTATCCCATAGGTGAAAGCAGAATTGGAGTTACAGAGGCATTGTGATTGAAGATGCTGTGGTAAGAGTTGTTAAGTTGGTGAAATCTTTGAAAAAAAACTGTCACGAAGAAAAGATGATTAAACTGATACTGATTTGTTTTGTTTCCAGCAAATGCCAAATTATCCAATTGGAGTAGGCGACTCATATCTCCCGCTCTTCCAAAGCCAATCGATTCATCGTCTTCTCCGCCATTTTCACTATTCCTTCATTCCCAGATTTTTCCCGGTAAGATGTGATTTTCTTTTTGCCTTTTCGCTCCTTGTATTGCGTTTCCGTTGATCGGAGTAATGTAGTTTTGGTTCAGTTTCCGTGAAATCTCTGGAAAATTGTGGAAACGGAGATGAACTATTCTGCACTGTTCATGAATCAATGGCTTTTGATTCGTTCGAACTTGGTGTTGAAGAGTTCACTGTAATTTTGATGAAATTTCTCTGTTTGGGATTCGAAAAGCCTGCATGCATTTGTCTTTAATGTGTTTAAGTGGTGTTTTCTAAACATGCTTGTTACAACTACTAGGCTGGTTTTATTTAGTTTATATATTCTTCTTCTATCGTGTATTACGTGAGTAGGAATATGGAGAACAAGTCAACGAAACTACTTAGTTCGTTGCGCAATGGTATTGCTTCTTCTGAGAAGAAAGCAACAACAGAGTCGCAGAATGGTAGTTACATCGATCCTATGGGGCGCCGCAAGTCCAAGCGGTTTAAGGTTGCAGAGGGGAGTGATTTTTCACCTCATTCTGGATCAAGTTCCACAGAACTCAGATCAAAAACGGTGCTGAAGAAGGTCCAAGTTGAGACCTGCAAGAACAAGAATGTCTCTGATGAGGACTGTGCTCCATCTTCTGAAGCTGAGGCTGAGTTGATTCCTGTACAAAACATGGGAGAGCGAGATCACTTCAAACCCGTTGATGAAAAGCTTGTTGGGGTAACTTATGGAGCTGAATCTCATCAAGTTAACATGCAGGAACAGATGAAAGATAGGAATCTACCGGTGAACACAAGCGGGCCAAATATGGCTGAGGCCGTGGAAGTCCAGCCGGTGAGCGCTTACTTGCCAGAAGAAGAGGAAAATGTTACATGTGCATCAAAAGGTGAGGTGGTGGGGTCTGTTTGCAGGCCAAGCGTCGTTGGGACAAAGCAGCTTTGCGGAAGAAAGATTACTGTAGTTAGAGACTTCCCTCCAAATACAGTGAGCAAGTTTTCAGCAAATGGAAAGACGGTGAAGAATGCTATATCGATGGAAGAGAAAAAATTGGTTCTGGAGAAGTCGGATTCTGGAGACCATTTGGGTCAATCTCTAGCTGAAAGCATATCACCAGAGGTTTTAGACCCATTGGAACTTGAGAATTCACAGGTTACAGCTCCAAAAACAAATGAGGCTCCAGGCAGAAGAAGTACAAGTAGCGGGGTTGTAATGCCTTCACCCTTGAAGCTTCCGAAGAAGAGGAATGGAGATTACGGTGAAGGATCTAGGAGGAAGAATAGTGAGAGTTTCATCCCGGATAAAGAGATTTTAGCTCGAAAGCCTCAGTTATCAGATGTTGGGCTTCCTCCTTCGCGTCCTAGTGGTTCAAGCATTGGGGATAGTGCTAGGTGCAAAGTTATGGAAACTCTACGTCTTTTCAATGCAGCTTGTAGAAAAGTTGTGCAGGAGGAAGAAGCAAGGCCTAGGGAAAGAAATGGTAGCAAATTCAGAGTGGATGTCGAGGCTTCAAAGATTCTCAAGAGCAAAGGTATATATCCTAACACTGGTACGCAGATTATGGGACCTGTCCCTGGTGTTGAAGTTGGCGACGAGTTTCAGTATAGAATGGAGCTGAACTTTCTTGGTATACATAGACAAATTCAAGCCGGTATCGATTATATGAAAGACAAACACAAGGAACTAGTTGCCACAAGTGTTGTAGCCTCTGGAGGTTATGATGATGAGCTAGATAACTCGGATGTCTTGACCTACACAGGTCAAGGCGGAAATGTGATGAAAAAAATGAAAAATAGTGAACCCAAAGACCAAGAACTTGAAAAGGGAAACCTCGCATTGGCAAACAGTAAAGATAAAATGAACCCTGTGCGAGTCATAAAAGGCAACAAAAAGAAACCTTTAAAATCATCAGGTGATGCAAAACATTATGTTTATGATGGATTGTATCAGGTGGAAGATATCTGGAAAGAAACCGGGTCTCACGGTAAGCTCGTCTTCAAGTTCAAACTGCGGCGTATTCCTGGACAACCCAAGATTTCCTGGAAAGTGCTGAAGAAATCAAAGACATCTATGGTCCGGGACGGTCTTTGCTGTGATGATATCTCAAAAGGGGAAGAGCGATTACCCATATGCGCTTTTAACGATTTAGATGACGAGAAACCGCCTCCATTTATCTACTCGGGTAAAATGATATATCCGGATTGGTGCCGGCCAATTCCTCCAAAGGGCTGCAGTTGCAAAAAAGGCTGCATTGAGTCAAAAAACTGTGCCTGCATTGCAAAAAACGGAGGAGAGTTACCATACAATGACGATGGAGCCATTGTTTTTAGAAAGCCCGTGGTCTATGAGTGTGGCCCACTCTGCAAATGCCCGCCTGATTGCTGCCTCCGAGTCACACAAAAGGGGATCAAGTTCCAGCTGGAGATCTTCAAAACCGAGTCAAGAGGCTGGGGAGTGAGATCGCTAGACTCGATTCCTTCCGGAAGCTTCATCTGTGAGTACGCAGGAGAGCTTCTACATGAAAATGAAGCTGATAGACTTGCCGGGAAAGATGAGTATCTCTTTGACATCGGCAAGGAGCATGAGACAAGCGGGTTCACCATAGACGCTGCACGGAAAGGGAACATAGGAAGGTTTATAAACCATAGCTGCAAACCGAATCTGTACGCACAAGACGTGTTGTACGACCATGAGGAAACAAGAATCCCTCACGTGATGTTCTTTGCAAAGAACAATATACCTCCACTTCAGGAACTCTCGTACTATTACAACTATAAGATTGATTCGGTGACCGATGCTAACGGTAATATCAAGAAGAAAAATTGCTATTGTGGTTCCTCCAAGTGCACTGGTAGGCTCTACTGATAAGCTGCTGTTGCCGCTTGTTATTCAGATTCTTCCTCTTCTTATTCTTTCATTTAATGTTTAGTGTATTAGTAATAGGCTAATAGCCTTGGATTTCTGAAAGTACAAATAAGAAGACAGTGCACAATGTGATACTAGGTATTAGTCGTCTTTCTCCTATGGTCAACTTGTGTTGTGTAGATTAGTTGCATTGTTCAACTCTTGTGTAATTTCCCTGAAACTCACCGTGAGCTATGTCTTTCAAACAAAAAATTTTCTCTTTTATAATCTGCATTGTCTTGTATTGCAACTATTGTTTTTTTTTTGCGTGTGCATAACATTTATCTAGAATATAACATTCCCACATCTATTACTGATGACATTTTCTACAAGTGAAACCACAGAACCGAATCCATGCAATTACAGTCTTGTCTTATGTGGTCTAGTGATTAAGGCAAATTCTGGAAATGCATTACAACGTTTCACCCGAGTTCGAACTTTCATGTAAACAAAAATCATTTTAGCGTGGAAGTCTGGATTTATGATATAATAGCCTAAACAGTTTATCTAATACTTCGGTAACAGGCGATCTGACTATTTCTCATATTAGTCGAAAGACTTTCCGAACTCAGGACTGATAATGTGGTGACTCGTTAGATCTTATGGATTTCATGACCCGTTAACCCAAATCCAATCGGAACTCGTGGTGTCCGATCGAACTCATTGTCCGTTGAACTATTGAACCGGCGAAAAAGTTCACATTATAACACATCGATGCGTTTCTATCAGAACTAATTAGATCATCCGAATTTGATATATAAAAAAACATGTCTTTTCATCAACTTGTTTATTGTCTTAACTCCAGAATTGTTTTGACGATGACGTGGATATATTAATTAAAAAACGGGCACAAGAGCTTGGCACGAGGGAAAAAGGCAATGGCTTGGTATGTACACTTTCAGGAATTGTGAGACACATGCTGGTCATTGCGAAGACGGTAATCTGAGTTGTGCTAGCGAGCAGGACGGATAGTCCTGGACCATCTTTTACCATCAGCCAGTCCAAAGTTGTTGATGTTGTTGAGGTAAGTAAACTACTATATCACATCGTGAAATCTGAGTTTAGAGAATTTGATGACCAACTTTTTTCTCTCTTTTGAACTGGTTTATCTGAAAGCAAGGAAAGCAGCTCAGAAAGCACGTGAAGTTGTGAAAGTGGAAGAGAGAATTAACAGAGTGGTAATGACTGCAAACTGAACCCGTGATGGCCGTTCGATCACAAATCTTTCACAGGAGAGGCAACAGTCTTTGAATAAATGTTTAGGTAATTAAGGCACCTTCATTAGTAGCAAGACATGTTAGGCTTTTTCATTTTTTTTCTTCTTGAGCAAAATTAGCCTACTCCAAACTGTAGATATGAGGTTTATTGAAGGTGACCAAAAATTGTGAATTTAATTATCCTATTGTTTTAATGGTTTAATTGTCTTTTTGAAAATAAAATTTAATCATATAATTAATTTATATAAAAATATTAATATAAAATATTTTGGATGGAAGTGCTCTCAGTTTGCTCTCTAAACCTATTGATAGTACTCCTCACACAGCACTAGCCGTACTGCCAAAACAACACAAAAACCATACAAGAGATGTTGTAAATTGTGGAACTCAATATAAAACATATTTCTTTCTCGACCAATAAGATTCGAACATGAGCGTCCTTTAAACGATATCTTCGGTACGCCAAGAGTTATAGAAGAACTTGTGAATACTTTGGTTCAAGATTTTATCATATTCGGTTTGGTTTCGGTTTTATAATAAAAAAACAATATCCTACATAAATTAATGTTCGATTTGGTTTTTATTTAAGGGAGATTTGCACATAGGATAATTAATCTTGGTTTTAAAGTCAAATGATTGAACAAGCTACTGTAGGAATCTTAGCCGTTAGATCTGGAGAGGTGACCAATCCAACGTCTGAGGTTACATGAGTTCTCTCTACTGACAAACGGCGTCGTGGCGGGTCCCACAGATTATTATCGGTAGCGCAGTTTTTCAAATCTCTCTATCGATTTCGTCCCTTCGAGCCAAATCAATGGCAAAAAAAGAGCAAAGAGATTAACCAAAAAAAGGTAAAAACAAGAAAAAAATGTCCGAGAGAAAATAGGTTTAAACAAAAAAATTTGCGTGTAGGGAGAAGAAGAGATTGTGTTCGTGATTTTGGATTTCTGTCACTTCGTTATCGATTTTCGACATCCACATTTGTTCGTAGATCTGAAAAAATAAATAAAAATTCCCAAGGGTTTGGTCTTACGATTTGCGCGTTTCGTTCTGCAATTTAGACATCGAGATTCGATTGTTTTGTTCGAGGTCAAGACGACCAAGTCGATTCGATTTGGGATCTTCTGTAGTTTGGCATTCCGGATCCATACGGATCTAATCTGTGCGAGTCGATTCGTGGTCGACATTTCGAAAAATTGTTTGGTGGATCTGAAGAAGAGGCATTGTTGTCTTTGTTTATCGCATTATTAATTTATTCTTCTGGGTTATAAGAGATGGATCCAATATCGGCGGTTAGCGAAGAGCTGGCTGAGATCGAGGGACAAATCAATGACATTTTCCGTGCTCTGTCGTGAGAATCTCTTGTAGCTTTTTTCCATTTCTGATATGGAAAGTTTCGATTTTTATCGATAATGTTTCATATGTTGTCTTGTTTTCCACCAGAAATGGATTCCAGAAGCTGGAGAAGATCAAAGATGCTAATAGGCAGAGTAGGCAGCTGGAAGAACTCACTGACAAAATGCGTGACTGTAAGAGGTATCGCATGTCTTTCAAACTTTCCATTGTTGATTCCGTTTTATTCCACATGTGGTTTTGATGATTTGATGATGTCTTCTTCTTTTGCAGCCTTATTAAAGATTTCGATAGGGAAGTTAAAAGCTTGGAAAGCGGAAATGATGCCAACACTAACCGAATGTTGAACGATAGACGACAGTCTATGGTAGGCTTTTACCTGCCAATAATTTCATCTGAATTCAATAATTTCGGTTTTTTATAATGGCAAGTGATCTTGTGTTGTGCAGGTTAAGGAACTAAACTCATATGTTGCTCTTAAGAAGAAGTACGTGACACTTTTCCTTATTCTATTGATGTTCAAGATAATGTCTACAATTACCCTTCTTTTGTTGGATTTCTTGCTTGTTACTATCCTCTTGGTGATTGATGATAATGAGGATGATTGTACAGATACTCATCCAATCTAGCAAGCAATAACAAGCGAGTAGATCTTTTTGATGGACCTGCAGAAGAACACATGGAAGAGAATGTCTTATTAGCTTCAAGTAAGGCTGCTTTTAACTCTCCTCCTTGAAGGTTCTTGTAACAAACCAACAATGAGACTTTTATTGCACATTTTTCAGATATAATTTTTTGTTATATGAATACACCTACCTTGAGTATTTACTGGCAACTTAATACTTTCAGACATGTCCAATCAAGAACTTATGCATAAGGGAAACTCGATGATGGATGACACTGATCAAGCCATTGAAAGGGGGAAAAAGGTCAGTACTTTTTTGTCCATTTGCATATTATCTGAATATCGTTCCTCCCGAAATTTCCGCCTACTATATATGGAGCTGTGCGATCTGTAAAACTTCTGATCAGTTTCCCATCTTCAAGAAAGCAAAATCTCACTAGATTTTTGTGGCTTTGACAACAGATTGTTCAGGAGACTATAAATGTGGGAACAGATACTTCAGCAGCTCTCAAGGCTCAGGTTTGTAGTTAGGCCACACTCCTTCGTTTCCAAATAATTGGTGCTTCTGTCTGAATCTCAGCTGTTCTTTACAACATTCCTTGTTTTGAGACCTAAAAATAGTTGACCTTTTCACTGCTCAGACCGAGCAAATGAGTAGAGTCGTCAATGAACTCGATTCTATTCATTTCTCACTCAAGAAGGCGTCCAAGCTGGTCAAGGAAATTGGTAGGCAGGTCAGTCTCCAAAATCTAATTTCTTTATTTCTTCTTTATACAGTTGAACAGTTCCCATTTATCTGCCTCTTATTGTCCCTTTTAATGTTACTTACTTTCTTCTCTTCTTCTCTCAGGTTGCCACGGACAAATGTATTATGGCATTTCTTTTCCTTATTGTCATTGGTGTCATAGCAATAATCATCGTCAAGGTATTAAAATATACATGTATATATATAGACACACACTTGCATACTAGTTTGAGTATTTTAGATTTATCTGTTCATCATTACCTTTTCATGGTCTTCCATGATTTGATCATAGAGGTTGGTGACTTGTCTAGAAATCATTTTTCTTTCACCAGTTATTCAGTTAGGGTCTCCTGTAAAGTTGTCTCCTCTATGATTGTTAATATCATCTCTTCTACACTTATCTTTGCTACATTTCCTCCAATATGTTATTTGTGCAGCTATTGTGTTCACATTATCATACTCGTAACTTCTTCTCTCTTTTTCTTTTGGATAGATTGTGAACCCAAACAACAAAGACATCCGCGACATACCGGGCCTAGCTCCACCAGCCATGAACAGACGTTTACTCTGGAACCATTACTGAAAAAAATCATCATTCTATGCATTCAAAATACTGGTACGTTGCGCACGCGTCTTGGTCCTTCCACTAAGTCCATGTTGCTGTAGATGAAACCGCCTCACTTGAGAAAATTAACCAGTTTTTATTCCCCCATGGCTCTCGTCTGCTGCGCATTTAGAAGTCGCAAGAATCAAATTCCCTTTTGTTACAATCCCAGATTCAAAACCATCTTTTTTGTTCATGTGCTTGTATAACGATCACTCTTTCTGTGTTATATCATATGTATGTGTATTTTTTGAAAACGTCGTCTCTGTTTCATGTTCTGGTAATAACTACTCCTTCCTCTGTTTTAACTGGTTTATGTTGAAAGTTGAAACTCAGTTGTACCATATTCGATAACTTGCATGACTAGATAGATGACTCCCATTATTTGTCTCTCTGAAGAAAGTGTCTTTGGTTCCTTCGAAGAGCCACGAAATCAAAGATAACAAATACTTTTTTTATTAGTCAAACAATTGTTGTAACAAACAAAGATGAAGACACTGTGATTTCGCAAGCTGCTGATCTAGATATTTGCTAGAAGATGTTGCTTGATTATTGTTGCTCTAGCTGTGTTCACCTTTTTACCTATATATAAGGGACTAGCATTGATAACCCGAGTCCACATGACACTAGGTAGGTATCAGCCATTCAATCCGTTTACGGGTAGATTTTTTGCAGTCTACATGCATCTACAGTATGTATATTGAGAGGGGTATCATTGATAATTGATATATTATGTGTGCCGTTGTGTAAATAAGTGATGAAGAAGGGTTATTTCGTTAAAGGCAAACGTATCGATAACCAAGCCCATAAAATTCGGCGCTGCTTAGTTTTACTAAACCAAGGTTAAGGTTAAAGCAGAGTGGGGCTTAGTGGCTTAATAATAATAATCAGATAAAAAACAAATCCACTTTATAACCTCCTCCTCTCTCTTCTCCTCCTCTCTCTTTCGGAACTGTTGTGTTTCGGAGACAGCAAGCAACAGAGAGTTTCAGAGACGAGAGAAAGCCCAGGAAGACGCGAGAATACTCAAATGGATTTGCGTTTCCACGAAGGAGGAGGCAGCGTTTGGCAGAAATGCTCAAAACACGACCTTTCGAGTCGCCGTTTCGTCTGCGGTGGCGGCGTTTGTCCTTTCTGCCTCCATGAACGCCTCTCCTCCCTCTGCCCTGATTGCGCCCGCGAACTCCCATGTTCGTGTTCACCACGCGCCTCCGTCTCCTCTGCCGGAGGTGACGTTCCGTTTGCCGGAATCGGATCCGTTGGCCGTGTCGCCAGTCTGATCGAATGCGAGCCGGCGTTTAGGAGATCGAAATCGATGGCGGTTCCGTTTCTCTGGTCTGCTAAACCGGAACCGGTTTCTGAAACCGGCTCGGATGCCGAACCGGGTCATGGACGTTCGCTCTGGAGACTGCTGTTCAGAGGAAACAGGGGAGATACGAAAACCAAGGCTGCTGCGGTTATGAGGAAGTCGAGATCAGTCGCAGTCTCCGACGCCGGAGAAATGCGATTTTCTCCAGCACCGGTGACCACTAAGGGAAATGGTTGGTACTTTCCAAGTCCGATCAAGGTTTTCCGACGGTCAAGAGTCTCCAAGATGATGTTTCAACAAAGATCTCCTTTGTACAGAGGTTGAATATTAACTTTTTTTAGTTTCTGCTTTCTATTTTAGTTCTTACTTTTGTTTATTGTCAATGTTGATTAATTTTGTTTAATAATGGAAATGTTGATTTTATACGTGAAAAAATCTTTTTTCGGCTCGTTTTTAAAGATCAATCTGTTAATTAAGAACTCAATATATTGTTTTCCTACGATGTGAGGTTATTATTTGTGACTTACAACGTATAAAAGACTACAACGTTGACGAATGATATTGTGATGTTGAAAACATAATTGGGGGAATTAATTAATTTTTAAAAATGTTCTTCGTTTGCCCAATATTTGTTTTGTTGTCACTACTGTTTTATCATCATGCTCTTTGTACAACATATTTACATTACCATCAACTTCCTTTTCTTAATTTTGACATTTTAAAATTTAATTGCTTGCTACTACTTCTTCTTTTCTGTTGTTGATTTGTTGTACAACGAAGAAGTGATCTCAAATTCACAAAAAAAAAATGTATGTTGGTGAAAAAAGAAACAGAGTAATACAAATGAATGAATGAATGAAAATGCTATATTCTCCAAAATTCACTCCCTTTAATGGTTATTGATAATGAAATATATATATTGTCCTGGTAATGTTTTATACTATACAAAGTACAAACTCCCAACTATCGAGTAATTGAAAAGGTTGATAACTTTGTAAATATTTGTATATATGTAACGAAAAGGCGCAGCAGTAACATGGTTACATGTGCATGGCAGGCCTACCAAACACGTGAATGAAGCCATTTCTGTGTTTTAAAAGATTTGTTTCTCATTTTTATAGAACATTGTATATATTAAGTATATCTTAATTTTTTTTTGAAAAGAAACAAGAAAAGAAGAAGAACGTGGAATAGGGAAACGTGAGCTAGGGAGAGTTCAAGGACATAGAAAAGGGAGCCCGACAAGGAGTGGCGACAAACATACGCACACGGTTGCACCATCTCTCCCATGTCATCATCATTACCACCATTCAACTTCTCTTCTCTCTTCATAAGAAATCCCTAAAACTTTTTTTCTTAATTTATGTGAATAGTATAACACTTTTTATATAACAAAGGAAATATATCTAAACAGATTTTTATAGGCTGACGAAAAAATTACAAGATGAAAAGCAGGTTAATTAGTCTCCTTCTTGTTGCCTATATATAAATACTATACTCTCATTTTTGAAATCTTTAGATCTATCGACATCCAACAACAATAATAAAACAAAAGTTAACTATTAACACCTTAAGAAACAACTCTCTCTTAAAGCTAAAGCAAAAGAGAAATCTCTCTTGGGTTGTGCCCTTTTGCTTATAAGAAAGGCTTTTTTTATAAATTATAATTATTTTATTACATGAAAAGAATCCATTTATAAATGTAACGATCAATTAAGTAAAAAAAATATTAATAACGGAGGAAGAAAATCTTGAAAGGGTTAATTAATAAGTACCTCTCATAGTGGGGTAAATGCAAAAAAAATGGGTCGTTGGGGTTTAACTACCTCTCGTTACCGTTACAAAATCAAAAACGCGCGAGAAATAAGTTAAAAAGGTCATTTTCGTCAATTCACGAAACCCACCTTACGGCTGGATATTACGCAACCTTATTTACAAACCCCTCGATTTCTTGCGCAAATTTAATCCTTTTTTCCCATTTCGATTCGAAAAAAAAAAGTTTACACATCTCCGGAATCATCTTCTGGAGAAAAATTGTTTCCTCCCTACAATGTCGTCCGAGAATCTAAACGATAAGATCTCTGTCTTTAAGAAGCTCAAATCGAAATCCGATAATAAGGTAACGGAAACAGAGAGTTTCATAGATCTAGCAGTTTATGAGTATTTTTGGATTTGTCTTTGATGTTTCTTTTTTTGGTTTGGCAGGTTTGTTTCGATTGCAATGCGAAGAGCCCAACATGGGCTTCCGTTACTTACGGGATCTTTCTCTGCATCGATTGCTCAGCTGTTCATCGGAGTCTTGGCGTCCACGTTAGCTTCGTCAGGTGATTCTTTGATTTCGTACATACATGAACAGAACATCTATCGTCATTGTGCAGACAAGGATCTTAGGTTCTGTTATGTTTCTTTTTTCATGTCTTTGTTTAGGTCTACCAATTTAGACTCATGGAGCCCTGAGCAGTTGAAGATGATGGTGTATGGAGGAAACTGCAGGGCACAAGTGTTCTTCAAGCAGCACGGTTGGAGCGGAGGTGGTAAAACCGACGCTAAGTATACCTCGAGAGCTGCTGAGTTATATAAACAGACTCTTGCTAAAGAAGTTGCCAAAACCAAATCCGAGGAATTGGATTTGCCTCCATCTCCTAATTCTTCTACTCATTCTACACAAGTTCCCAATGGCCTCTCAACCATCAAAACCAGCGAGGCTCCTAAAGAGAAGCAGCAAGAAAAGCCTGAAGTTGCCGTCTCACCCAGAGTCTCTCGGACCGTTATTTCCAGCAGCGTTAAGAAACCTCTTGGTGCCAAGACGACAGGTAAAACCGGAGGACTTGGCGCCCGAAAGCTAACTACTAAGGTCAGTAATGTGCTTGAGACTCTTATATAGAATGATCCGTCATCTTGCGTTTGGAGAACTTACATAAAACGTTTTGAGAAATTTCAGTCGAGCGAGACTCTTTATGATCAAAAGCCAGAAGAATCTGTTGTTATTCCAGTGACTTCCCCAGCTAACAGTACAGCATCTGCTAAATCAGCCAGGTCGTCGTTTTCGTCTCGATTTGATTACGTGGACAGTGTTCAAACCAGAGAGCAATACATGAGCAGCAGCCCTCAAGTGGTTGGTCATGTAGCTCCACCAAGATCAACAGGTTTCTTCGAGGAGTTTGAGATGAAAGGAGACGGGTTTCAGAAGAAACTAATCACAAGTTCCTCAAAAGTGCGAATGAGCTCCTTCTTCTCCCTCTTATGTCATTAGTCTTACTAGTTAAACTGTTTTGTACTCAACCTCTATAGCATTTATACCAGATTCAAGAAACAGATGAAGCTCAGAAGAAATTCTCAAACGCGAAATCAATCTCCTCTGCTCAGTACTTTGGAAATCAGAACAACTCCGCTGATCTTGAGGCCAAAAGTACATTAAAGAAGTTCTCAGTACGTTTCCTCTTCATTAAGCTCATTTGCCTTAAGTAAACACTCATCAGTACTTATTGCAACAATCTCACTTTCAAAACAGGGTTCATCAGCAATCTCTAGTGCCGATCTGTTTGGAGACGATGACGGAGATTTCCCTCTTGATCTCTCCGCCGGTGATCTTATCAACCGCCTCTCTCTCCAGGTCTCGCCTTGCTTCTCATTTATAAACCGTTTTTTCATGCTCATTTTTGCCAGTATCAAGTGATGGAACTATTGTCGTTTTATATTGTGTTAGGCACAACAAGACATGTCGTCGTTGAAGAACATGGCAGAGGAGACGAAGAAGAAGCTAAGCTCTGTTGCTTCCAGCTTATGGGTCTGAAAGGTTTTAAGTTTTTTCCCTTAAGACGCATTCATATTTTTTTTCAAAAAAAAAGTTTTTTTCTTTCTTATACCCTTTTACATTTCCAAATCATTTATTCTATTCTTTTACTAGGGGGGAAATATACTGTAAACTCTGTTTTGTATTATTGAAAAACATCAATACTTTGTATAAATGAGATTCTGTTTTGTAAAATTGTCATCAAATAAAAGTATGTTGTGTGCATGAACAAACTCTTATGAGAATTTGATGAAACTAAACGTGTTCGACGTTTATTTTCTTAGATGTATCGGACTTTTAGGCTCTATGTCTTCAAACATGACCAAGATCTAACATTTCCTTGACCTCTTCCCAAGAGTTGTGATGCCTTGCGCACTAGACTCTTTACCACGCCTCAAGTCACTTTTAGGCTTAAAGTGTGGCATAAAGGTTGAAACTTTTCGAAAGCTTCGATATAATCAATTTGCTAGAGATTTGTGCTTGATGATTGAAGTATTTTCATTGAGTTGTAAAACTTATTGTAAAATGAAGAGATTGAAACTACATAGACCTGCTGAACAAACTCAAAATTGTGAGAATACTCATAACTATTATAACATATTTTGTTGGAACAATATTTTCAAGATTGATGCTCATGAAATTTTAAGAAAATATGCACGTCTCAAAGTGAATAAGAAGAATTACAAAGACAAAAAAACATCAATGAAAGAAGAGCCATAAAGATAAATGGAAATATGATTAGATATATGAAACATTAGATTGTTTAAAAAAGGAATAACTTATAATGCAAATATAAAACTTGTTATATAGCTTTTCAATGGAAAAGGAGAACAAACGCATAATATAAAATAACAAACAAAGAAAAACACATGCTAATGTGTCGCTTCCATAGTGATTTTGGAATTTTCTTGTTCATGAGATACGTAATAATCTAGAGTTAGCATGTGTAAGCTGTAAGATCAAAATAGAATGACCAAGAAAAGCATCTACCGATGAAACTCTTCCTTATCAACCAAACGCTTACACTAAAAATAAGCAAACACAGAGCCAAAAAGGTCACATTTGTTTGTATTCTCTATCTTCATTCACAAAAGAAGTTACAGTTTTCTTTTTTTGTCACCTAATTTCTCAACAAAAAAACAATCAAACACCATTAAAAAGAAGGTTTTCATTCTAAACTCAAATTCTGATTTCTTGTTAATCAAACAACCAAAACCCTAGACGAAACATCTCCCAAAGGTTGTCATTTGGGATCTGCGTTCTCTCTGTGATACCACAAAGTCTTTACCTTGTAGTTTACTCCTTTTTCTTATCAATATAAGCATATCAAAATCTCCTTTTTTTTCTCCTTCTAAAGTCTCCTTTTTTTTAAATTTGATTTCCCTACAAAGATGAGCCTGAACTGCCTCGCTTGCCACATCCTGCAAAGATCAGACTCGGACATAGACATACGAAGCCGTAAAGATTCAAATGTTACTGAAAACTTCGTAACTTCAGGATATGAAAAGATGGTAAGGAACAGGTCATCGTTGCCTGTAGTGAGACGGGTCAAAACAGGACATCGCAGGCTCTACAGTGCGGAGGTCGTGGTCTATGGGGATCTTGACGAGCCCAAGCTGGTGAGAAGCAGTGGTATTAGAAGGGATTGGAGCTTTGAGGATCTAAAGAAACAAAGAGATCAGATAAGAATTGCAGAGACAATAAAGGAATAAGACAGATCCTTTCCTACGTTTCTTCTAACGTTCTTGTTGTTGTTAAGTTGTACCATTCCTTCCATATCATAAGGACAAACCCGCACAATGTAAGACTTTTAAAAGTTTTCGGATTTTTCCTAATCCGAGATTAAAAAAATCTGTGAAGGTTCGTATATGTATACATTCATTTTCCAAATGAAGATTCCATTAGAACTGACCTGAAGTTTCGATCCTGAGTCCAAGGAACGTATCATTCACCTTCTTCAGACAGAGTTTTGAATCTTCTTTGTTCTCATCCATGCTCAAAAGTATGTAGACGATTTAGCACAAAAAACTCACACTGAAATTAATGAACATATGTTTCGGTAAGGCTTATTATGTACGTTTAATTAGCTTCTTCCTCAGTTTCAATACCATAAAGGATAAATGAAAACCTAAAACACATATTGCACTGCCAATCACCAACAGAAAATGGAAAATACAGAAAAAGAGAAAATAAAATGTGCAGAAAATTGAAAATACAGAAAAGAGACTAATAGGTAATTTTATATAAGTGAGATTACTAGCTAAAATGTATACGAAGTTAGTTATGCTAGGGAATCCAACAACAGTTGGGGTGGTGGCGCAGTTGGCTAGCGCGTAGGTCTCATAGCTACTGAGTGATCCTGAGGTCGAGAGTTCGAGCCTCTCTCACCCCATCTCATTTTTGTACTGATCATTTTTGTATTTACTGTTCAAATAAAAATGTGTTATGAAATACTGCTACTCTTGTTTTCTAGGTAACACCTATTGGGAAAAATAGAGTTTTCTATCAACAAAAGAAACATATAAAGCTATAATTTTTTTTTGTTGGTAACTATGTCATTTCTTTTCCGTTTCCATTTTTTCCTCTATTTTTGTATAGTTTCAAGTTATAAACAAAATTATTATCTCAAATAATCCAAACGTCAATTTTTTTTTGCAATAATACCAATATGCATTATGCATTTTTGTAAGTCATACCTACACTATATATAAGTTTATAATTATTGTGACCAAAAAATGAAAATAAAAGTTTGATATATGCAAAAACGGATATAATCGTCGTTATTTTCCTTCTTAAACCAGAGAATTACGAATTTCTTATAACGAATATTAATTTTATAAAAGGAATCTCTATATATTTTCTAGATGAGGAGAATGCTTGCATATTTTTTTAAAAAAATTTCTACTTTCGATATGTATTAAGATTTTCCTTCCTCTTATGTACCAATCTTTCTATTTTCCATTGACTTTCCTTATTTAGTTTAAAAGCCAAAAAAAAAAGCATAGTGTCAGAATTGTAATCCTCTGAGTATTTTTCTTTAGTATTTGATCGAGTTTCTGAGCTAAGTATCGTGAGGGTTTTGGTTCAGGAGATGATAAAGTAGCTCAATTACTGAGGATCTACTTTCTGAAGCTAGGCAATTTCTGGTGAACTTTGATTCGATTCTGGACTCATTCGTTGAATAATGAGCTGTTTTTTCTTTTGTTGTATCTTATTTTTGGATTAGATAATCGATAGACAGAGGAAGCTGCGAAAGGTTTTGGATTTCGATCATATTTTGGTGTTGGGTTCTGTTGGGTGTCTTGATTGGTAGTGAGGTTTTTGTCAATAGAATAGTATTGGGTTTTAAGAGTGGGATTATTGCGGAGATGGATAGGCCTCGGCAGAATGATCATTTGGGTGTGAATAAGATTGGGAAGAATATCAGAAAGAGTCCTCTGCACCAACCTAATTTCGCTGCGACTGCTAACGCCGCTGCTGCTGCAAAGCCTCAAGCGCAGCCTCAGGTTTATAACATTAGCAAGAACGACTTTAGAAGTATTGTTCAGCAGCTAACTGGCTCTCCATCACGCGAAAACCTTCCTCGGCCTCCTCAGAACAACCCACCAAAGCCTCAGAATACGCGGTTGCAGAGGATTAGACCAGCCCCCTTAACGCAGATCAACCGGCCTGCGGTTCCTCTCCCTACCATGGCTCCTCTACAACATCATCCTCACAGCTTACTTAGACCGCCTCCACCCCAACCGCCTTTGGCACAAGGCACGCAACAACAACCAATGATGAATCACGGGGACCAGTTCTGGTCTAATACAGCTGAGTCTCCCATCTCAGAGTATATGCGTTATCTTCAAAGTTCACTTGGAGATGCAGGTCCCAGTGGTAATCAAATGCAGCCAGGTCATGAACATCGGCCATATATGCAAGCTCATGATCATCGGCCATATATGCCGGGTCATGAACATCGGCCATATATGCAAGCTCAGTCGCAGCCTCAACCTCAACCTCAGCCTTATATGCCAGCTCAGCCTCAGCCTCAACCTCAGCCACAGCCACATATGATGCCTGGATCGCAGCCTCGAATGAATATGCAGGGCCCACTACAACCTAGTCAATATCTACCACCGCCTGGGTTAGTTCCCAGCCCACTGCCTCGTAATCTTCCTTCCCCTCAGTTCAACGGTCCTGTACCTGTCACGCCCAATCTGCCCTCTCCAAGGTTCAATCAGATGTATGGTGGTTTTCCTTCTCCTCGGTATAACGGTTTTGGACCACTACACTCACCTACATCCCAGTTTGTTCTACCATCTCCGACCGGTTACCCGAATATGTTCTCTCCTAGATCACCTTACCCGTTGCTATCACCAGGCGTTCAGTATCCTCAGCCACTTACCCCAAACTTCTCATTTTCACAAATAGCTCAATCAGGAAGTCACGGGCCCGGAGCAGGTCCAGGTCCAGGTCCTCCTCAGCCACCTCCATCTCCAGGGCTCATGTTCCCGTTATCGCCATCTGGGTTCTTCCCAATCCCAAGTCCAAGATGGGGTGATTACTAGGTGCTCTCTTCAGTCTCTTATCCAATTATTGAATTACGTAAAATCTCAGCATGTTCTTTTTTCAAGTCTCCCTAGGTTAGTGTGTAGTCTGTACTATGAAAGAAGCTCAATCTTCAGAGCCTACAGTAGAATAGACCGCAGCATAGATGTGTAAAACGCAAAAAGGTGCTTTTACAGACATTTTTTCTCTGTTTTTGGGGTTCGTATAGGTGAAAGGTAAGAGTTTTAATTGGGAATCTTGGGATGATGATGATGATTACTTTTCTTTTGTTTGTCACAGAATTTGCTCTTTTGCATAATTTGTACACAGACTTTAGACCAAACTCTGTCAATTTATATAATTTTGGGTGTTCTTAAAGCAAGTATCTCTGTATTTTTACTTCAATCATAATGAATAAATACAATCCATTTGTTCTTCGAAAGAAAAAAGTAACTAGTGCAAATAGAATTGTGTTAAAATTAATTAAAAAAAATATTTGGATATAATATTTACCTCTCCACTTTAAAATATTTCCGCATTTTCCAAGTAGACCAAGTAACAAACAGTTAACCTTCACTTGATCCATAATATTATAAATTCAGTATCTGCTAGCAATTAAGCTTCACGCACCCAAACAGAACCAACATCATCCATATTGATCACAATTTACATTATTCGAACAGAGTGGAGCAAGTAACAGAAGAAAAGGCAATTCGATAGGAGTTTGAAAGGGAAATGCGATGTTTTAGCATAGACTCTGAGAATTAAAGTCTAACGCATGTTCTCTCTCCGTCGGACATTTCTGGTTCTGTCATTGTACCTTGGCTTATCCGAGCCTCTTTGAGTCGTCAACTCCACCATCCTCCTCTGTCTCTCTGGTGGACGCGGAACTACTTCTCCGTTCACAAACAACTCAGCTGCAATAACAAAAACATTCACCAAAGACTTGATCAGCTAACTAGAAAGAACAATGAACAATAACAAAAACATTCACCAAGCACTTACTAAGTTCAATCATTCATACACATGAACAATGCATCCTTTTTAAGTAAAATGTTTTGCTTGAAACAAACAGTTTAAATATCAGTGTTTTCTAAAAGTAATAGTTTCTCTATGTGATCAATTCATTGAACACCTAATTTATGTTACAGTACATCAAAGAAGCGATCAATAATACGTAACTTTCGAAAATGCAGAATAGTATTGATGCACTTACCTCCGTAATCTTTGTACTCTGGATCAACATAAGAGTCTGGAAGTACGAATAAAACACCAGGAATTCCTGAGAACTCACAAGAACCAAGACATATCAATTACACGTAAAAGACCATAATCACACATCCATTGACCAACTTGTGTGTTCGAAAAGAGAGATACCTTCAAGTTTGTTTGATGTCTCCTCATCAATCTCACAGCCAAACCCAAAATACCTCTCGCACGAAACATTGTAGATCTTCCTCTTAGCTTCTTCCTCACTGATAAATGAAACCAACACTCAAAGTGCGTATGTTACTTATAGTAAAGTAAAGTAGTAGAGGAAAATAGAGAGATGATCCTAAAGAATATGGATTGTAGGAATGGCAAACTATACACCACGAATTTGATTGCTCTTCTTTCGGGTTATAGAAAATGGGAACAAGGAAAAGCTTACCCGCCGACAATTTGGGCGAGGGTGTGAATATAACAATCGATCATTTGCTGTTTACTCGCATTTTCTCCGCCAGGCTTGTCCATGACGATGAGCCAATGCTCGTAGTCGCAGCCAGGGAATAGCGGCGCCATCTCAGTAGGTGGTCGGTCACTGAAATTGGATCCGGATTTAAGCGGCGAATACGATCCGCCGGACCTATCCATCCGGGTCCGGATCGTCATCAGACTGGTCGAAGTAGGGATGCATCCGACGGCGTTGAACAGCGTCGGTGAGTATCGACGGGAGATGAGATTAGAGTGAGAAGGAAGTGGAGAAGGAGCGGCGGCTCTTGAGGTTGAAAATAAACGATGAGCGACGCGTGATGCGGTGGAGCGGAATATGGTTTTCGCCATTGAGACTGGTGCGCTTCTCGGCGATGGTCGGGGACGACGAGACTAGGGTTTAAGGATCCGAGTGACTCTTTTTTTTTGGGTACAATTTTCTAATCGTCTGATAAAAACAGTAAGGGGATACAATAAATTGGGCTTGAACTTTGTTAATGGGCCTTATCATCTCTATATATGAGGCTCGTTCAAATGAGCGATGAAGAATTCGACAAACAAACAAATTTGTAATGTGCGCAAGATTATAGAAATCATTAGAGTGTAATGTATTCGTTTTTAAGATTTCTTTTTCAGGTATTGTCTAATGTATTCGTTGTTTGTTATTACACTATTTTCACTGAAAAAAATACAAAAATATTTGAGATGACTTTATTCATGTTATTTGAAAAGTTGATATAACATGGTTGGTACATATATAGAAACTCAAGAAATGATCAAACACCACAGTTTCCACCTGGTCCTCCATATGAGAAAGACACTCCATTGGCTTGGGTGTAACCCCAATATGTAACCTTATAACAACTATAGATATCAGCATAACGTCTTAATTTTTTATCTTCAACATAAACTCTTTTGTAGTTGGAGTTTCTAATGACGACATTGTTAAAATGTGCCGTCTTTGTGTAATCTGCAACTGGAAAATGTCCATTTCCCATTGGAGGACTAATCCCATCGGAGGAAAAAATGTATTCCCTCCATATCTCACCAGAGAAGCTCCTTTCTGTAAGTGTGTAAATAATTCTTTGGGCCAGTAACCAATTACTTCATCACCTAATTTAACTGCCCAATTTCCGCTGAAGCCATCCTATTATTACATATGAAAGAAAATAAACTATTTCAACAAGCATCCCAAAGGCCAAATATGAAAAGATAATACAATAAAATATTTATAAATTCATCTTTTTGATAAGTTAGTAAACAAAATAAAATAAGAAATGTAATTGGTTTCGAATTGAACAAATGTAAAAATTAACAAAATTCCATAAGACAAGAAGCTAATATACTTTTTTAAAGCTTCTATGTAAACATGTGGGTCCACTAATCATATACATTTATGCATATATGATTAAAATAATACACTAAATTAATAATATAACTCTCCACATTAATAATTTATAAAGGTTTTACATTATATGTAAAAAAATTCTAAACTAGTTTCTTAAAATCAATTTAAAATATTTAAAAATGAGAAAGAGAAACCTACCTGAAAAATTTGTGTTTTCATCAAAAGGCTCAACTTGCCATAGATCGATGATCCCCAAAATCCTTTTCCAATTCTGAGGTTTCGACTTATAACAATAAAACCGGGACGTTGTGTGTTGTAACATCCTGTTTTATGAAAATTATCTTCCTAAAAAAATTACATATAATAATAATATTTGTTACGTAAATAAAATAATAAAAGCGTTGACAAAAAATATAGTAAAGGCAATCCAATTGTTTCGATCTTATTTTTATTTTAGGCTAGTTATCGTTCATATGTGAATAAACAATAACTAGAGTTTACTTACAGTCCAATATATTGTGAATCGTCTGACACTGTCACCATATAATCTTGGATGCACCTATACAAAATAAAATTTAAAAACATATTGTTATATATGCCTCTAAATTTGAAAATATAATCTTCGTATATCATATGAGTTATATGTTTAAATTCGCATAATTATCTATGAAATAAAATATAAAAAAATAGTAAGCAATTGATTGTATTAACTTACTGTCCAACCAGCTTGTATACTATTGAGTTCACCTGGAGGTCCATTCTCTATCCATATTTGACTTTTACTAAATTGATTATTTTGTAAATTTAAAGAATTAATACTTATTTCAGCTTCAGCTCCTCGATAGATACTTCCATCAAACATGGTCTCAATTGTTGCAAACTGCAAAAAAAAAGTTAATTATATCAACCAATTTTTTTATCGATACTATATACTTTTGAATGGATTATAATCAAAAATCTTCATTTTGCTTTTTTTTAAGTTTGCATATAACAATTCTGTTAATAAAATGTCTGGATTACTAAATATGACTTTGTATATCCTTTAAAAGAAGTGGAAGACCTACATGTTGACCGAAAAATTCGGCTGTGTTCAAGTGAAAGCTCTCAGATCCATTTTTATGTCTTAAAACTGGAACCGTTCCGTTTGGGCATTGCTCTTTTGTTTCATAGTTGTCGCTTCTTTTAGAATTCTCGTACGAGCTGAATGTTTCCTATATATATAATATGTATGGTCTCACAAGTAAGAAAACAAAAATAAGATTCCTAAAAATTGATGTTTTTCAAAGAAAAATAATATAAATATCCAAGTAATTTTTTAAGAGCCGTATCCGTTAGTACTTGAGATGTATATAGATTCACATGTCCAATTAGCGAAAATTAACTAAAACAGTAGTATAGCATATAGAAAACAGTAATACAACAAAATAAATAACAAAATAAAATAAAATAAAAATATACATTTTTCTAATCGGAGCAAATCTTGAATCTAAAATATTGTTTATGCATTATTACTATCTTACCTGAATTTTGTGATTTTTCAACAATGGATGTTGGAAAGCCGGTTGTTTGTATATCTCAACACAATCAAAATCCTGTAAATTTGTTCAAAACACAAATTATAGAAAATCTCTAAAATAAAAAAAATGAAATCTTTTAGAGGATAGAACAAACAAACAGAAGTTAGAGTCTCACATCAATACTTCCTTCTGCGCCTTGTGTATATAGCAGATAAATACATAGACCTAAAGCTATATGTAATGCCATTGATAAGTTATTCATAATTTCTCTCAAATTATACCTGCGATACTTTCTGTATGTATAAGCCAACTTGGGTCAACGACTGTTCAAATATTGCTATACGTTACTCGTGTTTTTCAAATCTTATCAAAAATATTGCATCCACATAAATTTTGGTCAACATTTTGAACATTCCAAAGAAGAGAAGATTTTTTTTGATAACTGGTTTATTATCCTATTATAAATTATTTGAATTCTTACATTGACAATTTTATAATGAATAAATTTACTGTTTATGAGTTTCCAAATCAAACGGTTATATATGCATGTTGAATATCTGCTACAAACTTGTCTCTATTAACCTATATAAATGAGAATAAATCACATTTGAATTAGAAGTCAAATTTCCTATTATAAAAATGAACATTTGATCAATCATAGACTATCAAAAAAGAAATTAAAGATCAAATTTTCTGATATATCCATATTATAACTATTCTCATTTCTTGACACAGAAGAAAAAACAATTCTCACTTTTTCTTACTATCCACAACTAATAATTCAAATATAATTAACACTCTTAACTTTGATGAATTAAATAAAATAAAATATATCACTTCTTTAAATAATAATAAATATATTGACAACATTAAAGAAAAAATTACATGTAATTAATTTTTATGATTTTCCGTCATTGTAATTTATTTATTTTCTTAAGATTGTTCATTTGTTTATCAATATACAGTTTTTGTTATATACAAAAAAATTGAAAACAATTAAACTAAAAATATTCTTAATATGCATAAGACAATATATTCTTTCTTTACTTTCACATATATTCTGAATTCAGTTTAAAAAATCATTATATAATTTGATATAAATATCTAAAATTTCTAAAAAATATTATTATTAAATCATTCAAGCTTCATTATTTTTCTTAATCTAATATTGCTTAAGTGGAAAACAAATTTCATGAATTTTTTATATATAGCTATGTTTTTAGGTGGAGAAATTCAAACTAATATAAATTAAATACAAATTTAAGTTCATGATAATTTAGGTGTTGATTGGTTTTATGTTGCTACCCGCAAACATAGTGTTTGGATACGAAACTGAATACGAAAAAAACCTAAAATTGTGTCTCAAACATATATGTCTAAAAAATTTTCTTTAAAAATATAAATTTTTCAATGATTTACCTTTGCTAATACAATGATTTACCTTTGCTACACGATCTGTCCTTATATGTTTAATTTAAATATACATATATATAATAACATTGGCATTTAAATACATTATATTATTTTAAGTCATTAAAATAAATAACAGTTATGACACGACAGTTACCTCCGTTGGGAACAGATTCTGATCCCGCCAATGTTATCTCTACGTGTCCGATACTGATTGGTTGTAGAGATATTCTTCATCTACATCAGATATCCTCCCAACCGTAAGATGAAAATCCGACGGACCAAAAAAAACCTTATCTCTCCAGCTTCAGATCCTGTATAAATTCAAAGAAACAAATAAGCAAAGACACACACACAGAAGAAGAAGAAGAAGTGAAAAAAAGCAAATGAAGAAGACGAAGTTCGGAGAGATTTTGCTGGCCGGAGATCACGATTGAGTTTTAGTAGGTTCGGAATAGCTCGACGAAGCCACAATGGAGCTTCCATTACTCTCTTACACCAACTCAGCCTCGTTTTCGCGGACAGGCTTATGCTCTTCTTCTTCTTCCTCCTCAACTGGTATTAGTGACTTCCCGGAGAGAAGGAGCCTGAGATTGAGATTAAACGGTGGAGAAAAGTCCCGAAGCGTTAAAGCTTCCGCTGGACGAAGCAGCGAAGGGATTGATAAGACAGACGGCGTAAGCGGCGGCGGAGGAGGAGGAGGAGGAACAAGACAATTCGCCGGTCCTGCCATGGAGGTTACTACATTTGATCGTGGCTTTGCTAACTCCACCACCGTTGATTTTCCGATCTGGGACAAAATCGGCGCCGTCGTTCGACTTACTTACGGAATCGGTGGGTAGATTTACGAAACGATTTCTTCATTAATTCAAAATTACGGGCTAACGAAATTCTTCTGTGATTAATGTGTAACTTGAAATTTTTTAACACTGTGTATTATTCATTTGGAGATTTGTGGTTTGGATCAACATTTAAATGTGTGTTTGGGTCATTAGGAATATATGGAGCAATGGCTGTAGCAGGAAGAATCATATGTTCAGTGACTGGAATTGACTCATCTGGTGGATTTGATCCTTCTCTTGATGCACTTCTGGCCGGAATTGGCTATGCAACACCACCGATCATGGCTCTTCTCTTCATACTCGATGTGAGCATTAATTAACTTGTTTTGATTCTTCTAATGTTGTTAGGATTTGTTTTGAAAGAAATCTCTTGTCTTTCTGAGTTCAGGATGAAGTTGTGAAACTATCACCGCATGCTCGAGCCATCAGAGATGTGGAAGATGCGGAACTAAGAAGCTTTTTCTTCGGAATGTCACCATGGCAGGTGAAAATTTTGAGCTTTTCTTGGTTTTCAAACGTTTTTAATCTTTTGAGTCTTGGTTTTGAGTTCTCAGTTTCTGGTTATGTTCTCCAGTTTATACTCATCGTTGTGGCCAGTTCGATAGGAGAAGAGCTCTTTTACCGTGTTGCTGTACAGGTCCGGTTTCATTAAACTTAGCCTAGTAGAATCATTGACCACTTTCATTGAGTTATTGCTGATTAACAATCTCTGATACTCACAGGGTGCTCTGTCCGATATGTTCTTGAGAGGAACACAACTGATGACAGATTCTAGAGGCATGGCATCTCTGGTAAAATTAAATCTCTCCTTCACACTCTTCTACATGTAGTTCTTTCATATAAAATTCTTCATATATTTCATATATTGTTTGTTGTTGTTGTTGTTTACCTCTAGACCGGAGTCTTGCCTCCATTTGTCCCATTTGCTCAAGCATTTGCAGCTGTGATCACCGCGACTCTCACGGGCTCCCTCTACTTTCTTGCTGCTTCTCCAAAAGGTTAGGATTCGATCTCTTACTTTTCTAGTTTCTTAGTTGATTATGTTTTTTCTCATTCTCGTTTTCATCTTCAGACCCGACATACATTGTTGCCCCGGTTCTAAGGTCGCGCCGCGATGATTTTAAGAAGCTTTTGTCAGGTACTAGCTCTTTCTGATCTTTTATGTTCTTTCTTCCTCGGATCATAGATAAGATTTGAAAGATGGAACTTTAAAATAGCTTGGAGAACGGGAAAATGTAAAACCGGTCTGGTACAACAGAAAAATCCGGCTTGGTTTTGACATCTGTCATTGATTTGTGCAGCTTGGTACGAGAAGAGACAGATGAAGAAGATTTACTCTCCCCTCCTCGAAGGACTCTTAGCACTCTACCTCGGTATTGAATGGGTTCAGGTAAATTACCCGGTTCCGGTTTAGTATGCAATAATCTGTACCAAAAATCAACACTTTGATAAAATTTTAAATATCACCTGCCTGATTAATTTCACTTGTTTTCTTTAAAAAATATCAGACGGACAATATTTTAGCACCAATGATGACGCATGGTATATACTCGGCGGTAATATTAGGGCACGGACTGTGGAAAATTCACGATCACCGGAGAAGATTACGTCGGAGAATCGAACGGATTAAATCGGAGACCACTGATGAACAATTTTAAATCATCCCTAGATCTTAATTGGTTGGGGATGGATTTATATGTATTTTTTTGGTATGGGGTCGTATAGTAATTAGAGAAATTAGGTAGGACCTCTACCATAAAATTTAGACCGCTGCTGCATTATACAGTAGACAACTTACATACAGTATATGTATATACATAAGCTTTGTATTTGTTCCGAGTTGTGAGGTTTAATTACAATAAAGCTTAAGTCTCTCTTAAACTCTCTTACTCTCCTTGACTCATATTTGTTTTGAATGACAAAAGCAAGAAATCAGAAGTGAAACTGAAGAACAGAACAAGATTGTAAGAACATTTCAAAGAGTTTTAACGATTTCAGTTTCAAACTCTTTATTTGGAGGCCTAATGTCGCCTGTATATGTATCACGAAATCACTATAAACACTCTTTATAAGTCGACAAAAAAAAAAATCACTCTTTATAAAGAGCTTTTTCTTTATTTTTCGAGCTGGACATCATATTCCACTGAGTCAGAAAAAACAAAAAAAGCATGAAACCCTCTTGTTCGTATAGAGTGTTTCGAATACCTTTAGTCACGGAATGTTTAGGGTTAAGATACAAACGTTGAGATATATTACCCGCTCGAGACCCGAGTATAGATTAATTACGTATACAAATATTTCTCCTTTTTTTGTCGAATATCTATCCTATCCATGTTCATTACTTCTAACTAAAGGTTTTCGAATAAACTTTAACAAAATGAAGAGCTTTTCGAATTAAAAAAAAGTTACATGAGAAGAACGGATGTAATTAATCAATAAGATTGGTCTAAGCCTCTAATTAAGTAGTAATATAATTACAAAAGGAAGGGAAAAGGATAAACTAAATAATGACTTCAACTGCTTGATTATGTCAATTTTTATATGTCAACTGGTTATGTCTTCTTAATACTTTCAAAACTTTAATTAATTTCAGAAAACGACAAAACAAGGCGTGTAGTCGGCAGAATCATGTGGAGGAGAAAACCTTATTATATATATAGATCGGGTAAGGACAACAAAATATTTTCTTTGACGTCCAACTTTGCACGTAACGAGCAAAAAAAAGAGTTTTTTTTTTCTGTTTAAACCAAAAATGTGTTTAGCTTTCGCTTAAAATTTATTACAATGTTCTTATGAAACACTACTTATAAAAATAAAATTTTCTTTAAAAAATTATTTTTTAATATATATAATATTTGTTATATATGTATTTTTCATTAATTAGAGGTATTGTTTTCGAATCTTATAAAATGATCTTTCTTGCAGAGTGTAATAGCAATATTTTCACAAATTCCGTCATACTGTTGCTCAAGAAACTCAAGCATATTGCAAACTGCGACCTCCATCATGGTCTTATTTATCGGGGAGTACTATATAGAATATAACATTGACATCCTTATCTTAAAACAAACAAAAATTTAATATGTTTGTGTTAATACTATAAGTTTATATATAGTTCAAGGTTGTTTGTGTAACGTACAATTATATATTAGTTAGCATAGTTACATCAAAGACAAACGATAACGGGAATATCTGGTTGTATGTAGTTGTTTGGTATGAACTCTAACAAAACACATCTTTTTTTTATTGACAGTATTTTTGGTTTAACATAAAATGAGGAGAAGATTCCAAAAATGTCAGTAGCTTGCGTCTGTGGATTTTATTAAACTAATAATTGTTCACATTACGGTCTTATGGCTCTTATTCTATATTTCTCTTATCACCAGACCAATTTATATAGAAGTTAATGCATATTCTGTAAGGAAAAAATTAAGTATGTATTGAATGGTTTAAACTAACGAATATATATCTATACACGCGAATAATTAACGGTAATATCATTTTGGGTATTGTTATTACTTTACACATAGTTCCGATCGTGTTTAAACTAGTTTATATGAGACCATCTAAATTGATTAACTAAATTATTTCAATCTATCATATTCGAGTTTTGACTATGATGTTAGGTTTGAATGAAATACTTTACATACTATCAGTTTTCAAATTTATATATATATTTCAATCGATGATATGTATTGTTTTATTGGTTGAGATTATTGTCAGTTTTTACATGACACAACTTGAATCTGTACGTAGTTTTGTGTGGTAATTAATCTCAAATTCAATCTAAATGCCAAACACACAAACATTTGGTCAGATGACACACTTGCACCTTTGCTTAAAGTAAGGTGGCCATCTGTATACGGGCATATTTTAACAGTAATATAATTTATATTACTAATATATATGATCCGCATGTATTTTTTAATTATATTGTCTGTCGCAAAGGGCCAATTAAAGACCAACACAAAGTACTTACAGACTGTTCAATAATATCACGAAAATTTAATATTAGAAGTAGGCCTCCGTAAAAATAACTAAAATCCAAATCCGACTTAAAATATATGATTTCGATCAAGTTTGGTTCTATAAAAATATCTGAATAAGACTCAAAGTTAGGTATTTTGAGTATCAATCACCAAAATCCAAACTAGTACCTGAAAAAAATCCAGAATTAATATCTTTTTTATTTAATTTCTGGTTATTCATATATTTTTGAATATTTTCAGGAAGTTTGTATAGTTTTTATACCAGAATTTTTGGTTAATTGAATACATTTGAATAATTTTGGATATTTTTGGATAGACTTTTATCAGAATTTTAAGATAATTCGGATACTTTCGAGTATTTTCATATACTTGAAGGTTTTTTCAGATTTTTAGATACTTTTGGAAATTGTATAAAACTTGGTCCGAACCGATTCCGATCCAAAATTTAAAAGTACTCCAACGAAACTTATGAGTTGTATCCGAAAATCTGAAAATCCAAAAAAATCTTATGAGAACTCGAACGCGAAGACCTAATTAGATGCTAGATTTATTAATTTATATATATAGAAATAGTGATATAAATAAATTAAATATAAAGTCAATTAACTCATGTATTGGATTAGCGATTGGTGGAACCATATATGATTATAAAATTAGTTGATCATTGTTAGTAAAATTGGTAGAGCAGAATTTATAATTAACAATGCTAATTATTAATTAATGGTCGGCTTTATTTTTTTATTAAAATGAATCCATCGCTACATTAGCACAAGAAGCGGTCACACGTCGTCCGCCGTTCCAAGTATATTCCTTTCCATTTAAATTCGTTTTTTTTCTTAAATAGATTTTCTTCAAATAAACTTTCGCGTTATGCCTTTCATAATTTTTTTTAATTACTAAACCATCCTATTATTTAGGAAGATATATATTGTAAATTTTTAAACAATGCTTTTTAGAATATATCTACACTAGCAACTTTGTCTATAATTGTTCCGGCTTCTGTTTTTGTGATTTTCCTTCGAAAACTATTGTATTTTTTTACCTCTAATTTGTAATTTTTTTCCATTTTGGTAATAAAATTAACAATTAAAACCAAAAAAATATCTACACCAGCTTTTTGTCATCTAATAATGGTTGCAACTGGAACCCTAATTAAGCCATATAGGTGATGGATAAATAAATAAATAAAAAACTGCTGAAAATGGAGTAATTAGATGATACTAAATATTCTGACCTCTATTTGGTCTTTCATTATATCAATTGATGGGGTTTATCTTTGTTCACGGTTGATTTGTTTATTTTTCCAAAATTTTAGAAGATTTGCGAACTGGTTTAATCACTAGGAGTTGGTTCTTTCAAGTTTTATTGTTATTCGAAAATTAAATTTTCAATAAAATAATATTTAAAATTATATTGATCAAGCTCATTTAACTATACAGTTTTATCAGAAAAAAGCTTCCATAAAATCAAATTTAGAAGTAGTCAGCTTGATAATGTAGGTGAAAATAACCAAATTAATTTATGTGGTTTTAAGTTTTTTATTATATTCGAATAACCTAAACCGAATAAAAGAAATAAGTAGAGTGTAAATTGTTTGCTAAGTTTAAGTGAAGATCTATTTGGAGAAAAGGCTACAATCAAAGTAGGTTTAAAACTATACCGAAACAAACCAAACAAGATATAATCTCGGTTTAGATTGATGTGTTTGACCAATCAAATTATTGTTACAACCAAAAAAGGGCAAGCTACCAAACATCATAAGAGCGTGGAATCACGCGCCGCTGCGCATCCGTCTCTTGACCGCATGGATCTCCGCGTTGCTTCTTGATTGTTTAATGTTTCTCCTCTTTATTTAAACTACTAATAATCAAAATAATAAAGAACTTCAAGATGATGTTAACCATAGTTAATCGTTGACAAAGACAAAAAAACCATAGTTAATTGGTCAACTTTGTTAACTAACTATAGTTTACAATTGAAACTAATCTCATCCATTTCGTATTTGATGCTCCAAATAATACTATATTACAAAATGAGATACTAAGTTTTCCTACGCGTTACAATATAAGGACATATAGTTTGAATGATAAACGCCGCTAGCAAACGTTTACAATTTTAAAATTTAGGCCTATTAATTTGTATGAAAGTGGATGCTATCATGTTTTTAAATGCTATGTATGAATCAGAATTAATCGGATTTATAAAAAAAAATCAGAATTAATTGGGCGTTAAATACACTGTACAGTATATGGAACATTTAATACATCTTGGTAATAAAAACATGAGAACAGTTAATGCTTTCTTTGTCTTAAATATTGTACAGTTATTCACTTATTTATGTTATTAACTTTTCATTAGTTATGACTTTTTTATCAAATCATTAATTTATGACTTTATGTTAATATCCACCGATAAAATGTCTTGATTTTTACTTAGAAGCCCCAGTCTCAACTTTTATTGGTGACATTGGAAAACAGTGTAACTAATCGATATAAAAAAAAACACATGAAACAAGATCAAACAAATTATATATTTTCCACATTCTTGGGATCTCGACATTGTGTCCAGTGCTTTATTATGCGAGAAGACACATACTAGTACAATTGTAGATTCTTCAATAACATATACATTTAACAAAATCTAGAACCGCATTAACGTCTTTGTAAAATACTCGACAATATAATAAGAGAATTATGAGTAACTTCGACTCGAATTTGATTAATTTATACATCTACTACACTTACATACACATAGCATAAAACCTTAATTATAATAATAATAATTGTCTCTTTGGGGCCATTGGGTCTAGAGAGAAGACTTGGCCTTCTACTTCTTCTTCCCCTTTCTCTACTTCATAAATATTTCATTTCTCAGGTTTCTATATATTTTCTTCTCTGCTTTTTATAATTTTTCTGTTTGTCTGCTATCTCTTCCATTAAATCTAAACCTAAATCATTAGAATCCCTAATTACGTTTTAAAAATCCCTATTTCGCTCTTTAAATATATTTTGTTATTTTTTCTCTGTTTGATATTAGCATGGCTGGTCTCGATCTAGGCACAACCTCTCGCTACGTCCACAACGTTGACGGCGGCGGTGCCGGCCAGTTCTCCACCGAAAACCGCCACGAAGATGACGGTGGCGCTGGAGGAAACCACCATTTTAACAATAACCATCATCAAGGTTTAGATTTAATAGCTTCTAATGACAACTCTGGACTAGGCGGCGGAGGAGGAGGAGGAAGCGGTGACCTCGTTATGCGGCGGCCACGTGGCCGTCCAGCTGGATCGAAGAACAAACCGAAACCTCCGGTTATCGTCACGAGAGAGAGCGCAAACACTCTTAGGGCTCACATTCTCGAAGTCGGAAGTGGCTGCGACGTTTTCGAGTGCATCTCCACTTATGCGCGGCGGAGACAGCGCGGGATTTGCGTTTTGTCCGGAACCGGAACCGTCACTAACGTCAGCATCCGTCAGCCGACGGCGGTCGGAGCTGTTGTGACTTTGCGAGGCACTTTCGAGATTCTTTCCCTCTCTGGATCTTTTCTTCCGCCGCCTGCTCCTCCAGGAGCGACGAGCTTGACGATATTCCTCGCCGGAGCTCAGGGACAGGTCGTCGGCGGTAACGTTGTTGGAGAATTGACTGCGGCGGGGCCGGTGATGGTCATGGCGGCCTCTTTTACGAACGTGGCTTACGAAAGGTTGCCTTTGGACGAGCATGAGGAGCAGTTACAGGTCCAAAGCGGCGGCGGAGGAAATATGTACTCGGAAGCCACCGGCGGTGGCGGGGGCTTGCCGTTCTTCAATTTACCAATGAGTTTGCCTCATATAGGAGTTGAAAATTGGCCGGGGAATTCCGCCGGCGCCGGTAGGGCTCCGTTTTAGCTACTGTTTTAAAAAACTTTAATTTGTTTTTCCTCTTTTTTTTCACAATTTATGGAATTATGATTTTTTGTTTTTTTCTTTTAAACAATTGTTCATGTATTGACCCCTCAGTACATGTTTATTAGTTTTTACTTAGGTTACTGATTTATCTTTTAAAGTTTCTAAAATTATATTCGACTTAATTATTAATATATTGAATAGCTCATATATAGAATCGTTTTATAGATGTGGTTATTTAATTTTCTGTTTATTGTTTATCCCATATAATGCTTCGAGTTCTCTGATTTTATACGATACTAAATTAAAAATTCACATTATTTCCTTTGTAGCACATTAACACTCAACGGGTTTAAGGTCAAAACCTTGTATACAATACATATCAAATAACGACAAATTCTAACGCACATTTTTATTAATTAAGTTGACTAACACATACACTGATACACACACTGCTTTATCTTAGATTTTCACTCGTAATGTTTATTAGAACAATATTATAACCAAAATCACGAACATAGGAAGAAACTTAAAGAAATAACAGAAATTGATCTAAAATAATGTATTGTAACCCTCAAACCTAAGTTGCTGGCTTGGAAATGATAAACATATTGTAGCAATAGATATCAATGAATCAATATATACCAATGTATTAAAGATAGATATTACAAATTCAAAAGGAAAATAATTAACAATCATTTAACTCGCTAGGTTTTATTTTTCCAAACACATGACTGAATAAATATTCTGCCTTTTTCAAAGTTTGAGGTCACCAACATGTATATAAAAAAATAATAAATGACGGGGAAATAGTAAACGACAAAGAAGATTAAAGTAATACTAGTAAAATACGAAGGAAAGTGCAAGTGGAGTGCTAATTAAGAAATTAAATTATTAATCTGACCAATTCAATTCCAATCATGCCCTTAATTGCTCAACCCATTTGATGCTGCTAAGCTGTCACACACGCAATTATCTAAAGCAAAGTAGCCGAAAATGTTCATCAGAACAATTAGTATTCATTAACAATCATATAACATTATTTATCTCGAATTATAATATTGCTCATAGCTTGGAGTAAACATAATATCAATAAAATACTGTTTCATCGATTAAAATCAACACGATTATGGAATCTAAACTTAATATTGTGCTCACTTGCTGTGATTGTAAACTAAAAGTATAAAACAATAAAAGATACTGTCTTTCTTTATTTATTTTACTTCGGTATTTCTATATCAAAAAGTTATAAGATTTCAGCTTGTAACTAATATCTATAATTCTGAAACAAAACTTTGACAATGTTATTGATGGTAACGCTTAAAAAAGTAAAACACTATCTTATAACTGGTTAGAACTTCACAATGAAATTATCTTGTCGGGACATAAACTTGTCTATAGTATTTCAACAATATACTGTAGTTATCTTTTTATTATTATTATTAACAATATACTTATCTACATACGAAAAGTGTTGATTTAAAAGTATATAAATGTGGGTAAAGAAGAGACAGCCATGATTTTTACCAAGTACCACGGATCCTTGTTCATTCTTCACTGGATTTTGTATCTAGCTAACTTTTTCAAAAATATTGATATTATTAAGAACATAAGTATTCCAAAACAAGCTAATCAATCTTTCTTTATATAAAGTCCATAAAGTTGCAAAAGATTACTTGCTAATTATAGTTTCATATACATAATAATCATTAGTAAAAACATTGATCAAACTCACATCCGAATGTTTGACCGCTAATATTTCTTTGGTCGTTTAAATAATGTAATGGCTACTAATTATCTTATTAAGCTATATTAGATTGTCACAGTATCGCTTACCAGTTAACAAAGTGTCTTTCATATTTTTTTTTTTAATATTCGTTACTCTGAGGACTAAAACCAAGTTATAAACAAAACTTAGAACTTTGAAGAGAATAGTTTTTGTTGGTTCATCGTTATCTTATTCAAAACTAATAATGGGCCAGCTTTAAGGCCAACATTTGTAGCAAATATTCAATGGACCTTCTCCTTATAGCACAATTAATTTAAATATAGCAGTCTATTGCTCGCAAAATATTTCGATTTAAACAAATCGAACCAATCAGATCCAAACTTAGCAGAATATATCTCAAATTTTGAATAGAAGTAGTTGTATTTCTCTAGATCAACCGTTAAGCGTTAATATAAAAGTTCTTTTGGACCTTTAGTAACTTGGTATCATTACTAATCACAATATACACGTTAATGCCAGAAAACAAGTTTTGTAATTTCATTTTTCCTTAACTACATGGCTCATATTTCCACTAAATCCACGTAGATCTATATCATTCTCTAGCAATCTTGAGCATAGAACTCAATGACCTCTACGACATCCATATCCGAAAATGTAGAGGCATCATTACGAAGAAGCCACAACAAGTGTTCGAACAAGATCGAGTCGACATGATCAAGCCATACAACTCTACCGGTCCGGTTTAACCGGTTCTTGGTACGATCCTTAACCGAATCAATCAAGATTCTAAACGGTGTCTCTTCGAGTACGTACGGTTCGACCATGAACTCCTTCTTCTCCTTCCCTACAACCACCCTTATGACTTTATCCTCCATTTCCTCGTCCGTCAGATTCCCGTATGCAAACCGCCGCGAATCAGCCGAGGATAGACGACGGAGTTTCATTACAGGAGCAATCAAGCAACCCATCAGAGACAAGAATCAGAGTTATCAAGAGATAATTCAATAAGAAGAGAAAAGAGTTTATAAAACAATATGAACACGAATGAATGGTTATAGATTAGACGCGGTTCCATTTATACAATAACCTTACAAAGACAGGTTTTTGACGGTAAGCTTTGATATGTGGCGAACTATGGTTGGTTAGTATTGCTGCGACGTTATATGTCAAGAGTTCGACGGCCCACCCACAGGCTAGACTTTCTTCCTCCATCCACATGTTTTTAGTAAGAAAACGATTTTACTCGTATATATGATAATTATGTAGCTACGTACCAATAAAAAGATATTTTCTAACTAATTCTTCACATCTACGCAAACTTGGCATTTATAACTTCTAACCAGAAAGTATTCATCTTGAACGAAAATAAATATAATCGTTATACTTTTGTTACGACGTACTAATATGATTTTCTGAATTCACAATCGCTTTTTACAGCTACAGAAAGTTCAAACCAACTTAACATAAACACTCACATAAATCTAAAGCACGAAACCTAGTGGTATAGATGTTGTATATGCATAACTAAGTATTATTTTAGAAATAAAATTAATCTAAGAAAATTAATTCAAATTCTTTTTATTTGAAAAGACATAAAAGCATATATATATTTTCATACAGGCAAACTAAACCGCTAATTTAATATAGCTAGCTAGTTTTAGATCTGTCCCGGCGGGTAAGCAGCGCCGGTGGCTCGGCTAGGATAGGTAGAGTGTCCGGGAAGATGGTGGCCGTGAACCTGAGCGTCCGCTGCATGCTCAGCCTTGGATTGGTGGAGCTCGGCCTTGGCCTGCGCCTCCTTAGACTTCTCTCGCTCTTTAGCCATCTTCTTCTCTTCTGGAGTCCTCGCCATCGTCTTCTCCGCATGACCTTCTGCCTTTGCGCTGCCGATGTTAAGCTTCTCCTTGGCCGTGCTGGCCATATCGCTGATCTTTTCCTTCGCCGAATGCATCTTCTTCGTCTTCGTCTTCTTTTTCTTCTTTTTAAACTAACCTTTTTTTCCTTTGCTTTGGTTTATGCCCATCCGGACACCGATCTAATTTAACTATCGCGTACGATTAGTCGAGGAAGTGGGTTATCGCCACGTCTATTACGGATATAACGTGTCAGGAGCTACGCATACGTACGTGGATTGCGTGTGTGCGTAAACACATGCAAAAGCTATCTACACGACAATATTTTACTGATTTTGCGTTTTACAATATCTTATCTCTTAAAGCCCTCAAGGAGGGGTGACAAAAAGAAAAAAAGAAACTCTCAATGAGGAATCCAAACCTTTAATCAGTTTACCAAAGAAAGAGACGAAACCGGTGTTGAATAATGTTGGAGGTAGATTTCGCCCGTCATAATCCGACCTGATTTAAGGTCCAAGATCCACGAAAGATCCGCCTGTCATTAAACTGTCTATTGATCACCTAATTCAGAAATGGCGCGAACAGCGAGGGATCCACCGACCAGTTCATTGTAGTTTGGTTCTGACCAACATTAAATGATAGATACGCGCAGTAGGTGGAGGAGTGCAGAGAATTCACCTACCGAAGTTATGATTGTCTAATTCGTAGATGCCGACCTGCCAAGCGGCTCGAGCGTGCCATCACGCGCCCATCAAAACCGATCTAATAGTTACATTATAATAAATGACAGGAAGACACGTGCAAAGCAGATAGACTCATGATCACCTACGGCGCTACCAGCGGCGACCTATGAAAGGCTAGGTCGGAAAAACTTATAAATAAGAGATTTTATTTGATAGAGAGGGATCCAAATTTTAGGAGAAAGAAACTATAGAGAAGTTACACTTTGTATCTTGAATCTCTGTTGAAATCAATAAAATCACTACTTATTAAACACTGAAACCTTCGAATCATTTTGTACCGATCTCCACAAAGAAATAATATCCGGATCCATTGTAAATAATCGATGTGAAAATTGAACTATATATCTTAATATTGTTTTCATGATTTTGATTTTTTTTAATTCAAAAAATCAAATCACAAGTTGCACCGAACTGAAATAGGCAAAAACAAAAAACAACAAATGATTGGAATATATTTTCTTTTATACCTAGCCACTTTTTTTTACTTGGATAACGGTTATTCATGAAAATATGAAAAGCCAAAAATTAAACCAAAACTGAATCAAACTTCAGATTGAACATAACAACCAAATCAACTAACACCAAGTCTGGCTTGTGCTATGTTTTTCTCTTTTGCTACGTGAGAAAATATTGACGTCATTTAGCTAGAACAATCTTCGGATTTGCGATGCAGTTCCGTAACTTGTTAAATCTACGGTCACCATACAAGCCAGCTTGCTCCAATTTTTTTATTTTTCTTCTTTTGCATCTCTTTCAGAGACCTAGCTTCAATCTTGTTACAGGAAAGAGATGATTACGCACTTGAACAAGCCATGTGAGATGAGTAGAAGCAACAAAGCCGTACAAATCAGACTTCATGTGAGTGTAGCTCTCCCAGTTCCCAATAACTTGTAATGGCTCAGCATACAGTAACTAGCAATTAAATATTGCAAAGACAAAAGCTTTAAGATAACTGCAAGAGGAGCTTAGTTTATAAACACCAAATGCTGACTCATCGCAGCTTAATCATGTATAAACAATGGTGGGTTGGCATGTGAAACGCGATGGATTTTGTTGGGTTACTTGCATATTTTACAAAGGAACCACTTTCCGGTACTTAGTCTTTGTTGGTATCAGCATCAGAGTTCCCATATACAGCAGCGAAGTAGTAGCTCACAGTCTTAGGCGTTATGCCAGGGAATCTGTAGGAGCTATCCGGTTGCAAATCAATCTTAACAAATGGCCATTGCAATGCCTGTGCGGCTGCACACTCTTCCCATCCATCCCCGATCGCACAGAATCTGAAATTCGGATGGTTGAAACGCTCCTTGATCCATTTGAAACATTGGAGCTTCCCCACATCTATGGAACTGTATACTGAGAAAAGGGAAAGAGTTTATAATGCAGTTCGCTTCTACATAGAACAAATGCATGGAAGAGTCTCAGAGTACGAACATCTGTGTGAACCTGAACCTAAGCTATCCCATTTAAGAAAGAGGTGTCTCCAAGCTTACCATTTTCATGTCTTATGAACGTATCTAGCCGGAAAAGCAGGCACTTCACAAGGCTTGGTATTAGTGCTCCGGAAGTCACTAGAATATGTATATCATGAGAGCTTTGATCTATTGCACTTGTTCCATCACCAGTCACTTCTTTCACACCTGAACACTGCTCCAAGAAGGCCCTTGCTGCAATTAAAACAAAACCATACTGAGCAATTAGACGTGCTTAAAGAAAGAAAGTACAAGAAGCAGATCTATATTTACCCGAAGAAAGCCACTGGTCTGTGTATTCATCAGTTACATTATACAACTCGTCCAACACACTCATAGTTTCTCTGTCAATGATTGGACATAAACCCTGCAATGATAAAGAGAGGAGATTTGCGCTCAAGTCATATAACATCAGCAACAAATAACAAATGAAAGGTATCAGTACCTTTTCGTATTTGTGTGCAACTGCTCGATGCCTATACGCGAGCTTCCTCTTGTTCAAGTCATCGGTAGGAGTAGTAAAGTCGTCTTGTTTGAAGTCATACAGAGAAACATCCTTGCCATCATCGTACTGCCTCAAGGAATCAATAAATGGCTCATTGCAATCCTCAATCTGCAAAAATCACAAGACTGATGTTTTGTAGGTGACAGATTTTACGAGGGCATCTCATATTCTCAATTGTGAACTTATCGTTGGAAAAAAAAGACGTACTTGCTCGTAAAAGAAACAATCATCACAGATCTTCAGTATGTGTTTCTCCCACATCTCTCCAATCTCCACACCTCTTTTAACATCTTTAGAGCCATTAAAAGACTCAGCATAGGTCCCATTTAACAGAGATCTAAGTAAGATAAGAGTCTCGTCCATGTCCCATATATATACATTCACTGGTCCACCATCAGAAACCAAAGTTCCAAGCTTTTGCGATGTATTATCAGTCATAATCTCCCCTCGTCCCTGAATATAAGACTTTAAAACCAGAGATCACTCATTCATCAAATGACAGAAAGATCCAGAAGATGCGACGAAATTCAGAGTCGATGAGAAACTAATTCACGGTACCTACATTGGCTACGACTTCTGGGTCAATGGTAGTTCATTAATGAAACAATCAGGAGTTAGTTGATTGAAAGAAAAATCCGATAAATTCCCAAAGAGAAAACATTTCAACAGACCTAGTAAACTTCGATTAACGATTCTAGGTTAAGTTAATTTTTAAAAATTCGAGCTTTCAGCTCGAATGAGGATCGGTGTCGGATAACATGAAGTTCACAATTCAAAAGAACCGCGAGGATAACAATACCTGTCGATAAGATGAGCAAGATCGAGCTCCGGAGCTAAGTGACGATGATGTGTGTGTTTTCTCGATTACAGACGAAGGGTAAAAGGGGGCGCGAAACGATATCGTTTAATATCATTTAGAGCCTTGACCCAATTAAAGGCCCATTTAAGAACAATATGGGCCCATACTGTTAGCTACTCAGACACACCACACCACCAGAAACTGGACAGAAACTTTTGTCTTTTTGTTTATTGGATGCCCTTCGCTCTTCTGGTCTCTTGTCTCCACCGAAGTTCGTTCTTCTCAGTTGAGAAATACAGCCATCGCCGATCAGTAAGTTCTCCTATACTTGCTTCTTTTAATTAAATCGGTAATTATTTATTCATCATTATCACCATTTCCTCTTGATCCTGGTTTGGTTTAACATTCATTTCGGGATTCAATGATCTTCACTCTTTCAATCTCTGTGGAATTTTGTTTATCTCTCCAGATTTTCGTATTATACATAGAAAGATAAAAGGGTTCTGTTATGGGTTGTACTGTGAGGGAGAAGCATGTTAGGCCAAACCGGAAGACCCGATCCGTGAAACCCGAATTCGATCCGTGTTGTTTGCTCGACAGGACAACTCTGTCGAGATCAATTGTCGAATCGAGTCTCAAACATCTCGTGTATCACCCGGGTCTTCTGGATTCGAGTGCAGACCCTAACCCTAGTGGCAATTTCGAGGAGAATGGTTGGGGTTACTGTTCGGAGGAGCAACTAGAGGATATATTGTTGAAACATTTGGAGTGTTTATATAGCGAAGCGATTTCGAAGCTTGTGACTTTGGGTTATGATGAGGATGTGGCCTTGAGAGCCATTTTGAGTAATGGGTACTGTTATGGTGGGATGGATGTTTTGACGAACATTCTGCATAATTCGTTGGCGTATCTTAATAGCAGCACAGGTGAAGGTAGTAACGGGAACAATGACGATCAATCAGAGACTGTGTTCGCTGATTTGAGACAGTTGGAAGAGTATTCGCTTGCGGGCATGGTTTATTTGCTGCAACAAGTTAAACCTCATCTGAGTAAAGGTGATGCAATGTGGTGTTTGCTTATGAGTGAGCTCCATGTCGGTAAGGCTAGTACGATGGATATACCAAGTTCTGGAAAGGTGGATGGTGCTAATGTAGAAAGAGTTGGTGGTAGTAGTACTGTAAATGGTGTTGGTGCTATGGCGCCGGCATTGTGTAGATTTCATGTAGGTTGGGGTTTTGGGAATGGGAGAGGACCTGAGTTTTCCGACAATGGGTTTTCTTCGTACGGGGAAGAGTTGACATTGCAGAGAGAGATTGATTGTCCGAGGAGATTTAATCTCTCGCCGTCAATGAAGTCTTTGTTGAGAGAGAATGTTGCAGCGTTTGCTGCTGGGTTTCGTGCTAGTATGAAGCAGAAGAAGCAGATGCAAATGCAGTCTGAAACTAGTGGTAGTAGCTTGTCATGCGCAGCTGCTGCTGCTACACTTTCAGAGACGTGTGAGCAGCCACGTAATTCGGGAAGCGAAGAAAGTGTCAGTTCAGTTTTGGAAAAATTCCGAGATCTGAACCTTGATGACAGCGTTGATTCAGCACCTGGGGAGCTAAAGGATGATGCTTTAATAGGACTAATTCGTCAGGTTCAGGATCTCAAAAATCAAGTAAAGGAGAGGAAAGATTGGGCTCAGAAGAAGGCCATGCAAGCTGCTCAAAAGGTCAGCGATGAACTTGCCGAGCTTAAATCATTGAGGAGTGAGAGAGAAGAAACCCTACGGTTGAAAAAGGGGAAACAAACTCGTGAGGACACAACCATGAAAAGAATATCAGACATGGAAAATGATCTTAGAAAAGTGAGCACTCAAGTTAACAAAGCAAATGCGATAGCAAGGACACTTGAGAACGAAAATGCAGAAATCCGGGCGGAAATGGAAGCTTCCAAGTTAAGTGCATCAGAATCGCTCACAGCGTGCATGGAGGCATCGAAAAAGGAGAAAAAATGCTTGAAGAAACTTGTGTTGTGGGAGAAGCAGAAAAAGAAGTTGCAAGACGAGATTACAGCTGAGAAAGAAAAGATTAGGGCACTCAATATGGCTTTAGCACAGATCACCCAGGAAGAAAAAGAATACGAGGTACCAATAAATGCATTATATCTTTTACACACCCTGAAATCTTCTGGAGCTGCACAAGTTTTTGACATTACAACCTGTAGAGTAGTCCATTTAGTTAGGATTCAAGATATGTACCCTTCTCTTTCAGTGTGCGGTCCCATTATTATCTTGACAGAATCAGTGCTGAGTTGTTGAGACTGTTCCAAGGAATTATTACACCTCTTTATACTTTTCACAGGCCAGCTCTTTCTCTCTATGCTGCTAGATGGATCATATTTGCATACGAAGGTTGGTCTATTTTCATATTCTTTTCATCTTGTTAATATGTGTTTGCAGGCGAAATGGAGGCAGGAGCAGAAAGCAAAGGAGCTGTCGTTGGCTCAAGTGGAAGAAGAACAGCGGTCCAAGGAAGCAACCGAGGCTAGCAACAAGAGAAAGGTAGAAAGCCTGCGGTCAAAGATAGAAATAGACTTTCAGAGACACAAAGACGATCTCCAAAGACTGGAACAAGAGCTGTCTCGGCTCAACAAGGTCTCTGCCACTGACTTGAGCCTCCAATCCAATAACACCTCCCACACAAAGGGGAAATCAGACAAGTCGAAGGGAGAAGAAATGTCTAAGCTGCTTGAAGAGCTAAATAGGCTTGATGAGTCATATGAAAAAGAAGCAAAGAATGACCGGGAATGTCTAATATGCATGAAAGATGAGGTTTCAGTTGTGTTTCTCCCTTGTGCGCATCAAGTTGTCTGTGCAAGCTGCAGCGATAGCTTCATGGGGGGTGGCAAAGCGACCTGTCCTTGTTGCAGAGCTCCAGTTCAGCAGAGAATCCGTGTCTTTGGAGCGTCTTCTTAGTCAAAATACTTTTTTCACATCACAGCTTCTTTTGTTCAGGTATAATACTTTCCTTTTTTTAACTTAAAGCTTATGGAGCTCTCTGCTTCATATGGGTCTCTTTAAGTTTAACTGTGGCTTGAATCCGAGGGTTTTTGAATGTTAAGCATTTGCTCTTTGCATAAATATTTGTTTTGAGTTGTTGAAACAAGATGTTGCCTGGTTTATGATCTTCCCAGGAGTCACAATGTAAGTAAATAAAACTAAAGCTTCTCCACCCAAACCCTGAAACGCCTTCCTTTTTAACTGAGCATACCGTATTATATCAGTTCTTCATTTTCAGAGACTCAGAATAACGACTGAAAACATAATTTCTATGATATACAAATATCAAAAAAAGAAAAGAAAAAAACTCTGATCAAGTATTCGATTCTCAGAGCTAGTGAAAGCTTTAATCGAGTGTAAAAGAACAGAATCCAAATGATCTCTCAGTATCCAAGCTCCACCACTCATCATGTTATTGTTCCTCCATACAGCATGTATATTGCATTCGACACTTCCTGCTTACTCTTCACCGTCCACTTCAATTGTCTGATATCCTGTGGCTCGCCTCTTGAATCATCATGTTCACTATTACTCTCGTGCTCGGAGATTGACTCTGGACACGTATAACTTTTCAAAGATTGTCTTAGAGCCTCTTATGTTTCAAATAATCTATTTTTTATGAGCAACTGAACACTTAGGGTTTTGGAGTCCATTCCGATCAGTTCTTAGTCGAGAAATGCAAACAATTGACAGAAACATTGTTACGTGCAAAAACAGTTGGTTCATACATTTGGTGTTTGTACGGTACTTTCCTTGAAACACACGTCATGATTCATAAATATCGCATCTAATCAGTACACATATACATGTATATCAAAAGGTTTTCTCTATATAGTAACACGATTTACAGAGTTCCCAGATCACCATACTATTCAAAGCTTTATATAATAAACACACATTCCAATTAAGGAGCAAGCTGTGGCATAAGTTCAGCTAATCATTTACTGAATTGATGACACATATGTGGATCTGATATGTTTTCGTTACCATGATTGTCCCCATTAACAAATATCAAGTTTCATACTTTTTCCATTTTCAATTAGAATATCTTGGAAAGAATCTCTCTTCTTGACATTTTGATAGCCACGGATCAGACCGGACTAGACCGGGTACAGACCAATTGGCTAAAACCACGGAATTTCAAAATAATATTTTAATAATAATTAAAATACGCTTCAGAGTTCCCTATAAATAGTATTTTGGAAAAGAAAAAAAACATTGGACGTTGTGTTCTTCGGAGACTTGAGTCGCCGTCGGTGAATCCTCTTCCGTCATCCCATTCCTGTTACTTGGCGTCTACTGGTAAGCCTCATCTCCTTCCTTCTCCGTCTCTTCTGATTTCTGCGAGTTTCGGAAAACCTAGATCTATCCTAAATCCTAATCTTAGGGTTTCTAGCTTGTTCGATCATTCTGAAATTGTTTACCTGAGCTGATTATCTCCTTCTCTCAGCTTTTAATTTGTGGCAGTTGAGTGAGAATGGGAAGCAATGATTTGAGCACGTGGGTTTCGGACTAGTTGATTATTCTACTAGGCTATTCACAAACTGCTGTCGTCAAGTATCTAATTGCAACGGGTAAGCTTGGTGTTTCGTTTTTGGATCTTGAAAGCAAAAAGAAACAATTTTCTTTGGCTTGTGATTGATTGTTAGTTGACAAAAGTTGGGATTTTTCCGTTCTTTTCGTGCAGCCCAAAAGTCAAAATCAGCTGATGAGCTCGTGCTTAAGTTGGTGGATTACGGGTTTCCTTTGTCGGGCGATACTCGTGCTTTTGCAGAAATTTGTGCCAGAGCTCCCTGCAAAACTGTTGCTGTGAATGTGAGTACCTTAATGACTCTTTAAGTGTTTTTTTCTTTCTTATTAACGATTTTTATTGAGTCTATTGGCGCCGAAGAATGTATTAATTTTGTTTGGTTTATATATTGGTTTCTTTCAGCTTTAACAGCAACAGGAAGCAGAAGCAGAGGCAGCGATGCTGCTGGGGAAGCAGAAAACTTTTTCCCTTTTAGAGGCTGATTATGATGAAGATGAAGGCAATGTGAAGAAACGATCTGCTTTGGAATCCAGAAAGCCAGATAAAGGAAAAAAAGGTTTAGGAAGAAGATTGGGCAACCTGAAGAAGACGACGATGATGAGGCAAATTGCTTTCTATTCCATGACAGATACCTTTATTTTATTTTCTTTATGGTAGGATAGCTTCATATGTCTTCTAACGATGTGATACTCTTTCTGACTAAACAACAATGCAGGTGGGTATTGTTAGAGAGGACGAAAGGAATGTTAGGAGAAAAGTTTCCGAAGGCGAGGATGATGGCACTGAGGTATACCTCGCTAGTAGCTACCCAATAGGCTGTTTGCATTGTAGCTGTGTGTTGTTACGTGCGGTTAATTGTTATGTGCGGTTAATACCTGCTTTAATAATTGACATTCATTTCTATTTGGCACAGTCTGAAGAGGATATATTACGTGACCAAAGGGAGAGAGAAGAACTAGAGCAGCACCTAAGAGAACGTGATACTGCAAGGACAAAAAAGGTACGCCTTCTCTGTTTGTGCACCGAGAGTCCTGCTTTAGTACGTTCTCTGTTTTTGATTTTCATATGTCAGCTTGAAATCGTTGTTTTAGCCAACCAGCTGCTCAACCATATACAAGATGACCTAGTTTTGTCCTCTAACATTTAGTTAGAGAATGAAACTGCCAATTCTCTACACTAACCATCCTGTGTGCGTAGATCCTTTCTCTAGTCAAAGAAAACAGAGAAATTGATCCAAGTATTCGTTGGTATCTGATCTTTTTGTTGGTGACATGCCCCTTTCTTTTCTTTTTTGAGCAGCTAACAGAGCCAAAAATGTCAAAGAAAGAGCAAGGTACGACCTATTATATCTCATGCATGACATGTATAAGCATCTTTGTTTTAGATAACGAGTTACAAAAAAAAAAAAAATCTTCAGACTGGTCTCATTATAAAATCTTCAGCTGGTCTCATTAAGAATTTCTTAAATTGCATAACAGAAGAGGTTGTCCGAAGAGACAGTGCTGTAGAGAAGGGTGAACTGGAATCCTTAAGGTACTTATGGTGCTTCTCTTAATAACCGTTTCTTACCTTCATCTATGGTCTGTGATGATTTCATCTATCACCTTTTACAGTAACAGAGCATGATTGACAAAACAGTTATTAGTAAAGTATTTGTGTGTCAAATATTATTTCTGTAGCTGAATAGTAAATTTGCCAATTTGATTTCCTATTAAGAACTCTTGACATCGTCAAGTGTCTCCGCATTAACAATTCTTGATGGCGTCCTTATTGTTTGTAAATATCTCTTAACGGCTGTTTACTCATTCATTGTTATTGATTATGGTTTCATTCAGGAAATTCTCACGGCAAGAATATTTAAAGAAAAGGGAACAGAAGAAAATGGAAGAACTTAAGTACTTGCCCTTTTTCACCTTGGAAATTTCTGTTTCAGATATGATTTCTGTATCTATTTTAACTGTTGATCCTTAATTGACTTGTCCATTCTCCTCTTTTCTTCCTAGGTATGAATTAGAAGATGAACAATACCTTTTCGGAGACGAAAAGCTCACGGAAATGGAACTTCAAGATTTAAGGTAATTAATACATCTTTCTCGCACTAAGATGCTACTTGGTTGCTTTGAGGATTATAAAAATTCACAATGGTGGCTTACTTTTGGGCATTTTTATTGTTACAATCTGGAAGCTATATGGTATTATTCACATTTATGAGGCTAACTGAGCAATGGTTGATCTGACACCTTAACAGATACAAGAAAGAAATCTACGAGCTCCTCGTGAATAAAAGTGCACAAGAAGCAGATAATATAGGAGAGGTAGTTGCATCTTACTGGACCTTATTAGGTTCTTGACTATCAAAAGATAGCCTTCGATTGTTGCTGAATTATTTTTGCTTCTCTCTTGTTTTCAACCCCTTGGACTTCAGTATAGAATGCCAGATGCATATGATCAAGAAGGGAAGGTCGACCAAGATAAGAGATTTGCTGTTTCTGTACAACGTTACAGGTAAGTTGAGACAGAGTGCAGGACTCTGAATCCAATCGCATTGTACTTTGGTTACACTTGAAAGATCACTCTTATATATGGATGTTCTAAATTATCTTTTTTTATTAGGGACATGGATTCGACAGATAAAATGAACCCCTTTGCAGAGCAAGAAGCTTGGGAGGACCATCAGATTGGTGGTTTTCTGTTTTTAGCGCTTTTTCTTGCTATAAATGCGTGCTATGTGCAATTGACATTGTTTGTGACGCTTGCTATATTTTCTTTATATGCAGGCAAGGCAACATTAAAGTTTAAGCAAGCCTCGGACAATTATGGGTCAATTTTATTACATTTTTCACTCCTACTCTTATTCTATTACTTTCATTTGACGGATTATCCTAGCTATCTTTTTGACCGTGAATCTATATTTGCAGGTTTGTATTTGAGGACCAAATAGAGTTCATAAAAGCATCTGTCTTGACTGGTGATAATGTATGAACTATGATACTTATTACGTGTAAGGCAAGTTTTTATTGTATGCTGAGTTTTAGCTGACTACCGTTTTTTCATTACAGTACGAAGAAGAGATGCATGCTAAACCATCTCAACATTCTACCGGGAAATCGGTTCTCCATATGCTTCAGGTGCAAACATTTCCTCTTTTCTCCACTTGCCCTGTTTGATCAAATTCAACGACCGGATCTTCTTAGATTTTTCATTGGCCAAAAAGTCATCTGAATTATTGTGTGTTTCCATGTTTGAAGTTTTCCCTTGCAGAAATTGAAAGATTTTTTCTGACATGTTTTGATGTTATCTGCTGATGAATCAGGAGGAGAGAAAAACTCTGCCAATTTATTCATACCGTGAACAACTTCTTGAAGCTGTGAAAAATCATCAGGTAATTTCTATCTTTCATGTCACTTGCTGTGTGTTTAAGTTACCCGACAATGACTCCCAAATTAAGGAAAGTTGTATATTTTCAAAATCATCTCATGACATATGAGAGAAGCTTGCTCTACGAATCCCTATGGACACCACATTTCATCGTCCTGACAGAGCATTTGAGTGTATAAATACATAATTACCAAAGAAGAAAGTACTTTGAAAAGAGAACATGCATCAGAAAAGCCTATCATACATCTTATTGAAATAATGGATTAATTTTTTTGTTGATGAAAATGCACATACATATTTCTTTTATTCAGATAATAATTTCTTCTGTCATTTATGATTCAAATCCTTTCCCCTAATTTGTAATTTACCAGGTTCTTGTCATTGTTGGGGAAACGGGTTCAGGAAAAACTACACAGATACCCCAATATCTTCACGAAGCTGGTTACACCAGGCATAGAAAGGTAAACCCTACTACTTGACCTGAACTGAAGCACATAATCAAATGAATTATTTCCTTGAGTGTATCAAAGAAGACTCTTAGTGTTGTCAATAAAAATTATATGTTATTTTATTCTTTAGTCGAGGGCTTTAGCTTGCCACTATTGTCACTTTCAAGCACCATAATTATTTTGTCATACTGCAGGTTGGTTGCACCCAGCCTCGACGAGTTGCGGCTATGAGTGTGTCTGCTCGTGTTGCCCAAGAGATGGGTGTTAAACTTGGGCACGAGGTGTGTTGTCTTCTAAATTCTATCTTTTCATTTTTTTTCTTGTGGCAGGATATTGTTGCACAATTGCTGATTTTTCACTTCAATGATTCCAAGCTTTGACGGTGCTTGTTACAGGTTGGCTACTCCATACGATTTGAGGATTGTACTTCTGAGAAAACAATTCTCAAGTATATGACTGATGGAATGCTTTTGCGTGAGCTGCTTGGTGAGCCAGATCTAAGCAGTTACAGGTAATGAACACTCCTACTCAATTTGTTTTCACATGGGGCGTTGGAAACCTTGTTTGCTTAATAATAGCTGAACCTTTCAGTGTTATTATCGTTGATGAGGCGCATGAAAGAACTCTGCACACCGACATACTATTTGGATTAGTTAAGGCAAGTGGATACCTTTCATTTCACTTGTCCAATCACAGTTGAGACTTTGGGATATGTTCTGATTCTCTCTTTTTTATGTTATGGCAGGATATAGCACGGGCTCGACCTGATCTGAAGTTATTGATATCAAGTGCAACAATGGATGCAGAGAAGTTTTCTGATTTTTTTGACCAAGCCCCTATATTCAGTTTCCCAGGACGAAGGTATCCAGTTGACATTTGCTTTACTACTGCACCTGAAGCTGATTACATGGACGCAGCAATAGCTACTGTGCTTAGAATACATGTGATGGAGCCACTTGGGGATGTACTGGTCTTTCTCCCCGGTCAACAGGAAATTGAGACCGCGGAAGAGAACTTGAAGCACAGGATTAGAGGTTTGGGTACAAAGATCCGCGAACTCATTATATGCCCGATTTACAGTAATCTTCCAACCGAACTCCAGGCAAAAATATTTGAACCAACTCCTGAAGGGGCTCGAAAGGTAGTCCTAGCAACAAATATTGCTGAAACATCATTGACCATCGATGGTATAAAGTATGTTGTTGATCCAGGCTTTAGCAAGATGAAATCCTACAACCCTAGAACGGGGATGGAATCTTTGCTTACAACTCCCATCTCTAAGGCTTCAGCGACTCAGCGAGCTGGTCGAGCTGGAAGAACAAGTCCAGGGAAGTGTTTCCGTCTGTACACGGCGTATAATTATTGCAATGACTTGGAGGAAAACACTGTGCCTGAAATACAAAGGACGAATCTTGCTAGTGTGGTGCTTGCTTTGAAGAGTCTGGGTATTCATAATCTGATGAACTTTGACTTCATGGACGCTCCACCTTCTGAAGCTCTTATAAAGGCCTTAGAGCTGCTCTTTGCTCTGGGTGCTCTGAATCAGCTCGGCGAATTGACTAAAGCTGGTAGAAGGATGGCAGAGTTTCCCCTTGATCCCATGTTGTCGAAGATGATTGTTGTTTCTGACAAGTACAAATGCTCTGATGAGATCATATCAGTTGCTGCTATGTTGTCCATCGGGCCTTCTATCTTTTACCGTCCCAAGGACAAGCAGGTTCATGCTGACAATGCAAGGATGAATTTTCACGTCGGAAATGTCGGTGATCACATTGCTTTGCTCAAGGTATGTTCTATACTTCCTAGTTTTCCCTCGTTTTTTTTATTTGTAGTCTCGCTGGGTATTGATCTGTCTTCTTTGTTTTGAGAAAGATTTACAATTCGTGGAAGGAAACAAATTACTCAACACAATGGTGCTACGAAAACTATATTCAGGTATATATATCATCATCCTCTGTTCTTATTTTTTGGTTGTAAATCCATTTGTAACATTGGTTTTGGAGCCTGTGTGTATAGGTTCGGAGCATGAAAAGAGCGAGAGATATTCGTGATCAGTTGGAGGGTCTTCTCGAGAGAGTTGAAATCGAAGTCAGCTCAAACTCGAACGAGTTGGATTCAATAAGAAAGTCCATCGTAGCTGGTAAATTTCTTAATTCTCCTACTCGTTTTTTCTTTGGTAACAAGATCATATTTCTTTGTTGCTAAAGAAGTTGTCTATACTTTTCTTAGGTTTCTTTCCTCACACTGCAAAGCTACAGAAGAATGGATCATATCGAACAGTGAAGCATCCTCAAACCGTGCATATACATCCATCTTCTGGCTTATCTCAGGTTTAGTTTAACTCTCACTTATAAAATGTAAACTAAAAATCAAGAAATCTTAAAATGTTGAATACTGATGGATTGAATCCTTTTGCGATAATATTGTTAGGTATTGCCGAGATGGGTTGTATATCATGAACTAGTGCTTACCTCTAAAGAATACATGCGACAGGTGAAAAAAACTGTTTTGTTTCTTAATAAACCACGTTATAATCTTTGTTTTGGGTTAAATTCTTCTTCTGTTTTCATTCATTGGTTTTATTCTTTTAACCTCGAAAATGCAGGTAACAGAGTTAAAACCAGAGTGGTTGATTGAAATAGCTCCACACTATTATCAGCTCAAGGACGTTGAAGATGGTATGTACTGTTACTATGCTTTCCTCTTTCATCTAATACTTTCTTGTTTTCTAGGAATAAAGGACCGATGTATAAAACCAAATCATATCTCAGTTACTATGTTTTCTCTTTGCAGCTAAATCCAAGAAAATGCCCATAACCAGTGGCCGAGCAGCGATGTAGCAGCTTTGATCCAATCCGGGATAAACTATGTGAGAGAATGACGACTTACTGATAGATTGTTGATTTGCTGATTATTATTTAGATGGTCCACTAAACATGCTTTGGCCCATGGACGAAAACGTAGTACAGCATTACAGCAAATACATGGGTGGGTTGCATGAGGAAAATCTTCTATTTTATAAGATTTGCTTTTGAAAAAGTAAACCACAAAAGAAAAGAATATTTGTAGGTTTTTTTTGTTACTAGCTTTCTCGGCTGCACGAACTAGAAGTTCAAGTATAAGATGTTGAGCAGGCTTGGCGTTGTATTGTATTATTTTCAGTCCAACTATACATATAGATAGACATGATTGATTTGGAAAACTATGAGTTTAGTCTCACGATAAAAGAAGCAGAGATCTCGAAAAATCTAAGGCCACGACTGATTATAAAACAAAGTCTCCCAGTCGTGTAGTCTTTTTACAAATTTTTTTTTACTACAAAAAGCAAACTTTTTGGACGGACTTACAATTGACTTTGACTGTTTTGTGTCTCTCAATTATGAACACTACTTCGTATTTGCTTTGGAGCTGCCACGTTTCTAGAACGCAAATCAAACGCACGTCTCGAGACACGTGTCTCGTAAGAAGTATGTTTTTGGTTGTCGAAAACGAAAAAAAGACGTTTCGGATTCGCGTCTGCGTCTTAACACGTGGCATTCCTATCCCTTTGTGTTTTCTTCCTTTTGTACTATAGACTTACTACCTATATATATATACCCCTGATTCTCTGTTGTTGCGGCGTATACGCAATCACAGACTGACACGCGTCTTACAATAACCAATCTGATCTCGACACATTTTAGTGGCGGCAGCGTCATAGGAATATCCTATTCTGACATTGAGCCACGTGTATAATCTTTTAGCACCAGACCCATGGATATAAATACGTGAAGATCGCGACGCTGCGTCAAAAAGCATTAAGAACTGAATGATTTTTTTTTTTTTGATTCTCTGATGACCTCGAATCAACAGCTCCGATTCAACCTACCGAGTCGCTTATCCAGCTTGGGTGACTCGGGGATAGAGAACGAGCGGGTCTTGGCTCTTGTCTTCGAGTCCATCAGCTGGGATATCCACACCATATGCGCAATCGCCTCCGTGAGCCGCAGATTTCGCGCGATCGCGAGACGGGTCCTGTGGCGTCTGCTCTGCGTTCACCGTGCGCCTGGGATGGCCGCGGCATTATCCGGCGCAGATCCCAGCGGCCGAATCGACGGCGGATGGCAGGCGTTAGCAAAACTCATGTTCTTCTGCGGCGGCGACGAGTCGACTCGGTCACCAGGTCACTTCGCGTCCGAGTCCAGATTCTCCAAGACCTCCGGCAGATTCTTCCTGCCGAAGAATTGCCGCGGCGATCTCCTGTACATGAGCGATCCGTGCGAGCACCACGCGGTGGGTGGTGGTGGTGGTGGAGATGAGCATTTAGGGGTTTTCAGAGGAGTGTTTCGGGGATTTATGAGGTCGAAGACGAGGCAGTGTCTCGTGAGGAGACAGGCGGAGCTGGAGGAGAAGGTCAGGTGTCCGTATTGCGGAGGGCGCGTGTGGAGCATGAAGGCGGCGCGTCTCGTCCCAAAGAGCGCGGCGAGGCGCCTGGGGTCACATGACGGTGGGCTAGATTTCTTTGTTTGCGTCAACGGACACTTGCACGGTACCTGTTGGCTGATTCCGCTCTCGTCGGACGAAGAAGAGAGGGCTTTCAATTGCAATGGTGAAGAAGACGATGATAGCGACGATTTTGTACGGCGGTGAGATCTAATCCAGCTGTGGTTCGGGATAATCCAAGTGGAAGTAGATGAGTGATGGCTTTTGAGGCATATGCAAGCACCAGAAGATTAGGAGATATCAGCTAGATTCTCTTAGAACCCGAGTCTCAGATAGATTCACATTTTTTATTTGTGAACGAGAAAGATAGTGAGAACGATGAAGTTCTGATTCACTCTTGATTTGCCTCCTCTAAGATCTTTCCAAGGCCCACTAAGCATATTTGGGCCCATGGACGGAAGCATAGAGTTGCAACAACATGGGTTCCAGAATGAAAATGTTGTATGTACAATAGTAAGATTCTTTTTTTCTGCTGTCCAAAAAAAAGAATATTTATAAGATTTTTTTTCTTAATTTTTTTCCCAGGAGGAAAATGTTCTATGTGATTAATTACCCCTTTTGGCCCCCTCTTCACCCAAATTACATTTTTTTTTTCACCTCTATTCCAATCAAAGAAACAAAAAACCCCCTCTAATCTGACAAAAACATTGCTACAGAAACATGAGAAGCAAACAAAAAGCGAGAAAACTTGGACAAAGTTTTTGCCACCCTTTTGATATTTTTTATGCAGTTTGAGTCAAAAGAGGCTTATCTATAAGGAGAGTTTCTCTGTTGACTCAAACTCTAGTTTTAATGGTCTCAAAGGTATTTTCCTGATGACTTCCAGATCCTACTTCCTCCAAGTGCTATCACTAATACAGTGCAATCGTCGTGGTACTTTCTTCTATCTCCTTGCGGGATATCCAGAAGCTCATGAAAGCCCATTCCTGATTTTTTTAACAATCATAATCATTAATCACCACACTCGATTCCTGTTGTGTAACCTACCAACTTATTATAGAAGGGAAAAGATGTTTAATTTTACCAGCTTTCTTGGCTGCACGGACTAGAAGTTCCTGTATAACATGTTGAGCAGGATCTCCATCTGGAAACTTCTCCATGGCAAGAGAAACAACTTCCTCATTGCTCAGGTATTGGTACAATCCATCAGATGATAGAACCATAAACTGATCGTTCTCCGTTAGCCGGTAGTGACGTAGAGACGGTGTGCATGATATGTACGGATCCGTCCCAATGTATTCATTTCGAAACATTTCCAGTAAAGCATCGTTCAATTTAGGCTGCAAATCAAACTTCCTTTATGAGAATTACGGGACGACATAATTTTTTGATTCAAGAGTGAATGTTTTTGCCTAACCTGCTTCAAGAACCCTGCTCCAAACGCTCTGGTCACCTTAAGCCGTCCTTTCACTCTTTCATTCACTATGCAATGCTTGTCATCAGGGTGCTCGTTTTTTATTCTTGTTACTTCCTGAGTCCATCATTGGAAATTATTATATAATGAGGATATTGCAAGAAGTAGATATGATAAACACAACATTAGAAGGCTAATCCATAAACAAAATGATGGTCATCTCGCAACTCAGCAATAAGACTGTATGATCCTAAATAACAAGAGACCGAGCAACTGCTACAAAAGATTAAGAAGATTTCAAGAGGTCAGACTTACATCTTCGATGCTCGTGCTGTGATCTGTAGTCAGCTGCAATGCAACCAGTTTTGTATGCTGCGAAGGGGTTTCATTGTTCACTGTAGTATCTTTATCATCCACAACTGAAGGCTCTTTGTTTTCATCATCTCTGTCCAAATCATTGCATCTTTCTTCTATTCTTCCTGTCTCCACGCTTACATCCGTTTCTTCTACTTGAGATTGTGCAACAAGAGCCCTACTATCCCCTATGTTCATTATATACACATCATCATCTCTCATCAGCGCAACCAGTAAGCACGAACCCATCAAAGCAAGCTCGGGGTTTGTGTCGAGAACCTTATCAGTCATTTCTAGGAATGCTTGCTCTGTGGCTTCAAGACCATTCGACATTGCCTTTAGAACCAACTCGTGATCAATCATACCCACCTTTCGTCTCTTCTTCCTCTTCTCAACCGGTTCTTCTACTCTAATGTTATTTACCTCCTCCGTATCATTTTCCTCCACACCAAACTTCCATGGGAACAACTTCCTCCCAGAAATTCCCTGTTTATATAAACCCTGCTTCAGTTTCGACAAAAGCAACCATCTCTTACTTCCAACAGACACGGCATTGCCTCCACTAATAACATCGTCCACTGAGAATGCAAACCTGTCAGAACCTGAAAGATCCAACGCATCTTCTGCTTGAGCCTCTGCAAGAAGCTCCCATAGCCTTTTCCTCTGCTTAACTTCAACCACCTCTAATGGAGATAATCTCTTTCCTCTCTCGTTTTCATCCTGCTCTGTCGCTGGACAGCTCGAACTTGCTAAGTCATCGACTTCAGCCTCAACTTCACCTCGTTGCTCTAACTCTGTAGTACTACTATCTAACCTACTCTCACCTGTCGAATTTGGTACTGTAGAATTATCATCTACTTCCTCCTCCAACTCCCAGAATAAACCCTGTAACTCACTATGAACAGCACGGTAGAGATTAGCCATCAGAAATTCCGGAGCGTCTGGTCCATTGAAACCGTCGTAGATTCCGGCGAAAAGCCAGCCTTGCTTCTCGAAAACCGCTAATTGCACTCTGTCCTCTCCTGCTTTCCCCAACGCCCACTGGAAATCGTTCTCGCTTCCGCCACTCGCATTCTCTCCGGCAGAAGCTGCCGCTGCTTCGACGATAACGCTGCCGCCGTCGGGTCTCACAGTGTTTTCCCTCTTAGAACCGATGACGAAATTCGACACCGGAAGAACCCACGGCCGTTGCTTCCTCTCCCCGAAAATCGGATGCCAGGAAAGGCTCTTCTTCCTTTTCCGTCTCTTCTTTGAGTATACGCCACCAAGCGGCGCCGAGAAATGCACGCCGGCGGAATTAGATCTAGAAATCCCTCCGGCCGGGTCCAATGGGCCTGAAGTCGCGCCTCTTTCGATCGGACCAGACATGAAGAGGCCGCTACGCTCCACAGGACCCGACCGATCCGGACCTAGCGGCACGGGCTGAAGCGGAAGAGCGCTAAACGACGACGTTCCTTCGAAGCCATTGGCATTCACGACACTGCTCCTTACGCCGCCGCCGAAAGTGCTCTCAGTGGCATCGTCGTAAATTTCTTCAAGCTGAAGGACAGTTTTGGAATTGGAGGTGTTGGCACTAACTGAGGCGCCGGAAATAGCTCTAAACCCGGTGTGGAGCTGCTCGGATGACCCGGAAGCTCGGATCCGACCCGGTTCATGCGAGGGAGATAACCGAAAGGAACCAGTAGGAGAGACGAATCGATCGGAAGGAAACGGAGAAATGAAGCGATTAGAAGACGGTACATAGCAGTAAGAGTGGCCTAGAGTCTCATCCAACGGCTCACATAGAGAGTCGATCCGATCGGAATGAGTCGGATTTTGCGCCGCCGTCGACGGCCGACGCTCCGAGGAGTGATGGCGACGGCTACGGTGACCTTGATTGAAGCAAGGTAAGACGGAGGAGAATCCACTTCCCATCACATTTGATTCCAACACTCGTTTTCAGATTGCCGAGAAAATCTTCCGAGAGCAAAAAAAAAACCAACAAAAATTTTCTCGGCGATTTTGAATTTGCGAGCTGAAAAGAAAAAATAGTAAAAGATAGAGAGAGAGACTTTTGTCGTCTTCTTTTGGATTTAAATATGTTTTCTTTTTAAGCTGAGACGACTTTAGTGGTTTTGAATTAGCAGAAACATTGACTCTTTTTAACTTTTTTTTCCGCTTTTTCATGGCTCGATTACGTAAATACCACCAACATACTCTCTTAATTACAAAATCACCCTTGTAATATTCTTAACCTTTTTAACACTTAACCAAGAATAAATAAAATTTTGACCAGAATAGGAAAAACAAATCAATTTGTTCGAATATTTTTTTTTGGTCGAAATTTGTTCGAATATAACTAGTGATATTGGAACATAAGAAAATAAAAACGCATTCCCAAATAAAAAGAAAAAAGATAGCACAGTTTTACTTCTAGACTTTCTTTTATGTAAAACGTAACTCCAGATTATGAATTATTTTTGACTTTGTAATCAATCAACTTACTATAATTAGAATAACTCGATTTGTTCACGTTATTAACTTTTTTAGTTCACAAGAGATATAATTAATAAAGTTCTGAACTAATAACTACTTGGAGCTACTATAGATATAGAAACAGATTTATAGAACTAAAAATTAATCTGAAGAAAAGAATCTCCTTTGGAAATATTATTCATTACTTTTTATTTTATTTTGGGCCATAGAGAAAAAACAAAAGAAAAAAAAGAAAAGAAAAGGGGAAGGAAGGGTCAAAATGGGGAAATCGAGGCTCGGGTTAAAGGATTCTTGTATTAAGAAGGCTTTTTGTCATTTGCTTTGTTTGCGCTCATCGGTCTCCGGGACAATGTGAATTCGCATTTATGCCCTTCACCAAAAATAATTAACATAAATCGCCAAATTGAGAATATACTGCTGTGGTGATTTTCGAAATACACTCTTATACACAAGTTGATTGATATAAAGGACGGAAAATATCTCAAGTAGATAAACTGATAATGATTTGGCATAATAACTAAAAGATTTGAAAAATAACTTTACATTTGAAAAATAAAATAAAGAATAATTTCTCAACACAATCATCATATAAACAACATGAAAAGGAAAAATAATATTAACAATTTTAAAAATGAAAAATACAATATTCTTTAATACATATTAGTTTATGAAGTTTTTTTCAACCATTAATATAGCTGATCATCAGAATTTTACTATTCAGTCATATTACAACAATATATTACATTCCATTCAAACTATTTTTTTCGATATATTTTATCCATTTTTCATACTTTTTGAACATGTTCCTCACTCTCAACCAATCAAAATTGTCCATTTAATTTTTTTTAAAAATGTGTGTTATTAGAAAATTTAGCCAATTCCACTTAAATTTTACCAATTCAGCCAAATTAGTGTTGCCACTTACAACCGTTATTTTCAACACATAACGCATATATGAATTTATTTACTTTTTGTGTCAATTGTCAGAAACAATTCATTTTTGCGTCGGTTACCCACTTATCATACGTTAGAGAACAATATACGTGACCAGTGTTGCAATTAGAATAAAAATAAATAAATTAATAAGACGAACTTAACCGTTAGAAATAGTTCATTCTCGATCCGGACATAAGTGAGCTAAGTGACAGTTTAAGGTCATCAAGTTTTATTTTTGTGTGATAATAATAGTTATACTTTAGGGCTACTAAATTTTTTTCAACTAATAAATTTTGTTGTTTAAAAAATATTTAATATGATTAACACATATTTAAAATTAATATCATCACGTCGTTAAATAGATGGTATATCATTTTTGTTGCTAAACAAATAATTGGTAAATCGTTGTACATTTCACGTTTCAGACATTCATAACATGCTGCGAATTAATAATAAATACGTCTGCAAATGATATAAATATGTTAGTTTTAATATTTATACCATATAGTAAGACCAATCCAGTCCAGATTCATTTAATAGTATAAAACTGCAGGAGCTGTATTTCACTATTATTGTCTAAATTTAAAGAATTCTTTGATTATTGTCTTCACTAATAGTCTAAAATAACATTTGATTAGGATTAACTATTCTAGTTTTTGTCATCGATGATAACGTTATATCTTGGTATATGGACATAGAATCCTAAGCTTTGTCATTTATTTACTACTAGTACGCAGAAACATCACCACGAAAAATCAATATTCCTATATTTATTTGTCTTTTTCTTTTAATCTCAAGACAAAATTAACACGCTAAAATTATTTTATGTTTAACTGGTACACAATGCTACCATTGTTTTCTTTTTGTTGAAATTTGTTAATCATAACACATTCTTTTTAACCTAATTTTTTTTAAAAATTACAAAATTTGTAATACTTTTTCATAGTCTTGACAAATCTATAACAGTGTCAAAAAAATAATAAACGGCCTTATTCTTCGTAAAACTTTGCATTCCTAATGATAGATAAGGTGATTATATATATATATATATATATGTACTCTTAAATAATTATGACGGATATCACCATTGCACGAAGAAATAGTTCTGTGTATTCATCTTAGGTTATGATTATGGTCAGTCATTAATTTTTTTAATGAAATTTCTGCTCCGTAATTAGATGAAAACTAGTCGTAATAATGGGTGACTTAATTACAATTAGGCAACGTAGGGTCCACGGAGGGGAAGATAAAAGAACAATAGTCACGAGGTATTGACAAGTGGAACCCACCTCGTAGACTCCTTCGCTGAAACGACGTCATACTTGTCGGATTCCCTTTCCCGCTAAGACTTCTTGTCTTGTCCCCTTTCTTTTAAAATTATTATTCTTCTTTATTACTTTAATATTTTGTTCTTCTTCATCAAGATTTTCAGACTTTTGTTTCAATTTAGGTTACAGTTATTCAAACTTATACATGATTCATAATATTATAAAAAAATTAAATACATGAAGTTATTGATCGTATTTTTGCTAATGTATTCAGACGTCTACATAGTTTCTGTATGTAATATTCAAAAATTGATCACATATAAACATTTGTAATAATGTATATAAACTAATTTGTAGATAACCGAGAAGTTTGACTTTTTTCCTTCAAACGTTACGTGCCGTCAAGAATTGGCAAAGTCACTCCAACTACCACTCACAATTCACAAGTCACAGCCAAGAGAACCCTTTATAAATACAAATGTTTATAATCCAGGAAAATGCAATTTTAAATACAATTTTACCAAGAAAATATTGTGTTTAGGTTTAATTTGTCTTCAACAAATTTATAAAAGCAAAAGTGATTTGAATTTAAATCAGAAACGCGTTTACTTTAGATGTGTAGTTTGAAGAGCATGACTTTTGTGTAATATTAATAATTTAATCCTAATTCCATTCTTCATAGACTTTTGAGTTAATTTGTTTTTCTTTGATTGAGTTAATTTGTTTTTCTTTGATTTATAATGCAGAGATATTGTCAAAGGTGAAAAGTGTCAACCACCAACCGTACCACTAGAAAAACAGATTTGGTTTTCTGAATTTATTCACACCTAAGGCTCATCAAGTTTGATGGGACCTAAGTTGACCTAGAACTCATTTTCACACACATAATAATATCGCAAAAGGCATAATTTCGTAGATATTTCAAAACACGTATAATATCAATATTCTAGTACTACACTGACAATGGATCATGGGATTTAAAAGATTAGATCTCATGTACGTCAATAGGCATTTTGGTCTTAAGTACTGTCAGGCTTTGTGTTGTGTCTCAATCTGATGGGACAAAAACACTGATCTTTTCTTTTGGTTGCATATCAGGCATAAGTTCTGTACGACCGTTGATGCGGTTTTGCATCATATCTGGCCTGCTCGTATGTCCCGGTCTATACGCTCTGCATTATATGTACCCGGAAGCTCTCTAAAGTCCTCGTTGAATATGGAATATGCGCTGCGAAAGAAAGAATGAAGAAAACACCAAACTTGTTCAGTTCTTGTAATTGAAAGAGGATTTTTCAAAGCTTGAATCTCAATACACGATCATTCCACTTTCCAGCTAATAAGGCTACTGGCAGAATCTTATGCTTCCAGAATCCTATGTTTTGTTATTCCACGTCTCCAAGTTACCAAGCATGTTTACGTTTTAGATAAGTACGTATATTCCCTCAAATAACAAAGAGTTTCCTTTTTTTCATTTTTATGAATTGGGATCTGGATTGCAGCAAAGGTCAACCAGATTCATAGATTATAGTCCTAATCAAGCGAATTGTTATCTCAGTAAGATCAACGGAGGCACAAGTTTTTTAGAAATGGTAAATACCTGACATCACCGGGTTGTCGTTTACCAAGATTGAGCAAGATAATTGAAAAGCCAGTCCCTAGTATCTGAAACCCGTGATAACAAGGAAACCACCACGTCAATGGAAATAGAAGAGGAACGACTAGTTAGAACATCACATCTGAGCCAAGAGATCAAGAATATAATATCTCTGTACACAAGATGTCTCGTGAATGCATATCTAATGGCATTGAAAAAACAGGAGACCTTTTCAGGAATCCAGATATTGAATATGACGAGGACTTACAAATATAGGGCCGAGGTCCCAACGATTGGCAATAGGCGCCAAGATAAACCACAAGGTGATAATAGCCCACATCTTAAGACTTAAAGAGAAAAGTCCCATAAGAATGATATCTAGATAATCACAAACACCAGATCAATGAACCAATGTTTCAAACATTCTTGGCAATTACAGATGATGCGCGTGAAAGACAAAAGAACTCACCAGGAAGCTTCAACTTGTTACGCAGAAAATAGTAGAGCTTCCTCTTCCACCGGCTTGCTGATGGCGGGAGCTGAAACTTCTGCAATGCCAAAACAGCTAAAAGAGATTATAGAAGGAATAGAAACTACAAAAACAATTCTTTTAAGAGTTAAGCATCAGATAATTTACCAATTCATCATCTTCATCTTCATCATCATCGGTCTCAACTCCAACTGGTCTTTTTGGTAATACAGCAACGGTCAAAGAATCTACAAAAGAAACCAAGTGCATAATCAAGAACCCATTCAAGAGATACATATAACTCTTTACTCTCTTAACGTTTCAGCAGGATCTGTACCTTCGTCCTTGAGCGAAACATATGCATCGTCTCCATCTTCCTCGTCTTGCAGTGCCTTTCCACGCAGAATCATCCTCAAATTTGCGACGGGAAATTTACCCTTTTCCGCAATCGCATTCCTCAAATCACGAACCTAAAATCAGCCAAGGATCAATCCCCTTCGTACACACGATACACTTAGCGGGATAAAAAAAAGAAGAAGGGAAGTCCCTACTTTGATATGAGACGCGACTCGAATTCGAGACGGCCGAGACGGGCCGATGGTTTTGTGCGTGATCTCGACAGTGCCATCGTTGGTCGAGTCAGGGCTCATTTCTTCGATTGAATTCATCGACCCACCCCGAATATTGTGAAGTTTCCACCAATATGTTACTGTAACTTGTACCTTCTCAGACGAATCAACGAGAAATTGAGGATTATGGATTCGAATTGGGGATTGAAAAACAGAGTTTGTGTTCTCACTAGCTACTACTTCTCCGATGACGGAAAATCGATTTATTTTTTTAGTATTTCCGTATCTGCCCGAAAAAATTTATTAATTCTACTTTAACCCCGAAACGTTTTAGAAAGCGTAAAAGCTCCAAAATTTGCATGCCATTGTATTGGTCATAGATCTTTACCAAAACATCTGTCATAAAATGCTTGATGTTTTTTGAATACCATCATGACTCAAGAATATGCACACTAACCCCCAAAAAAAGTATATGGTTTTCAATTTTTTTCATACGTTAACTTTTATGTTTACAAGTGAACAAATAATCACATTTTAAGAGTTTAGTTATTTACATTTTAAAAAAATACTTTTGCAACGAAAATTTCCAAACCCAAACACATTAATAAATTTTGTTTGTGTTTGGTGTCTATTATTATCAAATGAGATTTGTTTAAATTCTTAAGGAATCCAAAAAAGCAATGGGAAGAGCTTCTGAGCAGTAGAGAAGGTTTGGGTTTTCATACACACCATAGGCAGAGGATGAGGTCTTCAATTTCTGCCTTACATCTCATAGATAGAACACAACGAAAAGAAAAAAGAAAAATAATATCTTTAAGATCTCCTCTTTGTTTGGAGAAGACAAAACACAGAACAAGAAACAAGTGAGAAACAAAAAAAATGGCATTGAGAATGTGGGCTTCTTCTACAGCGAACGCTCTCAAGCTTTCTTCTTCTGTCTCCAAGTCTCAGCTCTCTCCTGCTTTCTCCATCTCTAGATGCTTCTCCTCAGGTAATTGTGTGTGTAGTTGTGCCATACATAGCTTTTGTCCGCAAATGTTGATGCATAACTCTGTTTTTAGTGTTGGAGGGATTGAAGTATGCAAATTCACACGAGTGGGTTAAACATGACGGTTCTGTTGCCACCATTGGCATCACCGACCATGCTCAGGTAACAGAGACGACACCTTTCGGATTTTTACTTTTGATAGTTTCGGTTCCAAGTGAGAAAGATGCTAACTTTAGGTGTTGAACCGTAAACACCGGAACTGTAGAAATAGCTCAGAAACTGGCTAGATCAAAAAAGCCTTGTTACATTAGAAATTGAAAAGAGATTAGCTATTTGAATAACGTTATAAAGATAATAGCTTTGTTAGATGATTGGCTGAAAAGGAGGAGAAATGGCATTGATGTTGCAGGGCCATTTAGGTGAAGTGGTGTTTGTGGAACTGCCAGAGGAAAACGGTTCGGTGAGCAAAGAGAAAAACTTTGGAGCAGTGGAGAGTGTGAAGGCGACAAGTGAGATTTTATCACCGATCTCAGGTGAAGTCATTGAGGTTAACAAGACGCTCACAGAGTCACCTGGCTTGGTAAGTTTAAAAGTCTTTATCGAAATAAAGTCGAAAGTTACCTCTCAGGTGACAACATTAACATATAAAGCAAACTGCCTTCCATTTGTGTGTTGTGTAGATCAATTCAAGCCCCTATGAAGATGGTTGGATGATCAAAGTGAAGCCGAGCAACCCCTCGGAGTTAGAATCTTTGATGGGTCCAAAGGAATACACCAAGTTCTGTGAGGAGGAAGATGCCGCTCACTAGGAGGGTTTCTCTCTGTCTCTATGTTCCAAAATTCCTTCAATAAGAAAATCTTATAAAAAAACAGTCCAAATCTATCAATTCTCATGCTTGTTTCCTCAATTTGCATACACTATGACCAACATTACAAAATAAGAGTTCAAGAATATTAAGCGGAGATCTAACCATCACACCTATGAATGTATGTTTAGTTGTTTTTCTATCACAAACATATTTTAAATCATACACCAGTCTATGATTCTTCTTTGTTAACATATTGAAGAAGACTTTTCAATCTTACCTTTCTCACCAATTTTAATCTTCAAATAAACAAACATTGACGCACCGACATATTAGAAAACCTGAGGAAACAGAGGTCTTCATAAGATAAGAGCTTCAGGTGCTTCAGGTCATTATTGTCTATGTAGCCCTCTTCTAGTCATGGACAAGAGCTTCAGGTGCTTCCCCAGCCTACAGAGCCGCCTCTGCCTCCCACGAGATGAAAGCAACCAACTTTCTTTCTGGAAACGTCTAACCACAAAGCTCTTTCATTAAGCTAATTTGTGGAATAGGGTTTTGTTTCGATGATGAGTCCAACATTCAAGGGTTTTAGTCTCATGAGTCAAAGCCCCTCTTTGCTGTGTTTGTATGTAACAGTATGGTTACCATCATGTATATGAATCTTATAATATTACTTTCTTCACGTCATTTATTCTTAAAAAAAGTTAATTGTTTCATGAACTCTTTTTGACCAACATTTGCTCCTTTTATACTATTTTTTATAGTCCACAAGGCAAGTTAGGTCTCTATTGGTTGTATCTACCTTTGACAAATCTGTAACATCAAATGTGATAAAAGTTGGGCATGAAAACACACATGACGACACATGGTAAAACACAAAAGAAAATTGAAAGATGAGGCACACATATATGCGCACACACATACAGAGATGCACATAAACAGGACATAACTTTCCAATGGAGATCAAGCTGAAGAAGCTATGGGTTTCCTTAATGGTGGTTTCTGCGATGACGACCTTCACTCTGAGGGCCTTTGGAGGACCATTAGTGAAGGGTTTCTACAAAGAGAGTTGCCCATTAGCAGAAGAAATCGTGAAGCATAACGTCGAGGTTGCTATTCTCAGAGATCCTCGTATGGCGGCTTCTCTTCTTCGTCTTCAGTTCCACGACTGCTTTGTCTTGGTTAGAAATCACTCCTTTCTACTAATTTAATTTTCTCCTTTGAAGATTTGTGAGTTTTTGCCTCTGTTCTCTACATTTCATAACGTTTTCAATTAGTTTTGAGGCTATGATTCTAGCCTACTTCTTTAATGGTATTCAAATTTGTGTATAAGAGACTTCGATTAGTTTGACCTGTCGTTTGATGTTTGAGGGCCTTATTGTGGGTTTTAGGGTTGTGATGCGTCTGTGCTCTTGGATACACATGGAGATATTTTGAGTGAAAAACAAGCAACACCCAACGTGAACTCTTTGCGTGGATTTGAAGTAATCGATTACATAAAGTATCTCCTTGAAGAAGCTTGTCCTTTAACCGTCTCTTGTTCCGATATCATCACAATGGCCGCTCGTGACTCCGTCTTCCTGGTAACTTTCCCCGTTCTGCTCATGGGTGTTTGCTTATGTTTAAATAGAAGCCAAGGGTTTCAAATTTCCTAGTTCGAAATTGATTTTCAGAGAGGTGGACCATGGTGGGAAGTATTCTTAGGGAGAAGAGACTCGCTGAAGGCAAGCTTCTCCGGCGCAAACCAATATATTCCGGCACCAAACACTTCCCTCGAAGGCCTTATCGAAAACTTCAAGCAACAAGGCCTCAACATTCAAGATCTCATCGCTCTTTCGGGAGCTCATACAATAGGTAAAGCGAGATGCTTGAGCTTCAAGCAACGCATCGTCCAACCAAATATGGAACAAACATTCTACGTCGATGAGTTCAAGAGACACAGCACATTCCGGAGAATACTACGATCACAATGCAAAGACTCTAGCCGCGACAACGAACTTTCACCGTTGGATCTACAAACACCGGCTTACTTTGATAACCATTATTACATCAATCTTTTAAAGGGAAGAGGTTTGTTGATTTCGGACAACGTTCTTGTCACTGAAGATCACGAAGGAGAAATCTTCAAGAAGGTTTGGGAATATGCAGTCGATCAAGATCTCTTCTTTCTAGATTTCGTTGAATCTATGTTAAAAATGGGCAACATTAATGTTCTTACAGGCGTAGAAGGTGAAATTAGGGAGAATTGTAGATTTGTCAATGTCTGAATAAAGGAATTAAACACTACTCTTGATTTGTTAATGTCTTCTCGTCTTTTTCTGCTTTAATGATTGTTTCAAGAGTTCAGCTTTTTTCTGCTTTAATGATTCATAGTGTGAAATTATTTGCTATGGTAGGGATGCTCATCGGTATTAGCTACCTCCGATCATTGGAAAAATTGTCGCTATTAACTTTGAAAGTTTGGTTAGGTTTAGTAGAAAAAACTTAAAAAACTATATAAAATTTATTTTTGATTTATTTCTTGATCTTAAAACAAAAAGATCGAGCATAAAAATATCTTCTGGGCATCAGATTATCATAAAGTTAGCATCAATAAGATTCAGACGCAAATTACCCATGAAATATAATTTCATCATACGCCCAGTGTGATTGATAGAACTTTATCAAAACAATTTTTTTACAAAAATCAGCGAGATAAAAAATTCGAAGTTGTTCAAAAACATAAAGTAAGAAACTTTGAATCTGAGAATCAGTTCTCCAAGGTGAATAAACATCAATATAACATCAGTCGCAAATTACCCATTTGTTTTATGAGATTCATCATACTCCCAGATCCATAAAAAAGCAATCTTTTTTACATAAAACGAAAATCAAAAACTGAAAGAGGTTTTTTTTTTGTACTCAGTCGATCAGAACCTGTCGAGATATCACAATAACATCACAAAATGTTTCAGTGGATTGACAGACCTGTGAAATTTCTATCGTCACCTCGACTCAAAACCCTAAAATTTAAAGATTTTAAAACCCAAAACAAACAAAAAAAGAATTTTTGTAATCAATTGAGAAAAAATAAAGATCTTCGGAAGCTCAGAACTTCTTAGAGGGTTGTGTTTAACCGTCAGCGATAAAGGACAAAGCCCTATCTCTGGCACACGAAGATTTTCATCAGAGCAGATCTATTATTAATTTGGAGGCACAAATCAAAAGCAAAAGCGAAAACCAGAATCGAAGAAGAAGATAAAACCATTGAAAGGAGACGGAACACAGTACGATGTGTGATGTTGGTTAAGTGTATATATATATAGTTGAGACCGGACTAGAAGAAACCCTGATTTTTTTATGCTTCATTTTTTTTTCTGGGCTTTTTTATTGTTTGAATGTGGGCTAAATTTCTTTATGGGCCTCTTTGCAAAATTGACTAAATAACGCGACGACAATTCTATGGGGCTTTTTATGGGCTTCTTTCTGAATGCCCACAGGCCTTCCAAGTGTTGACTTTGTTTATTGACGATTTCTTCTTAACCCGAGTGAATATAATTTATATAAAAAAACGATTTACCTTCTTATCTGCACAGCAAAACTTGAGAATTATAAATTGAGGTTTAACCCGTATGTTATATGTTGTTTGACAGAAATTGAGGTTTTATAGAGCAATTACAAATTGAGGTTATAGAGCAAATCTATTATTTGAGATATAAATTGAAATTGAGGTTTTATATCATTCTACAAAAATACATATAATGTAGTATTGCTATCTTTTTATTTGAAATTGCAATTACATATATGATATTAGTAAAACAAAAGTTATAGAAAGAAAAAACTACTAACGAGGCCGATCCTCATTTGACGCGGGCCAACATGTGTTTTCTTTTAAAATTAGAATTGACTTTTCAATTGACTTGGTCAAAGTAAACCTCATATTATGTAAACGAACATGACACATACCTAGATCTGGTTTGCAGTGACAACTTGATCTGGTTTGCAGTATGATAGCGTCTAATCATCGCCACATCAACAAGCGGCAAGATAATCTGATAATAATGCGACTAATCACTTTTACGATGTAATTAGTCGTTTGCAATTTGAATATAAATCAAATCACACTACAACATTGTGGTGTGATTAAATTAGGGTATTTTTAATTTTAATTTTATAGCTTCACTTCCACTTGTATTGAATAATTCTTAATAAGTAAACTATATCTTGTATGATTCCACTAAAGTTTTTTTTTGCAACTCTGACATTTATTAATGTAAAATTCACTTTCACAAGATTTATTACAACAACGTTCTGCTTGTGAAGCACGAAACATTGAAACAAAACACAAAAGTAAATGCATGAGATTTAATTTTATTATCTCACTTAATTATTTCACCAAAGTCCAACAATGGATTCTTTAAAGTAATGTTTTAGCAGCTAAGGTTTGGACCAGGGTCCACACCAAGCTGCTCACAATAGTATCTATAGTAACCAATCCTTGAATTAACCTTATCTGGATTAGCACCGTTACACTCCAATTTTCCATTGATGGCTCTAATGGTGGCTCCAAACCCTTGGTCCAGTACCGGCCTTACGTTATTCACCCAAAACCACAATGCTGTCCTGAAAGCTATAGTTGGATCGCTACCCACGAGTTCGGGCTGGCGTAGAAGGTCGAGACCAAGACTCTGACCACACGGTGCGTAGTTGAAGTTCCATGATAGTTGAATCGGACCACGACCGTAGTAGTTCTTGCCCGGTGCACATGGGTATTGTGGGAAATCCTTGTCGTTGCAGTAGTTTTGTGACGCTCCGTCTATCTCCTCTATGTAGCAGAAATCTATACGATATATACAGAGATGGACACATAAAACCAAGTGCTTAAGAAACAGCTAAATCAATTTGGATCAAGTCAAAGGTTCAGTTTTTAATATATATACGTAGGAATGTTATTGGTGTTGATGTACCAAAAACAAACTTACGATTTAGAAAAAGAGATATTATAGAGAAAGAAAAGAAGAAGGCATTCTTACATCCGACCTCTTGGGTAAAATGAGCAAACATAGTAGCAATTTCAAGCTTAGTAACGGAACTAGCAAAGTTGGGGAAAGTATTAGCGGCGTTAATGAAAGAATCACGTGTGTAGAATCCTTTTCCGGCACAGTCATTACCGGCTCGGTTGATGATACCGTTAAAGAAAGTTTGTGACACAATGGTACCAAGACTATCGCCTTGCGTTGCACTGCAAGGACCTGATTGACAACCTGGACCACAGTAAGCGTTTCCGGTACCGCAATAACCGTATTGACTACAACATAGTTCCGGGGAACAACCACAGTTCTGCGACTTGACGGTTTCGGAATAGAAACCTAAGAGGCAAAGAAGAAAGACTAAGGAGGTTTTTGTGAGAGCCATGTTTTGTGGATGACAAGGAAGAGGTTGTGAGGTAAAATATATGTAGAGATGAATGTTGGGTAGTTTGGTAATTTGGTTTTTCGGTATTTAACAAAGGTTTTGACGACTTTTAGTCATCAAATAAGGTAGAGAACCAATTGAAATGGTCAATCTATCTTACGAAGTTAGAAGAAGTCTACATTTTTAGGAATAAGTCCATTGGTTTATCTATATTCTAAGACATGTTGTAATAATGTTTGTACTAGTTGCCTCGCCACAAAAGGCGTGAATACGATGGTCTTTGTTTCTTGCTACGTAAGCAACTTTGGTGGGGCGATTGACTCCCTTTTTAAGGCGAGTCTACTCCCACTAGGTCCTTAAACATATGCAACTTTTGATTACAAAGAAAAACGACCAAACATCTAATGGACAACCCGTTTTCAAACCGTTAACGAGATAACATATAAGTTATGAGAGATGAATTAACTTAGAATATTGTGTGGATCAAATAAGAAAAGCCTAAGCTAGAAAAAGAGAAAGCAAGAAAATTTGGTGATTAGAACATAAACCGGGATAATCGTTGAACCAGACTCGAAACCGACTAAGACATGCAAGAAACATTCAGATGATGCAATGAGACAGAGATGAGGTCAGAGGAAAATGCTACTGACGGAGCTATCATCATGGACACGCCAAATCGTCTCACCCAGAATATTAGCCACCGATAATATTGTCAACTGCGGGAAGTAATTATTTTCTGCTACTGGTAATGTGTTTGTCACTATCACTTCTTGAAGCAGACCTCCCGATAATCGCTCTATAGCAGGCGGGCTTCCGTTGATTAATTACAAACAATAGAGTGCTTCAGAAAGTAGTGACTTTGAGACTGTTCAAGAACAAAATTACGACGGGTTACCTGAAAACAGCGTGCGTGCAGCACGCATAGACCTCCCGAGCACCCTCCTGGTGTAACAAAGCTGCTCCTTTTACAATGGTTCCTGAAAAAGGAGGACAGATTTTGAATGATCTTGATGGGGAATAGGAAAATTGGAAGCTTTGTCTGTAGCATGTTTCTTAAAAGAGTAAGATTAAGCTAACTACATGCTGTTTCTACTAACCAGCGGTATCGATCATATCATCAACCATCACCGCCACCTTTCCTCTTACATCACCAATTAGGTTCATGACCTGAAAGGAAAGTATATAACGCATGTGAACTTGGGGGAAGCAACAGGTGTTCTTGAGCAAGCTCTGAGTTTGAAAGAGAAGGGGTAAATTACCTCAGCAACATTGTGTCCGGAACGCCTTTTATCGACAATGGCAAGTGGTGCATCTGATAATTTCTTTGCAAAAGCGCGTGCCCTGGCTACTCCACCTACATCAGGGGAAACCACTACCAAATCCTCTGAGGAAATTGACTTGCTAGCAAGATAATCAAGTATCACCGGCTGAAAATTTAAACGGGGAACGGGTATAGGTATTACGAATTAAAGATTACACACACACAATGCAAAAGGAGGAGAGGCCGTAGCTATCAAGAACGTGGCTTTAGAGATGTACCTGGCAGTATACATGGTCGACTGGAATGTCAAAATAACCCATTGACTGTCCTGAATGAAGATCACATGCAAGAACTCGATCTGCACCAGCTTCGGTGATAAGGTTAGCAACCAATTTGGCAGCAATGGATTCACGCCCTTGTGTCTGCAAGCAGCAGAAAGTCACATAAGATGAGTTTATGAAGCAAAGATACTGTCAAGGACCCTCCATATATTGTCAAAGCAGGTAATCTATTCACCTTCCTGTCAGCTCTTGCGTACCCAAAATACGGAATCACGGCTGTTACTTTCTTGGCTGATGCTCTTCGGCACGCATCTATCATAATCAAAAGCTCCATGAGATTCTCATTTGTTGGAGTACAAGTAGGCTGCACCAAATAGACGTCACATCCCCTAACGCTCTCTTGTAGCTGAACGTAGATCTCTCCATCAGCAAATCTCTTAATCGTAATCTTACCAAGATCCAAGCCCATATACCAAGAAATTTCCTGAGCGAGTGCTGGATTTGCAGTACCAGAGAACAACTTGAGCCTGGTATTGGTCCTATTGACCGATTTCTCCACCCGGGCAGATTCCAAGAACTTTGGAAGTGTCCTCTCATTAATAATGGGGATACTAGGATTCCCATTCCCCACATTCAATGACTCAGGCAGATCGCATTTCTAGCAGCAAGAACAACAAATAAAAATCTTTAACCACCATCCAAATTCTCTTTTGCTCTCAACTACAAGAAGCTAACCAGAGATTCATATAGTTCTCAATTTCTGTTCCTCGATAGCAAACTATAATCATAAAACGAGTCTATTCACTCATCTACATGCCCATTGGTAAAAGCAACGACCTTATCATAAAGCGACATCCGCATAAACAAACAAATCCGGAGGAAAGTTACAACCTTTGTAGCTCATGCACCTATCAAAATCTCTGAAATTCAAACTAGACCAGATGGGTAATAAGCTCCACTCAATTGTATGAATCTCAACTGTGGAAATGTAATAGAGAGACTAAATAAAGAAGAAGGATAAAAAGCAGAATCAACATCACTCCAATTCTATGAGAAGGAAGAATGGACATCCACGCGGATGAATAGCGTAAACATAACTGTAATTCATATAATGATACAAACACTGCTTACAACACAAGCGAAGACACAGTTTCGGGAGCGAGACTGAGAGGTCTTGAGCGAGAGAGAAGAGCACGAGGAGAATAAAGTCGACGACGACGAGGCTAAGTACGACGGCGTCTTAGCGGCGGGAGGAAACGACAAAGCCAGCGACGCCATTTTATATATGTCAGCAATACCTCACTTAAAACCACCTCGAACTCAAGCAGAGTATCAAACTCTCCCACAACGGATTTGGGAGATCAGGGTTTAGGGTTTAAGGATTGAGGAGTTTAGAGTGAGAAGGAAGAAGAAGAGTCTTCTTCTTCTTCTTCTCCGAGTTTGTGTGAGACTCTTTCTCGGATTTGGATTTTTATTTTTATTTTCCTTTGAGAAGCAGAATAAATAGAAGGAAGTGGTTTGGTTGGTGCGTAGAAGTTGTTAATAAAACGACATCGTTATTTTTACAGGCATCGGATTAGTGGATTGAAGACGTCTGGCTGGACTTTACTTGGAATAAATTTCGTTACACAGTCATGCTGTTGTTAATTGAATTTACTTATGTCACTAGATTTTGTATTGACCAAACCATTTTTTAAGAGAATGTTCGTAACTGCAATGTATTAAATATTCAATCCAAATCCAGTTTTAGCCGAATCCTAGTTTCTTACTTCAAAGGAAAATAAGAAAAAAACCATGAGATTTATAAAAAAACAAAATTATGATAGAAGAAGACTAATCACTTTTGTTTATTCGACTTACAATGTGGGATTAAAATTTCTTGGTACAACAATCATAAAATAATTTGCGGTTAATTCCTCGTGCCATAGCCCTTCGAAAACCGAAGTTGGTAGATCTGGTTCAGAGTTTGACTTTAAAAAAAACCAAACCGGTACAGAAAAACTATCCTTTTTGTTTCAGTCTAATCCATTTCTCTTGTGCAAAAGGTAAAACAATGGCGGTTCTCGAAGCTGCTCTCTCCATCCTCTCCTTCACTTCTTCTTCTTCTTCCTCATCCTCAAAACCTTATCTCTTTTCTAGACGGTCTAAACCTACCTCTTTAAGTCTTCGAATTCGCAGTAATCTCTCTCCCGTCTTATCTCTCAGTATTCCTCTTGGTGCCGGCGGCGATAACTCTCGGCGGCTCGTCTCCGTATTCTGTTCCGTCACAGAGGAAGAAACTTCGCCGCCGGAGGAGAAGACTGAAGAAACCCAGAAGTCAAATCTGAAAAGGAAGCTTTTTGTATATAATCTCCCTTGGTCTATGAGTGTAAATGACATTTCCGAGCTCTTTGGACAGTGTGGGACTGTGTCCAATGTCGAGGTTTTTTTTTATTTATTTCTTGAATTCATCGATTTTTTTTTGTTATTTTGACAAACCTAAATTTCGAAAATTTCTCAGATCATAAAGCAAAAAGATGGAAAGAATCGAGGGTTTGCTTTTGTAACGATGGCTTCTGGAGAAGAAGCTGAAGCTGCTGTTGATAAGTTCGACACTTTTGTAAGCTCAAACCATTTATTTCCCCTTTTTTTATATCGTTCTATCAATGTTTTTCGGTCTTCGCCTGTTTGTTCTTGATCCAAAATCCTTTAGATACTTCTCTGCTTAAGTGTGGATAGGTTAATTTCAAACCTTTTTAGTTGGATAATTTTGAAACAGCTTAAGAAATGAGAAGCTTTATAATGGATTAAGTGCCATTGTATTTAATTGCTAGCTATTTTTACCCATCCTCTATGTTAAACAAGCTTCTATGTTCTTCGTTTTCAGCAAGTTTCAGGGAGGATCATAAGGGTAAACTTTGCAAGAAGGTTCAAGAAGCCGACCCCAAAACCTCCTAACGCTATTCCCTCTGCGTCCCGTGGAGAAACCCGTCACAAACTCTACGTATCTAATCTCGCTTGGAAAGCAAGATCAACCCATCTCCGTGAGTTTTTCACTGCTGCAGATTTCAACTTGGTTTCAGCTCGGGTTGTTTTCGCAGACCCTGAGGGAAGAGCTTCCGGGTATGGCTTTGTCTCGTTTCCTACTAGAGAAGAAGCTGAGGCTGCAATCTCCAAACTCAATGGGAAGGTATAAAGTTTGCTTCATTACCAATTTCGAAACCAAGATACGAAGTTTGCTTCTTTCTCTTAAGCATGTAGATAGTTCATTACAATTTCCTTTTCCTATAGGAGCTAATGGGCAGACCTGTCAGTCTAAAGTTTAGTTTGAGAAGCGCCAGTGAGTCTGAAGATAGTAACACAATAGAAGACAACAATACTTCTGAAGAAAAACGTGAAGATGGTGACACAATAGAAGACAACAATACTTCTGAAGAAAAACCCGAAGAGTGACTCTTATTCTTTCTCAGTTTATTCGTCGGGAGATCTGACTACAGATCTTTATTACAGTTTTGAATGTCTACTGCTATAAAGAACACAAAAATGGAATTTATTGGTAAATTAGATTTCGAATCCTGCTAATGTATGATGAAATCACCAAGCCATACCGTATTCTGAAGCTTCATCATACCGAGTAAGTTCATCGAACGAGACACAGCTTCCTGTTTGGTAATGTCCTCCTTTGACCTTCACATTGACATCTGTCGTCTTACCCATGAAATGCCCGGTAGAATGTGACCTCGAGAATCGCCAAGCCGAGGCTTCCATAAGCCTTTTGCTTGAACTAGTGGTCGGAGGGTTTTCCTCGAACGTGATACCACTTCCCGCTTGATAATGTCTTCTCTTGATCTTCACATTGACATCCGTCGTCTTAACCATGAAATGCCCCGTAGAATGTGACCTCGAGAATCGCCAAGCTGAAGCTTCCGTAAGCCTTTTGCTTGAACTAGTGGTAGGAGGATTTTCTTCATCATGGTTTAGGTCTTGAATAGTAATTGTGACTGTGCTGTGCAAAGATTCATGGCTTCCAGATCCAACCAGTCCCGGGTCTAGCTCACACCGGCAAACTGGGCAAGTCTTGTGTAACTCAAACCAAAGATCAATGCAACTTGAATGAAATCCATGACGACAAACAGTTATGAGTCTAACGGTGTCTTCATCTAAAAACTCTGACAAGCAGATAGCACATTCCGTGCCGTGATTTTTCATTGTTGCAGATGAATAGAGGAACACTGGAAAGGACCGGATGATAAATGGGTCAAGGCCAGTGTTTTCAGGCGGAGTGGTAACATGGATTAGGTCACCGTAGGGTGTTCGCTGAAGGGTCCAAGCTGAGAACAACCTATTCAGAAGACATCGCCAGAAGAAGAGAGACAAGAATCCGGCTACAATGACAAAGAGAAGAACGCCCGTTAAAACTACGGTGACGGGCATGGAAACACTAGGGAAAACACCAGTATCTGGTACTGTTGTTGTTGACGCCATTTGAAGATTGATACGGCCGGATCAGGAAGGCTCCGGCTTTCACCAGTTTCGTAAATTGCTTGGGACTGAAGAAAGGTTTTGTTCTGAGAATTGCTTGCGATAAATGAATATATTGTTCTAAGTGAGTAGAGAGAAGTGAGGAGAAGGAAGTGGCTATGCCAGAGACACATCAGTGGCTTTGCTTAGCATTTTGAGCGAGTCTCTTGTGACAGTTGAAAAATACAAATTTAGTGTCTTGATAAATTATTTTCTGAAAGTTACTTTTTTTTGTGAACATTTTCTAAAGTTAAATAAAGAAGAGTATTGCTCTCTCTAGTATTTCAGCCATAATTAACACGAAACAAACCAAAAACGAAATATATTAGAGAATTATATCTAAATTTTGGAATCTGAAAAAGAAAAAAAATAATATTGACGGAAGAAATGATGGTGGTTTACAATTAGGATGATTTAGTTCGGTTTGGTCTGTTACAAGATCAGATTTAGGATTGGCATAAGAAGATAATCAGATGATACAACAACAAAAAGATGAGTTCTAATTCTTTGTTGAGTCGCAATCTACAACAACAAAAGAGAGGAAGCTAATATATCACATAGTTACAACTCTAAAAAGACCTTTGTCATCATTCTCTGAAAAGGCAGTGATTTATTCAATATCGTCGATCCAATCACCATAAACTCGGCTGATTTTATCTGGTCCTTTCCATTTCCGTTGAATTCTTACACCATTGGGTTTCTGAGTAACGGCATTAGATGTCCGTTGGAGCGGGACTCCAGGAGAAACAAGGCTAATCACTGTGTCAGCTTGTCCTGTCTGCTTTGTGTCCGGAGTGGCAGATGTTCCCATCTTACCTTCTCCTTCGACAAGTCCCCCACCAAATCTATGCAACTCTGCAAAACAACATCATAAAGACATAAACTTTAGCTACCGACTGTTGAAACTTTCTGCGTTTCCATGGATAACAAGGCAGATGGAGAATTTGTTTCAAGCAGAAACAGATAGATCTCACATTCCAACATTTCAACCTCCTCACTTGATCCACTCACAGTCCTTCTGGAAAGCTCTTATAAACATTTTCACCGATCCATTCAACAAGCACCACTGACCAAAATTTCTTTAATGAGGATTTTAACTAAGTGAATAACTGACCAAATGGTGCAAACAGTCCATTGAAAATCCTCAAGAAAACCGGTGTAACTACATATAGAATTCGACATATTCAAGCTCTTGTTCAAACATTAACTCTCAGTGCAGCAATTCAGCATCCATTACCTAACCTCCAGTGACACTCTAATCTCCCAATTCATCAAGCAACACTGATTATAACACATTTCTATCCAACATTTAAGCACATTGCAGCTACTAGTAGACGGAAAAGGCAGAAACTTTACCTGAAGCTCCATGAGCAAAATGGCAGTTAGCACCGAAAGGACAATACCCAGTAATCTCCCACTTGTTGCAAATCCTTGTCTTCCAATTTGGAGGTCTCACGATCTGAGCAACATTGCCGCCATCACCAGCACCATAACCACGAGTGCCTAAACTAATCCCGAAGCTCTCTCTGTTTCTTGAAGCCTCGTCGTGCAAAAACGTACAGCTTTCTCCGTAAGGACATCCTTCTACGCTGTAAAACTTCTTGCAATGTCTTCCCTTGTACGATCTTCCACTCTCCGCCGGGATCTTGAACTCTCCACGGGTCTCAGCCGCCGTCTCCAGCTGATCGGGCGGCGGACGACGGAGCTCCTCCACGCTGTGAGCAAAATGGCAGCTGCTAGCGTCGTACGGACAATTTCCTTCGCGGAATTTGCAGCAGAGTTTCGTCTTGAAGAGCGATTTCCCGATTTCGGAGGAGGAAGACGGAGACCCACGTGATTTCTTGCTCGGCGACTCTGTATCATCGGTGTTCACCGCCGAGACACGGCTGTAATCATCGTCAGTGGCCCAGACGGGATTGTCGCCAGGATTCGGAAACCGATTCTCCGGCGGAGGGTCGTTGGTGGGTATCACGTGAACTGCATCGCTGCCCGAATCCCGGCGATGACTCATCACGTCGACCGAGAAAACCCTAAACCCTAATTTAGTAACCCAATGAGCTCAAATCTTCTATCCTCGACAAGAAAAAACAGAGAAAAAGCCAAGGAATTTCGTGAGCTCCTGAGATGAGTGATCTAGAAACAAACTGAATTTTAAGAACTCTAAGAAAAAGGAGAGCAAGGAACGTTGGAAATGGCTATAAGAAAATGTTGGAACTGAAGTACCAAGAGATACAGAAAGTAGATGAAGAGGGAAGTAGAAAATAGGAGCCAATCAAAATCTTTAGTAGCATACTAAGCATTTATATAAGCATCAGAAAGTGATTATATAAAATTAGCTGCCGCAGAAAAATAAAACAAAAAATGTTCTGAAAACGAAATGTTGATTAAATTTCATTTAAGCGGTTAAAATTTTAGTGTTGGTTAAGTTCATTTAAGTGTTAATTTAGTAGTGTATGATAAGTTGATTAACAGAAGATTAAAAAGTTGGAGGAGGAATGTGACAACGGATTTCGTTCTCTCACAATTGGTTTAAGACAATAACCACCTTGGTTAACTCTAAACCGTTCAACTCCAACACTCTAGCTTATAACTGGGACTTCGAACCCTCTTGCTCGGAAAGAGGATTTGAAAACTCGAGTAACTCAAATCATGTCTTTGTAGTCGATGCCTGACATAAAGCATCTAACCATAAAGCATCCTAACCATTGATTAGAGTGCAAGACTTGACCCAAATTAGTTTTTTTTTTAGTTTAAGGCGATGGGATATGTTTTCATTGATTTTTCATAAAGTAGAAAAAAAACGAAGACCAACAGATATTTTTTTATTCAGAAATAAAATATTTAAAGTGAAATTTTAACACATGTCGTTTAACTATCAGTCTATTAATTGAAGTTTAAATTTAATACACATTTACAATATAGCTAAGCGATTCTAAATCACGAATTAAAATACAACGAGACGGGATCCGGTTTGGGTGGAGATACCGCACGTGGATGGTCACGTGGAACACGCGTTTCAAACTTGCTTATTAATGGCGGGCAGCAGGAGAAGTTCTTCACCACTCTGCTTATAGTTTATAAGTTCGTCATCAATGGCTCTCTCTGCGTCTTCAGCTGAGACAGACGACAAGGCGATTGTTTCCAGGTTCCAAGATTACCTCCGAATCAACACCGTACAGCCTAATCCTGACTACTACGCAGCCGCAGAGTTCATTATATCCCAAGCTCAATCCATCTCTCTCCAATCTCAATCGATCGAATTCGTTCATGGAAAGCCGATTGTTCTCTTGAAATGGATTGGATCAGATCCTTCTTTACCTGCAATCCTCTTAAATTCTCACACTGATGTCGTCCCCTTCGAGGCAGACAAGTGGGATGAGGATCATCCTCCGCTCGGAGCAGTAATCGACGAAGATGGCAAAATTTACGCAAGGGGAACTCAAGACATGAAGAGCGTTGGGATGCAGTACCTTGAAGCCATTCGCAAGCTTGTAGTCTCTGGATTCAAGCCACTTCGATCCGTCTATGTCTCGTTCGTTCCCGATGAAGAGATCGGCGGCGCTGATGGTGTTGGGATGTTCGTGGAATCGGAAATCTTCAAGAGCTTGAACATTGCCATCGTGCTCGACGAAGGTAAACATTTTGGTACGCTTATTAAAAAAGCTGCTCCTTATTAAAGAAGATAGTATTAGTGAATCACTTTGAAAAGAAGAGATGATGAGCACATTCACAGTTATTAACGGTGATGAATGAATTAGGCTTGCCATCTCCAACGGAGAGCTACAGAGTGTTCAATGGAGAAAGGATTCCATGGTCGCTTCAGATCAAAGCTGTAGGACAACCTGGCCATGGCGCAAAGCTCTATGATGACTCAGCCGCGGAGAATCTCACTAAAAGCATTGAGAGTGTGATGAGATTCAGAGCTTCTCAGTTTGATCTGCTCAAAGCTGGTTTGAAACCTGACGGCGGTGTTATCTCTGTCAACATGGTTTTCCTCAAAGCTGGCACTCCTTCTCCAGATGTATTCTTCTCTCTCTCTCTCTCTCTCTTTTATTTTCACACTTGATGACCAAAACTGATCTTTGTGATTGAACCTGACAATTTGGCCCACTTTTGATTAAGGGTTTTGTGATGAATCTGCAACCATCTGAGGCAGAAGCTGGTTTTGACATCCGTATCCCACCCACGGCTGATTTAATAGCACTAGAAAAACGTTTGGTGGAGGAATGGGCACCTCTTGCCCGGAACATGTCCTTTGAGGTAATTTTCTCACTACTGTGGTCAGAACCTAAGAAAGTTATATCTGATGAGTTCTCTCGGTATTTCAGCTGTTGCGGTTCGACCAGAATCTTTCAGTGAAGCAGTTACTTACAGCAAAAGATGATTCAAATCCATGGTGGGGGCTCTTAGAAAATGCTGTGAATGAAGCTGGTGGAACGACTAGTGAGCCTGAGATTTTCCCTGCATCAACAGATTCTCGGTATTTCCGGAAAGCAGGCTTGCCTGCGATTGGCTTCTCTCCTATATCAAACACCCCGAGTTTGCTTCATGACCATAATGAGGTACTGTGTCCTTTTTAAATATTACATCCTTCAGTTTGCCTATTATTTGGCGGATCATCACCTTCCAGGAGCAATTCTAATGCCTTTCTTTCATCTCGCCTTTTTGCAGTATCTGAGTCAATCTGAGTATTTGAAGGGAATTGATATGTATGTCTCAATCATCAAGGCTTACACATCATATGTTTCACCTGAAAGAGAGTGTTTCAAGAGATGAGTTATAAAGGTCTGTTGTGTCCACACACAGTTCCCTGTTCCTATCACCAATAAGAATGAAACTCATCATGCTACCACGTGAATTTCTGTTGTAACCAAACTTGCATTAGTATGTTATCAGACAAAAAGGTTTCCACAAACAGCATTGCGGCAAACTGCTTATTCTTGTTTTCTCTTCGTTTATATTCAACCATCCGAATACTAACAGTAGTCACAGCTAGTGCATAACCTCCATACTTACACATGATAGTCCCCACAATCTCAGATTCTTGATAACCCTCCCAGGCTAGATCAGCAGAGAAGCCAGCTTTTTTCTTCCTCTAAACAAATTCAAGCCCTCATACATGTCCCGGCGAAGCCACCAATGATCAAGTTCTAAATTATCACATTACCGTATGGAACACGCAAATGGGACTCTTACGTCTCACCCGTTGTAGAAGACATTGTCAATCAAAGTACTAGTAACATAGACGTCAGCATCCAGGGCCTCCATAATCTCACAGTGAATTATTATGATGTCAACCAGCATGTTACAGGCTTCAACACAGAAAAGTTGTGTCGGTTTTACAAATTTAGTATACATTTAGTGTAGTTTGATAATAAAAAGGCTACAGTTATGTGTCTTAAGTGATATAACCTCCATTGTTTGCTTGATTAGTTCATACTCATGCAAACTCTCAAGGAAGAACCCATTGACCAGGGAAGAGCTGCATCACAGTCTTTCCCAGGATCCAGTCCATCTCAGAACTTGACAAGGATGCTTGTTTGGCAATAATGGTCACAGCTTCTTTGGCTTCTTTGTATCCACATTCAAGAACAACAAATGGGAAGTCACTGCAGCAGACAGAGAAGCAGCCAATCCATATATGATCACGTATTGTTCGTTCATATAAGAGTTTTTATCTTTTTGGTGTTACGGTTAGGAAAGCGAGGTAAAATAAGTCACTTTACCTGCCCCACATGACACGATTTGCCCCAAAATTGGACACAACTTGAGATAGGAGAGGCGATAGATCCTGATACGGGAAACCAGTTCTCGATAGCCGGAATAGAGCACTGAATTTCACATATACCTGCTTGTTTCAATATTCTTCCCTCAAGACTCGTATGATATGTGAGGTAGTGAGAATTCAAAATCTTTAAAGTAACTTTTTTCCATGTGTCACCTGTGGATATCTAGAGAGCTCCATGAGTTGGGTATAAGTATGCTTAGCCTCACCATTTCTGCAGGTTGATAAGACCATGAATATTAGTAATATGTTCCTTAGGAACTGCAGGGGGCTGGACTATTTATCAGAATAGCAGAGAATAACTCACTCTGGTACTTTGCAGAATCCAGCATGATCTAGTAAAACAGTTGTCTTTGGAAATTCCGTGCACAGTTCCTCAATTTCTGCAATGTGCAGATGCAGACCCTGAATAAAGTAAGAACAGAAAAAATTATAGCTCAGACTTCGCGTAAACCACACATCACTAGAGCACACAGGTGAAAATACTACGAGACCTTCATGCACATGAAGCCAACAGGCACACCAAGCTCCCCGGCTTTAGAGAACATGGCTTTTCCAACAGCATTTGTCATCTGTATTGTGAAAATCATTGACAATCAAAAGAGTATGGTAGAAACTCTCCAAGGTCATTGGAATCATTAGAGTTGGTACCTTCTGACCTGATGGCCACAAATAGGGATTGAACCGAACAGCACGGTAATTACTCTACAATAACAGATTAAAACTCAGAGAAATATGATGCGGATATGATATTCTTGAAATAATTTGGGAAGAGCTAAAGGAAAGACCTCTAGAACAAGCTTCTCAAGCTGCTTAATTCCACTGCCATCTTCTGAAGGATTTGCAAGGCAGCAGCCGACAAACTTCGACGGGTATTTCTTCAGAACACTGTAAGAAACCAAAATCATCTTGAAAACGACGCTTGAATTAAAATGGCTGACATCGCAAGCAAACCAAAGTCTGCCTTGATTGGAGAATCATTCAAAAACTTCGATTTTTCACACAGAACCAAGAACAACCTATGCCCCAATAATGATTCCCATAGTCATCTACTGACAAAAAAGAAGGCAGCGAGACAGATATGCCATAAGTAAAACGAAATGAGAGAAGCGTATTCCATCCAATGTTTCAAACAGAACTAACTGTAATTTCTGAAGTTTTGAAAGACGTACCATCTCATCACTTCAGGAACATGCAGATTCAGGAATAAAGAAAAGGATAAGAAGACCTTGTTACTAAAGAATGATCAAATTTGTGATTGATGGGTTGCACAATGAGAGCTCCATCTACTCTTGCCTCTTCCATGTTCTAAGTTAAGAAACAATCAACAACAAAACAGTAAACAGAAGAATGACGCAAAAAGCATCAAAGAAGAAATTTTCCCCAAAATTTCTCAAAACTAATGATAGTTGGCGTTAATGCCAGAGCTCAGCTCAAAACCTTGAGCAAGAAATCGAAATCACCAGTCAATGTAGGTTCTTGGCCTGGAAAATAAGGATAAGTCACAGCCTGAAAACAAATATTGGGGATCCATCAGAACACTTACTCGACATATCAGTCACAATCATCTTAGTATAATCCGTATTAGTTCCAAAGAGTAGCTTCATCGAGAATGGATTCTATATACAGTAACCTTAGCTAAAAAAAAAACAAACAAAAATTGCTTGTACTCGGATCAACGAAGTGTAAGTGCGAGACCTCTTGAGGAGAAGCCCAGATGTGGAGATGAGAATCGATGACTCTGGAGGCAGACGACGTCGTTTCTGGGTCAGACCCAATAGTAGCCGCCATTTTCACCGTCCTGAAAGATGTTGTCTCGTTACCGATCGATTTGCTTCCTCGGAACCGTATGGAAGACGTTAGAGGGTGACTAGAGAACGCTAAAGGAATCGTTAATCTCAGAGTCACAGCCATATCCCCGAGGATATCAATTCATTTGATACACACGTATTTTAAAAATAGGGTCAAATTAAGCAAATAGGTAAAATATGGGATTTAACTAGGTAAATAATTATAAATTATGTAAATAATTGTAAGGGGGTTTTCGTGAAAAAATATAAAATCTTCCAAAATTGGAATTGGTTAACAATGGGAAGTGCTTAACTTTTTTTAAAAAAAAATCTTAATCAACAGTTAATTAACAAAATTAAGTCAAAATTTTGTTAGTATGTAATATGTAGATCAACATTTATATAGCAGTAGTTCTAGTATTTATCTAAATTGGTTTTACATGTTAATATAAGATGTTCACACTCATAAACTTACCTTGGTTTGTTTTACACCGATTTTTCCATTACACTTCAAGATGGAATATAAGCTTGTCGTGCTAGAAAAATATCTAATGGGCTAATGTTAAAATCTAACTTATACATTATAATTTTATAAACTATTAGTCAATGAATTAATAAATTATATAATTTTTATCTTAATTTAAATTTTTGATTAATTATTTTTTATAAATTAATTAAATATAATAATTCTGACGTTAATAAATTATTAAAATTTTATTGTAATTTGAGGATTTTTTTTTAACTTCTAGCTCAGCACTGTAAACAATTGAATGGTATGGTAATCCAACAAATATAAAATCTTCCAAATTTAGTTACACAATGGAGAAAGTGCTTAGTATATTAATTTTTAAGCTTAATTAAGATTATAACTTTTTGGTATTTGCATGATACTTATCAAAACCACACACAACCCGCGTCCACGAGTTCAGATTCCTAAACAAACAAGGCTTAACCCTAATTTAAGTGGGATAAGGAAACACTTTTTTATACATACACATCTCACCTCTTTATATTATTCGTTGCCTTGTTGATCAAGAAGCCTCAGCAAAAACAATCTATTATCTCTCCTTCTTCTCTTCTAGATTCATTCTGAAGCATTCTGTCGAACACATGGCGGGTGGACAATACAACTTAAACGGCGGACAATACGGGCCGCCGATCTATCCTCCGGCGAAAACATACCACAGTCATGGTCGACGCGGCGCCGACGTAGGTTGCGGCATCTGTCGTTGCTTCTTAAACTGCCTCGGTTGTTGCGGCAGTTGCATCTTAAGCATCATCTGCAACATTCTCATCGGTATAGCCGTTTGCCTTGGAATTGTCGCTTTGATCCTCTGGTTTACATTCCGACCAAACGTCGTGAAATTCCAAGTCACGGAAGCCAATTTAACGCGATTTGATCTCAACCCAGAAAGCAATAACCTCCATTACAACCTCTCGTTGAATTTATCCATCCGTAACCCTAATCAACGTCTCGGGATCCACTACGATCAGTTAGAGGCGAGGGGTTACTACGGTGACCAGCGTTTCGCCGCCGCAAATATTTCGTCGTTTTAGCAGGGACGTAAGAACACGACGGAGATCGGAACAGAGTTAAATGGACAGAGTCTGGTTTTGCTAGGCGCCGGTGGCCGGAAGGATCTCAAGGAGGATCGGAGGTCCGGGATTTACAGGATCGACGTGAAGCTAAGGTTTAAGATTAGGTTTAAGTTTGGGTTTTTAAACTCATGGGCCTTTAAGCCCAAGATTAAGTGTCATCTCAAGGTTCCGTTGAGTTCCTCTAGTTCCACGGGAGGGTTTCAGTTTCATCCTACCAAGTGCCACGTCGACATCTGAGCAATTTACAGATTTTTTCTACTTGTTTTTTTTTTTTTACCTTTCTAGTTTTCATAGATGTCTTTGGTTTTAGTTTTTTTTTTGTTTTCTCTCTAGACTCTATATGAATATTATACCTTGTTAATGTCTAATTGCACCTTTATTTCTTAATTACTTTTCTGCATGCTTCGATAGTCTGATTAGTTTACCTAAACTCTGGCAAATTATTTGAAACAATCTTCTGGTTAGTGATCATCTTCAATTTGTTTTTCTTCTTAGAATTTAGATACTTATTTGTACTTGTTATATTCACTAATTAAAAAGTAAAAACATTGTCAGTTAATTAGACACATTGTATATGAAAAAAATATCTCAGACTTTCCAAACCATAAGTTGAATACGTCTCTCATCATGTGAATCATACAAATGCCATTGGTACTAGACTGAGACAAACTCCACAAAGGAATATTTTTAGAAGATAGTCAAATTAAACGTCAATCTCATTTTGCATCAGCTTGATGGGATATCCTAAATAAACTAATTACAGATTATGCTTCATTTATCTCTAAGAAAGCGGATCCTATGAAACTATTTTACAAACTTAGTGTTTAAGTTATTATTAACATTAAAGTCCACTTAAATAAGAAGAACAAAATAATATGAGGAAACTGCGTCACCAAGATTTTTAAAAAAGGTAAAGGTAATTAACCAAAATGAGCCAATGATGAATTGCCACGTATACAGGGAGAGCGTCACGGACCACGGTGATGATGGTGGGCTAAAGTGACAGTCGTCATTATGACAGACCGCGTGGCATCACTTTCCTCACCAAATGCCTATTTTCATCAATTATTATTTCATCAAGTGGACCCTTTATGATCCTTATAATAATAAAGTTGATATGTCAAAGCCTGATACACATTTATACTTGCCATTAGGTTTTAGCTTCCTCTCCTTCACTTTATTTGGACTCTAGTTCAGCAATTATTCGATCGATTATTGTATATATAGATTACAAATCTTACAAAATCTGGATTACACGGTTAGTTTATTTCGGTCTGGTTAAGATTTTAGTGAGTCATTTGATATACATTCCCAAATTAATACCATATGTCAAAACATTTTTCCTCAATAAGAAAGGTAAGCCTCTGAATTCGTTAAGAAAATAAAATGTGGCTGATTATAAAAATTTAATACATAGATAATGTAAGAAGAAGAATATTCAAAAAAACATTATTGTGCAGAGGAGATTGGTCGATCTAAAAAATGCGTAGTTGCGTAACAGAGCGAGGAGCTGGAATCTTAAAACCGCAGCACGAGGCTCAGTAACGGTCAAAAATCACAGCTGGATAGCATAACTACTTCACTCGGCGCACTCTAACCTACTCTACTTCAGATCAACTGTAACCTACGCCTCACATACCCAGCGCACTATAGCATGACGGTTATTCCCATCGCCGGCGAGGCTAATTGGTTGGTTTTTTGTTGGTCTATCGATTAGTTATAACAGAAACGCGATACGCGATTTTGAGTTTGAACGAACAAATCGACATGCAAGTGACGGAAGAAAATTCTAGAGGACGATGAAGATGTGAGGAAACAAAAAAACAAAAAAAGAAGAAGCTAAAAGTCGGCTGTTTTCCGGTGAGAGGTTCGGCGACGGGGAAGTGATTTCGTCGCGAGGCTTTCTGTCTCTTTTAAGTTCCTTATGCTACTACGAATAGCCAGAGCGTCGGCACTAATCAGACCAGAGATTTCGCCATTTTCCTCTGATTCTAATGGAGGAAACAAAAAACAAAAACAATCAATTAGAAATTCAGATTCAAATTCCAGATTGTAAAAGGTGGATTTAGGCAATGTGTATTAATAGAAATGAAATTCAGTGGGATTTCATTAAAGTATGAGAGATTGAATCGAATCTGCATTGTACCTAGACGCTTTGATGGACGCATGAATCCGTTAAACTGAGCCAAATCTGAGAAAAATCCGAAACTGATAAAAAAACAATAAACGGAAACCACTGAATCGTCAGATTTCGATTGGAGAACGAACCTGATTGCGACGGAGCGTGAGAAGAGAGGTAGAGGATGATAAAGCAGATAAGAGTGAGAACAGGGATGAAGTGGACGAGCTTCTCTTGCTTCTGATGCGTCGTCGTCGCGAAAGACGATTGCAGCGATAACCGTCTGGGTTTAAAGTCCTTGAGCTCGTGATCGTCGTAATTCGCCGCGGACGACGAAGAGGAAGGAGGAGAGGAGGCTGATTCTTTCCGCTTCAAGTCATCGAGATCATAGCTATGGAGCTTCAAAGCTGATGACTCTAGCGAAAGCCTCTGCATCGCCGACAGAGAGAGAAAGGAAGGGCTAGAGAGAAAAATCTTAGTGAAGGTAAATATGATTCGTATCAAATAGATTATTTGGTGAGTGAGTAACCAGAACAAATAAATATGTGCACATTATTATCGTATTAAATAGGAAATAATTACTGTGAGATTATCGTATTAAATAGGAAATAATTTTATTAACGCGGAGTTGTCGTATCTGCTACTACTTATTTACTTTGGAATCTAAATTATTAAACTAGTTTTACAAAAGAAAAAATAAAAATTTGGGCCACTAGAGTGTAGAATTTGAACGGTGACGGAACGGATTTAATCTGTTTGCTGAACAATTTGTTGCAGACCATTTATAAGAGAGGCAATTTTTATATGGTTTTCAAAAGGTTTATTTGGGTATGAGGATAAATTATTGGAATAATACGTTTATTTAAAATTAATTAGATGTATATTATATATAAAAATGTATATTAAATGAGTAGCATGTATATCAAATTTAGTAAAATAACAAAAGTTGTACAAATATAATTTTACTAATCTTTATGGTATCCGATTCTTTTTAGTCAATTCGAACCGGGTCAATCGTAAAATGGACAAGTTTGATATGTAGGCATTTTTCAGAGTTACAAAAGCCCAGCCTAGCCCAGCCCATTAAGACTTTAAAACTATATCTTGTCAAACAAGTAAAATGGACGGTGAGGATTGCATCGCAGATGAAGTAACCCGGTACTATAAACTAGAAAGGCGATCTGTGATTGGGACGGGAAGGAGACTGAAATTTGTGGCGGCTCTCGGAGGAATGTTAACACGTAGAATATATTCGAACACGTAGAGGAAGAAGAAAGGTAACAGAGAGGTTGAGGAAGAAGAAGAAAGGCTCTAGGAAGCAATGGTGTTGTGGGAGTTAACTCTGGGAACAGCGTACTTCTTGGGACTGAGGCGGACTTACCGGCTCGCATTGAAGATCCAGCGTCGGATTGTTAGCCCTAATCATCCTAGGGTCCGAGAATTTCTGCATAGGTAATGTGTATTTCGACGATTCGTCTTCCTCTTCTTTCTGAGATTTCGCGATTTGGTTGCCTCTGATGTTGGATTGGATAGTGCGCCTGAGCTACAATCCCTTAGGAGACAATCAGTGTGGCATTTCAATTTATTTAGATGATAAAAGCCTTTTTCTGATGGTTCAAATTGGTGCTTTATTGATGTTTCTTTCTCACTGTTTATGGTAAAGGTCTCATATCTACTTCTGAATCATCTAGTGCTTATGTTCCTTTGGATTATTTTCGCTAAAGTTTCAATATAATCATCTAGTGATTTAAGCATTGCAATGCGAGAGTCCAGACTTTTAAAGTAAAATCAAGAGGTAGCTTAGTCTTATTTTGATGGCCCACACCATCAAAATAATACATTGCTTGAACCATTTGCTTATTTTTCCGTGAAAACAATGTACTGGATGATAATACATTGCTTGAACCATTTGATGTGAGATTCAAGAATGGTGTGACACCATAATCCCTTTATCTTTAGTTCCAAGAGGTGGGATTTAGAAAGTAAAATCAAAAAGGGGCTTGGTCTTATCTAGATAATATAGATTTGTTGAACTAGTTTATCTTTCCAAGGAAACCATTTAATGGAGGTTATTAGATCTTGTAACTCCATACATTGCTTAAACCATTTGATGTGAGAATCAAGAATAGTGTGACATCAAATTTGATGCATTTAATTATAGAGATAATTAGATAAGACCTCTGATGTTTGCTGGATTGAAATCCTGTATTGTGCCAGTATGGAATTGATTGAAATGTTCTCTTTTCTGGGAAAAGATTTGTTGATGCTAATGATAGTGTAAACCAGTAATGACTAATGAGTTGTGTATTTGAGATTTCCATTTCGACGGATAAGATTGGTGTCTGAACTTGCTCTCTCCTGCCTTCTTTTTATGCAGGAGGACTCATCATATCTTTGATATGGCACTTAGGGTCCACAAGAATATACAACAGAGAGACATGGAAATTGGTCAAAACCTCGGAAACTGGATTCTCCGTGGGCTCGACCGGATGAAGCCATCAGCTCAGGTTATACTACCAAAAAATACAGAGCCAAGCATAAGCAAGACTAAGAGATTATTAGATTCAACCCGTCTCAAACCGCATGCCAACACGCAGACTCTTCAAAATAATGAAGTCAGTAGGCACTTGTTCTTGTCGTTGAGGAACCTCCGGCCGAAGTTATCCCCAACTATCTCGATGATGATGAAGATCAAGCCGCCAAGACCCACTGGAAGTACCACTCAGTACAGGCCTTTCAGTGAATCCAGTCTTATTAAACCGATATATGCTAGAGGTGGGTTTGAAGGTGTTATTAGGAAGGACATTTTGGAATGGATGGTGCAGAGTTGAAGCCGCCAAAATTCATCAAAGGTCCGGTGCTTTTCCGACATTCCATCTGTTTCTTATATTACAGCAGCTGACGAATGCCAACAGTACAAAAAAAAGAAACACTTCTCAACTGTTCCTTTACACGAGTTAGTTTTTTAATAAGTGGTCGAACATTCGGAAAATCTCAAGGAAAATCCATGACTTGTGACTAGTTTTACTTACTTGACCCACACGTTTATATGTTCTTCGAAATTACAACCAGAAATATCCTGCGAGCGATTATGAGTTGGACTGATCAAGAAAACAAAATAAGGTTAAGTTTATGGTATGATCACTCTCGATTATGTTTTGGAAAACATGTACGACTGGCCCAAAGGTTCGTTGTTTCAATATCATTCCTCCAATTTTGCTAAAGCTTCATGTTTACTAATTTTGTGACAAACATATGAGTACATATTAAGCTTTAAGAGTATTTATGGGAAACAAACTGGTCCCAATCATTTGCATTCAGCATTATTATGAAGATGTCTCTGTAGTGATTATTGTTTTTACACAAGTCTGCTATACACCTCAATGTTTTAGAGCTCAAGCAGAGAGCTTCCTTCTCTCCCAAGCACGAAAAGCCCACCATCCCCTCTTGAAATCCTCAGATCCTTGTCGAGATAAGTGGTCAAGAGCCAAGAGCTGCCTCGGTTACCTGGAAATGGAAGCTTAAGAGGTGTCTGACCCGAGATTGCCCGTGAAATATTTGCTGCCACATCTTGTAAAGGGTTCAAAGATTGCTTCAGCAACGAAAGGCTAACTTGTTGTCCAAAGATGCCCACACTTTCCGGGAGATCCACACTTAATTTGATCTCTGGAGGTTTTAGAGTACCTTCTTTGAAAGAAACCTAACATTCACCAAACGTTAAGAGAAACAGATGATGATACCAATAAAAATCATATCTGACTACAACTACTCTACAAAGAAACCCCTTTTGACATAGTATTATTGTTTAAGTACGTTTTGTGATTGACTGGTTGTACCTTAACGAATGAAAATGCAAATGTTTGCAAGTTACCTCAATTCTTGAAGGGCTTCGAACTTCAAATGAAGCAGAAGCACTGAATGAGAAGTCTGCAAACGGGCTGGAGAGTGTAGTCGCGTTGTCTATGCAGAGATTCTTTGTGTCTATAGACTGATTTATACTTTTCACTTTCAACAAAGGTGTCGAACCCGCAGCTAGAAGAGGAAGCAGCTCGGAGAAAGCAGTGTACCTGTTTCATAACCCAAGAAAAACAAAAACCAACAGTAGCGCTCGATTATAGTGAAAACTCCTGGATCACATCATGATCACTTAGCTTCATCAAAGATTCACAATGTCTCATTCTCAACTAGGAGGATCAGAAGCTATCTCAAAGGAGCAAATCTATTCACAGTGTTGCAATTCTCAGCCACAGTCTAAGGTTACTACTACATTAAAACAAGATCATTGTATATATTCACCAAGGACTACGATCTAAGGTTCCGTCTCCAGTTGGGGTAAAGGGACTTACAGCAAAACCCAGTTCCCGTCGAGAAGCTCCGGAGTCTCTACCGGAGTCGGAGTAGGATTCAGAGCTTCCAATTGGTTCACGAGCTCCAAAACCTCCGCCCGAACTTCTGACCCAGCCCGGAATCCTAATTCAGTTCCGTACACCGTATCCGCCAAACACCTTTTCAGCTCCCAAGTCCGGTCGTACACCGCATTTCCGTTTCCGGCGTCGACTTCAGCTTCTCCGCCATTTCTTTCCTCCCATTCGTCCTCGTTCGTCGGTGGATCCGAGTCCGCAAATCGGGTCCCGGAGTCCTCAGGTACGGGTTCGGATTTCTCTCCCCATTCGTCCGCAATCACAGGTGCATTATCTGGTTCAGATACGGGTTCAACCTCAGCTCCCGGTTTCTCACCCGATTCATTTGTAACCGCAGACGCAGCTTCCGGCTCGGAGTCTGATTCCAAGGGCCGAGAAGATCGGATTTCAGAAAACCGGAGAGGCCTGGGACGATGACCAAATGAGAAAGAGAGAGAATTCGGTTTTATGGAGATAGAAGGAGAAAAAGTCTTGCTATGATTTATGGAGGAAACAAAGAGAAGTGAAGGACGAGCAGTAGTGAAGAGCGTAGCCATGGCTGATCTCTGTGTTCTTCTTCTTCTCGCTTTGCGAGGAAACTGGAAAAGAAGATTACTAAAGTCTCCGAAATCACACGAAATTTAGATGACCCCCCAAAAAACGGAATTTAAAACTAAAATAAATAAATAAATAAATAAACATACGGCCTATTTCATGGGCTTGTGAAAAACTTATTGGGTCCTAATAATATAGGCTTAGTATTGTTATTGTTATTGCTAGTTTCGGACTGTGTACTGGACACAAAATCTCCGGATGATTATTTTAACTACGTATAATTTTAGAACGCAAATAAAGAAAAATTCCATAAAAATACATCAATTTTTAATACATAAAATTTTGTTTTGTCCAGATAAACCGTTATTTTAATTTTTTTCATATTCTTTATTTACGTTGATTTATTTTTAAAATTTTAATTTTAATTTATCTTTTTCTCAATCATCTCTCATTTAAATTCTCCGATTCCAAACAAAATCTGTTTATTATTTTTCATAAACAAAAATCTATTTAAATTTTTAAATTTAAAAATATTAGATATGAAAAGTAATAAAATAGACGGACAAATCAATTTAAAGAATTAAAATACATAAACAGAATAATTTAAATATTCTGTTCGGCACGCAAAAAAATTGGAAGTATTAAAAAGCTTATCGGTTAGTTGGATTAAATTGGATTTTATTATTTTCTTTAGTTGTGATAATGATTTTTTCCAGTAAAAGACAAAAAAAAAGAATGAGAATGAAACTGATTCGTAGTACCATAACATTTGGGCCTAAGTTGGACTAAAACATTCTGGCCTAGGCCCATAACAGCGATCAGTATTCGTCTCTTTCCCTTATCCGCGTGATACTTCTTTGTCTGAGGAGTTTTGAAATCGCAGCATCAATGGCTGCTTTTTCTTCTTCAGCTGTCTCTGGTTTGGCTACAATCTTCTATTACTCTCCTTCCCTAAACCCTATCACCGCTCAAGCCACGCTCTCTTATCCGACTCGGATCCGTTCCTCGCCTCACGTTCTCAGGGGATTTCATAGTCTCCGACGCCGTGGCTTCCGGCTTTTCTCTCAGAATGTTACCGCCGGCCGGTTCAATAGCTTCTCTTGTAACTGCTTATCCGCCGTATCCACTAGCACTCTCGATTACGAGGCGAGTTTTTGGTTTATTTACTTCTCGGTGTACTTGATGATTGAAGTTTGATTTCTCTTGTTTTTCTACTGTACAGCTTCTTCAAGTTTTTTTTAAATCACTCAGATAGCATTTTGGTTTTACATTGCTGGTTTATCAGTCTCAGTGGAAAATTAAGTAGTAATAGTGCTTATAGATTGATAATGTTCACCATGATTTGAAAAATCATAAAATTCAAGTTTTGTGTACTATGATCATGTGTTTGTTATACATTTCTGTAGAGCTTATGAGAAAACAAAAACTGATTCGTGTTTTGAGAGTATATGATGCAGTTCACGGATAGTGGCAGAGAGGTGGAATTAAAATTGAGGTTGAAGACAGGTGAGATACTTTCTCCAAAGGATATATCTGTAGACGCAGATGGAACATCTTTAGCTGTTAAAGAGAAGCGGAACGGATTGCTGATTACACTTCTAGAGACTGACCAACTCTTTGAGAAAATAATGCCCTCAGAAACAATATGGTTAGCTACGCGTAAATCTTGCAATTTAGTTTTACTCGTTTGACATTTCCTTTTAAGGGCTGAAGTTTTGATTTTTTATCCAGAACAGGTACATAGATGAAGATCAGTTGGTTGTAAACATGAAGAAGGTGGATGGAGAATTGAAATGGCCTGATATTGTTGAGTCGTGGGAGTCTTTGACTGCTGGAATGATGCAGCTTCTTAAAGGGGCGTCAATCTACATCGTTGGAGATTCAACTGAGATTAACCAAAAAGTGTCTCGGGAGCTAGCAGTTGGCCTCGGGTATGATTGTTTTCATCGAATACGATTTTTCCGCCTTTTGTTCAAGAGCTCAGTATGAGTAGCATTGTGGAATCTTTTCAGAGTCTTATACAATTGCTATGATCTGCAGGTATAGTCCTCTAGACTCGAAGGAATTGCTGGAGAGCTTTTCCAAGCAAACAATTGATTCTTGTGAGTCTGCTTTTTGGATTGTTGATCATCTAACAAGAAATCTTCCTCAGTTCTCAGGACCCTTTGTTTTTAATTCTCCATTTTAGGGATTCTTGCAGAAGGGCTTGATTCTGTAGCTGAAGCGGAAAGTTCCGTGTTGGAAAGCTTGAGCAGGTAGAAAAGGTCATGTTAGTGTTGAATCTCTGTTCAGTTGGTCAGTCAAGTTTGACCACCAATCTTCATGGCTTTGCAGCCATGTCCGTACCGTTGTCTCAACTTTGGGAGGTAAACATGGAGTTGCGGGGAGAGCCGATAGGTGGAGACATCTTTACTCTGGATTTACCGTCTGGGTATCACAGACTGAAGCCACAGGTCACTTCTGTCTCTTATATCCATTTAATCAACAAAAAAAAAGCAAGTAGCATTTGCTTATACATCCAAGATTGCTTCTCAATGTAGATGAAGAATCAGCGAAAGAAGAAGCAAGGCGAAACAAGCAAGAGAGGGAGATTGGGTATTCAAATGCAGACGTGGTGGTTAAGCTCCAAGGTTGGGACCCAACACATGCCAAGAGCGTGGCTCAGGCGTCATTAAGTGCACTCAAGCAACTGATCATGTCAGACAAGGGACTTCCAGGTACTAAACCAAAGAAACTCAATTGTGAATTTTGGTGAATTACCTGATAAACAAACTAGCGTTATTGTTTCTTCTTGAAGGTAAGAAGAGTCTGTACATAAGGTTGGGTTGCCGTGGCGATTGGCCCAATATAAAACCGCCGGGTTGGGATCCGTTGTCTGACACCGGAGCTCATCCACATTTCACATAAGTCTTAAACAATGCTCTTTTGCTCTCTCCCTCCTATAAAACCAGCCACAGGCGTTGTTGCTCTTGAAGACTTAATTAATTTCATCGTCGTTGATAATTTGTGTACAAGTACATTCGATGATTTGAGTTTTGACTATTGAGTAAGCCAGGTCTGATGTATAACAAAAGCAAAAGCTGTTGATCAACAAAGACTCTTTGATTCAAATTGAGGAAATATCAGGACAACAGAGATTAGTTTCACAGAGAGCAAATATAATTAAACAATATTTGTACGTTTCGTTTTTCCTAATCTCTAATTATAAAGCTTCATGATAACACAAAGAAGTCGACACATTTTTCTAGCCACAAACATAGAAAACAAAAGAGAAGAAACTCTTTTGTCGTCATCATCTTTAATAGCTACCTGTGATCGGTTTCATTTTCATGGCAGTGTGTGGCAAGCGTTGAAGAGCTGTTATGGTGGTTTTCAGCAGATCATCATCTCCAACAATAACCCGCAGCTTCTTCAAGAATTCCTCTCTCGAAATCTTCTTATCCTGCAACATCACACATAAATTCGGAAAAACGCTATGACATCTTCACAAATGGGTAAAAAAAGAAGAAGCTTTTACTAGCATACCCTAAGTTGTTGGTAATCAGCAGTGATCAAGTCCATGTCTTTCTGAGCAATTTTTCTTGAGAGTGCATTGAACAGCAGAGGGAAAGGCATCCAAGCAGATCTGGGCCTCCTAGTGCTGGAACCGGCACTGTTGTTTTCGCTCCCTCTAGATCTTACTAAACCTTCATTTGTTACCCCTCCTGTCCCCCCCTGCTTTAAGCAAACAAGCCGCAGTACTCTTTTTTAAGCCCCAATCAAAGATACACATTGACCACCTGATTAAGACAAAGTTCCTCAGGTAACAATAAAACTCACATTCGAGAGAGAACCTTTAGGTCCTTCCAAGGTGAGGCCCGAACTCTCATGCTTACTCTGATTAGTAGTAGAAAGCAAATTCCCTGCAAAAACGGTATATGTAATCTAGTTCCGATAACTGCAGGAATAAAACGCGATGGTTGAAATATTCATATGCATTAGCCTTGAACATCTCACTGGACCCCCGGGATGACGAAGTGTGTTACTAGCCCCAGAGGTCACAAAAAGACATAAGTCCAAATAGCTAGCTGATCTTCAGCAAGATCTATGCTGTTGTCTCCCACTCAATGCGTCATCAGTAGATTTTTGATGGAAATGATACTTTTTATGTGAACTTTTGTTTAGTATCGGAAGGAGAATAGGGAGAAATCACCTTCAGCATTGGGGATAGACAGCTTGAAGCTAACTACAAATTCTGGGTAAATGTGACTGTTCATATTCATGTTCCAGACAACATAATGCTTGGGACTCGAGATATTATCAACTCCATTATCATACTCTTCTCCACCAGTAAAGTATTGCGCTTTATCACCACGAAGAGGCTCCATACTCCCCATTATTACACGGCACAAAACCATGTGACGCACACCATTTTCATCAATATCACAATGTGTAACACTGTAAACAATATCTTTCACATGTGCTTAAAGAGAAACATCAAAAAAAATGAACTAACTAAACCGTGGAAAAGAAAAAACAGCAGGAAGTTAAATGGGAGATCAACAGAGAAAGAAAAACCTGAAATAAGGGCAGTTTGCAGCAGATAAGTGAACCCCAACACCATACATAGACTTTTTGATGAATTCTCCACCCACTCCAAGTCCATGCATCATTACGGCAGATAACAATTCCTTCTTCGCAGGAACCCAGGCATATCTAATGTTGGCATCTCCGCGGCGTAACTTAGTGATATCAGCTTGTTTCTGGAAAAGAGATTGCCGATCTTTGGCGATGTCTCCTGAAAACCGATACGCATCAAGCAACTCTACATGTCCTAGTGTGGCCATACCTAAAACAAACTTTTCTTTGATAGCATCTATATCAACTTCTTCCTCAGCAGGCTTGACACTAGATAACATATTAGTTCCTGTTTCGTCCCATCTCTCGACAGCATCATCAAGTTCACGGCTGCAGCTATCCTCTGACGCCTCGTCATATTTCCCATTTGAAGATCGCTGAACAACTTGGATATCATCTATACTGTTCAACTTCAGTGTCGGTAATTTCCTACCATTGACATCAATTTCAAGGTGCAGACTGATCTCACATTGATCATGTTGTTCCGGATCTTCCTCACAGTCCCTTCCGACAATGTCATAAACTTCGGGAAAAAAAGCATTTTCCAGCAATGTCAATCCATGCAAGCTGGGTTTTTACACCAGTTTCCAAGTCCAGCCGATGCATGTGTAAGAAATCCAGAACAAAATGCCGACCGGACAAATTTACCTCAATTGCAGCTCTTTTTGCTTCAAGATCATTCCTGATGGTGCAAATAATATGCTCAGGCAAATCAGTCCATTCGCCATTCTCATAGAACATTACACGCTTTGGCACTCCCGTCTTCTTAAAATACGAGTAGTGTCTGACCAAAGACTTCCCCAAGTGATTCTCAGAAACATTAACTTCGTTCCCATCATCAATTTTTCTCCTTTTCGCAAGCTTTTCAGGTGAACTGTTCGGTGAGAGCACACATTGCAGCTTTTCGAATGATCTTCCAGAATCATATGAAGAATAGTACACAGGATGCTTTCTCTTTTTTCCAAGTCCATCTTTAAAACTGCTATCCAATACCTTGACGATGTTGGATTCCATTTCTATTTACTAACAACGTTAAACCTACAACCTTGAACAGAAAGTCAACTAACACATCTAAATCTCTAGCAGTCCTAAAGATCGCAACTCATCAACAGCATTGGAAAAAACTGCAAAAGAAAAAGGAGTATGCGTTAGATACGTGAAAACTGCAGTAGCCATATATAAGATATACACATATCAAAAGCTGGTTCACAAGGAAATAATCTCATAGTTCAATAAAGAAGCATAAAATAGAAAGACTCTCAACATACAATAACACATCACAAAAGGGACTGCTGCAGGCACCAACGGACATATGAACAGTGATTCATGAGTTTTCTTGCTAAACCTCATGCTCAATGTGAAATAAACGGGAAAGTCAGGAGTAGAACAGATTCAGTATGCAATATCAAATAAAAAAATGGATGATTCTTGCTTCTTTCAGGCCCATATATCCACCAACCTTAGAGATTACAAGAAGGAAAGAACTTACAAAAAAAACCTACACGGATGAAAAACAGATTAAAAAAAAAATGGGACAGTGACTCAATAGGCAAGATCTTAAAACACACTGAAGTATAAAACATACCAGCATGCCTCCAGAAACAAAGAAATCAACAAAGACGTGCAAAATCGCTAATACAATAACTAATCCAAGAAAAGATAGACCGGTAAACCCATCAGAAAAGCTTGAGACTAACCCAGCTGACTTGTCTTCATCTTTGGTGCCTTCTCCCTTAGAAAAATAAAAATAATCAGAGAAGAAATGTAACTGTCTTTCTCCAGTTTTTCACAGACGTGACCCTGCACGACAAACAGACCATAAAATATCAACCTTCAATGGCAGAAATAGACCAGCATATAAGAGTCGTAAAGTCAAAAATTATATATTTTGATTAAAAAGCTGTCAAGATAAGCTCTCTAGTGTTCCCTTGAACAATCAGTCATAACAAAAACGACATGCTTATTACAGCTTAGACGAGCTTTTGCGTTCCTGTTGGCCAGTAAAACTTAAAACAACAAGAATCATTGCAGAAGAGTAAACAAAAGCAGATCCTAACCTGAAACACATTTTCAAAACTACAAATTTTTTTTTGGGGTGTTAAATATTAGACATGTAGAGATTTCTGCATAGCACCTTAACATATTTTGCCTATAACACAATAAACCATCAAAACACCTCACAATAACACGAATTTAAGCCATTCTTTGCAGAAGCCACTCAAAAGCAAATTTTCCAATCTAAAAAAAAAGCATCGGCTAAATGGAATACTAATTCACAGAATCAATGATAAACTCGAGGAACAAAAAAAGGTGAAATAAAGAAAAATTTAGTTAAAAAGAAAAGATTAACCTTATGAAACTCTGCATTCAGATCGATTTAAAGGCATGGGTTCTCGGCTATTAGTAAATAACGAGAAACTGTGGAGGGAGATAAATAGCCGCAACGAAAACCCTAAACCGGCAAGGAAGTGTCTTGAAGAAGACGAGCGATATATATGTCTCTCCGGCGAATAAGCTATAAGTCGGCGTCGCATTGGAATTTGCGTGGACAAAAGGCTAATCCTTTTAGGAAAGAAACATATTATTTTATTTTAATTATTATCTTTTTTTTTGTGTGTGTGTGTCAACAATGCCGGTTTGACCGACGCCGTGTGTGTAACACAAAAATATTTTGTCGTCCATGACAAATTATGTATTTCGCTCAAGTTTGTAATCCAATGATATATCCAAAGTTCATAACATAACCCGAATTTGAACAAGATCCTAGTCATTCAAAATCAGTACCAAACAAAACAAGTAATAACACATTTAGCTTTTGCGTTTTCTCTATTTGGCCAAGACTTACAACGGCTTAATACCACATTCATCAAGTGAAGAGTAAAGAAAAATCGAATCATCTGATAAATTGAAAAGAGTACATTTGATACAGAAAAGTACATTGCCTTAATCGGCGCCTCAAATTCGCTTCTGCAACTAGAATAAAAACATTAAGAGAAGAGTTTATTTTTTTGTTCCCAATAGCTAATTTTAGTAACTTGACCACTGGACCGACCTATTGATCTCTGACGTCTAAAATCCTACAACCATCTGTTAGCAAAGAACCGCGGAGTGTTGTTGTTGCTGCCTGCTACTTTTTATACCTGTCTGTGTTAAGAATTGGTTTTGCTTGTATGTTTTTTTCACGTTGAGTCTTTGTAGAAATCAACCTTTGTCTCTGCGACACCTTTTTGATTGGTGCCTGGTTCTTGGTCGTCTTTGTCAGTGTTTATGCCTTCAAGTGAAGGGAATGATAAAAGCTGGTCCTGCAACAACAAAGAATTTCACTTAGTTACTGTTTGGTTGGTTGGCACTTAAACTACATTAGGAAGTTTTTTTCTTTTCTTTTACCTTGAGAGAGGTATTCTCAGAGGTGAGCTCTTCGCACTGGCTTTTCAGCTTGTTGATTTCTGCTCTAAGACTTGCGTTTTCTTCATTCAACACCTCAGCGCGTTGTGCCAGTTCATCACATTCGGCCTGAAATACAAAAACTTCTTCCATATCCATAATTTGCTCATATGGACGTGATTTAAATTTTGAGAGCGATGTTTTAGTACCTGTTTACGCAACCTGGATCTTCGAGCAGACTCCCTATTGGACTGCTTTCGCCTCTGTCGCTTAAGTTCTCTATCATCCTGATTGCAAGACAAGCAATTTTGAGTTTTGGGACCAAAATTTTTAAATTTTAAGTGTTTATGAGAAGGATTCCGGCACAAAAGCGCACACACACACCTGTAACCAGGGTTGTGAATGGCCACCATCTCGTGAGACTGGAGCAACGACTCCAGGAACTGGTGTAGTTACTTTCCCATGCATTCCAGGGATAGCGGCTGAAGTAGGAGCACCCCAATAATCCATCCCAATATTTAGATTTGTTGGTGGGCCGGGAACACCTGCAGCTGTCATTGGCATGATTGGCACTGTCTGGCTCACCGGTAGAAGAGGTGCACCAACACTTCCATTTCGGGGGCCATTAGCTGAACCACCATTCTCTGATGCTGCTTCAGGTGAATTTGCAAAACAATAAACCACTCTCTGGTAAGCAGCTTTCACAGTGTTTAGTCACATGACTCATGTGAAAGGAAAAAAAGAAAGGATCATAAACCAACCATCCTTCCCGTCTTGTCCAGATCCCGAGTCCTACAAGGATTGCAAAGCAAATCAGAATCACTATCAGAATTATCAAAGGAACGCCTCACCCTCATAGACAGAGCGAATATCATTACGACTTTTCATCCAACATAAACAATTTATGAGGCACGTTATACAACTGAAAGGTTTGTGTGCCAATGTGCACAATTCAAGTGTGCTAGCAACATTCAAGGAATTTACATGAGAAAATCTAAGAGATTGACAGATATAAATAAGTCAATCTAGTGATTGGATAAGGAGCCTAAATTCAGATTCATGCTAGTTCTTTGCACGCAATTTTTTGAATTACCCAAATGAACCAACAAGGTAATAGACCCCATGAAACAGTGCCCCATCACAACATTGGTTGCCAGAATGAATGCATACCCGGCTAAAACATGCGTAGAAATATGAGTAAAATGAAAAGGCTGATGATAGATTCCCAAAACTTACATTGTGAGAGTTTGCATCACTTCCTTCACTTGAACCATCAGAAGCACTCTCCCCACTAACAAAAAAATTGCGACAATCTCAGAGCAGGAAAGTAATGGATATTATCTAATGAAGCACAAATAAGTCGAGAAGAGGTCCAAGTCCAGAGATACATTATACGATAACAGCCACACATACACTCTGTCATATCCCTTAGATTAGACAAAGTCAAGAAAGTTACATGCCTTTTAGAGTAAGCTCCATTAGCTGATGCTCCTGAGTTTTTTCCAGGCTCATTGTTCTTTCCTGTAATCATGTTCAAACTTCCCAAGCTTCCTCTTGATCTTTTGATAGGCAATTTTTCCTTCACATCAGATTGTTTAGCATCACCTTCAGTGCCTCCTGTAGTATTCCCCTGCATAAATTCATCTCTCAATTATATCCCACAATAAAAAATGGTAGTAAATACCATTTGAGAAAGAAAATTTAAATTGATGAGACGCAAACTCACAGAAGCTTCGGTCATTCCATTTGGAGAAGGCATAGCATAGGGGCTATATGGATAAGAACCCTGATACAAAACGGAATATGTTAAGATATGATTGACAGCCACACCATTTTAATACATGCCCATAGCAATCAAATATCTCGTACCGGCGGCATTGAAGGATGCCCGTACATGCCACCAGGGGGATACATTGTAACATAAGGATGAGGTGGAGTTCCATAAGGAGGCATCATATGCTGGTAAATTTCACATTCAGCAATTAATTAAAGCTAAGATGAAAAAGAGCTGAATGAATTCGTTACTAATAGTAGGAGTTAATCTTGACTCAGAACAAGGCCAGTTCCCAAAGCATGAAAATATCAGTTCAAACGCTAGAACGCATGTCTACTAAATCTCAAACCTCCAGGAAGTCCAAAAATAAAATCCAATAAGCCATTTGCAACTTCCCAGCAATCTGAACACTGATATACACATCATGATAAAAGGCGATGGAAATAAAGACAGTCAGTTTACCTGAACCCCCCACATATAAGGGTGAGGTTGGGGACTTGATGCCACAAAACCATGGGGCGGCATAGGAGAATATGCCTGTCAAAGGAGAAAAAAAAGGAGCCCATAACAATCAAATGAAACAAGAAAACAGACAACAGATTCATAGACGGATGGATCTGCCTTAGACCTGAAAACCAGACCAATCTGGAGTAGCCATGCCAGCACTCACAGCCGACGAAGGTTCCTACATACACAGAATATTCCAACTAAAATCTATGTTTGGAAAATATTTCTATTTCCTTTCTCTAGTATCTTACGTTTAGTAGCTAAATACATGGGATCTGTTTCCTTTCTTATACAAGGGTCTCTTAAAATTGGAAATAGAGAAGGGCAAAAACACAAACCTGTGAAGAGGGAGGAGCAGAAGAAGAAGAAGGCGGCGTTTTAGGTTCCTTCTCTTTACTCGATTTCTCCATCTCATTGCTAGCCATTATCACACTCACCAATTTGTAAACAACCAGTGAGAGCTACCTGCAAGTCGAACTCAGCTAATTCACGACGAGATCTACTTAATGCATAAACCCCACCACATCCAGCAATTCAACATTCCAGCTAATTAGATGTTATCGATTTCGTTCCAAATTTCTCTTACTGATCCTTGAACCAACACAGTTCCTAAGCACCGCAGACTAATAGATTGACAATCGAACAGCTAAAAAGGCCTCTTTCACCGGATGCAGAAAAACCAACCTGGCGTGTAGGTAACAATGTCGGAGCTGATACACACGATTACACAAAATCCAGCAGTATAAACAGAGAACCCCGAAAAGCCCTAGAAAACTCAATCGAATTCAGAACAGAAACGCAGAATCTAATCCAAAGACACAAACTTGAGATGCGACTGGACATACCTAACGACCGGTAATGTTTGAAAACTCTAAGCACAAATTGGGGATGCGGTATAAATCTATGAGCTTAAAGTTTGCAGAGATTTAGGGAATCAATGTCTTGACCAAGAAAAATTGGCTGATTGTTTGTGTTTTCTAACGGAGAAGAAGAAGAAGGGGGCGTGGAGTTCACGAGGAATAAAAATTGCTTCTTTGCCTATATTAAGTGTTAATATAAAGAAAACCCTTCTTTAAAACTTATTTATGAATTTTTACCCATGTAGTTATACCCTGTCAATAACCTACCCACATTGTCCAAATTAAAAAAGGACTAATTTGAACTTAAAAAAAGGATTGATAGATATTCGAAAATGAATTGTTTAACTTACAAGTATTTTTAAGTGGTTATATTGTTTTGCTTTTTAAAGTTTATATTTATTATGTATTTAATTTATTTTTTAAGGATTCAATGTGATGAAGATAAAAAAAAATGAATATTTAGAATTTATTTATATGTTATTAATGTATGTAACTAAAAATGTTGTGTGCTAAAGTAGTTAGAAATTCTTTTAAGTGAATGAATATTTGTAATAATTTTTTTTGATATCAATAGATTAAAACATGATTAAAAGTTTATAAATTTGAAGAGGTGAGAAAGTTCTCCGAAGAAAACTTTTAGATATGAAAGAGAAATTTAAAATTAAAGGGGTGAAAAATATAAATAATGAAAGACATAGGGTGAGAAATGAAGGAAGAGGAAACGCAGCTCTCTTTACCCTTGTTACAAAGTTGAAGTTTTGAAGGCGTCTCTCTCTCGTGTCTCCCGTCTACACAGCAATGGCAACTTCGGAAACAGACCCAGATACTGCAAATGAAGCAATACACCAAAAAATCCTAGCGGAATCGAGATTCAATTCCGGTGACCTGATGTCAGCCCTGAATCACGCGCGGAAAGCCCTCAGCTTGTCTCCGAACATGGAAGGTGTATCCTCCATGGTTACCGCCTTCGAGATCATCAGCTCCGCCGCCGGAGGTACGCCGGAATGGTACAAGGTTCTAAAGGTAGAGCCTTTCTCTCATATCAATACCATAAAACAACAGTATAGGAAGCTAGCTTTGGTGTTGCATCCTGATAAGAATCCGTATGTGGGATGCGAGGAAGGATTCAAGCTTGTGAATGAGGCTTTTAAGGTTTTCTCTGATAAGGTTAGGAGAAATGAGTATGATATGAAGTTGAGAATTAGGATTCAGGGTGAGATTGTTAGTGGTGCTTGTGATGGTGATGATGAAATGTCGACGTTTTCGACGGTTTGCTCGGGTTGCCGTTTGGTGCATAAGTTTGATAGGAAGTATTCGGGGCAAAATTTGATGTGTCCTAGTTGCAAGAAGAGTTTTGAGGCAAAGGAAGTTGAAAAGGAAGAAGATGCTAGAGATGGAAGTGAAAATGGAGCTTGTACTTCCAAGGTTATAACTTATAGTAGGAGGAAAAAGCGGGTTGGTGAGGATGGTGAAAGTCTGAGAAGAGCGAGTGAGAGAGGAAAGATGAGAGAGGAGGAAGCAGAAACTTTAAATGCACCTGAGAGGGTTGATGAAGAAGATGAAGGGATGATGACTTTAGCAGAAATGCAATCAGTGATAAAGAGAAATAAACCGAAGGTGAAGTCGAAGATCACTGAGAAAAATAGCACTAGAGAAGAAAAGATGGGAAGGGAAACGCAGGAGATATCTTCCGGTGATGAAACTTTGATGGAGATGAGTACTAACAAGGAGAATGATAAACGAGAAGCTTTAAAGAATAGGAAGAATACAAAGAAGAAGAAGACTAACCACAAGGAGTTAACTGAGATAGTGGATTTAGAATACGTACCACGGGTTGATAGGAAGAGGGATCGTGGTAAGTTGAATCAAGAAACCTACATGGAAGACGAGGATTCTGAATTGTATGATTTTGATAAAGACAGGATGCCAAGGTGCTTTAAGAAAGGGCAGGTTTGGGCGATATACGATGGTGGTGATCACAAAATGCCTCGGAGTTACTGTTTGGTAAGTGAGGTCGTCTCTTTGAACCCTTTTAAGGTATGGATCAGCTGGTTGGATATTGAGAGAGAGAAACTGATCTCTTGGATGAAGATCAGCTCTTCTCATATGCCTTGTGGGAGGTTCCGGGTTTCAGAGAAAGCTTTGATCGAACAAGTGAAACTGTTCTCTCATGTTGTCAACTGCGAAAGGGCTGCGCGAGAAGTATACCAAATATATCCCAGGAAAGGTTCAGTCTGGGCTGTCTATTCAGAGACACATCCAGGTCTTCAGAGAAGAAAGACCAGACGCTATGAGATTGTTGTGTGCTTGACGATGTATAGCGATGCATATGGCTTGAGTGTGGCGTATTTGGAGAAGGTTAACGACGACAGTAGCAACTTGTTCAAGAGACGGGATTACGGGTATAATGCGGTCAGGTGGGTCGAGAAAGACGATGTTGCGGCCTTGCTCTCTCATCAGATTCCGGCCAAGAAGCTGCCAGAAGATCAATCTGGAGCTGATCTGAGAGAGTCTTGGGTGCTTGATCTTGCTTCTGTTCCTCCTGATTTGGTTTCTGCCACTTAGTAAACATAAATACTTCGTTTTCCTTTTCTTTTCTTTTTTGTTTCTCGTCATCATGATAGAGAAACAAACTATTCATGTCAATATTTGTCTAACTTTTAAGTTTTGATTTAGATTTAATCGTAAACTCGCAAACATTTCCATCACCAAGATTATCTAGTTGTATATTCATATGCCAAATTTAAACATTCACAGTAAAGTTTGATTTTTATGCCCCACGCCTGGTTTTATTACAAAACGCATCTAAACACGAATCGATTGTTCACGTGAACAGGCTACAAGAACAGACGAAGTTACAGTGCTATTTGAACCCGAAAGCAGATGCAGACACGGCCATGTTCCTCATAAGGCTGCACTTTTCGCAAGAGTAAGTTTATGTTCTGTGTAAAAGAACGTAGAAGAGGATGAATGGCGTTTTTTTTCAGGTTTGGTGTTGAATGGCGTTTTTTTCAGGTTTGGTGTTTAAACCATTTTGGTTTCTCTTAAACGATGTGACGATTCTGATGAATCAGTGAAGAAACAGTTAAAAGAAAGGGGTTCAGATCTAAATTATATGGAGAATGAATCGTGTTCTTGGACTTGGATGAAACTCTTTAACAAAAGAAAAACTCTTAGAGTAATGATAATGATTTATCGATGTTCAGTGCGGATTTAATAGACTGCAACTCGTGTAGAACATCTTGCACTCCCTGGCTCAAAACTTCGAATTGTTGTTTTGGTATTTGATACACAACTTCACCTCCTTCACCTACGTGCTCCTCCAATTTCACTATCTCACCCAGAAGCTTCAATGCATTCATCATCGCTTCACCTCCTCCTTTGCTTCCATGTTGGGTTTCTTTTGAAGATTCTTGTTTGATTTGAGCTTTGATTAGGTGATCAGCAACATTTCTCTTAAGAGCAGGCGAGGTTTTAGGTGATGAAATCCGATTCGAGCTAATAGCTTCTGGGGATCGTTTTGGTGACTTCTTGCTTGTTAAAGAAGGAGAAGCAGAAGAAGAAGCAGATGACGAATCATTTGGTCCTTTTGAAGCTTGTGGTCTTGGTGGCTTCTTAATGCATTTTTTCTCTTCCTTAGGAGGAACAGATAATTCTGCTTTTGGTCTTATTACAGGAGAACCTGCACAAGCTAGCAAGAAGTTAGAAACAAACGAAAGTGCGACATAATGAGTCAATGAGATAGAGCTGATATAACATAGCATGTACTTTTAGAGTTTTGCTTTTGAGGGAGTGACTGCTGAGTCTTAGGTGAGCTACCAGGCGAACCGGGAAGTAGAAACTTTACATGGCCATGACCCTTTATCTCCTGCGAGCCCCTTGGTCCTCCTCTACGTTCTTTGACTTCATCCACTGATCTTCCTGGACTCTTTGCCAACCCAGGCAATGGTTTCTTGACCCATTCAGTCTTCTTCAAAGGCTTTGTTTGCTTATCCGCTTTCTCTGAACCTGTGAGACTCCTCGCAGAGCTAATGTCATTGCCTTTATCGTTCACTGTCTTTAAAGTCCCTTCCTTCAACTCTGCTTTTGCTCCTAATGTTTTAGAGGTTCTTGGAGGAGAAGATTTGACCATATTTGTTGTTGTTGTCTCTGGGTGTTTCTCTTTCAGAAGCTTATGAGAACTTCTCTTAGCCATGGACTGTAGAGTCGTAACAGACTGTTTCCACCATCGTATGTACTTAACCGTAACATCAGCTTGGCGGAGCCTAGAAGGAATGTACATCATTTCATCTGTAATCGGTCGGATGTAATCCTTCCACGCCAATTCCGGCGTCTCAATTAGCACCACCGGGACTACTCCAGGAACATCCTGATCATAACCAAACTGCAAAGCCACTCGATGAGGATAATAAGGTTCAATGCAATTTAAACCCACCAGCTTAGAACACCTCAAACACCGACCAAATGCTACAATGTCCTCATCCTCCAATGACACCCAACAGTCATCTTCTAAGTAGAACTTAGGGAGTTTGAAGTTTCTCAAAGGTTTGGTATATGGACGGTAATCGAAACTCTCCTTAGCGGAATCAAGAACCGCTCTGATATTCTCATGGCTCTGGTGTGCCTCCTGGCCACTACCGTGCTGGTGCCACAATGCCATTCTTGGCTCGTAAGTCTTTAACTGGCTAGGCAGGCCAGGTGGCCGCAGCTCATTGATTCTCTCCCAAGCCCACACTTGCACAAACTGAAACGGCGATGTAGCCGTCATGGCCGTCTCTTCCTCGCCGGAACCAAGGAGCTGCTTCTTCAAAACTCCAAGATTGCTGTAAATACCTGCGAGAACCGCAGGAGCCAGCGCAAGCCTAATACCTCTAGCGAGTTGAACCGCAGCTGCAAAGAGCTTATCCCTCACGAGATCACCTGAATTGGGGAAGACGAAACGAGACAGCCACGAAACCATGAACGCCTCGTGCTCAATTTCATTTCCAGAGTTCATCATTTCCCTCATCCACAGACTGACAGAGCATTTCTTCATCGAATTGGCTTCGATCTCACGTTTCGCTCTCTTCAATTTCTCCTCGACCGACTTCATCGATTCTCGTTTAATCGAAGCCAATACGTTGTTCCCGAGGGCGGAGAATCCGCCGAGAACGATCATATCCTCTAGCGTCACCGTCGCCTCTCCCCAAGGGAACACGAAAGAGTTAGTCTCGATGCACCATTTCTCCACCAACGCCATCATCAGATCATCCTGCTTCATTACCTGGTATCGCGACGCCATGATCGCGTCGTAGACTCCAGATTTCCGCCACACCACCGCGTTGGACTCCGCCATCGCATTTACCCACTCGATCCAATTCACCGACGGCGAACCCCAGCCGGAAAACGAGAACTTCTCGGGCGATTTCTCTGTATCTAACGTCTCTTGAGGAGACACGAACGCATCAAGCGGAAGCTCGAAGACGTCGTCGTCTATGGAGGTGGTGGTGTAATTGAGGAACCGCGCCGTTCGAAGACCTTCAAATCTTCCTCCATCGGGACACATCAGAGCTTGTCTAACCTGGACGATCCGTTCATCCTCCTGATCAGAAGAAGCTCGAGAATCCATCGGAGAAGATTTCTAGGGCTCTTGGATCGATTCAGTATATCAGGGAGACAAAAGAACAGAGGAGAACAAAAAAAAATGAGAAAGAGAAAGGTGTGGAACAGCTAGAAAATTGCTAATTTGGGATCTCCGTCACTGCTAACGACGGCGGACTCGATTTTCCCGGCACATTCCAGCTCTGACTTTCCCGCTTAAAACGTTTATTTATAGAAGAAACCAGTTCAAGTTTCGTAAGACACCTTCACATATCAACGGCTATAGATTTGCCTACGTTCATCCAACGGCTTCAAAAGAGCTTTACAGCTTGTATATGCGAATTCTTTAATTTTGAAATTTTTTATGATTGTGATATTTTTTTATAAGTAGATGAAAATAAGAACAAGAAAATACATCTGACTATATATAGATAAAGGTAAACTATAAGTTTCCTAAACTAAATTATATACAAATAGAAATAGTACATTCACAAATAAAGGAAATTTTTAAAAAAGAATAGAATATTGACAAATTATCAACAATATTTTTTATTTTTGGTCGATCTTGTTAATTTTCTAACAATTTTTACAATCTCTAAAGAATTTACGATATTCAAGACCATATATACAGATACATAAAAAATCATTTCTTGTTGGTGGTTTGGACTGATATGTTTACGAAGAAAATTATATGCTCTGACACATCTTATGATAAACAAATTACACTCTCAGACATACTTTACGGTTCCAAGGCACATTTTTTATGAAGTTTAAGTCTGTGGCATGTGTTTTTAGAAACTAAGCCACTAAATCATTTGAATTAGTTTCTTGGGTATGCTTGTAATTTAGGGGAAAATTTGGGATCAACTATTTTTAAGACCCATGAATTAACTGGGCCTAAATCGGGCTTTTTCTTCCTGCGGGCCCAATTTCGGCCTATATACGCATAAAACTCGCGTGGGGAAAATAAGAAGCGGATTGTTTTGAAATTCGGTGAACCCTAGAAGTAAATAATTCGACCACCAAAGATCACACGCTTCAGAGAGAGAGAGAGAGAGAGAGGCCGGAGTAGAGCAGGAGCATAGCGGGGGAAGTATCGCCATTGGTGACCCGACGATTCCTTCTGTTTGCGTCTGCCTAAACATCGCTTGTTCTTCAATTTGACTCTGTTTCAAGGTATGATTCCTTTGAAGCCCTAGCAGAAGTTCTGATTTTGCATAATTGATGGTTGCGAGCTGAGATTTTCCGCTCATGCGTCTTGGTTCTTCTTTCGTAAACTCTTTTGGGTTTGCCAATTTTTCTTTCTTAACAATTCTTAAGAGATAAAATCTTTTTCTTTACATATGGAGTGTTTTACCCTTTAGATGTGTATATCTGTGTATGATTATTCTGATTATCTGGGTTCTATAGAATTTTACTAATAGCTGTCTTGCGTCAAGTTTGGAGCATTGAGCTGAAGTTCTCAGTTAGAGTGGTTCGGCTACTTGTTGAAGATATGTTTGTGTGTATAAGGCATATTCATATCTTGTAAACCTTTGTCTGATTGATTGAAAATTATAGATCATGCTCTTCGTTCCTCTGTCATATCCCAACCAAGGCATTAAATATAGGATGAAGAATGTCTCTTTGATATTTGTCTTGCTTCTGGATCCGTGTATTGCTCCATAATCTTCGTCAGTTGTTGATTAGAAATTTTGGCTAATCTCGTCTACTCTTGAAATTAATGTAGAAAGCTGCTACGTGAGGGTGCGATCTTACCACTGAAGCTAGCTATCAAGATGAACTCATACCCATCACGATCGCATATGCAATCCGCTACAGGCGCAAGCAAGGGCACAGGCTTGCCTACGTCTAATGCTCATTGGTTCAATTCCTATTTCCCCGTTCCAAGGACCACAGGCATTGATCTTTCTCAAGTCCCTCAAGAAAATCCTGCCGAAGGTGTCATGGTGCCTCAAGTTCGTTTGTTTCCTCCTTCTACAAAAGGATCGAGAAACGATATGGAAACCATGAGACAGAAGTCGACGAACCTGTCTCCTTTGAAAGCTTTGAAGCCAAAACAGCCAAGGACGAAACGCTCTGCACCCAAAAGTCCAAAGAAAACACCGAGCATCCCTGAAATAAAGCGCGAGAAAAAGAATCCTGACATCAACATTGACATCTCGAGCTTCGATGTTTCAGGGGTTCCTCCTCCTGTCTGTTCATGTACAGGTGTTCCAAAGGTTTGCTACAAATGGGGCATGGGCGGTTGGCAATCCTCGTGCTGTACCATTAGCGTATCGACATACCCACTACCTATGAGCACGACAAGACCTGGAGCTCGACTTGCTGGAAGAAAAATGAGCAATGGTGCTTATGTCAAGCTCCTTATGAGGCTTGCCGGTGAAGGCTATAACCTCACTCTCCCGGTTGACCTCAAGAACCATTGGGCCCGACACGGTACTAATAAGTTTGTGACCATCAAGTAGTCCTTCCATCAGTTAGGTTCGGTTTTAGGTTTTCGCTTTTGTGGTTTCCTTGTAACTCCGTTTTAGTCTTACGTTTTTGTATATATGCATCGTAGTGGCTTTAAAATCATCAAGGAGATTCAGTGTCTATGATCAATAGGACAAGACTTTAAAAAAACCTTTAGAAAGAATGCTTCTTAGTACTACAACAAGTGGGACCAACAATGTTTTGTCGATTACGGACTTGAATCTCTTTAGGGTGCCATAGAGGAGACTTTCGATCGATTAAGGTTCTTGCTATTGAATGAATAGTTGTTTATGTGCTATTTCAATATTTTCTATTTTAATGCAATGAACAAAATGTTCTATATGGCATGGTCAATAACAGCACAGAAGAAATGGTGATTTATTTGGTTCGTTCGCATCTGTTTCGTTCCAAAAATTTAATACCAAACGTAATAACAGAACTCAAGAGTATTTCTTTTGCCACTACGATTACTAACTGAAGAACACAGCACACGACACAATACAACAAAACACAACACAGCCGAGTATTATCGCAGACACTGGGACAATGGTAATTACACACTATGGTCAAACCTTCTTAGAAGTAAAGTAAGGTATTTTGCTCTGGTATATGCATTGTATCCTTTTTACTTGTTTCCCCTGAAGTAGATGTATATTTTCTGCAGAAATCCAAACCATGGTTGAAAACATTTGAATCTTAGCTGAGATATTGGTTTGCTACCGGTTAGCACAAATTTAGAAGAAAACGGCTAGACTTGTATTACTTTACCTGAAGAACCCACAGACTCAGAAGAGACTCCAAGCAGAAGAGGCCAAAGCCGACAAAGTAGAAGATCTGCAGTAAGAGTCAACGTTAAGCTAGGTAGCAACCAGATTTCATGGTTAATAGGAAATGACTTGGGGACAAAAGTTTGATCCGTGGTGAATATAGAAAGGAGGTCATGGTTGATACCCCGGCTAATAAACTGGCTGATATCACATCAATTGCTGCCAGCACACCCCTGTCAATTAGAAGAGAATGAAGATCACTTGTCGCGATACAGGCAGTTAAGCATATACAGAGAGACACATAATTTTGGACAAGGCTTCATGAGCTGAAGGGCTTAGTTCAACGGTTGGTGAGTTATTTTTTCTGCCGTAAATGAAATTATGCTTTCAAATGACTGGCTAGTGGAAACACGAACTAAGATTCTTAGCTTTTCTAGCTCTCATCCTAGTTATAGCTAGGTATTTCAAATCCATCAGAACAACTTACAAATTCCCCAGTTAAACCCTTGTCAAACTAACTAAACCTGAAGCATTGCAAAGCTCGAGAACGAGAAGGATTAACGGAGAAATGATTGGAAGACTTACGCTAATGATTGTCCACGGAAAATGATCGGAGGAGCAATGGCGGCAAATATGCAGAAGCCAATGTGAATCTGTCAAGTGCTAAGTTCAATTATACAGAATATAGAAAGTATACCTGCAATAATATGAAGATAATATGTGAATCTCAAGATGAGAGTTCTTTTCAATAAGCTCACCAGGTAGAAGAAGAAAAACCAACCGAACTTCAATGCGCTGTCAGTCCTGCAAGATGATAAGAAAATAATTCAGTTATAGGCGAAGTCTCAATATAACCCAGTCTAGGGAATAGACAGGTAAACAGGTCATCACCTCATTGCTCGGTAGAGAGGCCTGTACCATAATACATATGAAATTGGACATCCAAGCAACGCATAGATTGTGGCAAGAAAAAAGATTTTGACACCTGACATTCAAATATCGAACCATGAGCTCAACCACACCCAATCACAACTTCATAATATAGTTCCCTCCATAAGGTCAATTTGTTATAGTGTAAAAGCTTACCTCCGCCTTTAATCCAGCAGACTATCACTGCAATGACATTGAATACGAGACACAAAACTAAACCTGAAAATTCAGACTCGAACAGTAACAGGCTCAATTAGTTCACTGCTGCTGACTTTACAAAGTTCATAAGCAGGATAGATGCAATTAGTGAAACCTACCCAACCAACTAGCAAATGCCAGATACTGCAGTTTCTGTGCATGAACTGGTATCTCGTTAGCAATGTCGTGGTGTATAATTGGGAAAAAGGGTGGCCAGTTTTTATTGTTTATCTTCACGCCAGCTGTGACACAATTTGATGTGTTTCAATAGCAACGAATCAGCTCAATATTCATAACAAATGAAAAAGTAGTGGGTCATCAAGTCCCCTGTCGACTTACATTTAGCGATAGCATCTTCTCTTCGTTTAATATCCTGGGTGAGTCAAAGATAAAGAGTTACATGAAAAAAAAAACCAAACCAGCAAAAAGCCAAGAAACCATTTATAGCAGGTGTACCAGACTCAGTCAAACTAATGTTAAGCGATACAGATCAGTGATAACTAACCATTTCTCTCTTCCTAAGTTCCGATTCCCAATCAGAAAGCTCTCTCTGTTTCTTTGAAGAGTCCTGCACCAATTTACACATTAGATTTCAGAGAAACTAAAGTAAAGAATGTGTATGAGTGTTATGATACTAATGTTCTTACATTCACCGCATCCAACGGAATATCGACTGTAGCATCAAGGTTATTTCCAAACCCAACTGGCCTAGATGCCACAGGAACCCTTCCGGCGCCACCAGCTCCTTTCTGCAATTACAATACATATTAAGACCACATATTCATAACCTGCGGGAAACTTCAACAGAGAAGCTGACACAGCTAAAAAGAAACAATAAGTTATATAGAGTACACTAAAAAGTAGTTCCAATAACTTTAGACCCGATTACTCGCAGACAGTACAAATTTCTGGCCAAGTTCGAGCATTGTTGCAGCTACGAAGACACAGTTTAATATGCCTTGACCAAGATAAGCTTATCAGTAAATTCAAACGCAAAATCCGAGAGATCCGTCAACTCAAAACCGTGTAAGTCCATAAACACCTTGCTAGGGAGGTTTTACAAAATAATTTCAATCAGAAATGAGTGTCGATATGAAGGCTGCGGTTGTAGAGACTTCCCGTTTCTGCTATGTGCCTATGTTCCATTTCGAGATCTAAGATTCTTCGCGAGCACATAGAACTCAAAAATCACCAAAGAGATTCTATACAAATCACACGTCAATCATGAATCTGAACTGAATCTGAAAGTAAGCTCATCCAGGAATAGAAATGCCGAGACTATGGAAGAGGAGATAGATTACCGAGAACGGATTGACGATTTCTTCTTCTTCCTCGTCAAAGGGATTGGGATCATGGTGGCGATTCATTATTCACTTCAGATCCTGTATTTCGCAGCAGAAGAAAAGATCCGGGGAAAGTGAAAATGAAGGAAACAAACTCCACCGACCCAAAGAGATTATACTCTTTCCCTTTACTCTTCCTTTCACACACTCTTCTTCGAAACGCGGGATTTTTTAACCACCAGTATTTACGACATTGCCCGTCCCAATTCGTAAAGCCCAACCCACCCCAAAAAATAGGCCCAACTTAAACGCGCGCACATTAAAAACAGTTTAAAATTATTTTAGAACTACTTTATATTTAGGTTTGTAATCTTTATTTTTTTCTAACATCTTATATTAAATCAAATCGTATACGGATAATACAAGAAGTTTATCATCCATTTTGGTGGTAATTAAAAACTTGAATATATAATAACTTCTTGAAGCGCCTTTTTTGCTCATGCATCTGCAATTTGATTGTTTTCCCTGTTGACATAATCCAAAGAGCATTCTGGTAACTTCTCCATCTAATGTCGAATGTCAATCAACAGTTTTCCGATATCAGTGCTGGTTTCCTTTCTATTTATAACCTGAGACAATTCCAAGTTATCTCCCTCAAACCAAACCTTATGAAAACCTTTAACCCAAGTAATTTGCATCACATGTAAAAACCATTTGGCTTCCGTTTGAAATGAATTTTGTACTGATGGTAATCTACTATGGCCGGAACACAAGTGAGAACCCATTTCATCACGCAGAATCCAGCCAACACCGATATCTTCCTTATATGATAAGTAACAACTATCAAAATTGCATTTAATCTATCCTGTAGGTGGTGGTACCCATTTCGAATCTCTTTGTTGAACACCTGATTTTGTGCTTTCCGCTATTACCTGGTTACCATATCCACCATCAGTCCATTTCTTCACTCCTTGAATGCTTCGATTAGCATCTTCTTAGGGATGTACATTTCTTTTAGCAAATAGAAACTTATTTCGAGATTTCCAAATACTTTACAGTACCCAAAACGGTCGTAACTGTTATGCCTGACTAAATGAGCCATTCGAAGCTATTTCCAAAATAGACCTCATATTCTCCTCTAGATGTATTGATGGGTTATCAAACTTAAGTATATCAGAACATCTCCAAACTGCTTTAGCATGTAGGCAAATCGTAAAACATAATTCATAACATTTGCTTTCGTTACAAATTCTCCAAGGAGTCCACACACACACACAAAACCAATAGTATCGATACTTTGCACACAAATTAATGCATAGAAGGATCAAGAACTTGACCAAGGAACAGAACCAGTCCGCTTTTGTATTCTTTGACGAGGAAGAGAAACGGATGATTAGCCACAAAGTCATACTTCTCTTCCAGAGGCATACAAGAGCCGAGACTTATTACAGCGGCAGCAGCTGCAGCTTTCGATCCCACTTCGTCGACCTCGATGCAAGACTTGTGGATAATAGTTTCCAATGGCATCTCCAAACCCAAACCCTTGAGAGCTTCCGAGGCTTCGAAATCAAAAGCAAATTTAAACTTTGGAACCTTGAGCTCTCCGATACCGACCCGTTGGCCAGGATTGTCTCCATCGCCATTCAAGAACCCACGACAAGAAGCTAATCTCTCCAGCATTGCAGGCAGCCCATCTTTTTCATCAGGCAGATAGATTTCCATTGAGAACCAACGACTATCTTCTTTGTAATCGCGTCCTCTCCTGTAAGGTAGATTAAGGACTTTGAAACCTTCATAAGCTTCGAGACAGTATCTGAAAGAGTCACCGGCCATAAAGGGTACACGTACTTTAGTTCCATCGAGAAGGTGAAAATCGAAATCTTTTGTTAGCGATGGATCGAATTGGTTATCCCATCTTCCATTGAAGAACAATGCATTAGCAAATATGATATCAGTCAAAGGAGAAACAGAATTTGGTGAAAGAAGATCAGTGATGAGTCCTTTTGTCTGCTTCTCAACCCATGAATTCACTTCTTCAGTCACTTCATCAGCCTTTCAAAACCAACACCAAAACAAACAATAACAACAAATAGCTATCAACATCTTTGAATTGATTTCACACAAAAGCCTTGTGAATTTTTTTAATTAAGCACAGATCTAAGTATGTTAGTAGTAAAATTCATATACAAACCGGGTCTTAGCTAAACTATTCTTCTGATTCTGTGAAAAAAAAAATTGGGGAAGATTGAAAAGAATACCTTCGTGCGAAAATCGACTTGATTGAAAGCAGCTTTGTACGAATTCTCCAAGAGATCCTTGAAAGAAGGTTCGACAGAGAGAGACTTGTCGATCCAGACGCCATTAGCTGCTGAGATCGTTGGGCCGCCACTGACGGTCCTATCGGCGAGGACAGCAGTTACGATCTCGGAGGAGACAGCGTTAAGCTCATCGGTCGAAGAAGCCTGTAGTAAAGAGAGAATGTGTTCTTCGGTGGCTCCGGGAGATTTGGCGGCGAGGAAGCTGAGGATGACATTGATTAACGCCGGCGAAAACACGAGGTTCGAGGTTTTACCGTCGGTGGTGGCGATCACGTGCTTAGCTAAACTCAGAACGATCTCGTTTTGCTTCCCTACTGAGTTTTGCAGGTCCATTTTATGGCGGGGCAAGACGGTAAATACAAAGGTCGAGATATTGGTGAGGACGTAAGGTAGGCCAAAGACCTTCCACAATCTTATTATATATAAAGTCTGAAATATAAAAAAAATTCAAATTCAAAATAGATATACTTGAAATTGAAAAGGAAAAATCAATTTTAAAGAAAAAAATAAATAAATATTTACTTCCTTTTTATGCACTATATTGGGTAAATAACAAATCATCCAAACTTAAATCCTAGATCATAAGAATTAAAAGTATAATACTAAAAAGATATACTTTAGACTTAAAATCCTAAACCTTAGCTACTACTATATATTTGTGCACTAACAAAATAATCAATATTTAAATCCTATATTTTAGAAATTAAGCATATACTCAAAAACTATACTTTAGACTTAAAATCCTAAACCTTAACTTTAGAAAATTGATTTTTAAACCTGAAAAATAAAATTTAATTAGAAAATAGTGTTTTTTTTAATTCAATAAAGTTGATCTATTTTTTATTAAGTTTTTTCTACTACGATGATTTTAAAAGGTTAGTTTTGAGAACTAACTAATTCAGAATCATGTTGTCAATAACAAAAGAAAAAAAATAGTATTATATGCTTAACGTTTATTGTAAGACAATCGGCACAGACATTTGAAACATGTAATATAAAGAACATAAAAAAATACAAAACAAAGAGTTTGTATAAATAAATTCATCCAATTTTGTCCTCAAAATTGGCTACTCATCTTTTTTTCGATCAATTTGAACAGTTCTAAGCAATCTGATTGAGATTCATTGAGGGTATTTCCCAATTTTCGAACGTTTTAGCATCGTCCATAACATTGCATTGAATTCAACATGAAGAGAAAATAAGACTTGATCATGATTGAAAGAGTCAAAAACATAGCTTCCGTCTTCCATATCAATGATCAAACCACCTCCATTGACTGTCTGATTGCTTGTCCATGATGCATCTACTTGACATCTTAGTTTCGTAAGACTAATCCTCGCGTTAAAATAAGAAATGGTGGTCTCTTTATCTTTTCTCGTTCTGTTGATGATTTGGGTAACTTCCCATTTTTTCGATTCATGAATAGCAAGTGAAAGTGTATTTGTTGGCAAAATTTATTTGTCATTAAAGATTTTTTTGTTCTAGCTTTTCTAATGAACCAAATAATTAAAAAAGACAAACAATTAAATTTTTTAGTACTTCTTTTTTATAGGCTAAAAAAGATAAATCAAATTATTAAATAAAATATTATTTGAGAAAACACTAAATTTAAAAAACTGGAAAACATTAGAATAGAAGATAATTAATCGATTCGTCCTTGGCTCCACATCAAGGACATGATCGGTCAGTACCACAATGATGATTTAAAAGTTTACTACATACATGTATGCAGCCTGCTAATCCTAATTGCTACAAGAACTCTTTCAAGCTCATTCTTTATCTCTGCATCCACTTCACTTCCAAATAGAATTGAGGATTTTGCTATATTTAGTTGTTTACCAGATGCTTTCCTGTAACTCCATAAAATTTTAAAATTCTCATCAACTTAGTTCGTTGTTGGATGTCTTTTATACCAAAGAAAAGACTCTCATCCCCAAAGAATATATGGGCATGACTTGATTGAGCAAGTTTTTTTTTTCAATTATCCTAATGAATAAAATAAGATAAAAATGTTGGGTTTGACCACGTAAACATTTTTTGGAAATAATTGTTCTTATTTATCTCAATTAATTATTTCAAGTGTTATCAAGAAAAAGAAAAACGACAAATTATCGACATACATAAGTCAAGAACCCTTCCCGAATTATGGAGCTATTAAATAAGCAACCACTAGTTTGATTTGTGGCTTTCTCGATGTGAATTGAATGAATACTTTCTTCTGTAAAGTTTAATATAGCTGAACCATAACGCATCGCATTTTTTTAATAATGTAAGCCAATAAGGAGATTATTTCATTTTTATAAGCCAATGAATCATCAATAATATGAATTTTCAAAGCCAAGAAAAGTCGAAGGAGAAAATTACAGAAGACCAAAAGAAGCTATAACCAAGAATCTGTTGAAGCCAAGCAAAGCTTAAAGCTTAAAGAGCTAAGAAAGCATTTATCATCAGTCCACTTCAATATTCTGGAGACTCAAAGAAGCAATCTTTCTGGCTGCTTTTGTTATTCTGCTTTGGTGCTTTGGAGAATCTATACTCTTCGGACAAGTTTCTTTCCTCTACTGTTTCTTTTTCAGTATTTCAGTCTAAAGACTCAAGATCAAGAAGGATCCGTGTTTTCCACAAAATTGCGAATTCAAAAGCATGGTTGGAATTTTCTCTAGATTTTCTGTTGGTAGAAGCAGCCATAGACGAACACAGAGTGCCATCGTAAGCTCTCTTTTCAATTTGCTTGTCTTACTCCAGTATAGGTTTCAGGGCTCTTGGGTTCAGAAAAAAATTAAAGCTTTTTTTTCATCTATTTTCTTTCATAGTTTGCTCTTGAAGGTTAAGTTACATGGAACAGGAGGATTTGTTCTGTTAGATTCGTGCTTGAGGTTTATGTTTAAAGTGATTCCTTCTTTGTATGATGCTTCTCCGGTAGATTTGTGTTTTGTTTTTTTTTGGGTTAAACTCTCTTTCAGATTGTCGTTTATATTCTTGAGATGCTAACACTTTAGTCTCAGAATCAATGGGAAAATTGAAGAGTTGATGATTACATGCTTAGACTTGCTTGGTTGTCTATATTTCAAGTTGAATCTTTTGAGCACCTATCATAAGTTTAAGTCAAAACAGTTTCTCTGTTCATAATCTGCTTCTGTAATATACCTTTAATATATTTTAAGCTGTAGTTGAATCTGAGATTCTTTATAATAATATTCCATACCAATACACTAACTATATTTCTATTATTATGTTAATATACAAAAATTTTTAATGTCCAATAAAATACATCAAGTAAAAATATTTCTAATATAATACATCTAAATTGTGCCCATTTAACTACATCAAATGGCAATAATATTTTTTTAATCAAAATTATTATTATTTGTACATTTATCCATAAATTCTTCATTTTTAGCATTAGAAAAAATCTATTATTTTTAATCCATAAAATTTATATTTTTCAAAATCTTTTAGACTTTTTAAATTTTTTTGAATTATTTAGGATCTCGATTAAATATTTTTGAAAATTTAAAATATTTCATTATTTAAATAATAATATTTTTTATTAAAAATAAAAGTAGTGGCGTTAACATTCTGTTAAGTTGGGTATAGTTAAATGAGTTCAACTTAAAAGATGGTGTATAATAATGAAAAAGAAATTTAGTTGATATATGTTTTTAGACATACATTGAAAACCTTTGTGTATTAAAATGGTAATCTAAATTTAATTGTTATATTTTTATAGAATTTTCCTATTCTTTATTTCTCCAGAAAAGTGTTTGCATCTTTTAAATACAGTTGACATGAATCTTGTCTTATGATCAGGATGAGAGGGGAGCAGTGCCTCCAAGCAGGCCCGGTACTGATCTTGTTGCTTCACTTAATACTCCAGCCGGTTCAAGTCATGGGATCGAAGTAGCAACAGAGTTTAAACCGGTGGAACACCCGATCGAGCCTTTGGATAACGATCAACCGATCCAATGTCCACTCCCCGAGCCATCCATTCTCAATGTATGATCTTTACGTCATCTGTTTCTTTGAAGTTCCAAGAAAACAAAAGTTAAAATGGTTATGGTTTCTTTATTGTGAAAATGCAAAGACAAGAGTGTTATAGAGAGCTTTAACTCTATATTTGTGATCGTTTTCGATCACAGGACGGAAGAATCTGGAAAGAGAGAGTGTCGGCTTCGATGAGGAGACGAGGGGATTTGCCGATTGTTCAAGATGGGATGGATGTAGAATCTGATGGCTCTGTGACAAAACCATCACTATCACTAACTAGCCAATGCAATCCCAACCGTCGGATCTTGCCTTCTCTCAGTGCGCCTGAACACGACTTGCTTAATCTACTAGAAGAATGCAAAGCATCCGGTAGTATCTAATTAAGAAACCAAGGTCTATGCTCTCTTTTTTTTGTGTAAGAACAAAACAAAATCATAGTGATTGTTATGTATATTTTATTGTTGACTAAAATCATTAAGCTCATGTTCTGTGAATCATAAAATATTCACTGTTTCGTTTGATCGATAGGCTGGTGATGCAGTCACCACAGTACCTTGCATCACACACCACACAAGTTTCCTTCAATCTCCCAGTTCCCTTAACTGCATAGATTACATTTCGATCTCCCATTTGGTCTAGCAAGATTACTATAGCAGAGCCTTTGTTGAAGACTTGAAGCAGACAAGGACACATGAGGGTTCTGCAACAAAGCCACCACAGATTCAGAGCCATTTTGTTTGTTATGGTATTTTTTTAGGTATTATCTTCTTTTTTCCTCGCAATTTGAAGATTTTAGTAGAATATTTGTCAGCGAAATTTGCATGAGACTATGCTAGTAGCGAAAAAAATTTGAAAACAATCTATCATTTAGAATGAATTAATAAATAAAGCTCATCTCATCATCCGAAAAATTACATAGCTGTCAAAAAGCCGAGAACTAACTAACTACAAGTCTCTAAAATCAATTTTTCTTCCCATTTTGTGTTCATATCACAATGTGATTTTCTTCGAAATCTCCAAGAAGAAGAATAAACAAAATTCTGATTTTTTGTATACCTGTGTTGAGTTAAAGAGGATTAAATATTGGTCTCTTTTTTTCTTTTCCCTTAGAGGTATTGTGTTTGTATTCTGTCTCTGTTCTGCTCCCACCATGTCTTGGCATGCACTTCCCCAAACCGTTCCCGACTGCAAACATGCGGTTCGATTTAGTTGACGTTTAGGATAGGAAATGCTAAAACAACTTGTTCTCTAGAGTTTTATAAACACTTCAGATTGGATGGAGTTTACTTGGTGATCAACTAATTGAGATCGGTTTACCTGAATCTGACACGGCGTAATTCTCTGGTTCCGTCTGGTAACTGTCTGATGGTAATGTAAACCCCGGGCTCATCCTCTTCGACCCACTCTGCTTGCATTTCACTAGCGTTACTGACGGAAGGCGGTTCGTCCCTAGATGAGGTGGTGGTTCGTGCTGCGTCCATTGGAGGTCCATAAAAGTGATGTGGGATGCTGCTACCTCCTGGAGGTCTGAAGTTGTTTCTTGGGGTCCAATCTCTGCTTTCTCTTGCTGATTCGATTCTTGTGTAAGTTGAATCTCTCTGCGACTGAAAATGAAACAAACAGAAGTCAAAGTTGAGATTACTCATTAACCTTCTCTTTTGTGGGGCTCAAGAGAACATTACACACCAAGATCCTTGTCTAAAGAATAACTAGTGGATCATTGCAAACTTGATGCCTTTACCTGGTCTTCTGATCTACCAGGGGTTTGAAGGGCTTGGCGATTGAATCTCTGAACATTGTAAAGCTCAACTATTCTGTCGTAGTTCTCACCCCACCACCTCTGAGCCTGCCACTTGTCAAACACCTCCCGGCTTCAACAAAGACACAAGTAAAGTGTTAGCTTCATTCAAATCATTGTATGCTATGAAGTGAAATATCTAAATTACTAGTGACCAACCACTGACAGTAGTTACAGACAAAACTAAGTAAACCGGCTTGGAAAAGTCCTCGCTGCTTACTATATTACAGGCAACATATTTTCAATAGAGTTTTTGCGTATAGGTCGTTCTAAGTGAAGAGAATGGATTTCAAATACCTGAAACGTATCCGTTTAAGATCATTTCCTCCACTGGGAAGTGAGACGAATGTAATGTGAACACCGGGCTCTACTTGAGCCATCCACTCCTTTGGCTCGTCATCTTCTAGTACCACATCACACGACTGAGCAGAGACGGATTCGCGTTCACCGCCATACATTGATGTGAATCTTGAGTCTGCCCGTCCAGCTTGATGGTGTGAGGAGCTTGTGAAGTCCCAAGCAGGAGTGGAACTCGTGCTACCACCACCCATATAAGGGTATGGAACACTATCCGATGCAGTGTCGAAATCCGGAAACTTCCTCTGCTCTTTCCTAAAGTTGCTACTTGAGGAGCCTGAGGGTGGCTTGGATTGTTTATGAGCACCAGAGAATTTCGACGCCATATCTTTGATCTGCATAACATCCGTACCAAAGAAGCTAAGTAAAGTAAAATCTTAAACACACGACACAGTACCAGGTGATCATTGAACTGCCAACAGCATGTTGTTGGACAAAACAGGTAACAAACGATAAAGTGTTCTGCCATGTAAAGAAGAATGCGTCAAGAAATGGATGATTCTTTCTTTATCCCAACTAGGAAAAAGGAGTCTACTATCATCATTCATTAAAAGAGCATCAATAAAGCTAGGAGATCTGATAATAATTTGAAACATAAAATATAGTTCATCTTGTCTTCTCCATGAATAGAAACATAATCATAACACTCTCTGTTTTTTTTCTTTCCTTTGGTTCTTTTGATTTATACTATATAGTTGCCCCACCACAACTTTTTTTTTCTTTCTCATCTCTAGATAAGAATCCACTATAGCTTATTATAGGAAAGTATAAAGATTAATCTTCAATAACAAGCAAAAATCATGTTCAACTAGGCGTGACTCCATTAACCTTTTTCAAATCAATCTTAATAAAATATCATCCACACAAATCATCAGCCGTAATCCTAGAATTCCAATGTGAAACATAGTTTTGAGACTTTACTAGATTTGTTTTAATTACTGTACTAATTGTTGCTCCATTTTATGTCTAGTCACATACAGGGGATAGAAAAAAAACACTGACACAGCCTATTAAAGAGAGATTTGTAAGAGATTCCAGGGAAGTGATGTAGCATCAACATAAGATCTTGTCTAAAGATCCGAAATTTTGTCTGACCCCTGCAGCCTTAACAACAGTAACCTCTAACTATCTTGTGAACTCAAAACTCTATACTTTTGTACTTGATAGCCTAATTTGAAAACTCTTTTAAACAGTTTTAAGGACCAAGGCAATCAGAAAAAAGCAGCAAAATAAAGTTGAAAAAAGGAAAAGAGCTGAAGGATAGATCTTTAGAGAGAGAGACCTGTGTAGTTAGGCTTTTAACGGCTTCTTTAGTGGTGCTCCCACGCGCTCCATCTTCGTCATCTTCACCTCCGTCTGCCATTTTTGTACAGTTTATGCAAGTAAACATCTTTACACTCTTCTTTATCCCCTCTGCCTTTAAGCCCTATAAACAATGTAAACAGAATGTTATAAAAACACCACTACTCAATAAATAGAGATAGGTGTACAAAACAAACAAAGCAATGAAATGTTAAGTAATGATAGGCAGTAGTAACCTACAATCCAATAAAAATAAGAGTAGGGCTTAATAAGTTCATCATATAAGCAACTCAACTAATGAAAAGATGGTTTAAAGATGGTCTGATCACAACCACTCCGACACAATGACTTGAGATTATTTTTTGTTTTATGTAGTTTAAACCCATAAAAAATAAGAAATCATATATCCCTGAAAATATTTCAAGAAATTAAGGAACTCAAATAAAGTAGAGAGGGATACAAGTTTAAAATGTATATTATTAAATAAACAAGCTATGAAGGTTCATAATTAGGGGCAATAATCTTGATAAAGACAAAAGTGTTCAAAGATTAACTTGGGGATCAGAGAGGAGAGGACCCCAAAGAAAAAGAAGAAAGTATTTTCAAAGGATTGTCCAAGCACCTGAATAGATCAAATTATAGTCTTTAGAAAAATAAAAATATTTGAAATGTGAACATGATAGAGACAAGCAATGGTATTAAAGAAAGAAAGAATTATAATTACTTAGTTTTTTTCTTTTCTATAGAAAGTAAACTAAACAGAGAGGCCAAACTGAGTGTGTTAATGCTTTGTTGTGCAGCAATACCAAGTAAAGACCCCATTTCATCGTCACACACAAATCAAAAGTTTCCAAGAATATTTTTTTCTTTTCTCTCCTGCGAGGTGCGAGCCGAAGTTTCTGACATTTTAAATATATATATATATATAGAGAGAGAGAGACTATAAATTTAAAAAAGAAAAAATTCTATAAGTAAGAAAAAACAAATTAATATGTTTTCTCCTGATCCCTCGTGTCCATCTAAAACTGAAAAATAAGAAAGAGACAGGCACTCGAATTTCTTTGCTTCACTGCAACAAAATGGAATCTTTAGAAGTCACGTGTTTGTAGTAAGCGAAAGAGCTAAAACCAAGAGAGAAAGAAAGAAACAGTTGGGTTCGAATGATGATGGACCAATGTAATGCATATCAACAAAAATGAATCGAGTCGATAGAAACAGAGAAAGTTTCTTTACGAAGAAGAGATGGAGTGTTTTACGAAATACGAAGATCAAAAACTCTTGTTTAATTTTGTTTTCAATAAAAAAAACAAATGAAACATTAAATAAGCGCAGCTCAAGTAATGAAATATTTAAATATTGAAAGTATGGGGGTGTATAAGTTACCTTTTGTATCGATGTCTGCAGGTTAAGCGTGTCTATCTGAAACTTGAGGATTTACTTTATATTGCTCTGTTCCTATAAATAGCCAATCAAAGGCTACAGAGATTTAGCAGCGTTACAGGCAGAGGCAGTAGTAAATGCGGGAGCAAAAGGACGACGTTAATTGATGATGATGATGATGAATGTCTTTATGAAAAAAAAATCAACAAATTTTCCTTCTTTTTTTTTCTGTCGAGTAAAAGCAAAAGTAAAGTATGAACAGTAGTCAATACCAAGGAGGAAACTTTTGAATGACAAATTTTCGTAGGTGGTAATAACTATTTTTCCAGGAAAATCTTGATTCTCCGGTTCGTCAGGAGTGTTTTGATAAGTAAAAATGGAGGAAAAGTTGATGGATTTTAAGGTAATTTATTGGCCATTAATGGAGGAGAAGAAACAATAAAGATAAACATGGAATGAAGAGAAAACGACGACTCAAAACCAGTCGAAGGAGAATGCAAATGTTTTAATAGCAGCAAAAGAGAAAGATAAAAAAAAGTTTGAATGGATGAGTTTCTGAGTCATACCTGATCATCACAAGCGAACTCAAATCAGAATCTGAAAATAGCAAATTTACTCTGAAAAGAAAAATCCTTTGATGAGAAAGTCGAGAAATTGCAGAAACAGCACCAACATCCTCTTCTTTAAATATTCAAAACTTCCGGGGCAAGAATCGGGTAAGCGGATTACCCGGTAACTGTTACGGAGCTCCGGGTTTGTTTTAAGAGAGACGACGACGGCGAGACAGAGAGAGAGGACATTTGGAGGGACCGTGGGTAAATTTTATAAGTGGAGCAAAACTAGATATTTGACGGCGTTAACAACGTTTATGTGCTTCCGCCGTAAGTTGACGGAGATACCTTTTGAGTTAACGATGAAATTTGGTCTCGAGAAGAGACGGCAGCGAGGGCCCATTGGTGTTTTGCCGGTGACGGAGAATGAGAGAGGGTCTCTTACGTGTGCAGGAAGTAGGTTACGTGGCCTTTTGTTATTGGCTGCTATTAGCTCAAACGGGCCGTGTTACGGTCACGAATCACAATGTATATTTGACAGGCCCAGGGAATGGTCGCATCACATTTGTTTTTTTTTTTACAATTGCTTTCTCTTGTTTTAGATACAATAAAAATATATTTGTTGGGAAAATTGTATGTTTTAGATTGACTTCACTAAACTTTCTAAACTCTGGCTTCCCAATCTAATTTTTTTGGATTATTACTAAATCCCTTATATTTATAAATTTTATTTTTAAATCATACAAACTTTTCAATTATAATCAATTCACATTCATAATCGTGAAATTACGTTAAATTAACAAAAATTATACTAAAAATTACAATTATCTGTTATTTAACCATCATTTACAATTTATATAGACTCTAAATCCCCGGTTTAGCTATCCAAATTTTTGTAGATTTTAATATCGTTCACAAGAAAATGCATTTATCCAAAATCTAATTAGGAAAAAAAGAAACTGAATTGAAAGAAAATATAGTTAAACAAAAAAGAGAATTTGAAATACAATTCAAAACCAAAAGTTGGGTAAAGTATGTTAGTTTTTTGTTTCCATTTCTTATTTTGGTTTGTTGTTAGTAATGACAGTGAAAAATATATATAAAAATAAATGTGAGAAGGATGAAACCTAAGGTGATGAAAATGTGAATTAAATAGAGATGAAAACGTAAATGAAAAAAATAATGATGAGTATAAAATGGATATATGAGCATGAAAATTAAGAATCAAATACTAATTTTGCTGATGAGAAGTATATTGACCGTAATACTATTCCCCATAACTTTGATGAAGAGGAGGTTGAGTTAATTTTAAGAGATATAAGAACGAAAATAAGATTAGATGATAAGCTAGCTTTAGATATTGCTTTCTATACAGAGTTTGAGTTCAAAGATGTTAAGAGTATACTCTTAACAAAGCAATAAACGTTGTACAAATTAGATGAAATAAGACAAGTTTGGCTATAAGTGTGGAATTTGAGGACTTCATCGTTACGACGATCCAAGAACGATCACTTTATAGCCTGAGAAATCAGACCCGACCCGGCGAAAATTAAGGTTGTGATAATATTTCTGAAACTTTTTAATAAGTAAAACAATGGAATAAAGCCATTTATTTATTGAAATAAAATAGAGAGACATTCTATGAGAAAAACGGTTTTCTTTGTGTCCCAAAACCTATTGTTCAAACTTGATTATACATTGACTAGGTGAAACAAAACGAAGGGACAATTTTACAGTAGTAAAAGGCCGTAAAAGAAAAGAAAAAATAAAGCTCCTTAAGTCTCCTTGTGACCCAAGAAATCGAGTATAGCTTCTACTGCTTCTTGGAGTCTTCTCTTGCGGGTGGTCACGGCATCAGAGAGGAGGATGATCTTCTTCTGGTGTCTGTGGAGGAACCGGTTTCCAACCGGGTTTCTCGTCCCAGTACATATCGTAGTAAATATGTCCCGGAGTCTTGTTCTCCTCACAACACCATATTCCCACATATCTCTTTACTCGTCTTCTGAATCTCTCTTCTCGCCCCTGCACGCAAACCAGATTAGGTCAGATCAGATTTACATGTCTGAATGTTTCACGGTTCAAAGTTCCACTTGCCTTGTCGGAGAATCCGGTGAAAGCATCTTCAATTGAAGAGAACTTGATCACTTTGACATCGTTGAACGAAGAGAAAATCGCCTTGAACTGAGGTGAACACGAAACAAAGCAATGAGCTCAGCCAGCCATTTCTTTTACATAATTAACAAAGAGCAATAGACAATGAAAGAAATTTTAGTTACCGTATCTTCATTGCTCCGTTTTGGGAACTTAAGAACCCTGGAGGGGCTTGTGATATTGGATGCCTCGCATCCTTCATTTCCTCCTTGACAAAGCTGAACATCAAGCCATGACTCTTTGACCTGAAAAATAAATTCATTCCTGAGACTCTCTAATCAAATGGTTAATGAGAAAAGCAACAATACTTGGGCGGCTTATATTACTTGTTTTGGCAATGATGGGTTATCTAGGAAAGAATACTCTCTGATATCAATCCCAGGGCCAAACTCATCCTCTGGTAGCTCCTTTAGCATGATATTGACCTGTAATTGAAATTCGTCAGGGTGCAATGAAGCACTTGCAGAGAAAGAACCAGAAGGTCTATTGACATGCTTCAACAATATTACCTCAAAGACATGATCAAGAGGGCAGATGAAAGGTTGCCGAGTCATAGATCCCGCAAGTGTACCTGGATGCCCAAACCAAAGCCTATCTAACCTGCACCATATTGGTGGCATCACCTAAAAACATCGTAGAGAGACCAGCCAGATATACGTAAGAATCAATTGATATCAACAGGGAATATGCATATACACTGTTGATTAGGCCCACCAGTGTACGATTTAGTAGAGACGCAATGGCTAGAGCTGATCTGATCTGTTTCATCTATAAAGTGGACAAAAGGTAGATGTATCATTAGAAGGTGGTCAAGTTAACATATAGCTCCCAGGGACAATGTTAGCCTAGCAGATGCATACTTGGTGGTTAACGAGGGCAAAGTGTGATTCAATGGTATGCTTCCCGTCTAGTAACAAGCTCTTTGGAATAGATAGTTTGAACGAAATGAAACCTCCTGCGTTTTGTTGGAGTTTACAACATTGGTTTTGGCTTTCCCAATCAACAAGATTAATTGAGAAATGTTTACCAAATATGATTTTTGTTTTACCTGGAGCATCGTAATATTCTGGTGGGTCAAAGAAAACCATCCCCTCTCGAAGCCTGTGGCGTTTTCCTTCGGTACCTGCGTATTGGAATGTTGTATGCACGGCATATGGTTCGAGCCTGAGCTGTTGATACATAGCCTACCGTCGAAACGAGAAGTTACTATTAGAGTGCCCGCAAAAGAAGAAGATAAAAACCACCAAAACAGGACATAAATAGAAAGGTACCTGAACAAAATAAGTATGACCACTGCAAAATATACTAGCAGGCAGAATCCCAACCTTGAGATTTCCATCATAAGCGTAAAAAAGTCCACTATCACCATCCACAGATGGACCTAGCTGTCTCCTAACAATCTCATTGAATCCATTTTGATCCCAAACCTTATCGTCCGCTACGAGAACTTCTTTCCATTCCTTTGCCAACTTTTTGGCAGATTCTGTTGGCCGCCAATGGAAAATTCCTATGTTGTAGGCGGCACCAACTTTCAAAGTCCAAGAAAAAAAGAAACAGTTAGTAGCCATGTAAGCATATTAGCTACTAGAAAAGAGGGTAAAAGCATGTCTCTAGCTACCTTGTTGCCATATATCCAAACTATCATCCACGACTGTAGGCACAACTTGATCGCTTGATGTCAAAACATCAGCATCCGGGTACCGAGCCAAATAAGGGAGAGGGTTCTGTCACATTAATAATTGTCATAAGGAAGCCTACCGAGGAAGATAACAGGAAAAATAACATAATTAATCGTGTCTCGAGTAAGCACCTTAAGCCACACCATATCAGTGTCACACATTAGTAGTTCGTAACCATAGGGCAAGACAGAATCTATGAGAATAACTTTTTCTCTTCCCATTTTGTGAAATGTAGGGGAACCCCAGCCAACATCCACTGTGCTCATATGGCTTCCCATGTCAAAAACCGGAACACCTTTCCAGTACAAAGCCTCTAATAACTTTGTATCCATCGCACCTATAAAGCCCCATAACACAAAAAGTTACTAGCTTACAGAAAGACAATGATGTGGAAAATAAGACATAGGTATAAGAAGTAAGAACTCACCAACTAGAATATTGGAGAGATCTAAATCAGTCAAGTGTTTAACCCAAGTCAAGATGAAATCCATAAAAGCATAGTTCCCAAAGGTGACTATTATGACATTGTCCTTCACTCTTTCCGCAAACAATTCTTTTGTCAGCTTAAACGCTTCAAGCGGCGGCATCTTCTTGTCTCGAGGAGGAGACACCCAAATTTTACTCAAGGATTTGCCTTGAGCTTCCTCAGGAGCTGGCGGTGGCAGTACCCGTGGTGGTGGTGCAACTGGTAACTGAGATGTTGCATTTTCTTGTGGAAGTTGGTGAATTCGGGCAGCAGCTACAAAAAAAAAGCTCATAAATAGATCGTACATAACGAAAAGAACAAAAATTTTGCTTCTACTGCTTAGTGAGATTGATGTATACTCAAAGCAAGCTCATCTAGCATGATACCATGAACTCTTGAATTGCGAAATGATCTGTTGAAAACAAGAAAATCCATTTGATTCAACTAAAACATAGTGCCGAAAAAAAAAGACAAAACTTTCGCAGACTACTAAATGCAGATCCAAGTACATTAGCTAATCACTTGATCGGACACAAAAGCTGCGATGTAAATCAACTGAAGTGATCGAAACTCAAAACCCATCTCAGATTATAGACAAAATATATTGTTTCAAACGAACATTCAGATATACGGTCAACGGTCAGCTCGAATTAGAGTTTGTAACCAATGGATTATAGAACCTTAGACATCAACTCGACTACGGAATCAACCCCATAACATAAAAAATCCAAACTTTGAAGCGTTGAGACGCAGATTAACCATTTGCCATCACAGTAAATGCGTAGAGGGAGAGAGGAGAGAGTGTAAATTACTGGATAGAGGAGGAGCTGAGAGCCAGGAGGTGGAGCCATTGGTGGGAGAGTAAATGGCGGAGAAGACATAGAAGGAGGAGACGAGAACGCCAATGATCACCGTCGCGTAGATCGTCAGAAACAGAGGCTTCGAATTCGTCGCCTCGCGAAACCCATTTCGCCAACCCTCCACCATTCTTTACCTCTAAAATCTCAAAATTTCAATCTCTTCTTCTTCTTCTTCCTCAAATCTCCATTACAGAAGCTTTTGTTCCTTGGGGTTTTTTCTCCTTCTTCCTATACTCCGATCGATTTGATCGTTTGGTGGTCTGGTCAACTTCGTTTTCGGCGTCTTCTCTTCAGCTACGCTCATAATAAATGATTCTTTCAAAATTGATTAAATTTCTGCGAGCTAAATTATTAATTTATTTATCTATTATGATCATTGCTTACCCTCAAGTAAATGCAAAGTAGTGGTCGCATTTTAAAAATCATAAAAAAATATTCTGGTAACAAATGGTTATTTCTTTGCTTTGGACATGTTGTATATCAATTCAAAGCAATATCTTTTTTTTCATTTTTAATAGAAAGTTTGATATCATGAATCGAAGTCTGAGTAATTTCCAAATTTTGTGAAAAGTGGTATATTCTTTTTGTTAAGTTTAAACCAACGTAATTACCAAAAAAAAAAGTTTAAACCAACGTAATTAAAATCGGTATAGAAACCGTCTTACAACTCTAATATGGGAAGAAGTAAAAACAATACTCCCTCCATTTCAAATTAAATGTCGTTTTAGCACTGTTTTTTTGTTTCAAAAAGAATGTCGTTTTAGAATTTCAATGTAAATTTTGACATAAAATACCTATTTTAACTTTAAAAATATATTCTAAAAAATTTAGTTATATAATAATTTCAAGAGTCAAGTAATTATAATAATTTATCTTATTCAAAGCTCTTATTTCCAAAGCAAACATGTAGATCATCACCATTATTTCCAAAGCAAACATGTAGATCATCATCATTACAGGTGAATTAGTGTAGAATACTAAAAAGTGAATGATATAAATAATTGAATACTCTATAATTATAGAAAAGTAAAATAAAATAAACATTAATGTAATTACAAAGATAGCATAAGGGTATAAAGAACTTTTATCTTGTTTTTTAATTTGTGTGAAAAGTGTTAGAACGACACTTAATTTGAAACGGAGATAATAATAAAGAAAAGAGATATCGATAATTTTTAAGATTTGTTTTTAATCTTAGCTAAGCAAATACATAAGTTTTTTTTTTGGTTGTAATGTTAATAAATACATAAGTCAAGCACATCAGTTTTGTTATTTGTACATTTTTTTTTCTTATTGTATGAATTTGGGAAAACAAGCACAAGACAGAGAGATCTTAATGCAATGATCTGGTTGCTTTCTCTTTGTTTTTCCCAATCCCACGATTAGTTATCATGTCAATTCTCAATTCTTTTCAAGAAATTAATTATGTATTAGCTTTTTTTTTGAACAAATGGTATATATAAACATAATCCAAACTTAGTTTTGGATTCTATTAACTAACGATTCTATTTTGTCTTAAAGCTAAATACAAAAAGAATTCAACTCTCACCTCTCAACGATTATATCTTGTACAGATTGAAGTTTTATCACAATGGAAAACAATAGAGTCTGGTGGGTTCTGTAGATTTTTTCTTAATAATATAGATTAGATTTAAATACAGTTTTAGGTTTCATAAACCAAACAATATAACAGAATCCAACCTAAAATATTAGAATATACATTTTAAGAAATCCTAAAATGTTATGATATGAGTTTTGTGATATTTAAAAATGATATGATGTACAAAAGAAAAAAAACAGATATGAAAAACAATTCATATAAGGTCAAACACCAAATCGGTAAAGCATGGCCGTCCTAACTCATCAAAATCCTTCATTTTTTTCTTTGTGTATGGAAGTTTTAATTGTCGATTATCCCACATGATGGACTAAATCTTAATTCGACTCAAAAGAAGAATAGATAATGAAATAAACATTCTCGAAAATTTTGTTGGATCATAAGACTCTCTGTTTCATATGCTTCTTTTGTGAAGAAATAAAAAATAAAAGGGCACATAGTTAAATATAGCTTAAAGCATATCTAAGATCGAACTCTATAAGTGGAAGATGAACAAAATGTTCGTACGTACCAATAGACTAAAGCAGATAATTAATTTTTTTCTTTTCATGATTCTTAATTTTAATAAAATAGTCATCGTTTTATTTGAGATTATAACCACAAACTTGGACAATGCAGTAGAGAAATCAGGCTTCATAGTTCAGGGAATGGTTTGGGCGATGGGCTAACATCTACCGTAGTTAATATACAGCCCATTTGCATTATATTAGGTTTGCAACTTAAATTTCAACACCATCTAATCCGGTTTAGAATTTCCCTATAGTTATACATACCGGTTTGGTGTAGCCCGAGCCGGTCCATCCCTCTTAGAGATCATATTCAAAACTAAAAAGTGTGCCATTTTTTTTTAATCAAATTGATAAAAACTAAGATAGCTCCAAGTCGCGATTTCTTTATTTATCTGGATCCATGTTCGATTCGCGGCCATGATATTGATAATAATAACAATAGTCTCTTCCATTGAAAAGCCGAAATCGCACACCCCCACAAGTCTGCATGTAATAAAGAACTAGAGCACAAGTCATAAACAATCTTTTTACCACTTGAATATTAAAAATTATAAAGTTTGTCGGAATCTTATTATTTTGATAGTCGTATTTAATATTATATAGATACTTTTAACTGTTAATTATAATAATATATAGTTAGCACCAACTTGTTAATAACCTAGGACAAGTTCCATTTATGTATCACATCATTACTAACCTTTTTCTAAATCCAACTTCAAAAGAAAAGGCAACTCCACGATCCTTAATCTAAAATGTCTTTTCTTTCTTTTCAACTCTAAATTATTTTCAATTTCCTTGTATTTGACAGAAGGTACCAAATGGTACACTAAGAAGTTGGTATTTCAAATATCAAGAGATGTTTTTAAAAATTTGTTGAGCGGACTATATATATATATATTATTTTTTTTCCTTGTTGGATTAATGATGGTACATTCGCATATATGTATTATCGTTAAATTTTTATATGCGCTTCTTGTATAACCATAGTATTAATAATTGTACTATTTTTTAAGAAAGAACAAAATATATATACTTATACAAGTAGCCCTTTTTTAGTCAAGGTACTTTACTACTTATACAAGTAGCTACATCTACTAAACATCTCACAAATACTATATATATATATATATATATACAGCTCGATTTAGTCGAGAATATTACCTTTTCTAATAAAACATGTTCCGGTAAGAACTTTTTCCAAGACAACGTTTAACTTAAAGTTCGATCGAATGACACTAAAGAATCTTACAAAATTTAACTAGAGCAACGTAGAATTACAATGATAAAATAATGATTAACTTACTTTAAAATTTATCTAATACATGAAAAAGGTTTTTACTCAAAACGAAACCGTTACATGTTACCACTATTTTCTGATAATCAAAAAGACAACCTCATTGATTTCTTCGTGAAAACATCTTTGAAAGTAAATTGATTAAGTACTTGGGATCAGACGAGTAAAAATTAGTGGTTCTAAGTAAAACGAATATCATAATTATCAAATCTAGCCAGCAAAACTTTTATTTCTATACATGATCGAAAACATTCATTTTTTTCATCGTCATTATTTTCTAGCTATAAAATTAACAATTCTAGTAAACTTGAGTTGAAACTAACAAAAATAATCAACTGTTATGATAGTTTTAAAGTAAATTATGCCATCAATCATTAATTAACTTTATTTGTAACCAACAGAAAGTTACATCTAGTAAAAAAGAATGGACATCTCAAGTCTCAACGTAGAACAAAAACACGAAAAAAAACTATAAGCAACCGAAGAGACATCATGTCCTTTCGTAAAAGGACGAAGTATCACTTTGGAAAACAAAAAAATCTGAAATCATTTTCTTGATCGATTCGCGTTCATGTCCTCTCCGCAAGAAACTGTTATGCAACTTCTTCTCTTCTTCTTCTTTTCTTTTAACCAACGTAAAGACGGCACACAAGAGATCAAAACAGACGAACTCTGAGCGACAAAACGGTAAATTTCTCCAAAACCACATGGTGTCTTAAGAAGTACCAGGAGGGTTCTTGTGTCCGATACCTTGACTAGGACCTTGGTGAGTTGGTCGGAATGCATCTTGTTCTATGTTCTTGAAGCGGTTGATCTTGTGGTACCACAGAAAATCATCTTTAGGCGGTTCAGGTGGTGACCAGGAAACAACCGGCGCATGTCGAGCTGCCGTTGTAGCCTCAAAGTGTAGTTGTATCACCAGAAGAATTATAAGAACACCTGGCAAAACCGTGGTTGAACAACCACGATTCACCATCACTGAGAACTGTGAAATAATTTGGTTAGGATCTTAAACCTATAAATCCTTTAAAGCGTATGCTTAAGTGGTTGCTTTCTTCTCACAAAAACAAGAGAGAAGTGTGCAATTTAAGGAGGACGAAGGGTAGAGGACCCCACAAAACCGTAAGACTCGATGCTCTAGACTAATGTCTGAACATGTACACTTATAGCTAGCTAGTTCATAAAGTAAGAGTGTTACTTAAATGCCTTTTTTGAAGGTGCGCAAGAGGTGTACATGCACTTAACATAGGCTTGATTCCTTATATTTACTGTCGACATAGCCACATAAGGCCTCTAAACAATTTTTATTATTCCGAATGGTCTATGTATAGAATTTGCATACAATGAAATCGAACATGTGATAATAAGTTAATTACGAGTTTACCGTTTTAACCCCAAAACCTAATACCACTATACAACCACATGCGGATTTTTATTTTATCTTTTGTTGTAACAACAAAAAGAGAAGACAGATATATTTGTTAAAAAGGAGAAGACAGATATATTTGTTAAAAAGGAGAAGAATAAAACGGGTTTGAATACTGGTAAAACTCTAAAATCTCTATGTATATATTTGCTTGGCAACAAATTATAAATTTTTTATGTCATCTTAGATTAAGACACATAATCCATAATATAATTGAACTAAGCTGATCATCTGTATTATATACACATGGAGCATTTTCCGTCGTATTATACTTTGTTCGATTTAGTTTTTGGCTTGAAAAATAAAAGAGAAAGAGTATTCGACCTCGAATATTTACCAAAAATGGAAAGTTCTATGCTCCTTGATCGCATCTTTTCTTAGCCATTCATCAAAAGAAATGCAGGCATTCTTCTTCTTTTTTCTTTTCTTCTTCTTTAGTTTCAAGAAGCACTGTTCTTGATAAGACAACCATATAGTCCAAAATTTGTAATATTAATTAGGTTCATGCGTTATGTATATTTTTTTAATCAATTAAATGATTTATTTGTCCGTTCAACCTAGCTACTCTGATAAAATCGTTTTTTTTGTTATAGCATCTCGCGTCCTCTTTACAATCAAACCTTTGCTATATAATTATGGAATTTACTGATATATTATATTGAAATCTATAATTATATAGAAATTTTTTTGTTATTCAATGCTGATTTTAAATTATTAGATTTTAAATTTATAAATCACGTTTAATGGATTTAAATGTCTATTAAAAATTTAAATTAAGAATTTCAATTTTCATAAAAAGAATTAGGTGTTATTCAAGTTTTTGTATATTTTTCTGGTAGACAAGTTTTTGTATATTAAAAGAATTAGATTTTCACGTATAATTTATAAAACTAACAATTTATGGGATGAATCACATGAGTTGCTAAAACTGATTTCGAAAAATTAAATATTATGATCTAATAATTGTTGAGGTGAACCTTTGGTTAGGCGGAGTCACACACCAAATAAATAATTGCAAGCTCAACATAAATAGTTTTGTTGGACATGTTGATCAAATAAGACACCAAGTGCATGAAATGCACGTTATAACGTATTAATTTCACCAAAAATATTCGAATTTTGAACCGATTATTTTGCAAGAATTAATCAGAGGTTTTTTAATTTGTTAAAAATTGTACATAGGCTAGACTTCACTTCATGATTTGAAAGTGTTTTTTTTGGGTATTATATAAAGAAAAAGGCGAAAAGAAATAAATTAAAGGCAGATTAATATAAAAAAACATCATGCGAACTTTGAATTCCAGCCAGTCAGAATAAAAAGCAGTCACCATCACTAAGATTAATTCTTTTTCGGTTAAGGAAACCCTTACCTCAAATGGTCTATTCAAGGAACCCTCACATAAACTAATAACTAAATCGCCAACACATATCGACCATATATTCGATTTTATGTACGTTTATATATTCATTCAAACACTACTTTTGCTTATTTCGAATCTTACAAAATCAGACCGTAATTATTAGTTGATAACCTTTTGCAATTAAGCCATAACTTTAATTATTTTATATGATATGGAGGATAAGGTAAAAATATCTTATAGGTACCCTATTTTTTCAATATAAATTTAGTGTTGCCATATTTTATATGTTGCAGAAATTCAGCATGGGTCCGTTCATTAGATAGAAGAAATCTCTTGTAAATAAAAGACGACATGTGGTATAGTTAGAGCAACAATATGATATTTTCTAAAACTTTTTAATGCTTAAATCAGCAATTTTTGCATTTAAAACGTGAAAACCTTACCCGTTTAGAAGTATCCAAAAACTCATAAGGGTACGAATATTGTTACTTAGCCTAAATCTTGATTAAACGTCACATTTTTAAGCTTTTTGACAATGATATATCAATACATATATAATTATAATTATTATTTTTTTAGAATTTATAAAAAACGGTAGCGTATGAAAGATTTTTGAACTAAGTAGTGTGAATGTGATTATATTACCTAGTGTTAAGGGTTCAAGTGGAAGATGTTCTTTTATTTATTTTTTACCCATCATGCTATAGGAATATACCCGGGCAAATAACCCAAAAATCAAGATAAAATTCAAAATGAAATTATATATAATGCATGATACAAAGTTTGTCGAAACTGAAATACACGTAACACCATAGATAATTCGCGTAAGTCTTTAAAAATGATTTTTTAACTCAAACAAAATATATCCGCCAAAATTCTATTATAATTTACATTTGATTTAGGAAAATCTTTTATTTTAGTTACTTTAAAATGCTTAAACGTTTTTGTTTTCAACAATAAGCTATCCTGAAAATAATAGTTTGTGAAATGGAAGAAGGATAGGTGCATTACATTTAAAAAAAAATAGTTAACGTTCTTACATATATTATTGAGTTTATAATTTTCGTCTCGTCTGAAAAAAAGAGAGAGAGAGAGATGGGCCAACAATTATGGGTATTTCAATAGATGATAGTCATTTGGAAATCTAGCAGCCTTATGTCCTTTTTTATTTTCTCTTTTTCATATTTTTGGTTTAAAATAGAAATAAGAATTTCCAAGATGGTATTATTGTTTCCCTTACCAGCTGATAATAAGATTTTTTTTTTTCATTTTTTTTGGTTCGTTTTTTTTATTGTTGTTTCTGTCACATAATTTTACTTTTGAGTTCTGATCATATAAGTTTGAAAAATTTGTAAATTTGCCATTTTAATTCCCGTTTTGTCAAATCAACCCTCCATCTTTATCAATAAACAATGTTCTATGTCTTGAGAAAATGCTATATAGTAACACTTGATAAGTTTTTATAGTTGGATCAATTCGAAATGGCAGCACATGGAGGGGCTATTTCATTTTTTTAAAACATATCCTTTTATGATTTTTTTCGAGAAAGTAAGCATTTCAGCCAAAAACATGGCTTTATTTTATCAAAAAACAATGTTAAAGATTGGTGGAACTCAGCGTCTTTTGTTGGTTTCTATCATTGTTGTTGTTGTTTTTTTTTTTATTGGTAGCTACCTTAACATACATAAAAATCCTTTTGTTACGTCTGTTTCTTTCATCCCCACTTGCTAAAGGAGACAAGAAGAGGACTGTGCGAGGTGGAGTTTCTGCATGGTCACAGTCTCTGAATGGGTCCTCTCTGATGATAACATTATTCTTTAATGATATATATGCATTTTTGTTTTTCTATTTGTGGTCCAGTTTTTCTGATTTTGCAAAAGAAAAAAAGCTTTTAAGATACAATATACCAGAAGAAGAAGCTTTGTATACTATTTCTGACGTTTGTTTATATCTACAATCATAATTTAGGGGCTCACAATAAGTCTGAGTTAGTCCTGATCAAAAGTTTATCTATATCTTTTAATGTTTGAAAGAGCATAAAGCTTACATTTTCACAGTTTTTGATTGAGGAAGCATGCTAATTTTGTAAGTCTGTTCAGATGACATATGACGGGTTAGAAACTTGCATCATCAACAATCAATCTTTAGAAGAAGAAAGTGGCACTAGCCGAGGAGACGAGTCCCTCACTGCTTCATTGGAGGATGATGTATTTTCAAGCTCTTCATCGAGCAAAGATGCGTCTGAGTCATTTTGTTCCAAATGGTTACCTAAGAAGAGTGGTAAACACAGTTCTGAGGAGTGGGACTATGAGAGAAGTCCTAAACATCTCTATTCTAAGGAGGAGAAACCTGGTTATGCACTCTGCTGTACTGACGTCGAAGCCATGAAGGAGAAATTTTCTAAGCTATTACTCGGTGAAGATGTCAGGGGAGGAAGCAAGGGTGTGCAAACCGCTTTGGCTTTATCAAATGCTATCACACATCTTGCCAGTACGTTATAAGTTTACAAAACTGAATGGTATATTTGGTTCTGTCTTGACTTCTTAATTACTTGGATTTGCAGCCTCAGTTTTCGGCGAGCTCTGGAAGTTGGAACCTTTGTCTGAAGACGAAAAGCAGAGATGGAGAAGAGAAATAGATTGGTTACTCTCTCCAACTAAACACATGATTGAGCTAGTCCCATCTAAGCTAGATGGCAAAAACGGACTACTACTTGAGGTACGTAGCTAAACTGTTTTGAAACCATATACAATCCACATTCCACTACAAGAACCTGAACTAAGTTTCTTGTTTGATCAGATAATGACTCCGAAAGCCCGCGCAGACATTCATATGAATCTCCCAGCACTCCGGAAATTGGACTCCATGCTAATTGTATGTTCTCCTTCTCTTTTATCAAAACCAATTTCAACTTCTTTTCTCGTCTTGATCTGATGAATGCACAGGAAACACTGGACTCTATGGTAAACACAGAGTTTTGGTATTCGGAAGTAGGTCGTAGAGCAGAGGGAAAGAACAAGGTTGCAAGGGAGAGCAAAAGATTGTGGCTTCCATCGCCTAAAGTTCCCAAGCCGGGGCTATCTAGTTCAGGAAGAAAGAAACTGCTTGAGAAAGGCAATGTTGTCTATCAGATCTTTAAAGCTGCAAAATCAATAAACGAGAACGTACTTCGTGAAATGCCAGTACCTACCATTAACAAGGATGCATTACCCAAGGTAAGCTTGGCCTTCTTTGAATGTTATATCTACGTATTAAGCTGTCATGTAAAGAGGTAATATGTATTTTGCTTTCCTTTGGTTTCTACAGTCTGTAAAGACAAGTCTTGGGGATGAACTGTTCAGGATGCTGGCTTCAGAGTCTGCCTCGGTAGATGAAATCTTTGTTTCTCTTAGGCTTGTAACCGAACATGCAGCTCTAGAGACAGTTAATAGGTTAGAAGCAGCTATCTATGCATGCAAAAAGAGGATTACAGAACAAGCAAGCAGTGGTAAATCCCATGTACGAGCATCGTGGTCATTAGTTCGAGATTCATTGTCTAAGACTAGTCGCATTGAGTCACTCATAAACCGGGCAGAGAGGCTTAATGATCATATTAAATCCAAATTCTCTAATCTCCCTCAGTCATTTCTTGATGCCACAAAGATACAATATGGCAAGGTGAGAGGAATACCATAAACGGTAGTGTTACTATAACTTCATATCAGTTGCCATCTAATGACCTTTGCCTCATACTTGCGCATCTTGGTCCTCTGCTTTCAGGATATTGGCCATGCAATTCTTGAGGCATATTCTCGGACACTTGCGAACTTAGCGATCCGCATTCTGTCCAGGATTCGAGAAATCTTGCAAGAAGATGCTCTGAGCAACCCCAATTCTCCTGAGACACCAAGCTGCTTCTCTGGCTCCAATGACCTATTCAGAACCCCAGAGAGGCTCCTGGTCTCGTCCCGCTTAAGGCACTACCTCATTCATGACATGAACAAAGCTGATGATGGTACAACGAATGATAGCACAGATCCTAAAGGCAGCAGTTTCTCTTTGACATAAAAGGGTTCCATAGATCAATGCGTGCCACCTTTGTTCAGAGGGTTTCCTATCTTGTGACTTGTACAGTTTTACGTGTATTAACATGACACCATTTTGGAATCATACATAACTACAAAGCAAGCAGTTTTGTTCATAGTCTCAACTTACCAACATGATCATATAAAATGATATTCTAAACTACCAATATCTTATTGTAGATTATATATATTATACTATAGTGTGGCGTGTTACATATAATCACACAAAAATGCTCTAAGATGATAAATATATAACCTCCAAAGTCCCAATTTAAAAACGTTGATAAAATCACTATATTAATTTCCCCACAACCCCACTAATCTCACATTAATGTAGCACCCTTAATTTGAAATTAAAAGCTAACTAATTGTCTTTCAGACTTTCACTTCTTACTCACGTAGCTATAATAATAACTCCTTACCGTTTCAATCTCTTTCGCTTTCCCAATATCTTTATGTATAAAAACTCTTCTCCACTTCACTCTTTCCACCACAAAACTCTCCGAATTCAAAATGGCATCCTCACTTCTCCTCTTCACGTTCTTCTTCTTCTCGATGACTCTCTCTTCATCGACTAACCCAAAAAGCTTCACCGTCGAGCTGATCCACCGTGACTCTCCTCATTCCCCATTCTACAACTCACAAAACACCGTCACTGACCGCCTCAACGCCGCTTTCCTCCGCTCCATCTCTCGTTCCCGCCGCTTCAACCACCAATCCCAAGCCGATCTCCAATCCGGTTTAATCGGAGCAGGCGGCGAGTTCCTCATGAGTATCACTATAGGTACTCCACCAATGAATGTCCTCGCGATAGCTGACACAGGAAGTGACCTAACTTGGGTCCAGTGCAAACCGTGTCAACAATGTTACAAAGAGAACGGTCCAATTTTCGACAAGAAGAAATCTTCTACTTACAAGAACGAGCCTTGCAACTCACGTAACTGCCACGCCTTATCTACCAACGAACGTGGATGCGACGAATCTAAAGACGTATGTAAGTACCGTTACTCGTACGGAGACCAATCTTTCACGAAAGGAGACGTTGCTACAGAAACCATCTCCATTGACTCTGCTTCAAGCTCCCCTGTTTCTTTCCCCGGAACTGTTTTCGGCTGCGGCTACAACAATGGCGGTACCTTTGACGAGACTGGTTCCGGGATCATCGGTCTCGGTGGAGGTCAGTTATCTCTAATCTCCCAGCTTGGTTCGTCGATTTCGAAGAAATTCTCTTATTGTTTGTCGCACAAGTCAACTACCACGAATGGCACAAGCGTCATAAACCTAGGAACCAGCTCCATTCCTTCCGGTCTAAGTAAGGACTCCGGCGTGCTATCGACTCCTTTGGTCGATAAAGAGCCTCAGACTTACTATTACTTGACGCTCGAAGCTATCTCCGTCGGCAAAACAAAGATTCCGTACACTGGAAGCTCGTATTACCCTAACAACGACGGAATATTCTCGGCGACGGAGGGAAACATCATAATAGACTCGGGAACGACGCTGACACTCCTAGAATCGGGTTTCTACGACAGATTTGGTGCGGCGGTGGAAGAATCAGTGACTGGAGCCAAGCGCGTGAGTGATCCACAGGGGCTTTTGTCACACTGTTTCAAATCCGGAAACGCAGAGATCGGTTTGCCGGAGATAACTGTGCATTTCACCGGCGCCGACGTGAGGCTGAGTCCGATGAACGCTTTCGTGAAAGTGAGTGAAGATATGGTATGCATGAGTATGATTCCGACCACTGACGTTGCCATCTACGGGAACTTTGCTCAGATGGATTTTCTCGTTGGGTATGACTTAGAGACGAGAACGGTGTCGTTTCAACCCATGGATTGCTCTGCCAATTTGTGAATTTAAACGGCTGCGGGATTAATTTTATATTATCCATAATTACTAATACCATATGTGGCCTATGTTATGGAGATATAAAATCATAAACAAAGTTTAAATAAATGTGAAACCAATTTCTCTTTGACTTTTATTTTGCGATTGAAAGTAGCTCCAAAACACAACATGGAAAATTTAGAAAACAAGGAATATTTAAATTATTCAGATTCTTATAAAAATATAACAGTGTTTCTACAATGATCATATACATTTTAGTTTCATATTTAAGATTAAATGAAAAGGGTTTAACCAATCCCAAATGCATTCTAAAAAAACAATTCGAAGCCAAAAAATACAAAAAGGGACCGAGAATGAATGGGTCGAACCTTTTGATGTAAAGCAGAAATCGAAATCGAATAGAGAAGAAGACAATTGTGAATGTGATCAATCGGAACTGGAATCGTAGAAGTCGCTAGGGCAAGGAGTCATAACTTCTGATTCAAGTAACTGGACGACTCTGTGCATTGTGGGCCGCTCGTCTGGACTTGAAGACACACACCTTGTTGCTATTGATAGAAGAGCATCGAGGCTCTCTGTCTCCACTCCTTCACAGCTTCTATCAACAATCTCTCGTGCCCGGTTTTCGCTGATTAAGAAGTTTAGCTGCAAGATTTTTGAAAACAAATTAAAGCTTTTACTAGTCAAACTATTATTTATTACCAAAGCTTGGACCTCATTATCCTTACCCAACCAACAATGTTATAGCCTTTCTCAATGAAGGACGTATCCGTTGGAAGTTTACCACTCAAGACTTCAAGAACCAAGACCCCAAAACTGTAAACATCGGTCTTCTCAGTCGCTCTACCGCTTTGCATATACTCTGCAACCAGGACTCATGATTTCACGGATTAAGTCATATGACAAACAATATAAAAAGGCTAACAATATAAGATAAAAAGGCTAAAAGGCATTATTGTTATTGCTAGCACAATTGACTACCTGGAGCCAAGTAACCAAATGTGCCTGCAACAATGGTTGTAATATGAGATTCTTCGTCCTCTAACAGTTTGGCAAGCCCAAAATCCGATACCCGAGCGTCAAGATTTCCATCAAGTAAAATGTTGCTCGACTTTATATCACGGTGTATAATCCTAGGAGAGCAATCATGATGCAAGTATGCTAACCCTTTTGCTGCTCCTATTATAATATTTACTCGCGAACCCCAATCCAGTTGCTCGCCTCTCTCTGCACATTCAAAGATTTTACTCAATCAAATCATAATTCTTGGTTAGGGATACCCGTAAAGATGAAGTTGAGGATTCACCATGAAGAGCTTCATCAAGGCTACCACCAGGAAGGTAATCATACAGCAGAAGCTTTGATGTGGGCGAATTGCAGTATCCACGTAGATTCACGAGGTAACGATGTTTGATGCTTCCAAGAATCTGAAGCTCCCTTTCAAAAAACCTATCAAACCCTTCATTTAACTTTACAATTCTCTTTAGCGCAAAAACATTTCCGTCGTCCATGGCCAGCTTGTAAACTGTTCCAAAACCACCACAGCCTATTATATGCTCCTCGTTAAGAGCTTCCAGTTTCTTGATAATGTCTTTAGAAGCATAGGGCAAATCTCCATGGAACATCACGATAGACGCACCTGGATAAATGAAACCGTCTCTCATGGTGTCAAGTTTTGAGGGTTAAATATAAATTGAGTTCCAATTTTTTTAGCAATGATGATATCCGCAAAAAGTCAGGATGGCTCACCTCCACCGACATCTATTGCAAGGCTTTTACTCTCAACTCTACCAAGCTTTTTATAAAGAAAGCATCCCCAGAAACACATGAGCGCCACTAGGAGCAGTCCACCCACAGTAGCTGATGCACTTATAAGCAGCCTACCAGTCTTACCTCCTTGGCCTATAATATGGGAGACACCAAAACGCAAACTCATGTCATAATGAATCCTACAGATTAGTCAAATTCTAAGCTATAATCCATATAACCGGAAAGCAAATTGAATAAGACACAGCTGCTTTACCTGTTAAAGACCCGGAACCAGTAGAAGAGCTTCCACTGTCATCTTGGCATACCAGATCGATTTGCTTTCCACACAATTTAAGATTTCCAATGAAGCTACAAAGAGTAATGCATCAGTTCAAGGCTCCTTTTTTTGTCAGCTACACAAAACTAGCAACTTAGTGCTACTGTGCACTGAGTCACAAAAATATAACTGTTTTGCCAGAACAATAGTAGAGAGAACCCTCCACCTCTCTTACCAAAGCTCTGGTTGGAGAAATGGATAAAGATGAAGTATACTTACGAGTCCTTCGAAAATCGAGCGAGTAGGCCTTCAGAAGGTATTTTCCCCACCAGAAAATTGTTTGAGACATTTCTTTAAAAGAAGAATCAACATAATTAGCAACAATGACACTCAAAACAAAACACACAGGGCTGCAAGATAAAATACGGCAAGTAGAGACTAGCCACTCACAAATTAGTAAGTTTTTTCAGCTGCCCAAGTGAAGCAGGGATAGCTCCACTGAGAGCGTTGTTTGAGATGTCCCTTTATAAAAAGAGAAAATTAGTTTAGTGGTTCAGAAGAATCCAAAAGTATGTCAAATTGATCTGAGTGAAGCCCTAGCAGAAATTCACAACACTCGTCATCATATTTGAGAGTTTTTCACCCATCACAAAGTTCATAATAAGTATGTTTGACATTAATTATGTTACTACCAGATCCTCAACCGCTAAGAATAGCATGATGCTGTCAAATTCCCTGTCATTTTTGAGGTTTACCACAACTAGAGGAATAAGTACTTTCAAAAGTATTAATTTACTGCATGGAAGGTGAGCAGAACCTCTTGTGGTTCAGTAGATGATTATAGAAGATACTAAATGGTGAAAGTAGCTAACAGAACAACAGATAACAAATCCTGTAGAGGCCAAGAAAACAAACTTATTTAGAAGAACAGGGAGATAGAACATACAGATTTTTAAGCCCGGACAGGTTTCCTATTTCACTTGGGATTGGCCCACTGAAGTAATTGTTCTGCAAGTACCTGCAAGAAAAAAAAATTCACATAGGTTCTTGTAAGCCATCTAAAATTTTGACTGACAGAAACAATGGTTTATGCCCGCTCACAAGACGTATATGAAGTCACATAGGTGCAAATGAAGAAAAACATAACCTCTTTTTTGACAGGAAAATTTTAGAAAAGAAAAATAAAAGTTCTTTTAGCAATGAAGTGTAATCAGCATTATTATTATGGGAAAGCACTTACACTCCCTCCAATGCCGTGCAATTTCCCAATGTGGTAGGTATTGAGTCATATAAATCATTGTTGTGAAGCATTCTGCGATACCAAGAGAATACAGAAACGTTATGCAGGAGAGGATGCTTAATGAACAATGAAATTCATTAAGGTTAGCACATACAAAAGCTTCAACTGGTCCAGCTTTCCAAGCTCAGGGGGTAAAGGTCCCCTCAATTTGTGATGAGTAAGACTCCTGCGCATAAGAAACTTTAGGAACCAACAAAGGATGCACCACATATTGAAGAGAAAAAGGAGGTTAAACCAGACAAGGTTCAAGCTTACAAGGCTAGAACTCTTTTAGTTTTCGGATCACAGGTCACTCCCTTCCAGTTACATGGATCAGGATCCTCAGGTCTCCACTGACCGATGACACCATCAGAACCAGAAACTGCACTTCTAAAGCTCAGAAGCGCCTCACCTAGAAAAAAGGTAAAAAAGGACTGAAACCCCACATCGGATTGGGCGCAATAAATGGTGATCATAATTTGTCAAAGACAAAATATGGAAGAGATTAAGGAAACATATCACTGTACCATCATGACTAATCGCTTCATTTTCATTTGTCCGTGCACAAAGTAATGTGATTAAAAGAAGCCATGAGCAGCAGCGCTTCATTAGACAGATGCCCATTATGGCACCGTTCAAGCATAATAGAGTTACTGCCAATCATCTGAAAGAACAGCCTCTAGAATGTTTCTTTCGTAGCATATACTCAGCTGCTCGGTGATGCCCTGTATATCTTCAAGAAACAAAAGGAAGCTCCTGAAAGTAAGGAAATTTCTATCATTAGATTGTATAACAAGAACAGCGGACCCCCTCAGTGAAAATCAACCAAGACAAACAATTTGTACGAAACTACACTGAACTATGTAAGCTTCCCGATTTCGGAATCTTCTGTTGACATCCTCTCTTGCCCATACAACAACCATCTACAAAAGGTTTACTCAAACTTGAGCATTCCAAATTACCCACCAAATCTACAAATCTAAAGATGTGGAATCCGTAGATACGCAGAAGATACACTATCGTTCTCCGAAAAAATTCAAACCCAGAACTATGTGAACTCGAGAACATTTTTCCATAACAGGAAATAAGCAATGAAGATACGGAGTCGAGACTCAATCTTACAATAACACCTGATATATCAAGCTAAAACCAGACCACCAAATCCTTAATTAACATATCAAGCTTTCCACAACATAGATGCACAACTTTTGCATGCTCTCATCTACATCTACATCACCCAGAACCAAAACGGATCAAATCCACCTCCCAATTTCCAAAATTAGAAAGCGTAATTGAAATTCAGTCCCAATAAAGCCCAACTCCCTCGGACAAGCTAAAGTAAAACTGAATATACGGGGCATCATTGTAGTCTCAGCACAAGAAGAACTGAAGAGTCAAGCCGTACAGTAATCTTAAAACGAAATCGAAAACGATTCATCGATAAATCAGAATGAAATCACACTTCCCCCCAAAAAAACGCGAAAGAGAATGAAGGAAATGGAAATTACACGAACCTCAAAATGGATCCGCGAGGAGGAAGATTGAAGAAGAATAGGACAGAGGAAGAAGACGTAATTGAGCTGTAAAGCAAAGCCTTAACTAAAAAATTTCGACTTTCTTTTTTTTGTGTGTGATTTATGAGAGAGTGAAGAAAGAGAAATTAGAGTGTTTTGAGTAAAAATATGAGATACTTTGGAGAAGGAATCGGCTAGTTACGACCAATGAGAGAAGCGAAGTCGAGATCACACGTGTCATTTGCGACTTCCCGCACGTGTCGGCCGACGATTTCTTTCGCTATGACTTTTAAGAAAATCCAATACTATGCTAGACGGGCCTCGAACTTGTTGGGTCTGTTCAACATTGATATGGGCCTGCTAAACCCATAATTCTAAAAAACCGGGGTTTAGTAGTAACCGAGTTATACTGAATTTTAACTGAATTTTTTTTGAACAATCAGTTTAACTCAAATTTTGAATTTGAAAAATATTTCCAAATCTATTAACTAACTTCTTATGTGAAATCAAATCGTTAGTATTAAATAATAATGATTTTAATAAGTAGCTTTTTGGTATTTTAGTTATCGGCACTTATAAATCATCAAATGAACCGCACATTATTTTGATATATTTTTTTTAAATCAGTGATCTACTAGACATAATTTTGTTTAGATTTCTAAATTCATCAAATCAATAGATCCTTTTCAACTTTTTTTAAGGATAAAGTGATTTTCTAGACTTGAGTTTTATAGGTAAAAACTAAAAACAGTTCTTCACAATATAAGGTGCTAATGTAATTGTAGTTTTTTAAAATTTAGTGCACCATAAATAGGAAAATTTTGTTTTTTTGTTGCTTAAAATATTTGAAAATGCCGATCTTTCCACGTGGAAAAGAGAAAGAAAACGCTCGTTAAGAAGATTTTAAATAATCGCGCGTGGATTCACTTCAAATAGTAGGGCGCGTGAAGTGTTTGAAGAAAAATTACACCACCGATTTAAACGTAGAAACCAAAATTCCTCCACTCTCTCTCTCTGATTACGCTCTACCTTACTCTCTCTCTCTCTCTCTCCTTTTGTCCTTTGTTTTTCTCTCTGTCTTGCCGGCACTACCAAAAAAAAATTTGAAAAGAAAGAGAAAAAGCTGAAGGAGAGACCATATGAAGAAGGCTGGTACATAGATCGATAAGATCGATAGCATCGGAGAGATTGATTGTGAGAAATGTCGGAGGAAGAAAAGTTATTGAAGGAGGCGAAGAAACTTCCATGGGAGGATCGGCTGGCTCACAAGAGCTGGAAGGTTAGGAATGAGGCCAACGTCGACCTAGCTTCCGTTTGTAATTCTATTACCGATCCTAAGGACCCTCGCCTCCGCGATTTTGGTGAGTATTTATTTCCTCACCTCGTGTTTTGGTTCTTAGGGTTTTCAATTTTCGAGGCTCAGATCTGACTGGGGCGTTCTATCTCGCTGCGGATCTGCTTTGAATTTTGATTTGGCAGCGGAAATGTGATCTGTCTAGAGTTCTATCTTGGTTGGATTTCTGATTTTTTTTTCCGTAGGTCACTTGTTTAGAAAGACGGTGGCTGATTCTAATGCGCCGGTGCAAGAGAAGGCGCTCGATGCATTAGTTGCGTTTTTGAATGCAGCCGACTCAGACGCTGGCAGGTATGGTGCTGTTTATTTTTAATGCTCAAAAAAGGGCGGAGGGAGTGGTTGTTTGCATGTGAATATTTAGCTTGTTTCTGCTTTTAAAGGTACGGAAAGGAAGTTTGCGATGCCATTGCGGCCAAATGTCTCACGGGTCGGCCCAAGACTGTGCGTAGGGCTCAGGACGCTCTCTTGCTTTGGGTAGAATTAGAAGCAGTTGATGCTTTTATGGTATGCCATTCATTCTACGTTCTTGCAACTCTGTAAGGTCTATCTAGGTACATAGGTTCACCATCTAGTCATAGCATTGCTTGCTAGATTGCTGATAGGTGATTGAACATAGAAATGAAAGTGCTCTATAACCCAGAATGCAACCATATACGGAGTAATGTAGAATATAGTATGTAGCTCTGTTGGCCAGTTCTGTGTTATTCTAGGTGTCTAGTGTGACGGAATAGGAAAGGAGCATTTTAAATAATTTTGGCTGACATATTGTTACTCTGTCTCGATCTGTTAGGGTCATTTCTGCCATAATCATAGTTTTTTCTGAAGGGATTTGGCTACCTTCTTCACTGTTGTTTTGAAGATGTCTACTCTAGTGTTTTGTTCTAATTATCAGTTACCTCAGCAAATTTAAATTTACTGCCGAGTAATAAGACACTGGTTTAAGGCGATAACTCCATTTGATTTTTCAACTGTCGAGAAGATATTTACTGGGAATTGTGTCGTTTCTAGGAGAACATCGTCCGTATACAAGTTAACAGATTTGGCATGATTGTAGGATACATTGGAGAAAGCTATAAAGAATAAAGTTGCAAAGGCTGTGGTTCCTGCCGTAGATGTTATGTATGAAGCTCTCAGGTCAGTTTTGAAGTCCTTGCTAGTTTTCTCCATTGGTTCTTTAAATCTTTATCTGAAATAACGACCCTAGTTTGTTTTTTATCTTAGTGATTTTGGATCAAAGGTTATTCCACCCAAAAGGATTTTAAAGATGCTTCCGGAACTTTTCGACCATCAAGATCAGCATGTCCGTGCATCTGCCAAAGGGGTGACTCTTGAGCTATGCCGTTGGATTGGAAAAGACCCTGTTAAGTCTATTTTGTTTGAGAAAATGAGGGATACAATGGTAAGATTTATGTTGATTCGTACATTTGTAGCTTAGCCATGCCGCCAAGATGATATGAACTAGGTTTATATTGCTTTTATTTTTGGAGTTGGAAAAGTATGGGTTTCTAATCATAACAGATAGAAGATAGCTTGCAAATCGACCACACCCTTGGCTGAAAATTTGCCTGCGATTTGAAATTTGCCCGCGATTAGAAATTTTACTTGAGATTGGCTTCTTAGATTTATGCACGAAAATCTGTGGGACAAGTTCCTTTATTCTCTTGTGCTCTTTTGCAAACGCTAATATTCGATTTTATTGTTATTATGTAAGAAAAAAGAGCTGGAGGCTGAGCTTGCCAATGTTTCAGGGGGTGCCAAGCCTGTTCGAAAGATAAGGTAACTACCACATAAGATAACAATTGTTTTTTATCAATTTTTCCTAACTGCCACATACCAGATCCAGTTTTACCTTTATGCAGCTTATGCTTCGTGAATATTTTCAGTTTGCTTGGTCAAGTTTCTGTATAATTAAATTTATACGCATGAGGAGTCTTTTTCGTATCATGATCACTTTGTTTGCCTGCCTGAATTCAAAAGTTCAAAAAACTACTAGCATGATTTTAAAAAGCTGCAATTAGATTATTTATGTATTTGGGTTTCAAGGTCTGAGCAAGACAAAGAGCCAGAGGCAGAAGCTAGTTCCGATGTGGTGGGTGATGGGCCCAGTGAAGAACCTGTTGCTGATGGTAAGAAGCTTGTACTTCAATGAATTGTTTCTTCATTAACGAAAGTTGAGAAAGCTGCTTACTATGATTTTTCTTTTTCGACCCACTACTATCAGCGCCTCAGGAAATAGATGAGTATGATCTTATGGACCCTGTGGATATCTTGGCTCCTTTGGAAAAGTCTGGGTTCTGGGACGGAGTGGTGAGTTGTGGATTCTTAATGCCACATTGTCATAGTTTGTGCTTTATTTCTTGCGGTTGTCCTCTATTGAACGATCTTTTATAAGATACTGCTTACTTCCCATTTTGATTGCATGTCAAACGTTATACTAACTAACTTTGCCTCTCTTTTAGAAAGCTACAAAGTGGTCAGAACGTAAGGAGGCTGTTGCTGAGCTAACAAAGCTTGCTTCGACGAAAAAGATAGCTCCTGGTGATTTTTCGGAAATTTGTCGGACCTTAAAGAAGGTAGTTAACTCTCCACAATAAGAAGTTTAGGTGGCATTGGTTACTATTTATATGTTATAATCCTTTGTATGTTTTAGCTCCCTTGCAGTATTATCTGATTGGTGCTGATGCATCCTGCAAACATATGTGCTTATTGATTAATCTGGAGTTTGAAGTTCATGTGTCTAATATTAAACCTTCAAAACGACCAAATGTTTTCTGATTTTAGTTTTAGTGTGTAGATGCTGCTGTTGTTCAAGATCTATTACTGCTCCTATAAATACTTGAGATTTGATAATATTTGTAAATCATTCAAATCGCAGCTTATCACGGATGTGAACTTAGCTGTTGCAGTGGAAGCTATTCAAGCCATTGGAAATCTTGCACGTGGTTTGAGAACACATTTCTCCGCTAGTTCACGGTTTATGCTACCTGTTTTACTAGTGAGTCTCCAAAATTATTATTACAGGAAGATACATTCAGTCTTTCGAGTATAAATATTCTTGTGTCAGATAATAATGGGCTTAGGTAGCTGACTGGGTTTTAGTCCAGCATTTGATACAATACTTGGTGGCTTTTTGTTCCTTAAACAGGAAAAGTTGAAAGAGAAAAAGCCAACAGTCGCAGAGGCACTTACACAAACGTTACAAGCAATGTACAAAGCTGGGTGTTTGAATCTTGTTGACATTATAGAAGGCAAGAGTCATTTCTATGGATTTTTTATGAAGCTTCATTGATTTGTTTATGATGATTTTGTTCAGATATTTGTATCATTATTCAGACGTTTGGCGACCGATTTGTTTAAACATCTCTATCTTTCATATGTTTTCCAATTAACTTTGCTCTCTTTTGCAGATGTAAAGACTGCAGTGAAAAACAAAGTACCACTTGTGCGTTCTTTAACTTTAAACTGGTTGACATTCTGCCTTGAAACAAGTAACAAGGCTCTTATTCTAAAGGCGCACAAAGAATATGTCCCTTTATGTATGGAGGTTAGTAATTTTGTGCATAATGGCTCCTAAATAACTTTGAGTGAACAGAAACATGCTACTCTAAGATAGTAACAAAAAGGTGCTCAATCATGCAAGCATAGCTATATGCAGCTGCCTAGTGATAAAGGACAAATAACGCGTGAAATGATGCAGTACTATGATTAGTTGGTGTTAGCGGAGCTGAATTTGATCACTGATACCACTTCTACGTTGAAAAATAATAAATTATTTGAACTTATAACTTCATTGAATGCCTGGAATTTATAATGATGTAGTGTCTCAACGATGGAACTCCTGATGTAAGGGATGCAGCATTTTCGGCTTTGGCTGCAATAGCGAAGGTATTAATTTTATATTGTGCTGAACAACAACCTATTATCTTTGTCGTTTGGGGTACCTTAATGGTGTACACATGTTAAGATTATGTGGATAAATGACTCTTGTACTTCACGTTTTCCTGTTTCTTATATGTTTATTATCTTTTGGTTATGTCAGTCTGTAGGTATGAGACCTTTGGAAAGGCCCTTGGAAAAACTTGATGATGTTAGAAGAAAGAAACTTTCAGAAATGATTGCAAACTCTGGTGGTGAATCAGCTGGTACAAGCTCAGGTTTGTGGACTTCTATTCCACACAGACGTTAAGCTGAACATTAAGTTTTGTATGTGGGTTTTCCCCATTCTAATTGGATGTTGTTTTCATATAAAAGTGACAGTTCAGTCTTCAGTTGGGAGCACGGCCACAGGGGTACGTTCCGATTCAGATCTCCAGAGTCACTTTGCATTCAGTTCTGTAAATACTTTTTATTTTTCCTTTTGATGGGAGAAGGGTAAGCCATCTCGGATGTGGAGATGGGACGTTTTACATAGTTAGTATTAGATGCCATCTTGTTGTCTGGATATGAGTTTATCTCTTGTATCGGTTCACGAGTATTTATTTTATTTTTGATCAATTATATTGACTTTCCACATAATAGTTATGACACTTCAGAAATTTATGCAGAACTCAGAAGCGTCCTTTGTAAGGAAATCAGCAGCAAGCATGTTAAGCGGGAAAAGACCTGCTCTTTCTGCTGTGAGTTTCTTCTTACTTTTTTTCTGTTACTGTTGCAACTTGCAATTTTCTGGGGGTTTTCAGTTACTGGCAGGCCTTTTCTTTTCGTCAATTCCACCATGACTTGAAAGTTAACCCCTGGTCAACAACATAATGAAAAGGGGTTGACGAGAGAATTTCTTTTATCTAGTTGTCTAATTATATGTGGTCACACTAAATGCTGACTTTTTAATAGCCTGCAAGCAAGAAGGCTGGGACTACCAAAACAGGAGGAAGCAAAAAAGATGGTGCTGTACGGAATGAAAGTTCAAAATCTGTTGAACCACCTGAAGATGTTGAGGTACATATTAGTCTACTTAGAAATCAAAATCTTCTTTACAAAACTTGTTATGTCAGTGACTCTGTCCTTCTGTCATACCTTTATCGTGTTAACATCTAAATCTTCTTTTCAATTTTTAGCCTGCTGAGATGGGTCTTGAAGAGATTGAAAACAGACTAGGTTCTCTTGTAAAACCAGAAACTATTTCTCAGTTAAAGAGCTCTGTATGGAAAGAAAGACTTGAAGGTTTGTTGAAGGCCTAGAGGACTCTTTTATTCTCAAAGCGGTTTCTATGTTTTTCTCTTCTTCTCGGTTATAAATGGTTCTTAATTAATTGTCACTACCCGTAGGATAAATCTGTTTTGCATGGTTCCTGATTTTAATTTCAAAGCTGCAGTAGCACGTCTCACAGAAGTTCCTTTTTAACAAATCATTTATTTCCTTTTTAAGTTGCCAGTTTGGTGATTTTGTTTGATAATATTGCCGTGCAGCAACTTTGTCTTTGAAAGAAGAGATAGAAGGACTTCAAGAACTAGACAAGTCAGTGGAAATCTTGGTTCGGTTGTTGTGTGCAGTTCCTGGTTGGAATGAGAAAAACGTGCAGGTATGCTTGTTACTCCATATAAAGTCTTTTCATTTGTATTTTTTAGAATTATTCCCCTAAAGTAATTCCAAGAAATACACATGAGCATACTACTTCGAAATGCAGGTTCAGCAACAAGTCATTGAAATTGTCACCTACATATCTTCCACTGCGGCAAAGTTTCCTAAAAAATGTGTTGTACTTTGCATTATGGGTTAGTGTCATATGAAGAAAACCCTACTTTCATGTGATGAATGCTGTACTCGTATTAGTTCGTAGCTTATTTGCCTGAGTTTTCTCTACTAATTTGCAGGCACTAGTGAACGAGTTGCAGATATAAAGACACGAGCCTCTGCTATGAAGTGTCTTACTGCTTTCTGCGAAGCAGTTGGTCCTGGATTTGTTTTCGAGAGGGTAGGTGCTGCATTTGTCAATGTTCTTTGACTTTCATTTTAGTTAGATCAGAATGACAATTCTGGGTTTGCTTGTAGCTTTACAAAATCATGAAAGAGCACAAGAACCCCAAGGTTCTTAGTGAAGGCTTGTTATGGATGGTTTCGGCAGTTGATGACTTTGGCGTCTCACTTTTGAAACTTAAGGTTTTGAAAAATTTTCCACTTCAAGATTCTAGCTCCCAATTTCCGTGTTCATTAAACTGCAGCATCTAGGTTTTTTTCATTCATGACAAAGGAATTTTTTCTGTCCATTTTACAGGACTTAATAGACTTTTGTAAGGATGTTGGGCTGCAATCTAGTGCAGCTGCCACCAGAAATGCTACAATCAAACTTTTGGGTGCTTTACACAAGTTTGTTGGTCCAGGTAGCTACAAATTCCTTTTAAGTTGCTTCTTCTTTGTGTTGTATTTGTTAGAAGAACATCTCTTAATAACTGAATGAAACTGTGTTATTTCTGTCTGCAGACATCAAAGGGTTTCTTAATGATGTCAAACCTGCGCTATTAAGTGCACTTGACACCGAGTATGAGAAAAATCCTTTTGAGGTACATTTGTCTGGATTGCCTTGATTGGTAGAATTCTTGTTTTTTTTTGCTGTTCTTAGATTCTGTTCATCACATCAGGGGACTATTGCTCCGAAAAGAGTTGTTAAGACGTCAGTTTCAACATCAACCTCTGCTGGAGGGCTGGATGGTTTACCTAGAGAAGATATCAGTACCAAGATTACCCCTAATCTTCTTAAGGGCTTTGAGAGTCCTGATTGGAAGGTGCACTACGAATTGAAATCTTTTTTTTATTATTACCTACATAACAATTCTTTTGTGGAAAATTATTTTAAACTGTAGAGCTGAAAATGAGTACTTTTAACTTTTGTAGATGCGTTTGGAGTCAATCGAAGCTGTCAATAAAATTCTGGAAGAGGCTAATAAACGTATCCAACCAACTGGAACTGGTATGAAGTCAATTTTTTTTTCTTATTATCTCCGTTATTTTTATCTTTGTTACTCCAAAAGTTAGTCATGAATTCTTGTTATTGTCTGTACCATTTTTATTTCACATTCGATAGGAGAACTATTTGGGGGTCTACGAGGACGATTGTTAGATAGTAACAAAAATCTTGTTATGCAAACATTGACTACCATTGGAGGTGTTGCATCAGCTATGGGACCAAGTGTCGAGAAGGCGAGCAAGGTTGGTTATATGTCAAGGATTGAAAATATTTGTTACCCTGTAATATATCACTGCCTTTACCAAATACTTGAGTGATCAATTTCAGGGAATTTTATCAGATGTTCTGAAATGTCTTGGTGACAACAAGAAGCACATGAGAGAATGCACCTTGGGTGCTCTTGATTTGTGGCTTGGTGCTGTGCATCTCGACAAAATGGTTGGTGATAACTTTCCTTAGGCATGTATTCTGCTAGTGAATATAATTTCGTCAACTTAAGATCTTTTTTATTCTGTTAATGCAGATTCCTTACATTATAATAGCACTAACAGATGGGAAAATGGGAGCAGAAGGACGTAAAGATCTTTTTGATTGGTTGACAAAACAACTTGCTGGATTAAGTGAATTTGTGGATGCCATACATTTACTGAAACCTGCAAGCACCGCAATGATGGTGACTCATCCAAATCGTCATACTGCCTCGTCAGCTTTAATCAGTTTTTTACAGTAATGATTTTAATCTGTTATGCTTCTGTAAAACTTTCCAGGACAAATCAGCAGATGTGCGAAAAGCAGCCGAAGGATGCATTTCTGAGATCTTAAGAGTCAGTGGACAAGAAACGGTAGGTATCCTTGGGTTAGCTTTTCCTATTCATAGCTAGAAACCCAATCTCTGATTTGTTCTGTGCATTTTCTCAGATTGAAAAGATTATCAAAGATATCCAAGGCCCAGCATTAGCGCTTGTGCTTGAAAAAGTAAGACCAGGATTTGTTCAAGGTACCTGTCTATGACTTGTTGTGAAATCAACATGTTTGCTCCTCTTCGTTCCTGTTTCAGTTCATGCTAATGATGTTGTTTTCAGAACCATTTGAATCATCAAAAGCTATGGCGGGACCAGTGTCGAAAGGTGTTTCAAAGATTTCAAAATCGGCTTCCAATGGTACCTTGAAGCAAGGAAACAGATCTGTGAGTTTCTGTCTCTTAACATATTTTTTCCTTATTCAATTTGTAATGTCTGACTGGTTTTTGTGTTTCTGAAGAGAGCGTTACCAACAAAGGGCTCAAGGCCAGATCATATTACGTCTGTCCATGATATAGCTATCCAGTCACAGTCTTTGCTAAATACTAAGGACTCCAATAAGGTGGAATGAGTTTTCCAAAGGTTTAGGATATTTCCGCAGGTATTATTTAGGATGATAAAATATTGATATTTGTGTGTTTAATCTACAGGAGGACAGGGAGAGGCTGGTGGTTCGTAGAATTAAATTTGAGGAGCTGCGGCCAGAACAGATTCAGGATCTTGAGGTTTGTTTCTAGAGGATTTAATTGACTTCCGTCTTACGATAATCTTATAGCTAATGTTGGGTGGTTGGTGCAGAATGATATGATGAAATTTTTTAGGGAAGACTTGCAAAAACGGTTGTTGAGTCCAGACTTTAAGAAACAAGTAGATGGGCTGGAAATCCTACAGAAGGTAGCTGTATGCTAATATCTTGAATCGTATTCATCTGCTAGATTTTCTTATTTATTTTCCGTTAATGTATTCTTTTTCTCCTTCTCACTTGCAGGCACTTCCATCTCTTTCGAGGGACATTATAGAGGTACTAGATATCCTTCTTAGGTGGTTTGTGTTGCAATTATGTAAATCCAACACAACTTGTCTGCTAAAGGTAATTTGTAATTGTTTCTTTTGCTATTTTTGTTCGCATTTGACATTATTTTTATGCAATATTAATGGAATTTTATTTGTTCTGGGTACGGATAGGTTCTTGAGTTTCTTCCAGAACTTTTCAACACATTGAAAGATGAGGAATACTGCTTGACAGAAGCAGAAGCTGCTATATTTCTGCCCTGTTTGGTGGAGAAGGTTAGGCATCTGATATTAATCTAATTTTCGTTGGTGTTGGCCAGTTTATTAGAATCCATTTCCTTTTATCTTGTCTTTTAGAAAATTTTGGTGCTTCAATGTCTTTATATCTAATTTGCTGTCCTTGGTGCAGTTGGGGCATAACATTGAAAAAGTAAGAGAAAAAATGCGTGAGCTGATGAAGCAGATTATCCAGGCATATTCTGTAGCAAAGACATATCCCTATATTTTGGAAGGTTTACGTTCCAAAAACAACCGTACAAGGATAGAGTGTACTGATCTCATTGGATATCTACTCGAGACTTGTGGAACTGAGGTAGTTGTAAAACTTTAAAAATTATTTAACATCTTTCTTCTCTCTGAATTCTAACATGTCTTTATAAGCAGATAAGTGGACTACTGAAATACTTGAATATGGTTGCAAGCTTGACAGCAGAAAGAGATGGTGAACTCAGAAAAGCTGCTTTGAACACTGTGGCTACGGGTTATAAGCTTCTTGGTAGGGCATGAAATTCATGATTTTTTGAGAAGTTATAGTGGCATCTTTTCAAAACATGCCATGTCTCTGAGTGATTAGTGCAAAATTTTAAATATTCTCATATTCCCATGCCCTCGAGAATTTTTTGCACTCTTTTCTCATTGTTTGGCTTGTTCTTGTAGGTGATGATATCTGGCGATATGTTGGGAAGCTTACAGATGCTCAAAAGAGTATGCTTGATGATAGATTTAAGTGGAAAGTAAGCCCAAGATAAGAACTATTTTGTCTGCTTCAGTCTTGTATTTGTGAGTTTTGTTTTCATCGTTTTGCCTGCATCAGATCAAAGAAATGGAGAAAAGAAGAGAAGGGAGACCTGGAGATGCACGAGCAACATTAAGGCGTTCTGTTCGAGAAAATGGGTGAGTAAATTTATTGAAATTTTTTATTTAGCCTTGCATTGCAATGCCTTTCCAGCATTAAGGCGTTCTGGTACCGACTTATTCATACTCATCATTAGCGACAAGCTGAAAGTGGAGGCCACGAACAATCGCATAAATGCAAAGCCTAATGATGCATCGAGTCACAAAAGTATTTCAATGTATAGTCGTCAGGAACAGAAAGGAATCCAAGAAGTGTTTAGTGTCTCTATTATTTATGACTTTCTGTTTGTTTCCAGGCCTGAAGTGGCAGAACAAAGTGGTGACCTTTCTCAAATAGTCCCTGGTCCTTTATTTCCAAGGTAATTTTTCAACTGGCATCTGAAAGTTCTTTCTGCATATATTGGTTTCTGTTGTTCATATACCAAACGCAATTTTTTTCCCTGTGCAGGCAAAACTATGGTATCTCTGAACAAATTCTGGAGCGGAACCCAGTACCTCGGACAATCGCTGGAGTTAATGGCCCAACAGACTGGAATGAGGCTTTGGACATCATTATGTTTGGCTCTCCGGAGCAGGTATCTGGCTTGCCTGGACTGATCTTAGTATCAATTATTGGTTTGTTATGGAATTCTGTTTCAGTTTGAGGGAGTAGCAAAAATTGTTACTTTATACCATCATAGCAGTTTTCTAGTCAGTAACAGAGACTTATTTAGTATACGTGGTATGTTTGATATGGTTCTGATGGAAGGTTGACCGATACTTGTCACCTACATTTTTTTATTTTGAAACCATGGTGATGCATATTTGAAGTCATCCTGCAAGTGCTGGTTTGCTTTTTTTATTTATTATTTTTTTTTATGTATGACAGTCGGTTGAAGGGATGAAAGTTGTGTGTCATGAGTTGGCACAGGCTTCTAATGATCCAGAAGAGAGTGCAATTGATGAACTTGTGAAGGATGCAGATGGGCTTGTTTCATGCTTAGCAAATAAGGTTTTCCTGATAAACTTTCTTTTACACTTCCATTTGTCATGCAGATTGACCACTGCTTATATGTATTTTTTTTGGTAGGTTGCCAAGACATTTGATGTCAGCTTAATGGGAGCTTCATCGAGGTCTTGTAAATATGTTTTGAACACACTTATGCAGGTAACAGTGGGTGAATTTTCTTAGTGGTGCTGCTCTTCTACATTAGCTGTCTAGCCAGTGAGGTTTGTTTTGAAGCTCACTACTCACAAGTATGTATTGCTGCAGACATTCCAAAATAAAAAGCTTGCGCATGCAGTCAAAGAAGGGACTCTAGAAAGCCTTATAACAGAGCTCTTGCTTTGGCTTCTGGATGAAAGAGTTCCACGCATGGAAGATGGCAGCCAACTTCTGAAAGCTCTGAATGTTTTGATGCTTAAGATCCTGGTTAGATATTCCTCCCAATGCTAAGGGTTCTCTTCATATGTGACTATAAAGTTCTCTGATGTTCTCGCTTTTGCTATGAAATTCAGGATAATGCAGATCGGACATCATCATTTGTGGTCCTTATCAGCTTGCTACGTCCTCTAGATCCATCTAGATGGCCTTCACCTGCTACGGCTGAAGTTTATGCTCTCCGGAATCAGAAATTCTCTGATTTGGTAGTTAAATGCCTAATTAAACTTACAAAGGTAAAATTTCCATGAAAGATAGTTTAAGATAATTCTTGTTGGCATAACTTACGTAGCTGTTAAGTACCAGACCTGCTTCCATGAAAGATATTTTAGGATAATCGTTGTTGGCATAACTTACGTAGCTGTTAAGTACCAGTCCTGCTGTTTACTTTGCAACATTTGCCTTTCCTACTTGCTACGATCACTCGTTAAGTTTTATATCAACAAAATTTGGTTACACTATAAATCACTCGTTCTGGCTCTAAGAGAGAAATCAAAAGACGAACTTTTGTGAGACAGTTACATTTGTTACATTTCCTGCAAAGTACAATTAGAGTAAAATTCAAGGAGAGGAGGGCTTGCATGCTGATGTTTAGGAGGAAACGAAATTAGGCGGTTCCAAAGCAATCGATCAAGAGATATGCATCATATTGTTTGGTACTGTATATCTGCTAATTGCTTGTCCAATTTCAGCTCCTCCAAAGCACCATATATGAAGTTGATCTTGATCGACTTCTTCAGAGCATCCATGTATATCTGCAAGATCTGGGAATGGAAGAGATACGTAGGAGGTACATCTCCGTAAATGCTCTCTTATATATTATGCAATTCGTAGTCTGTTTATTTATTTTTTTTCTCAACCTTATCAACTCATTTTTACTTTGTTCTCATCTGATATTTTTTTCGAATGAGAAGAGCTGGAGCAGATGATAAACCTCTGAGGATGGTGAAAACTGTTCTACATGAACTTGTTAAGCTCCGGGGAGCTGCAATAAAGGGTCACTTGTCTCTTGTCCCTATTGACATGAGGCCACAACCCATCATTCTCGCTTATATTGATCTGAACCTTGAGGTAAATTCTCAGTCTTTTGGCTTCATGTCCAGAGTTCTGGGCAACTGTGCTGAAGCTGTGGTTTCTCACAGAGCACATCTAGACGATCTGTTACTCTGCCCCTTGAGATGGTGAAGTTGAAAATATCATATATCCTAAATTGCTTAATGAAAAATACATTGTAAATAACCACTTCCAGTTTGCTAGTGGATCTAATTGGGTTTTAGAGAAAGCCAGATGGCATCGATAGTAACTATTTAATTGCTTTCTTTTATCTTACAGACTTTAGCTGCAGCAAGAATGTTAACTGCAACAGGACCCGTGGGCCAAACCCATTGGACAGATTCAACAGCCAACAATCCTTCGCCTCCGGCTAATTCTGCTGATGTTCAGTTGAAGCAAGAGCTTGGGGCGATTTTCAAAAAAATCGGTGACAAACAAACTTCCACCATTGGTCTTTACGACCTCTACCACATCACTAAGTCGTATCCAAAGGTAATTGATATGGCTTTGGATTTCAAGTCTCTGTTTCTCCTGTCCTTCATCAACACGACTATTTAAGCCCAGTTGCATAAATGCAAACTCATTGTAGGTTGATATATTTTCCCAACTTCAAAATGCTAGCGAAGCATTTCGTACTTACATCAGAGACGGTTTGGCCCAGGTTTGTAAACAAATCTCCTACCTTCGGCAACCATTTCCTTTAAAGCTCTCGTGTGTATTTGTGTGTTGAAGATTTGCATTCGGTTCTCTAGGTGGAGAAGAATGCGGCTGCGGGGAGAACGCCTTCAAGCCTACCTTTGTCGACGCCTCCTCCTTCCTTAGCTATTCCATCTCCTGATATTCCTTCCTTAGACGCAAAGCCTGTGATGAACCCCAAATCTGATTCATACACCGATGACATCCGAGCCAGTAACATCAATCCTGGGACACTAGATGCAATCAGAGAAAGGATGAGGACCATGCAACTGGCTTCATCAGGAACCATCGAGTCAGTAAGCAAACCACTGATGCCAACAAACGATAACATATCCATCGATAACATACCAATGAACCAACAGAACATTCCCCCGAGCCAGATAGGACCAGAGATTCCACACCCACACCCAGTGGTTATCCCAATGGATGAGAAAGCATTGTCCGGTCTCCAGGCCCGAATGGAGAGGCTCAAAGGTGGCTCACTCGAACATATGTAGAAGAAACCTTAAGCTTTGAGTCTAAAGTTACGAAGCAAATTCGATGAAACCTATTCTCTCCATTTTTGTTACCTCTCTCCTATTAATGTTAGTGGTAGTAGTAAAGTACTTTTTCGTATACATATTATATGTAAGAGAAGAAATATTTATGGCGAAGATAGTATTGCGGCCAAAATTACATGGAGTTAGTGTGTATAGTGGTGGCAGATGATGCGTGTGTGGGAGAGATTCTTTTAAGATGAGACGAAATATGATTCTTTCTACGTTTACACTTTATTTTCATTTGGAGTGATTATTTTGATCTTTTTGCAACCTTGCGAAATTGATGTCATTTTCTCACCATAACCTCCCATCATAATATCTTGAAAAAAATAATTGGATTGTATAAGCCAACAGATGTTCACAATGGATTCGAAGAGCTTCTCAGATTTTGTATCAGTGACAAGTTGTCACATATCAGATCTTTATAATAATTAAAATATGGGATTAAGAAGAGTGAAATCATAATTGGGGCTACAAAGTCAGAATGATAAAAGTTGGCGTAGAATTAACGCTTACCGAGAGAGAGAAAGTGGATAATATATATATTGTACGCACGATCGCTTAAAGAATCCGAGCGAAGAAGAGAAGAGAGACTTAAAGGAGAAGGAGAAGAAGAGATGCAGATCTTCGTCAAAACCCTCACCGGAAAAACTATCACCCTAGAGGTCGAGAGCAGTGACACCATCGACAATGTCAAAGCCAAAATCCAGGTTTCCTTTTCTCTCAATTAGGGCTTCTTTTTTGTCTACTTCCCTCCTTTACATGTCAATTATTGTTTAGTTCCACTGAATTTCAACTTGTTCTTACTCGGATTATGTGTCTGGGTGGGTAGTATTACGTAGCTGTTGGTTTTGAGTAGCGATCTGAGATATTCTCAGCCAATCCAAGTAAAAGCCTTTGAATTGTAAAATTAAGAGTTGTTTCGAGCAGAAATCTTGTTGTGTGATTTTGAAGGATCATGTAGGCGATTTGAATTGCTTCAGAATAGCTAAACCCCTAAGAGTCAAGTTTATTGTGCGGAAGCTGAGCTCTGCATTTGTTTTGATCTTTTGGGGTACTCTTTTGGTTTGTTTTTTGTAAACTTTTCAATGCTGAACAGAACAAAGAAGGTATACCACCAGATCAACAAAGGCTGATATTTGCTGGTAAGCAACTTGAAGATGGCCGAACCCTAGCGGATTACAACATCCAGAAAGAGTCTACTCTTCACCTGGTCTTGAGGCTTAGAGGTGGAACCATGATAAAGGTGAAGACACTCACAGGAAAAGAAATCGAGATTGATATCGAACCAACCGACACAATTGATCGGATCAAGGAACGGGTCGAAGAGAAAGAAGGCATCCCTCCTGTACAACAAAGGTACACACACTTTTTTCTTTCTCAAATGATTGTGTTTGCATCGTTTTCTCTTGTCCGTTTACGTCTCAACTGAGTCCTGACTCTCTCTTTTTTTGCAGTATAGTGCATATATTATCATGCCATAGTAAAAGAAAAACTCTTTTGTTTGTAGATCATGCTTAAACCATTATATAACTGTTCTCAGATGGATTTTAACTCTCTAGAGTTTATTTTCAGGCTCATCTATGCCGGAAAACAGCTTGCTGATGACAAAACGGCCAAAGATTACAACATAGAGGGTGGCTCTGTTCTTCATTTGGTTCTTGCTCTTAGGGGTGGTGTTGCTGCTTCTTCTCTTCTCTGATCTGAATAAATAAAATTCAACAATCATATTCTGTCTCTATATTTTCCTCCAATGGTGTTGAGAAAAAACAAAATGGATATGGGAAATTGGAATGTTATGATGTTTTTTCTCTGATTGTGTTTGGATCATATTTACTCATTTTATATGATATTTTCAGAGTTTGGTAGTCAAAGCCATATGAGTTAGGAAACTCACTTTCTCATTTAACTGATTCTTTTGTTTACTGTGGGTCATTGGCATGTTGGTATCCTAGAATAATAACACATCTAACAACTTGCAATATTTTGGATCGAATATTTGAACTGATATATTGATTACAAAACAAAAGAAAACTTAATTTTAATTTAGTGGGAAGCATTGATTTGCTCTGTTTTTTTTTCCTCGTTATTATTGGAAGCACTGTCTTTTCGCACTTGGTGGATTATCTTAGTACTAGAAAGAAACAAAAGACCTTTGACCGGTCTTCTCTCATCCCTTTCTTCACCCATTTTTGTATTTCTCTCTCTAGTCCTTGAACTCAACACTCAAAACACACATATGCCTGATCCATCAGGTGGTAAAGAGGTGGTTACGAGAGAGTATAGGAAAGGTAATTGGATGGTGAATGAGACTTTGGTGCTCATAGAAGCCAAGAAGATGGATGAAGAGAGGCGCGTGCGGCGGCGGTCTATCGGCCTTCCGCCACTACAGATCAAGCAGCCGGAAATCCGGAACATACGGCCGCCGGAGCTCCGGTGGAAGTGGATAGAGGAGTTTTGTTGGAGGAGAGGATGTGTGAGGAGCCAGAATCAGTGCAACGATAAATGGGACAATCTCATGAGAGGTTATAAGAAGATCAGAGAGTACGAGAGCTGGAGGGTAAATTTGTCATTTAACACTGGCTCTTCCTCTTCCGCGGCGGCAGCGTCGTCGTACTGGAATATGGACAAGAGTGAGAGGAAAGAGAGGAACTTGCCGAGTAATATGTTTCCTCAGATATACGAGGCGCTGGTCGAGCTCGTCGAGAAGAATAGTCTACCTTCCTCCTCCGCCGTCGCCGCCACCGCCGCCGTTGTAAATGGTGACAGTGGTTCTTCCGGCGGCCAGATCCTAAGAGTCTGCCAACAGAGTTTAGGATTTGTAGCTTCGATGATGGCTCAGCCGATGCCTCCAATCCCGGCTACTATTGTATTACCTCTTCCGCCGCCACCGCCGCCGCCGCCACCGCCGCCGCCGCCACCGCCGCCGCCGCCACAATATCTAGTCTTATCACATCCTCCGCTGCCTCAACCTCCACCGGCTACATTTCACGCTGAGCCTATGCAGGCCACAACAGTAGGTATCTTCCGTTTTATCTCTTCTTTGACTCGTAAATGACCCAATAACTTGGATTTTTGTTTTTTTTTGTTACCTAAATTATACATTAAAAAAAACGTCACAACCATGAAGAAAAAAACGAAGCCCACCGTTATTCTTAATATTGTGATATACGCGTGTGTATTCAGACACATCGCCGGCGAAGCGAAGGAAAACAATGCCGAGAGAAACCACGAGTGGAGGAGAGAGGAAGTCAGAGGAAGTTGCGGTTGGAGCGGCGTTATCAAGAAGCGCGTCTGTGATCGCGCAAGTGATCGGAGAGAGTGAAGAGGGACAAGAGAGAAGGCATAAGGAAATGGTGAAGCTCCAAGAAAAGAGACTAAAGATTGAGCAATCGAAAGCTGAGATTAACAGACAAGGTATGACTGGTTTGGTCGACGCCATTAATAAACTCGGAACCTCCATCATTGCTCTAGTTTCTTCTTCTTCTTGCCACAACAATGAGAATCATCAAGAAGATGCACCATGATAATTATTGACTAGATTATTAGCTAATGTAATTATATGATTCTTGATTTGTAACGTTTGATGTTGACATTCAAAAGTACAGATCTATCAACCATGCAAGATGTTACTATAATAGAGACCTTGTCATATGCAGTGAATAATTAATACTAATCACGAACTTAAAAAGTTGTCTTTTAAAGTTGTTGTTGGAGTGTGGAAGAGCACGCGCTAGTGGTGAAAGGGAGGAGGTAGTTTTAAGAGTGAAACATCCATTAATGGAGAATGAGAGAGAGAGAGAGTGGTCAAAGACTCAAAAGGAGTAGAGGAAAAGAGAGAGAACTATTATTGGTGGGTTATAAGTTCTTTCATATCTATTCTCTCACCTTTCACAGCATCAAACACAAAAGTCTCTGTCACAAGTAAGTAGGGTAGGCTTCTCTATTGTCACAAGGAAGCCTCAAGATCTTGTTACCTCATATCTGAATCCATGAAGAAGAAGCTCTATACATATATTCGTCGTTTCAACATAAAAGTTTTCAGAGGAAAAAAAAGACCTTATCATGCGAGTAAAACTGAGTACATACAAATTGTTTTTTAATAGAACAAATCATTCAATAACCTCTATGTTAAGACATATTTTGATTTAAGCGTCGTACGGTTTTAGAAGGCACCGAACTACATGAAGTGTTCTAAACGACCCTAAACATGTTTTCCATCGTGCATGCATGTTTCCTCTAATAATTTCACGAAGCAACCAATGGATGCTTATACCGAAATATTACACGAGCATCTAATAAATAATTCAATTAGATGTGACGAGAAGACGATATGGCTTCAATGTTGACAAATAGACATGAGGAATTTTGAGAAAACGAATATATGCTATATCAGCGTTTGATGAGTTAGTTTTTTTTTTTCTTCTCAAAGTTGCATGTATAGTAACAATTAATTAATAAGTAAGGTGATCATATTATGTACTAAACAATGAATGTTTGATAAAAATGAGATGTTATATAATTAAATTGCGAGGATACTTCATTACACGTGCTAGATAAGTTTCCGTGTAATTAATTTCCTAAATAAGTAAAAGTTATGAACATTTATTTGAAGAAAAATTAAATTTACAAGCAGGAGAAATATAAATTTTGTCCACTTTTTTATTTTGCCAAAAAAAATTGATAGTCTTGAGAATTTCCCTTTTTTTGCTTTCTTTTCTATTGTTTTTGGCATGATTTTTTGCTTTTCAAATTTATAAAAAAAACTTAATATAGTACTGATAAATGTATTTATTTTTAATTTCTATATTTGACGTTATTCATTATAACAAAATATCGTTTCTTCCGTTTCCAACGTGGTCCATGTAGTTATCAGTTTGTCACCATTAATAGATACCAGCAATATCATTGTTAAGAAGAAGGAAGAAAAAAAAAACAATAATTTAAGTGACAGCAGAGAAATAGTATTGGCCCACTTGGCCGATAGAAATTCCCAGTTGACTCCAAAGAGAAACAGAGACGAGAGCTTATCGACCACGGACACGGAGCAAGCGGCGATTTGTGGGAGCAGACTTGAGAATTTTCAATGTCTCCTCTCGCAATCTTCCACCGTCTTGCTCACGACACCTTCTCCTCCTTTCTCCTCTCACTGGTTCGCTCTCTCTCTCTCTAACCCAATGACGAATGTTGCATTTTGCTTGTTATGTACGACTGCTTTTGATTTCTTTGTCCTTTTTTAATCTGGGTTTCTTGCTTCGACTTTAATGCTTCTTCTGGACTTCTCGTCAAGAGTATCTCTTGAAAAGATGGGTTTTTTTTTTTTTTGCTGGGTTCCTGTTGGTTTCACTAAATCGTAAAAACCCATTTCTTCATTGCTCATTTCTATTCATTCTTGATTGCTACATTGCTTTAGATCTGACATATATACTAAGATCTGTTGAAATACCAAAGCTTTATCTTGTTTGTCAATTTTGTCCTTTAGTGTATTAAAAGTTGGTGTTTCTTTGTCCTCTAGATCATCTTAGTAGTCAAGAAGTGGTTGGTTTGCAGATTCAAGAACATTAGAGATGCTTTTTAAATGTATAAAACCCGAGGGCCAATTTCTGGTTTCTTTAATCGTCTTCTGTTTTACTTCTCATTGAAGTCTCAAGTTCGAAGTTCTAAAGCGTCAACATTCTTCAATGCCTTCAAATCCATTCCTGCATCAGAAGATGTCGTTACCCGAATCAGACTCTGGTGGGAGCAAGCAAGGGCTGCAGTAATTGTGCCTGTCTTCAAGTTCCTGGTGGCTCTATGCTTGATCATGTCTGTAATGCTCTTCGTTGAGGTGATGTACATGGGAATTGTGGTAGCGTATGTCAAGTTGTTCAAGAGAAAACCAGAGAAAGTTTACAAATGGGAAGCTATGGAGGATGATGTTGAGTGTGGCAGTGAAAGCTTCCCTATGGTTCTTGTGCAAATACCGATGTACAATGAAAAGGAGGTAACAAACTAAGCAACGACTTTTTCTGTATCATCCAGTGATTGGTATGAGATTAAACTCATTTGGTGGGATTGCTGTATCTGGTAGGTATGTGAGCAATCAATTGCAGCTGCTTGCAAAATCTCGTGGCCATCGAATCGTATAATAATTCAAGTGCTTGATGACTCCACTGATCCAGCCAGTAAGGTCCTTGTTAACACCTCTATAGAAACTTCGCCCTTCTCATCTCAAGCCCTGTGTTTTGGATGGACGTATGAATTTGTTGTGTAAAAGTGACTTCCTTAACATTTTGGTTATGTGGCAATAATGGAAGGATACAGGAATTGGTGAAAAAGGAGTGTGAGAGATGGTCAAGAGAAGGCGTCAACATAACATTTGAGATAAGGGATAACAGGAATGGGTACAAAGCTGGTGCGCTGAGAGAGGGAATGAAGCATAGCTATGTGAAGCAGTGTGATTATATTGCTATCTTTGATGCTGATTTCCAGCCTGATCCGGACTTTCTCCACCGTACTGTCCCTTTCTTAATTCACAATCCCAAGTTAGCACTTGTCCAAGGCCGGTGGGAGTTTGGTAACATTCCTTAAGACATATTTCTCTCATTTTTCCTTTTTCTTTTCTGTCACAAATCTATAATTGGTACATGATATGCTTTAAATTTTGACTTTGCTAACAATCTCATGGCATCACAGTGAACGCGGACCAATGCATGATGACAAGACTGCAGGAGATGTCTCTAAGCTACCACTTCACAGTAGAGCAACAAGTTGGATCTTCAACATTTGCCTTCTTTGGGTTCAATGGTATAGCATTCTTATTGCCTTTTTCTTTCCTTCTGTTTCTCAATAAAGCTTTATCTAATAATCTACAACTGTTGCAGGAACGGCTGGCGTCTGGAGAATTTCAGCGCTGAATGAGTCCGGGGGTTGGAATGACCAGACAACAGTTGAAGACATGGACTTAGCTGTACGAGCCACACTCAGAGGCTGGAAATTACTATATATCGATGATCTCAAGGTATAGAAGATTCCTCTCTTTTCTTGGCATCTTGGGTTATGCGTTTGTTTTATTTTTGAGTCTGTTATCTGTAGGTGAAAAGTGAGTTACCTTGTTCCTTCAACGCCCTCCGTAGCCAGCAGCATCGATGGACTTGTGGCCCTGCCAATCTATTCAGAAAAATGGCTGGACAAATAATAAGAAGCGAGAATGTTTCTCTAGGGAAGAAGTTGTATATGTTGTACAGCTTCTTCTTTATGCGCAAGATTGTGGCTCACATCCTCACCTTCTGCTTCTACTGTGTTATCTTGCCAGCAACTGTTATGTTCCCAGAAGTCACAGTTCCGAAGTGGGCTGCATTTTATCTCCCTTCATTGATCACTCTCTTTATCGCAATCGGTAGACTAAGGTCTCTCCTCTCCTACTCTTTCAAAACAAAAATTTCATATAGCTTAATGTCTTCTTACAATTTTCTTTTTTTGTTAACAGATCAATCCACCTTCTGGCATTCTGGGTTCTGTTTGAAAATGCAATGTCTCTGCTTCGAACAAAGGCTCTGGTCATGGGCTTGTTTGAAACAGGAAGAGTACAAGAATGGGTTGTGACAGAGAAATTAGGTGATGGTCTCAAGACGAAGCTGATTTCACAAGTACCTAAAGAACATCACGTCAGATTCAGAGATAGGTAAGTAGACGTTTCAAATGGGATTTGATTTTAGCCGAACCGAATCTGAGCTCAAACCGGAGTTATCGTTGTTGCAGGGTGCATTTGCTGGAGCTATTGCTTGGAGCGTACCTGTTGTTCTGCGGATGCTACGACATCATCTACGGGAAGAACACTCTCTTCGTGTACCTTCTGTTGCAGTCAACGGCCTTCTTCGTTGTTGGTTTTGGATTTGTGGGCAAATATGTTCCTGCTTCCTCCTAACATTAGATAGATCAAAGAGTCTCAATGTCTCAAAAAAATTTTTAGTTGATACCATATGGAGAATTCCCTTTTTTATATGGGATATCTGAGAAAAATGCTATATTACACTTGTATTACCACTTGAGTGTTTGTAAGACCATGAATCTCAAATGTGACCAATACAAACTCCTCTTGACCCGGACACCTCGTTGTGAGGGAAACTTTAAACTTCTTGTTCTTGATATTGAAAACATCAATAAAGCAATGAGATTCATGACCAAAGTGACGTAAGCACCATGGTACTTATTGAGTAAAGTGATGTGTAAGATTGTTTGTTTGTGTGGTTTGGACATGACTCACATGAGCTATAATAGTGGCTCATGTGTTTGTTAAACTCGTGGCTTCATATTGACTACAAAAGTAATTTAAAAGTCTTAACACACCTATTATTTAGGGCTGGAAACTAATTGAGTAAACATTATCCACTTGTCCTCCCCTGATAAACATTCACGATCGAGGCCATGGCCATATCTCTTCTGCTTCCGCTCTATCCTCCGTCACCGTCACCTCTCCGATCTTTAGCCAGAAGCTGCAGATGGCTTCCGGTTCGAACCGGATCAAAACCGGTTTGTTTAGCATTGACCAGAGCTCAAACAAACGGTGGTGGTGATGGAGAGGAGAACGTAGTGATTGTTGGCGCCGGAATTGGCGGCCTCGCTACCGCCGTTTCTCTTCATCGGTATGTCACGAAATGCAAAACCGGTTCTTTGAATTTACTTGAAACTATAGAACCACTGAACCGGACATTTTGGTTGATGATTTAGGCTCGGAATCCGGTCGGTGGTGCTGGAGCAGGCAGAGTCGCTTCGAACCGGAGGAACATCGCTGACGCTATTCAAGAATGGGTGGCGCGTTCTTGACGCCATCTCCGTCGGGCCTCAACTCCGAACGCAGTTCCTCGAAATCGAAGGGTACAGTTTCTTTCTGCCCATATAGTGATGAAGTCAAGGAAACTATGTGATGAGAGATCATAGATAGACATGGGGAACGATCAGGCACTAGACATTATGTTAGGAGTTTATGATCCAAAAGTGGGATTTTTATATCTTGGTTTTACCTGAGTGTGTTGGTATGATCAGCTGAGCAGGATGGTAGTGAAGAAGGAAGATGGAAGAGAGCTTCGTTCGTTCAGATTTAAAGATGAAGATCAAAGGTAGGCACTTGCTTAACTATCTCATGAAGATGGTTAAAAGCATTTGGTTTGATTCATATGTGTAACTAAAGCATGTCTTATATTTATATATAGCCAAGAAGTTCGAGCGGTGGAGAGGCGAGTTCTCTTGCAAACACTTGCTAGCGAGCTGCCTCCACAAACCATTCGGTTTTCCTCAAAACTGAAAACAATACAAAGCAATGCCAATGGTGACACTCAACTTGAACTTGAAGACGGAAGCCAATTGCTTGCAAAGGTAGTTGTTCTCATGGTTACGTATTTATACTAAGTACATGGAATGCATTACCTTTCCTTCAAGTATATTTTGCTTATTAGACATCAGGATGCACCAAACTATGACCAGAAGATATGTGCATTGGCTAATTTGGTGATGTATGTCTTTGACAGATTGTTATCGGTTGTGATGGTATCCGGTCTAAGGTCGCAACTTGGATGGGGTTCAGTGAGCCGAAATATGTTGGCCATTGCGCTTTTCGCGGCCTTGGGTTCTATCCAGATGGCCAGCCATTTGAGAAAAAGGTGAATTACATATACGGAAGAGGGCTTCGAGCTGGATATGTACCTGTATCTTCAACAAAAGTCTACTGGTTCATCTGTTTCAACAGCCCATCTCTCGGTAGATTTCAACACTCCTCGGACATTCCACAAATATAATTTCTTCTTTCAAGTATTATATTATAGATCTTGAGATATGCAGGGCCGAAGATTACGGATCCAGCTATCCTTAAAAAGCAAGCCAAAGAACTGGTTAGTACCTGGCCTAAAGATCTGCAAGACCTCATTGACCTATCGCCTGATGAAACAATCAGCAGAACTCCTCTTGTGGACCGGTGGCTATGGCCTGGCATTGCTCCTCCAGCATCAAAAGGCCGAGTGGTTCTTGTTGGAGATGCTTGGCACCCAATGACTCCAAATCTTGGTCAAGGTGCTTGCTGCGCCTTGGAAGATTCAGTCGTTCTGGCGAATAAACTTGCCAGTGCAATCAATGGAGGGACTGAATCAGTCGAAGGGGCAATGGAATCATATGGGAGCGAGAGATGGTCTCGGGCATTCCCGTTGACTGTACGCGCAAATCTAGTTGGAGCACTTCTGCAATGGGACAACCCTCTTGTGTGTTCCGTTAGGGACAACGTTATCATACCAAAGTTGGTGAGGCTCGGACCAATGCTGGAACACACAAACTTTGAGTGCGAGCCTCTCTATGGTACTTCAAAAAGCTGAATTTTCTTAGGCATTGACTCTGTCTGTATAGTGAAGATCAAGAAGCATACGTTCCATTGGTTGTCGAGGACTTTTGAACAATGTATAATCAAAGAAAAAAGTATGAGGAAACAGATCCTTTTATGAACAACCTCGAAAGAAATTAAAAAAATCTCTGTAAAAGAATAAATGATACAATGCAATAATCGTTGAAGCGAACATTTGTGAGAACATTGTCTCAACAAGAAAAGAGTAAAGCTTGACCTGAAGAAGGCTACCTAATAATCGTTCCCTTCATGTCATCAAACTCTGTCTTCCACCATCGTCACTGTTTGATCACTGCTCCTACTGTGAACAAATCAACAAATAGAAACTTAAGTCTTTATCAAAAGACTAAAAAATAAAAACCAAAAAAACAGAACATAACAAATATAAATCATTTTCAATCGGTTGAAATTGCACGAATCGATCCAAAGTTTTTACCTGGATTTGAAAACATCCAAAGTATTACGGCGCAAAGAATGAGAAGGAGAGGATGAAATGAATAGCGTTCTCGGCGGATCTGAGTCGCAATTTGTCCTTCTTCCCTGGGTGAGAGTTAGGGTCGTACCTAGGCAGAAGAAGCTGAACATCCTCCGAATCGATGGAGCTCTTGATTCTCGGCGGAGACGGTGATGGTGACGGAGTTTTCGCTGATAGTTGGTCGGAAACTATGGAGGCGCTCGCCGATCGACGCATGTCTTCTACTTTTACGCGCTTCTCTCGATTTCTCACAAAGGAGAAACTTCTTATACGAGGAAAATGAATTGACTATCTTACCCTTTTAAAGTTAAGCTCACGCGCTCTTCCCGGCAAATCAGTGTTGAGTGTTCTTAGTTCGCATACCGACAAACACTCTGTCTTTAAAATATTATATTTTAAAATTTATTAGTTTTCTAACTTTTTTTTTGACCAAAGGTTTTCTAATTTTATTTGTTAACTAACTATTTTTTTCACTAATATCTATCTACACATATATGTATGCATATAAATTTTCAACAAAAAAACGTATCTCTGTTACAAATTTGGTAATTACCATTTGCTCCGATTTTGAATTGGGTATTTACTTTATTTATTAAAATTATCATTTATTTAGATGTTCGAATGAGATCTAAACGTATAATATAGATAATGTTGTCTAACCCTTCTTCTAGAAATGAGTAAGAAGAAACCGCATTTAATGAGCACATTGTTTATGACCCAAACTGATTACGACGACTCGACGAGATCGGTAAAAGACGTGTTTCATAATTAAGGAACAATAACTTTGGACTTGTGGAACAATAACCTTACTATGAACCAAGACCAAGCAACTAATGACCACCAAGCGTGTTTTGCATTGCCTTTCTTTGGGACTACGAAAATAGGCAATGCATCGGGTCGCATGTTTTTCGCGTAGAAGCGAGTAAAAGAGACATAAGAGACATAATACACAAGCAGCATTGATTCCAAGATTCCAAGCAAGCATTCGGTTACAAGTTTATAGCATGTTCTGAATTGCAATCCATTCCATGAATGAATATATTAGCGTTGAGTGCCTGAATCAGACTCATTTCCACTAATTTACCATCTCTTCAGCATCACAGCGGATTAACTTACATGTTTTATTTGCACTAAATTATATGAAATTTAATATATATCATATGATACAACTACTAGTTTTATTTAAAGTCTTTGAAACCAAACTTTGCAAATTTGGGTTCAGGGCCGGTTATCTATTTTATATGATCTTTTTCTATTTATATTGGGCCAAATTACTATCTAATTATAAAATTTTGATAATAAAAATCCAATCATTTATGTATTTAGGGTTTCAGATATGTCACTATTTCTTATAAATATGTTATATAGACTTTTCAGAAATCCGCCGCACCAACGTTAGAAATGGAGTTTGTAACTAATAAGAAGGGATCCTGAAATTACTAGATTTGTGTTGGTGTGACAGTGGCGCAGCATAAATTGCCTTTAATTCGCAGTAAGATCGAAAAGTAAATTGTAATCTCTTACTTCTAGATTTGTTTCAATATATGTATAAATATAATTTGTATAGAGTTTGTTTGCATGAATAGTTTTTCGTTAATTTTTTATTATTTTAAAGAAAAAATCCCTTAAAAGATATATATCTCGAGAGAAAATGCAAACTTACAAAATGGTGGCAGAACCATCAAGCAGGAGCGGTTGAGTAGGGGCAATATAAAGTGTGATATCCCATACCGAACCCTTTGTCCTAATAATTAAGAGTTCTATATTATTTTTAAATATATATTTTGTATAACAATTTTTTTTGAAAATGTAGAAAAAGGTATATAGAAAAAGTCCATAAAAATATTATATATTTTTTTATGAAAATCTAAAAAACTTAAATATTTTTTATAAAACATTTACAAACATCAATTTAAAAAGTCTAAATTTTAGTTTTACACTGAAACCCATAACAATGTTAAGCCGGTCTTGTGTAAAAGATTGCATCTTTTATGAACATGTATGAATTTCAACAAATGCTTCCTATTGTGAATTTTTCTTATTATTCTTCTTATTTTTTTCTTCTTATTTTTTTCTTTTAAGTTTTCTATTTTATTTTTCTAAGGTTGTTTTGCCTATTAATACAAAAATGTTGTTTGTTTATCAGTTTGTAATATCTGTGTTTCAAAAGATGAATTATGTTTACAAATTCTAGTATGTTTTACATTGGGAAATATATACATCGGTCATTGCACTATTATTTTAATCTATTTATGTTTTAGAATAAGTTCTTTGTAATTATTGCTGCTAAATTTTGCGTTGGATCACACACTGTCTAATTCAATGTTTATGCATGGTCGTCGTGACAGCTTGTGATTTATCAAGCAGATGGGTAGGAAGAATATTGGCGTCAGGTCCTTACCGGAGCAGGATGTGGAAGTGGTTTCTGATGATGAGCAAAAACTTATGTTATATTGCAAACCGGTTATGCTGTATAACATTCTTCAAGCTCGCTCACGAGACAACGTATGCATTCTCTTTTTATTTTTCTTTTTATTTCTCCTCAAACAATTTTTATTATTTCTAGCTCAGAATCACATCATTCACCTGTGCTATTAACTGGTAACAATTGTTCTTCATCTCCTGTGTGTAATTTACTTAGTTCCCTTTTACTAAATAGAAAATAGTTTAGTTACGGTCTTAAGGATGTGTGTTTGTTGTATTACGGTTTCTTTTTTAATTATAATTATTAATTATTATTTTGTTTTGTGCTGTGCAGCCATTTTATCTTCCAAGGTGTTTGAGCTACAAATTACAAGCGAAGAAAGAAAAGAAGTATGAATCTCTTCTTTGATTTAGTCTATCATTATTCTATGTTTTCAGAAGTGATTCTAATTCAGACAATTCTAAATATTTATATATTTTCTTGTTTTGTTTTACAAAATTACCATCAAAATCATAAATTTATGAAGTCTTCCTAAACTTGTGGTATTTTAGATATTTCTCATCTGTCTCCTAGTTAAGATGTTTGGCTTCTTCTCTTCTCATGCCACACTTAAATTCTGCTTAGGAAAAATTCTGGTGGGCCAATAATTTTCAACTATATGGATTGTAATAAGAAAAAGCTGAAATTTGAAGGTGAGTCTTTAGTTATTTCGTTTCAGAATATGTTGTCTCTCACTGTGTAATCTTCTGACAATGTTATTATCTACTTACATTCCAAAATGCAGTTGTGAAAGATTCTTCTTGCCCATTTTGCTCAATGAAATGTAAAGGACCCGAGGTAGGCACTAATTAGAATCAAGCTTTCTAATGATATCTTTCATTTTTAAACAATGTGTATTCGAATATCTCATGCTCATTTAGTCAAGCATATATGTATATATCTTGCATAAAATACAAATGTCTTCTGTATGTGCAGGGCCTGAAACTTCATTTGACATCATCACATGACTTATTTGACTATAGCTTTTGGGTATGTTGAATTATTAAGGATATACAAAACTTTTTTTAAAGTTTTCTTGTGATATTATAACTAATAAGTATTCTTGCCAATTATAGCTGTGGAAGAAAGATCAGCCAGAAATTGATGTCTCCCTGAAATCTCATGCATTTCGATTTGGGGTTAGTAAGAAAACTTGATACCTACGCAACATTTCAAGTGGTTAAAACAAAAAAAAACATTTTTGTCGTAACTTTGAACTCCACCAAAATGTTTTTTTTTGTATATACACCAGGAACTAAGTGATGATGTGTTAGAGAAGTATGATAAGCTTTCTTTCAGCTTCTTTAGGTAAAATTTCAAACTCCTTACTCTACATTTTAGCTATGATTCAGCATCATCTTCTTAGAGCTAGTCAAACCATAATTTTATGCAGCTCGAAAGGTCGTAAGCGAAGCCAAAGAAATGGTCGTAAGCGACCTAAAATAAAGTTTTTGAAGTTGGATTTACCTCGTGACAAAGAAAATGAATTGTCTCATGTGAACGATGAGAATGTCTCATCTTCCTCGGCAAGAGCTCACTCTCGGGAAAAGACCAGCGAAGTCATTCTAACAATTACTCAACCAGACATAGCTCAGTCTTCTGAACCTAAAGTGCCTAATGCTTCTAGGAGAAAAATGTTATACCCAGAGCGGGTCAATGCTATAAGGTTATGATGACGTTCTTTGAGATATTTTGTTCCTAATTTTTACATAATCTTCTTCCTATTTGTGATTTTACTCTACATCTTAGCTATAACTCTGCATCATCCATCTTCTTAGAGCTAGTCAAACCATAATTTATGCAGCTGGACAACTCGTAAGCGAAGCGCAAGAGATGGTCGTAAGCGACCTAAAGCACACTTTTTGGAGTTCGGTTCAGGCGATCTACCTCGTGACAAAGAAAATGAACTGTCTCATGTGAACGATGATAATGTCTCATCCTCCCCAGCAAGAGCTCCATCTTCGGAAAAGACCAGCGACATTCCAACAGTTACTCAACCAGAAGTAGCTCAGTCTTCTGAACCTAAGGCGCCTATTGCTTCTAGGAGAAAAATGTTATACGCAGAGCGGGCTAAGGCTAAAAGGTTATGACGTTCTTGAGATATTTTTGTTCCTAGTTTTATATAATCTTCCTCCTACTTGTGATTTTACTAACCAAGATTATTAATTGTTTCCAGAATCGAGCGTCTTAAGAAACGAGAGTTCTATCACTCTAAAAGATATCAGGTGGTTTAGTTTCCTTCATGTCTTGATTTATGTAACAATGCTGTCTCTGTATTATTTTACTAACTAAAGCTGCATGTAAAAGCCAATGTCTTTTGAACAAGTAATGTCTGATGCGGATAACGAAACTGAAGTAGATGATGATTTTGAAGATCTTGAAGAACGCATGGTATTTCGTTTTTTTCCTTTTTTCCATTGAATCGTTATGAAAGATCACAAGTTACACCAAAGGCCTTCGCTCTTCTTTTTACGCAATTTCACAGAGGCTTAATCAGTTGGTGAATGTGAGCGACGAGGACAAGCGATTCATGTGGCTTTGGAACTCATTTGTGAGAAAGCAAAGGTAGCAATATTTTTTTATTCGACTTGCATCTTATATTTCAAGAAAGATTTGAGATAAAGAGTTATTAACCACTACAATCACCTTTGTTATGTGTTGGTTAACTTTGGGCAGGGTTATTGCGAATGGACATCTTCCTTGGGCATGTGAATAGTTCATAAAACTTCATGTGAAAGAGCTCATTAGTCCTCAAACTTTCTGGTAATATATATAATCTTCCATCTACTCATCATATGGTGCCCAAAATGCGTCGGAGATCACATTGTGTTGTGTTTACTTACATTGATGCTGTGAGCAGGCAGTGGAGACTATTTATGATCAAACTGTGGAACCAAGGCCTGATCTGCGCCAATACCTTCGACAAATGCAATACCTTCCTCCTAAACTCACAAGCAGCAGCATCAACATCCACCTCTCAAGCTACTGCTAATGCAACGAGCAACAACTCATGGAGCTTGATGCAGAATAACAGTAACCCTGGTCTAGCCTGCGGCAAGACCATCGACAAATGCAATACCTTCCTCATGAACTCACAAGCAGCAGCAGCAGCATCCACCTCTCAAGCTACTGCTAATGGCAATGAGCAACAACATGTGGAACTTGATGCAGAATGGCAGCAACGGTTGTGATTGTTGGGATCTTCTTTTCTAAATGTAGTGATGATAATTTATTTTGAATTCCCGTACTCCTCTTTCGATACTGAGACGGCTCTCTGATTCCATTTCCTTTCTTTCATTTTACTGTGAGGTAAACTTTTTTAGTTTAATCGTATTAGTCTGATCAAGGTTAAAAACTCAAAAGACTAACTTGGACACTTGAAAGGAGATTAATTCACGTTTTTCCTCATTAAAAACTCAAAAGACTAACTTGGACACTTGAAAGGAGATTAATTCACGTTTTTCCTCATTAAAGGAAAATGAGGGACGATGAAGTATTTAATTACAATACCCAGACGACAAAACCAAGTCTTTTTTTTTTTTCCAGAATTTACAAACCTTGTTTTCTTCTATTTCTAATTTTACCCCTTTTTATTTATAGACCCTTTTTGTTTTACTTGGGAGAAACTGTGAAAAAAAGGCATATTCACTCGCTCGCCAGCAGACTCGCCTGCATCATACTTCATCAGTAGACAGAAATGTCGACACTTATACCTCCCATGGAATGATTTTTCCCAGAAAGCTTGTGGTCCTCACGCAAGCCCAGCCACAGGCACGAGATTCTCGCCAAGGCAGCCTGTCCCACCACCTTCACCCTGTACACCATGAACAGATCTGCAGTTGCAGCCCATAGCTCGTTTCCAGCAACATGCATTGACTTCCGTGAGTCATCATCATAGCCCTCTACATCCGAGTGGGTAACTACCACCATCGACCCATCATCAAACACAACCACATTCCCAGAACAACCCTGCTTCACATTTCTCGGGATCAAAGCTGAACTTGCATCAGTTAAGGAACTCTGAGTATTCAGCACCCTGACATGGTAGTACTCAAGTACGGCCTGCAGACACAATTAGGAATCAGAGGATGATGAAGAAGAACAAAGAACAGAACAACGAACATGCCCCTGTCAATTACCTTCCATTGGGCGGCAGCTAATTTTACCCTAGGCCTGATTGACTTAACGTAGGCATATGCTGCTTCAGGTGTCATGTGTTTGTGTTGCACCTGCATTGCACAGATATTATCAGAGAGAAAAAGATATCTTGAAGCAAATTGTTTATGAGATTGATTGCAACACAAACCAAGTAGCATATGACGACAGTTGTGCTGCGACCCCGACCTGCCTTGCAGTGAACATAAGTCGTCTTCCCAAGGGTAGCATTTCCTTCAACGAGATAAATAGAATTCAAGATCAATGAGCACGGCTTCCATGCGATTCTTAACAATTGCAACAAAAAAAAAGGAGAATAAAATGAGAAAATACACTTACTATGGATAAAATCTACAGCTTGGGATATCGCTTCCATGGAAGGTGCAAAACAATAATCTCTCGTGGCAATCACCAGGTGGTCAATGCAGTAAGACTTCCATAAGAGTAAGAACATCAAACGAGGTTAGTAAATAGTAAAAAACCAAAAGACAGCAATAGTTTATCTTGACACGATAGCCAGAGTAAAAGACAGAAAAAAATAACAGACTTGATAGAGAGATGATGGAACCAAAGTTTCATATGGCTCATTCAGAGTGATCACTCCACAAACGCCGAGCTCCTTCAGCCGTGGAACATCAGATTGAAATGGAACGGCTCCCAGTAATATAAACTATAGAAGCAAAATCAATAAAGAGAGAATGATTAGCATAAGACACAGAACCATAGCCCATTAACATACTTGGAGGAGAATCTACGGGAGACCCAACAAGCAATTTTAGGCGAAGCACATTTTGTAAGAAAAGAAAAAAATAAGCCAACTTTCGACGATTCCAGCAACACATCAAAAGCGGAGGTGTACATTTTATTCTATAGCACATCTCATACCAATGAAAACAATTTCTGTTAAAATAATTTCCATTGAATTGACATAAACCAGCTCAAGGGACGAAAATTTTTTACCTGAGCCACCCTATCCCACCAATTAAACTCAGCCTCGACCTTATTCCTAACGACGTTGTAAACCAGGGTTGGATAGAACAACGCACGAGCACCAATACCAACCAGTGCCATCTTTGTCGTCAACACAATCACGTTTCCTCTGCTCACCAATATCGCCTTATCTCCTCCATCAGCGAGGCTAACCTCCTCTACCGATCTCTCCCCCTTCTCTTCGTTTTCCGCCACTTCTTCGATATACATATTCCTCAGTCAAAGATCTAGAGAAGATCAAACACACACAAACAATCTAATTCTCCCAAACGATACCCTCCAAAACACCAGTCTTATATATATACAGACAGACACGATTATTCACAATAACGATCTGCTGAACAGAGTGATCATCAAAACACAAAACGAAAACCCTAACGGTATTACAGGATTCGGAGACAAAGCCAAGATGAAAGCCTACACGAAATCGAAATTTTGATGAAGTCAAGCGGAAGCAATCTGAGAAAAGCTGAATTCAAAATCTTCAGGGAAATCACCACCATATTTCGCCGGAACAATCGATCCGATCAGGCGCCGGGAAGACGAGACGGAGAGGGATTCTGAAAACCGATCCTTGAATAACCGATGGATGATCGATCGCCTTCGATGGAAGAAAAATTCAGAGAACCCTAAGATCAAGTTTCTGCTTTTCAAATTTGGGGATCGACGATTTTGCCTAATCTCTACTCAACCTTCGGTGTTTCTTTTGATGAGAGGAGAAGCAAAATAAAAGTAAGAAAAAATAAAAAGAAGGATCTGAGTGTTTTCTACAGCATTTCACCTGTCATAAATAGCTTAAATGAAAGTCAATTATGTGGTGACACGTGTCATTAGGATTATATGGAGAAAGAGTCATGCATCGTACAAGGCCGGATAACATTAAGGATTATCTCTTTTTTTAATTGTCAAACAAATCTTTTTTAGAAAATAAAACAAAGACTATTCGCTAAATTTTAATTTGTCTTTCAATACAGAAATTTTATTTGAAACGTCAATTAAATGAAAGAAGCACGGTGTTCACATATATGGCATAAAATGTGGACATCTCAGTTGTATATTTTTAAAAAACTAATTAATCTAATTATCTTGTATTGCTTAAATAGTTAATTATGGCAATATGATGTGTAGATGATTCGAGTCTGATTAGTCTTTAACCAAATATATATCTAAATATGTACAATCAAGTGTAATCAGGGGTAGATTAAATAGATTAACAACCATCTTGTCTATGGTCGTATCTTGTAAAACATCATTTGAAACTGAGTGTAGTAAATAAAACACATGGGGACATGTAATTTGGTATGGGTCTAGTATGATGAATATAAGTGGGCCGAAAATACAGGCCCAAGTTTGTGTAAGGAAGAGACTTCACATTATAGTTTATTATTTTAAAGATAACATATGAGTGGACTAGCAAAGCTGATCGATGCCGTCCGGTCCGAACCTAATCAAATTTGTTTATAGCTCCAAGTCAATATAGAAATAAATATATGTGTATATAGAATTTTTATTTATTTCAAATTATTGTGTTTAATTTTTTTTTTTTACTAAACGAGAACATCATGTCATTAAGTTTTCGAACTTACATACAAAAATAAAAATCTCGTATTCTCACAAGATAATCCGTACGGATATTATCTTTAGGATAAACATGCTTAATGCTAAAATACGTAAAAGACATCCTAAGTGTTCTAATTCATCGGTTTCTCAATCATAACAACGAAGCCAGTGCAATATGTCACAAAGAGAATATTAGGTAATGGAGTTGTATAAAACAAAGCACTGTGCAAAGGAGAGAGAGACATCGTCTTGTTCTTTTCATACCCAGCTGACAAACTACCTCGCAGATAGACACAATCCATCGATGTCCACTTACAGATTCCAAAACATGCCAAAACTGTCCAAGTGATACATTGGGATGAACAATATATGAGCAACATCTGACTCACGGATTTGTATCATAGGTGCTTCCACTTCCTCTCAGGTGTTTGCTCTTCTCCATGTTTTTTCTTCTAATCTTGTATATTTGCTCTATTTTGTCACCATTTGAGAATTTTTTGTGTCACTTTAAAAAAAATGTTTGATATGTAACCATTTTTTCAGGAGAAATAAATGACTTTATCTACTTTTCCGAGTGTGAATGTCGAGAGGAGACCGGATCTAAATGACAAATACTTGAGCTCTTTACCAACCATCTTTCTTTTTCTTAATCACATTGGTCTCTCTTTCTGTTCTAATCCTTAAAAAGAAAAAAAAAAGAGAATCCTCTGTTTTTGGTATATAACTGATTCGCCTGTTGAAACGCCGTAAGTGGAGCTCTTATAATTCTCTCTTATCATATGGCTTCTCTTTGAGTTTTGATTTTCGATTTTTGTCAACAGTCGAATCTAACAACAACAGCAAAATCATGGAGGTAGTTGATCACCTTGCCGATGAGAGGAACAAAGCAGAGTTCGACGTCGACGAGATGAAGATAGTCTGGGCCGGTTCCCACCACGCTTTCGAGGTTTCAAATCGGATTTCCCGCCTCGTTGCCAGTGATCCGGTGACTTTCTCCTCGATCATACCTCCGTTTTTTTCTCTCTGTGTGTGTTCCGGTGAAACTCCGGTGTAAAGTTTTCAACTTTCTTCTTTTTGACATGTTAGATCTTTGAGAAAAGCAATAGAGCTGCAATGACTAGGAAAGAGTTGTTCAAGAACACGTTGAGAAAAAGCGCTCATGCTTGCAAGATGATCAACGAGCTACGTCTCTCTGATGAGGAATCAATCAGATTGAGGTCTTTCATGGATCAACCGGGCTTCGTGGATCTTCATTGGGTAAACACACAAGATTCCAACTCTTTTTTTATCTTTTACTGCTTAGAATTTATGGGTTTGGTTGATTGTTAAAATGGTTGAGTGGTCGACGTCAGGGAATGTTTGTCCCTGCAATTAAAGGGCAGGGCACAGAGGAACAGCAACAAAAGTGGTTGCCTCTTGCGAATAAGATGCTGATAATCGGATGTTATGCTCAAACTGAGCTTGGTCATGGCTCTAATGTTCAAGGCCTTGAGACAACCGCCACTTTCGACCCTCAAACAGACCAGTTTATCATTCACAGTCCAACTCAGACATCATCTAAAGTGAGCAAAACAAGAAGAAGAAGAAAAAAAAACAATCTTTTTGATCTCTGACTGAGTCTTTCAGTTATGTCTTAATTTTGTTTGTGTTTAAAATAGTGGTGGCCCGGTGGTTTGGGGAAAGTTGCTACTCATGCTGTGGTTTATGCCCGTCTTATAACTAATGGCAAAGACCATGGTATCCATGGTAAGCACCATGAGGATTTGTTGATTCATTTCTTGTTTATTCATCGATATCAATTGCCAAATCTTTCCTGTCTTTTTTCAGGATTCATCGTGCAGCTGCGCAATTTGGATGATCATTCTCCTCTTCCGGGAATAACAGTTGGTGATATTGGGGTGAAGTTTGGAAACGGGGCATATAACTCAATGGACAATGGTTTTCTTATGTTTGATCATTTTCGTATTCCTAGAGATCAAATGCTCATGAGGTCCTCTCTCTTTTGCCTTATGTGAACAAGCATCCATAAGGTTCATATGTCTAAAAGGAAGCTGGTTGATGGTTCTTCATTTTTTCTTCTCTCAGACTGTCAAAAGTTACAAGAGAAGGAAATTATGTAGCATCAGATGTTCCAAGGCAACTGGTGTATGGTACTATGGTGTTTGTGAGACAAACTATTGTGTCAAATGCTTCCAATGCGATGGCTCGGGCAGTCTGCATAGCTACAAGATACAGTGCAGTTCGAAGGCAGTTTGGCTCTCAGGATGGTGGAATTGAGACACAGGTACCTTCTGTAAATTTAAATCCAAGTATAGATAACTATTACGAAAAAGTTGTTTACTATGATGGAGGATGTTCATGGTTATAGAAATCTTGATGTTGTTATTATGTGGCAGGTGATTGATTATAAAACTCAGCAAAACAGGTTGTTTCCTCTGCTAGCATCTGCATATGCATTTCGGTTTGTAGGAGAGTGGTTGAAATGGTTGTACACTGATGTAACACAAAGACTAGAGGCTAGTGATTTCGCAACGTTGCCTGAAGCTCACGCATGCACTGCAGGATTGAAGTCTATGACTACCTCAGCAACTGCTGTATGGTTTCAAAGTTGTTGTCACTTTTCATATATTAAATAGAAATTGAAAATCAGCTAAAAGTTGTGTAATCTTTTTGTTGGTTGCAGGATGGTATTGAAGAATGTCGTAAGTTATGCGGTGGACATGGCTACTTGTGGTGCAGTGGCCTTCCTGAGTTGTTTGCTGTTGTTTGTTCCTGCTTGCACATACGAGGGAGACAATGTTGTGTTGCAATTACAGGTAGTCTTATGACTTTTTTTACTCATCTTCTAGAATCACAGTCTAGATCAATTTCAAATAGATTTAACTGTTCATACTGGCATAAGAAATTGTATTAAACTAAAAAAATGGACTTTCAGGTTGCTAGATTTTTGATGAAGACAGTTTCACAGTTGAGTTCTGGAAAGGCTCCTGCTGGGACAACAGCATATATGGGCAGATCAAAACATCTTTTGCAATGCCGTTCTAGCATTCGAAAGGGTGAGTTTCCATCGAATATTACCATATATTATAATCATTTATCCATTTATTTTCTGATATATCTTGGTTGAGCATGCAGATGAGGATTGGTTAAACCCTTCTATGGTGTTGGAAGCTTTTGAAGCAAGGGCTTTGAGAATGGCTGTTTCTTGTGCTAACAATCTAAGCAAGTTTGAGAATCAAGAACAAGGATTCTTTGAGCTCTTGGCTGATCTTGTTGAGGCTGCCATTGCCCATTGCCAGTTGATTGTTGTTTCCAAGTAAGTAATATAAGCTTCTTCACCAAATTATGATTAGTCAATGATCACAATCACAACCCTTTTGTAGTGGTCTAGTGGTTTGAAAAGTTCACTTTGAAAGTTGAGAGACCATAGTTCAAATCCTCCCATTGTGATTCCGATCAATGTAGATGCCTTAAATGGCAAGAAAACATAACTAGTTGATATTCACAGGTTTATAGACAAAATAGAGGGAGAGATCAAAGGGAAAGGAGTGAAGAATCAGCTGAAGAATCTATGCTACGTTTATGCACTCCATCTTCTTCACAAACACCTCGGTGATTTCCTCAGCACAAACTCCATCACCTCCGAACAAGCCTCACTCGCCAACCACCAGCTTCGCTCTCTCTACTCTCAGCTTCGACCAAACGCAGTCGCTCTCATGGACGCCTTTGACTACACAGACCACTATCTTGGCTCCGTTCTAGGCCGCTATGACGGAAATGTTTATCCAAAACTGTTTGAGGAAGCATTGAAGGATCCACTCAATGACTCGGTGGTCCCTGATGGCTACCATGAATACATCAGACCATTGATTAAGCAGCATCTCCGCTCTGCTAGACTCTAACTCCTGAGCCATGAGGTAATATGGAAGTTTGGAGGATTCAAGACTTTTCTTTCTGCAGCTAAAATTAATGGACAGCATTATTTTTTATTAATTTATATTTTATTCACGTTTTTAACAAATGTAAAATAAATGAAATAACCTTCACTTATTGAGGAATATATTAATATCTTTTTAAAAACTTAACCATTTAGCTATCATGAATGGGTTCCTTATTGTTTGTGAAACGAATGGACTTTTCTTCTTCGATTGATACATCTATAAAGAAATTGATAGTTGGATTAAAAGTAGTTTCATTTATATGTGTTCCTTTTCTTAAAACTATATAAATATGTGTTCTTTATATTAAGCATGTGAAACACAAATTAATAAAATGAATATAATAACACAAAACAACGGATTTGAACATATAATCAAATATCTTAAATTGATAAGGAACAATAATATCTCTGAAGACATTAACAAATATATCTATCTTGAGACGAAGGGTCGTACTAAACTCATCTGGAGTTTTATGTGGGTACCCTTTGTTTTTTGCCAATCCACAAAGTTTCCAAACGATTTTCATTTTTAATGGAGCAATTGATCACCGAGTTGGGTAGTTGAATTATATATTTATACAATTTGGAAACAAGTTGGGTTGGGTTGTATATTGCATATACAATTTTTGGTGGTGATAGTGTGATAAAACAAATGTTTTCTATCTAAGATCCTCCAAAATTGAAAAAAAAAAGGAACAAATATGCATTCGTATTAATTTCGTTTGAAGTAATGTTAGTTGGTTAGTAGTGAAAGTAGTTACGACGACATCCTAATTAAATTACTTTCGACAGCTTATGTCTTTAATCTTGTTTAACCCGAGAGTCCATGGACGAAAACGAAGTTTGACTTGACTTTTCCGATATACATACATATACGTACATTCATGCATACACATGTGACACCTATATATGTATGTACATACAAGTATCATGTGGAACTCAATTTAAAAAGATTTTGTTCTGATATATTTCCGAGCTACTTTTAAACATATTTCTGAATAATGATCAGAAAATAAGAGCGACGGATGCAACGCCGCGAATTATGATATAATGTAATCGTATGTTAAAATGAGAGTTTTTTTAATAAAAAATATTTTTTTAAAAATTTGTTGTTTGAGAAGCATAAAATAAATATAATATATATTGTAAATAAATCTTAATAAATTTAAAAATTTTAAGATAATTTATAAAAAAATAAATATATATTATGTGTACGCGCTAAACCGAACTAAAATGAGATCAGCTTATGTTGGGATTTAGGTGGAGGCTCGATTATAAGGATTTTGATCTAATAACTTATTTTTTTGCATCAAATATTTATTTGTTTAGTTGATCACTTCATAAATTAGTATTTAATCTTTGGTAAACTAATTTTAGTTAAATGAAAAACTAATTTTGGTCAAAAATAAATAATTCTCATAAAAATTAGTTTTGGTCCAAAAGCTCAAAAATCATATCTTCAATGTTGTGATTAATTCTATGATTAATGCCATAATTAATACAATGTTTAAGTCTTCACTATAAGCAAAAAAAGAATTTGGTTTTTAAACGAGATATAGTGCTCCTTTTCGTTCAATTTTTGTGGACAAGAATAATAACAACACTTTCTTGCTATTCATTTTTATCTTTTTCTCTTCATTTTTTTTTGTTTTTTTCCTGAAGTTACAACACATACAAAGATTAGTTCTTCAGTCATGGAAAACATAAATATTTGCAGTTGTATTTTGAGATTATAGAACGCCATACAACCAACACACTACAGAACGTTTACAAAACTTAAAATAAAAAATATCTTATTTCTGTAAATCCGTTTTTCTTTCCAAAATTCTTGTATTTATATTTTATGTAAATATTACAATTATTCAGTTAGCTTCATTATGAAAATTACATTCATCCTAAAGTTGGCTTTTGTAACATCTTGTGTGCTTTGTACTTTGTAGTATCTTATCGTCAATTGGATTTAGTATTGTTTGTAACATCTTACGTACCTTGTAGAAACGTGTTTTAAAACGGTTGCTTTTACGTGCGTCTATATCAATGTTGTAGTTAAATTGTTCACAAACACATTTTCTTCAATTCTTATCCACTAATTTTGCAAACCTAACTCACAAGACATATTTCTGTATATACTAGAGACATGTACAACCTTCATACGATCTATTCTAATTGTATTCAATGCTTTATGTTTAATTTTCGTTGTGGATCAACTGTAATCGTCTACGTTTTCCAATCCATTCTATTGTAAATGCTTATTAATTCTTTAATGTATCTAGCAAAAAAAAAACACCTCAACATATCTTAAGCATCAAAATGCTTATTAATTCTTTAATGTGTTCGCTATTACATTCACCATCAATGATTCAATGTATAAAATATGGCTCGACTGTAGAAACTCGACAAAGTCTGATAGTATCGTAGTACACCCCAAATATGAATGTTAATCTACTTTTTTAATGAGAACCCGTTAACCAAAAAAAGTTAAAAACCAAATATATTGCAAATAACATTTGAGTTAATCAATTTGACTCAGAAGACGAGGCCAAATGCATTTTTTTGGTGCTCAATAAATGTCAAACGTCGAGCTGTAAGGAGTAATCAGTTCTATAATAGAATCACCAACAAATTCATCGACTAATTAGTGTTTTTTTTTGGAACAATTAGTATATTTATATCAAATATGAAAATATTATGATCCACACATTATGAAAAGCAAAAGCCCATCCCGAAAGGTAGCTTGCCTTTTTAGTTTTTATATTAGCTCTTCCACCGTATATAATATATGTAGAGAGATAGAGTGTGTGTGTTTTGGATTTTTTTTTTTTTTTCTACAGCTAGAGAGAATATACTTTATATAGACTGAAAATCCAAATGTCTATGTATAATATTGTACTGAATACGTATACGTATACATATATTTTAGGTATAGCCTACAAAAGAAAATCTGCTTACTAATTTGGATGTATATAATAACAACCACACCGACCTATTCTTCTCAAAAGAAGTCTTTTCTACTCTCACACTAAATCAAATAACCAAATTTCTATCATTCTCTTAAAAAATCTTCCCACCAAATTAGCTCTTTCATAACATTTAATCCCCTTAGAATATAAGGAAACATCAAGTTAATGGATCACTCATCTTCTTCGGAATCACATCCTGACGACTGCCGGAGGAGGTTTCGGGATCCACCGGCGCAGGCGACGGCGAGAACTGTGAATAACAATATTCCGAACAAGAAAAGAGTTAAAGAAGATGATGATGAAAAGGTTGTTTCTAAGCATCCGATTTTTCGAGGTGTGAGAATGCGACAATGGGGCAAATGGGTCTCCGAGATCAGAGAGCCAAAGAAGAAATCAAGAATCTGGCTCGGCACCTTCTCCACGGCGGAGATGGCGGCGCGTGCTCACGACGTAGCGGCTTTAGCCATAAAAGGCGGTTCTGCTCACCTTAACTTCCCGGAGCTAGCTTACCACCTCCCTAGACCGGCTAGTGCCGACCCTAAAGACATCCAAGCCGCCGCAGCAGCAGCAGCAGCTGCAGTCGACATTGATATGGAGGTAGAGACATCGTCGCCGTCTCCCACGAGCACGGAACATTCGTCTCCGGCTATGACAGCAATCGCCGACGACGCGTTCTCCGACCTCCCCGATCTCTTGCTCGACGTGAACCGCAAAATCGATGGCTTTTGGGACTCCTTCCCTTACGAAAAACCCTTCTTCTCGGGAAGTTACTAGATAACAACGACGGTGTCGTTTCTACTTTTTCTTCTTGGTCATGTGAAGACTTTTTGACGTAAAAAAAAAAAAACACCGGTTGAACCAAATTGTGTAATTAATTTAACAGTGTAAGATCGATTTTGTCGTGTCTTGTTTTGCTCTTTATTTCTTCTTTTTTTAGAACAGTTAAGTGAGAAAATGTGTGATGTACGTAAAAAGGTTCATTGTTATTGTAGAAATGTGAACGTCAGTGAGTCAGTGACATTTGACAAAGTCCCATGTTTGCTTGTAGCCCTGTTGTTTCCCACAACTGTTTATTTCCCCTAAACTTTTTCAGATTTATGTTTCTGACCCCTACATTTACTTTTAGGTTCTGACAGAGATTTTTTTCACTGTCACATTAATGTATCTATCTAATCAAAAGAGAAATAAAGTTTGTATTTCAACTTATAACGAACAAACTCGACCGTATTTTGAATTTGATATAGAATGTAGCAGCCGGAGATAAAACAAGATGAGAGACATAAATAATTGAATTTAGTTTTATTTTTTTTTCTCGTTGTGTCATTTTCCAGTTTCCTAATTAATTTGCTATTCTCCTTTTTTGCCGTGAGCTTATTGGCCCTTATAAAGTTGGAAATGAAATGACCCATTGGCCCATTTGATTTAATGCGTGTGATGTATTTAATGTCCTTTTTGTTGGGACTGATTTTCATTGAAAGGCTATATTTTTTGTTTCTATTAGCTCTCTATTTTTTTTTGGTTAACAGGATTATTTCATACTAAAATCATTAATATTCGAGATTTGTGAAATAATATGATTTTTTCCGTCATGTAGAACATCTGTCATAGACAACCGTGACTGAAGTCAATTTGGAAATATTAGAACTTTATTCTGAATCAATATGAAGAATTCTTCATCAACTATTTAACAATCATGAATTGGTTGTATAAGTCTTCGTCCTATAAAAAACCATATATAATTATTGTATAATTCTACATTTTTATGAAAAAATTTATATACATACATATCCAAATTTAAATTACCACGTATAATTTTTTTTAAACTAGCCTTTAAAATTGAAAAGATTATACTTCTATAAGTTTCTAAGTCACCATGCATGTTAGAACTTCAAAAGTTAGTGTAGTTTATAAGTGACTTGTTTACAATATTAATTTTTCTCTTTTATCATGGTTTACATATGATATATTTAAAAGGCTAATCAGAACCACTATTTTCTCTAAGATATTGTGAAAACAAGAACTCTGTTGAATTTGAAATCATGTAACAGCTAAAGTTTTCTCATAGAGTTTATAGTTTATTGTTAAGATGTAAGTTTTTTATATAGAAAATTAAAGTTCTTATTTCTGTAATTAAATTAAAGCTCTATTTTCATAAAATCATTTTCATTTTTTCTTTTGGTTGTCATACATTTCCCTAGTTCAAATGTATAGAAGCTAAGGAGACGATTTCAAGTACTTTCACAAAATTTTTATCTTTTATTATATTTATTTTTGCGAAGTTAAAGTTTATATTTTGTCTATACAAAAGAATCATTTAACTTTAATGGACTCTAAGAGGTTGAATTGACTCAATATCATCTTTGTAAAGAGTTCATAGGGTGGGGGTGGGTTAAATAATCTTTTCAGTCAATAACTTTGGAGTTTTCTTGATATTACTTAAGTGATTATAATTAAAAGGATACTAACTTAAAATCGTCAAAGTTTTTATTAATATGATAAATAATTATAGAATAATTAAAAATATATAATGTATACAGAAAACAGTATAAAACTAAGCTATATCATTTTTTAATATCGTGAATTGGTATGGTTGCAACAACAAAAATATATTATTATGATGTACCAAAAAATAAATTAGAGCATAAAACATTTAACAAAAATAATAGAGTAAACTATAAACTATATAAATTTTCTTACTATAAATTGTTTTAGATAAGTTAACTATCTATTTTCATAAAATTTAAAAACTAGATTCGAACCTAAATAAACTAAAAAATGAGAAAATTAAAATATGATTTAAAAGCTCATAACATATATGTCGTAGATATGAAAAAAATTTCATCAACCTTGTACGTTTATATTTTAAAAAATTATAAAAGTATTTTAAATATATCATAAATTTGTGTTTTAGATGAGGTTTATACAAAAAAATTGCAGTATTTTAAAAATAAAAAGGGTTATTTTTCTTAAATTGTCCCTATATATAACAGGGATACGTGCCTTTGTGTTTGGATGTGAGCCGTATGCTGCATCGACATCATGGAGTCAAATCAACATCATCGTCAAATAATGGCAATATTTTTGAGTAGAATTGAGGTTTGATTCTTCTTTCCATATGTGTGTGTATTTTACGCAGGCCACCAACGGGTTGTTTCATTTACTGTTTTCAAAATAACTAGGTGAGACCATTAAATGTGTTTATAATAAATACTCACATATATTTATTTATTTGTATAGGTTGTTGTTCGTTGTGCTGATGAATAATATGAATATTTATTTTTGAAAAATGTTTGATTGCAATTTAGATATTGAGAGAATTCATTTTTCAACAATTGTTCAAAACTTCTCGAAATGCATAATTACATGGAATATAAATTTCTTCATGTCTTAATTAAGTCCTATGTGTATGTTCCATGGATAGAAATAAAAAGGTTATAAATACTTGTTGTTGTTCGGATATTTGAACTTTATACAGACACAATAAATTACTAAATATATTATTGAATTTAATTAGGATTGCAGACTAAATACGTTAAAACTCTGATTTTTAGTGAAACTATAACACTTGTTTAAGAACACAAAAAAAGACGTTTCTCTTCAAAATATTAAATTGAATATTACTTTCATACATTTATACGATTTTAAATAGTACATTTGTTATGTTTGAAATATTAATATATTAGAAAAGTTTAGAACAAGAACATATGTGGTAGAAAAAACATTAAGACATCACATTCGACAACATTTTGTCTTTCAATTTTGTTTGTTTTGATATATATCGTAAGATAAAGCCCTAAAGGTCGTATATATTACTAATCAAGTTGAAACATGATGGAAGAAAGTACCTTAGTAGGATGACTGATTTTATGAAAAGTCATTTTGTTATATTTGTTTGGAAAATATATATTCATGATCAAAACCATATTGATGTGATATATCCAACGATGACGTCTACAAGCTAGAGAATCCTAGGTGACTAGCTGTCTAGATCCTTGTATTGTTACTTTTTCGACAACTACATTTTTTTTTCTTCTTCTTCTTCTCCGTTTTTGGACCTACTGGCTGATTTATTCAGACTCGTCTAGAGTTCGACTATAGACAGTGGTCTTTAATGTTAAGTATGGTGTGAAACACAGAAAAAACATATATCCATCTTCCTATAAGGTATTAATGTTTTATAAGTAACTATTGAAAACCTTATTCATTCTCTTCTTGATCTTGTAATACAATAGATTTTTTAAATCAAGAAGAAAAAAACGATTGTAAATGCTATAACAACTTCTTTGTCAAAAAAAGAAGGTAAAACATCACACTAAATTAAATTTTCAAAACTGGGACCAAAAATGTTCAAATAACTTATTAAATAGTCGTCCAACTTGATCATATTGGTTGGACTTGGTTCAAAATTGCTTTGATTTTTTTTAAGCTTATAATTATTTAAAATAAACATATGTGATTAGTTTTGGTTGGATCCTTTGTTATTTTCCGTTTGGCAAGCAAAGTCTACCGAATAATCAATAAACATTAAACAAATTAACATTCAAAAATCAATAAACATTCACATGCAAGCAAATAATCATGATAGCATGCATGCATGCATGCTCCGTAGTCCGTTTATTAACACGACTCCACCATGCATACACTATTCATCATGATTCAACATATATGTAATTCCATAAATTCATGCGACATGATACACAAATCATCACTATTTTTCTCAGCTACCCTTACAATATGCTATATGGAGAATTCAAATACTAATTAGGTAGCCAAATTAACCACTGGTCTCGGATTCTGATGACTTTGTGCCATCATTTATTTGTTGCTATTAAAACTTGAAAGAGAAAATAAAACTATACACTACGTGGCTATCTCTAGATGGCTCAACAGCAATCATTAGTTTGGAATTAAAGGAGCACGAAAGAACAAATGAAAATGAAGATATTGTCCTCACAAATGTTTCTCTTTACAGTAAAACAATTACAAATGTTCACACACAAAAAATGTAAAGTAGAAGAAGGAAAGTTCAAAATTTTCAGAGAATCTACAGATGAAGTTAGAAGTGGTGGGCTGAGGAGCACGTGCTAAGTTATGAACGTACGATCACCATATTGTACGAATAAGACGAAAGTGGAATTTGTAACAAAGTTATTTATATAATATTGGTGTCATCCCAAAGGTTAAGCTGCTTTACAGATCTATACAATTTCAGTATGTGGTCTATAAAAGGTAAGGCCCCCCCAAAAAATATCAATGAGAACGAGGCGATTACAAATTATTTGGACCAAAAGAATTTTGGACTAAATTTGTAAAATGCGTCCAATTTTTACTTCGGCGCATTGATGTTTCATTGTCTAGCTCTTCTTATATATCGATGGACAAAAATGTATATGTATAGATTTAATTTGATAAACAGCAATGAAGTTTTTTTAAAAATAAAAATGAAATATTGAAAAGTTTATATATATATATATATATATATATATATATATATATATAAACTCGTCATTCAAGTAATGTATTATAGAAAAAAGATATATTTGATGAAAATCGTCTATACAGAAAATAATATATTATTGAAAAATATCATGAATCCTGCAAAATGACAAAGATGTAATTTAACCTATTATGTTCATTGGACAAAATGGCATGGTATAAATTAACCTATTTTGTTCTCTCTCTTTTTTTGGTTCAAAAAACTATTTTGTTCATTGGACAAAATGAGATGACATAGGTATAATTTAGCCTATTTTGGCATCTAATGCAGCTCATCCTTTTGGTGGATTCGAACCCACACTACAAAAAAAAATTGATATTGTTACCAAAATGCACATAAACTTGATTCCAATAGCTTTTTCCACTGGTCTATGTGTATACATATCGTCGAAATGGTGTTAAGAAGAGTTATTCAAATGTTTTATTTATAAGTACACCGTAAGGACCGAATGCGTTTTGGTTTTGCACCGGTACGATTGAGAAAAAAATGAAAATTATAAAAGTTTCTCGATTACCCCATGGTTATCAAAAGGAATAAAAAATAATTCAAAATCATAATAGTAAAATTGTATTAGGTAGGTAGTAACTTTTCAAAATTGATAATATGATAACAAAAATCTTAACTCGTAACAATTTAATGGATATGGATGCATAGATGTGGTTTGGGCCAATGGGTGATGAAATGGCCCAAATAAGGACAAAACGACGCGTTTGGCTAACCGAACAATATATGTTGCGATCTATTCTTAAACGATAACCGGAAAAGTCTCGTCGCTGATGGTGCGTGGAATCAGCGCAAACTCGGAAAAATGGGTAAGATTTGCTGATCACTATGTTGTAAAGAATCGTTTTTACTTTTTTTTTCCGATCGATTTACGTGATAAAGTATGGTGGTGGTGATGCGTAGGTGCGTACAAGTATGTGTCGGAGCTATGGAGGAAGAAGCAATCAGATGTGATGAGGTTCGTACAACGAGTAAGGTGCTGGGAATACAGACAACAACCTTCTATCGTTCGTCTGACACGACCGACTCGTCCAGACAAAGCTCGTCGTTTGGGATTCAAGGCGAAGCAAGTAAATGTTGAGACTTTGGTCTTTGTTATGTTTCAATAAAATTTTCAAGTTTTTTTTTTTCGTTTCCTACAATGAATCGTGTTTTGCTTTAGGGATATGTGGTGTACAGAGTGCGAGTGAGACGTGGTGGAAGGAAGAGACCAGTGCCAAAGGGTATTGTGTATGGTAAACCAACGAATCAAGGAGTGACACAGCTCAAGTTTCAGAGAAGCAAGAGATCTGTCGCTGAGGAGCGTGCAGCGAGAAAAATGGCTGGTTTGAAAGTTGTTAACTCGTACTGGCTCAATGAGGATTCGACTTACAAGTATTACGAGATCATCCTAGTCGATCCGGCTCATAATGCGGTGCGTAATGACCCGAGGATCAACTGGATTTGTAACCCTGTGCACAAGCACCGTGAGCTCAGAGGTCTTACGTCAGAAGGAAAGAAAAACAGAGGTTTGCGTGGAAAGGGTCACAACAATCACAAGAATAGACCTTCACGAAGAGCTACTTGGAAGAAAAACAACTCTCTTGTTCTTCGTCGTTACAGATGATTCTCTTTACCCATTTTAATTCCCATTTTTTGGTTTTTTTTGTTGTTGAAGCCTATATAGTCTCTCCAAGTTTCCAAGTGATTTTACGGCTTCTTCGTCTTATTGTTGACAACCCAAAATGAGCTTACTTATGACACCATGATCTCAAATACTCCTCTTTGATCAGCTCGAAATGAGAATTACCTTATTGGAGATGGTATGCATATAAACAAAGCACTCAGATTCTTTGCGATTAGCCTGATGATGGTTCTCTTGTAGCTTTTACCTCCTGCAGTCACAAAGATACTAGTGTTCTAATATGAACCACACTCACAAGTCACAAGTTTGGTAGGCAAGTTATTAAATCCAAGTGTCTATTCTGGTCTCTACTTGTGATGTCCATATAAATATTGGCTTGACTCGACTATATAAGCCAAACGGTTAGATGAAGCTATGATACTACTAAAAATGTGAATTTATATGGCTCAAGTGAAACGTTCTAGAGCATTCATTGTGTCTGAGAGCTGGAGTTAGAGAATAAGTGTGCTTCTGTAACGAGATAGTGGAAATCAGTGAGGGACCCAGAGAAGAAAAGAGAGAAACAGAGTGCCTTGCTCAATCGTTGTAAACTCAAGTTCCAGTGGATTCTGAAATGTTTTCCGGAAAGATGTAAGCTAAACCACTCTGCTTTTCTGAACTCGTTCTTTAACTTTCATTTCTTTGTGTGTTGAACCCAAGAGAGTGAGATAGACAAGTACAGACGAGGTTTAAACTCGCAGAATTGATAACTTGACCAGATAAAAGGAATAAGGTTAGGTTAAGCTGATATAAATGTAATGTGAATGAAACAATATAATCCTTTATGTACAGAAGCAATACGCCAAAGAAAACACTTCTAATACAGTTTGCTGAAGCCTGAAGAGGTCCCTGAGTCTCCCAATCGCGGAAACAACACCTCTTTCTCGATAAGAACCTGGAGATGCGACGTGATCTTGAGATATGAAACCCACACAAAAGGTGCACAACAAAATGCGTATCCGAAAACCGACAAGGCTCTCACCACTCCATCAGGGTACCAAGGGAAGGCCATGACAAGGAGCGTCCCGAGAATGCCGAGCCATGGAGTGAGAACAGGGAGCGTTGGGAGGAGAAGAGTGTTTATTGGTATGGAGGAGAGAGCAAAAGAGGCCATCAAGTAGAGCGACCAGCCGATGAGTGGGTGTATGGTGTGAGGGATGGTGAAGAACGGGAAGATGTAGGCTGCGACTACAGAAAGAAGTGCGACGAGCTTGAAACCTGCTTTGATCATTGTTAAGTTGCGGTCAGAGCGGCGATAACATAGCTTGGTTATGTTAGGCCGAGCTAGTCGTGTGACCACTATGATTCCAAGGTAGAACATTGCTTGGATTATGACGAGAGGAAGCTCTGCTGAGTACCCTAATGTGGTGCGACGCTGCTCATGCCATGAGAGACCAAGTGGAAGAACAGGCCATGACCACCAGTACCATGGCTTTAACCAAACAGCTCCAGGGAATGTAATCACACTGTTTGGTCCACATGGTATGTTCCATCGTAGTTTAAGATCTGAGAGGCAGTGATTCATCATGTTATTACATCGACCAAACTATGTGACAAGAGCGATTACTTGAGAGAGAGAAAAAATTGAGACTTACAGAAATAAGAAGCGTCCATTTGGTAGCCTAAGGGAAGTCTCAAATGGCCACTGAGCACAGAGCCATTACCCGGAGGACGAAAGAGAGGCTGGTCGAGAAGATCAGAGAAGTAACTGACAAGAAAGCCTTGATCAGCTCCATCACGATTCTCTCTTCCAACTTGGAGCTCATGGAGCATGTCCTTGAAGACTTCCATCGAAGGTTGCAAGACGAAGAGGCCAGTGTGGAAGATGCAAGGATTTATGAAAACCGCACAGAAACGGCCGCACTGGAACAGCTCGTCGGTCTTCTTAAGGAAGAGGTTGTCTGCATCTAGCATGACCACACGGTCGTAATCGGATAAAGCCCAAGCATAGAGCTTGTTCAAAGTAAGCTTGAATCTACTGTTGAAGTGGGTTTGTCTCCTGTACGGATTATCCACATTTTCAACTCTCACCACTTTAGCTCCATCTTCCTCTTCCCTGCTCATGCACATACATACACACGTCATGCATGATTTTAAAGCATAAATAGTTATGTATCTTTGTGTATGCATTTAATCTAACAAGTTTTTTCTTGTTTTCGGTCGATCTTATTTCCCAATTCTATGCATGTTTCAACTTGTTTTGAATTAGTTGACTAAAGGTTCTTACTAAGATTCTATGGTTTGTTTTAAAAATTGGAAGAAAAAATAAGATTGTTTGCTTGGTTAATACCATTGGCACCTCTTGATTGTTCGGCCAACAGAAATAGAATCTGATTAAGAAATCATCGTGTCTACGTAATACATTTAAAAACATATTTATCAAAAGACGAAAACATAACCCTTTCTTTATTAAAACTATACGACACCTAACGTGTTTTGAACATTAGTATATTGAAATTATAACATCGGCTTAAGTTTCAGAAAATGTAAATAATAGATATAAGCGCGTAGTATGGGGGGATGAAACAGTGGGCTTAAATGTGTGGGTCTACAAGTGTCAACAACGTATATCTACTTAAGGTTTGATTCTCCCCAACTTTTACTTAACTTCGTATTTTAATCATTACCACAAACAGTAAGCAACAAAATATCAATATTCAAATGTTATTTGAATTCCTGAAAGTCGAAACCGATCAACAAGAAATGATATAAACGATGTTAAAAAAGAAAAAGCAAAAGGGGAAGAATCAGAATCTACAAATCCTATATATAAGTAAATCGTTGTCTCATTCGGACATTTTCTAAGGAAAAAATAAAATAAAAATAAAGAGACCAACCCTTAGCATACTCATAGCTAATATTGATTAGACGACAAAAAAAAGCTAATGTTGATCAAAAAAATATCTCATTTTAAAATCAAGAAAACAAATTTTAATTCTTTCTTTCAAACCTGCGGCTTCACGATGCAATTTATGGTGGAAAATTTCGATAACTTTTATAAAAACAATGATAAAATTTAATAAAAAGTGTATATTCCAGCGTAATATAGGTTTGGTTCTAAGTTTAAAACGACGGCGTTTCAAAATGGTCGTCAAAAAATTTGAAGACGCGAGAAACAGAGGAAGAAGAAGACTTACAAGGTGCGAACCCATCGGAGAGGGACGTCGAGAGAAGCGATGACGACAAGATCAGCCTCCACGTTAAGATCTCTCAACGATCTGATCAAGACACGTGTCGCCACATAGAACTCGTAGTCCCTTGGCGTCCCCATGTACATCATCGTCGCGTACGCGTTCTTGTGCTCCGGCCGTCGCGTCTTTAAACCCCGATCCCGCACCGCAACCGCCGCCGCGTTTGCGGTGTCTACCGTCGTTTCCTGCGGTTGCAGCAGCTGTTTCTCTCGATACGCCGTCGTTTCCATTACCAAAAGGGACAGAACACAACACAGTAACAGTAAACCTCTCTGCAAATCCATTTCTGATTATCTCTGTAACGATGTCTGAATAAGAAACAAATAAAAATCAAAAGAATAGTTCAGAATCTGAGTTTTTTTCTTTTTTTGAAGGAATCTGTAAATGCATACGCGTATATATACACAAACAATGTATCAAAAAGAGAGAGGAAGGCTTCTGGGAGGCTGTGAAAAGGTTTAAAAGGTATAGTTGGCGAGTGGCCAATGAGAAAATCATTAAAATGATATTTTTACTTTTTTGAATTATAAGAAAAAAATAAAAAATAATGTTGTGCCAAAAAGGAATATACATATTATTACCTGGTTTCCCTTATTTTACCTATAATAAGTTAATTACTATTGGTTCCTAGTTACTGAAAATTATATTAATTAAGGATATTTTTATATAAAACTTTCCATTTTCCTATGCAAATCCATATCACCGTTGGTTTATCTTTCATATCGATCTGAAGTGTTTATTGTAATTGAAATGATTATTATTTCAGAATTCAAGGGGTTTAAAACAAAAACACCTTGAATATTTTTTTTAGTCACATTTTTTTGGACTAGAGAGATGTGTAACGCTGTTTAGTCTGTACTCTGTAACGCACAAGAAAAATGGTAAATTACGATTTGCTTAATTTATTTATTTTAATGAAATAAAAGGTGATTCATGCAAGTAACGGTATTTTTTATTATTTAATATTTGCATTGGCAGCTAATAGTTTTATGGAAATGGTCAATTTGGACCATGTGGACTGAGATATGGCATTATATAAATATTACTTGTATTTGAAAATATATAATTAGATTCCATGTCGTATCATTGTTAAATTGTATGCTGTCTTTGACCTCTTTAGTGTTAGAAGAATATGGCGAATTGTTTTTTAATAATTGAAAAAAAATAAAAGTGTCGGAAGAAAATGGATGAAAGGGGAAAGAGGAAGGAAAGGAAAGAACGTTGACTCACTAACAATCACATACGACTTTCTTGTGTGACGAAACTGTAAGCAATAAGGAATAAAGCTTTAAGCTTGAAGAAGATCAAGACTTTAACTTTTCATTTCATTTCAATTATTTAACAAAACATAGACGGCTGATTTGCTATTTATATACAAATATGTTAAAACTTTAATGAAGAAACAGTTTAGCTTATTCTTTTTGCTCAAGCAGTGCAAACTTGTTCCATAGAATAATAGGGTCCTGCTGATCGTACACGATGACCTCAGCTGTATTGCAAGTGGAGATTGTAGCCGTTGAAGTCGCTTGGGTCTTGACGTTTTTTTCTTTAGTTTGCAAGCCCACTTTCTTATGCTCTGATTTGGTGGACTTGTCTTCATTCTTCAGGTCTAAGCTGTTTTGTTGTTTTAATACCCAAATCTTTTTTGTTTTGCCAACATTCCCTCGCAAACTTTGTGTGGGAGGAGACGACACACCAAGTTTGAATCGAAGGTCAGCAAACCTCTGTACAGGAAGTGATTTTGTAAACACATCAGCAAGTTGGTGAGCGGATGAGATGTGATGAACCACAACAGTGCCGAGAGCTACTCTTTCGCGAATATAATGAAAGTCGACATCAAAATGTTTGGAACGCTTGTGAAGAGTTGGATTTGCAGAAAACAGCTGATAGATTATCGCAGTAGATTTCTGGAGGTGAGGTCTGAGGAATACCTATGTCATGAAGAAGTTTACCCAGCCATTTGACTTCACCTGCTGTATCGGACAGAGTTCTATACTCTGCCTCCGTTGAGCTGCGAGAGACGGTATTTTTTTTTTGCGGACCAGGCAATAATGGTGGAACCAAGGTAAGCACAAAAACCACCTGTTGATCGTCGTGTTTCTTTGCAGTTGGCCCAGTCACTGTCGCAATAGGCTCGTAATGCAAAATCAGAATTTGAAGTGAACGATATACCAAACTTTGTTGTTCCCCGTAAATAACGTAAGATACGCTTAAGAAGATGAAAGTCAGATAGTCGTGGAGCGTGCATTTTCTGGCATATGTAGTTGACTGCAAACTGAATATCAGGTCGGGTGAGAGTAAGATACTGTAATTTACCAGCTAAACTGCGAAAATAGGTAGGCTCGGGGAAAGGCTGATCCTGATCCTGAACCTTATCGAGTTGTAACGGCAAAAGAGTCGGCATAGAAGAGCAGTCAGCCATACCTGCAATTTGCAGGAGGTCTTTGGTATATTTTGCTTGATTTAGGAACAGACCATTATTACTTAATGTAGTTTGAATGCCGAGAAAATAATGAAGCTTACCCATATCTTTCATTTTAAACTAGGTTTGGAGAGACTGCAGAAGCTCAGAGATCAGATCATTATTATTGACAGTGAGTACCATGTCGTCAACATAGAGAAGTAATAGAAGGATGTCTCATTTATGATTGTAAACAAAGAGGGACGGATCAGATTTGCTGCAGAAGAACCCGAACACTAAGAGGTAGTCACTGAATTTGTTGAACCATGCCCGAGGTGATTGTTTCAACCCGTAGATGGCCTTGTGAAGCAAACAAACATAAGCTGGATTGACTGGATCAATAAATCCCCGAGGTTGATGCATATACACAGTTTCTGTCAAGTCACCGTGTAAGAAAGCATTGGTTACATCAAGCTGCTTAATGTCCCATTTCAGTTTTACAGCAACATCAAGAACCATTCTTACAGTAGCGGTTTTAACAACAGGACTATACGTTTCCAAATAGTCAATCCCTTCTTCTTGATCGAATCCTTTAGCAGATGTGCCGGTTTTGGTTCCGCTGGAGTTGATGTAATACTGAGAAGAACATAACGTTTGTTTGGCTTGACAATACCCGTTTTGGACCTTGTGATCATATGATGAGTAGGTTGGCGTTCCGGTTGGACAGAGATAGTTCCCGATGTTGGCACTAAGACCGAAGGTTCACTGTCATTGACAACTGCAGTCGGGGAAGAACCAAGAGGTGGAAAGTTTGAGCTAGTAAACAGAGGTTGTTCTGTTGCAGGTTCAGAGTCAACCAGAATCGGTGATATCTGTACAGATGAAACCGGAGACTGTATTTCTGTCGGTTCTGCGGCATCTGATGACTGCACAACTTGTGTATTAGAAACGAGAGTTTGATTTTGATCTGAGGAAGAATGCAAGTGTGGAGCAGCTGGTGGTGGTGATGGTGTCAAAATAGAGACACGCATAGGTTGTGTAGAAGATTCTGGAACCACTGCATTTTGTATAACCGGGGAAATTGGTGAAGCAACAGGAGTTAAAAAAACTCTTTTCCCAAGCCGTAAGTATGGAAGATGATGGCTTGGGATGAAATTTCTGATAATCATTTGCAAAAGGAAACACAGCTTCATCAAACAACACATGACGACTGATGTATACTCGACCCGTTGGTGGGTAGATACATCTATATCATTTGTATCGATCATTATAACCCAGGAAGACACACTTGAGAGATCTCGGATCAAGTTTGGAAGTGGTATAAGGACGCAAAGATGGATAACAGACACAACCAAAGACCCAGAGAGCAGAATAGTCAGGAACCTTGTTTAATAGCATCGAATACGGGCTTTTGTGATCAGGTAACGTGGAGGAAGGCAGTATGTTGCTGAGAAAATTGGCTGTGAAGAATGCTTCAACCCTGTACTGTTGTGGCATCTTACTCTGAAACAACATTGTTAAACCAAGTTCTGTTATATGGCGATGCTTGCGTTCAGCGATGCCATTTTGCTGAGGAGTATTCGGACAGGAGATCATTTGTTTGATGCCACATTGAGACAAATGAGAGACAAACCGATTGCTTGTAAATTCACCCCCTCATCACATTGAAACGTTTGAATTTTCAGACCAAATTGAGTCTCAACAAGAGACTGAAACAGTTTGAGGATTTCAAAGAAGTCTGATTTTGATTTCAAAGGGTAGAACCAACAAAATCTTGAGAAATTGTGTATAAAAACTACATAGTACTTGAACCCTTGAAAAGAACACAACGGAGCAGGACCCCAAAGGTCACAATGCACTCTTTCTAGAGGTCTAACTGCAGTGTAAACGGAGGAAGAGAAAGGTAATCGGGAACTTTTCCCAAGCTGACAGGACTCGCAAAGTTTGTTGGTGACTTTTGTAACAGAGATGGCTTTACTTCGTGACAGATGTTGGAGAATCTCATTGCTTGGATGACCAAGTCTTCTATGCCAAATTTCATCCGTAGAACTCACTTGTCGGGTTGAATAGAAGGCTGTAAAAGAAGGATTCTCCAAAATGTATAGGTCCTTATGGCGCCTTCCTTGTGTCAGAACTTTCTTTGTTTGCTTGTCCTTAACACACACACCATCAGCATCAAATTTGAAGGAACATGGATAATCATATGTAAGCTTAGAAACTGACAAGAGCGATTTTGCAATAGCTGGACATACTAACACATCTTGTAGAGATGTAGTACCTGACGTTGTTTGAAGGAGTACTGAACCAACGTGCGTGATTGGGAGGAACTCGCCATTGCCAACCATCACTGAATCACGGCCATGGTAGTCTTGAGAGGTGAGCAGATGCTGAGTAGAGTTGGTTATGTGAGCGGAAGCACCAGTGTTTGGATACCACTCAGTACCGGTGAAGTGAATATCACCTGAAATGTGCATTGCAGTCAAGGCATTTGCAGCGTCATCACTTTGGTACGAGATATCAAAACGTTTGTAGCATTTCATAGCGGTGTGACCAAAGCGACCACAAATCTGACACATTGGACGATTGGAGGTGTCTGACTCATGAGAGCTTGTGTTTTTATTCTGTATCTGCTGGTGAAACCCACGACCTCGTGTGGAGTAAGATCCTCTGCCACGCGGATTGCCGAACCTAGCATTATAACCTCCTCTTCCGCGATAGCTTGAAAACTGAGACTCATTTGCGGTAGCATTGAAGGCTAGATGAGGGGTTACCGAAACTGCATAGACATCATAGGACTTGAGGTGATCTTCAAAACCAGTAAGGCGAGGAGCAATATCTTCAAAGTTAGGTGGAAGATGAGTGTCCATAGCTCCTTCAATACTAGTCTTGATTGGCTCATACTCTCGGCCTAGTCCTTGTAATGCTGAGAATATCTTCATACGTTCTGCTACAGGACTACCAACAGAGGAGAGCTGGTCACACAAGCTTTTTTAATCTCCTTTAAGTACTCGCTCATGGTTTTGTCGCCTTTGGTGACTGTTTGTAGTCGACGCTGAAGCTGAAACAGTCTAGAAGAGGAAACTCTGCTGAAGTGCTTTGCAAGGGAAAACCATACCTCTTGTGCTGTGGTTGCTCCAAGAACGACGCTGAACGTATCTTCAGAGATTGAACCCAACAGCCATGACTGTACAGTCTGGTCAGATCTAACCCAAGCAGCATGGTCCGGATTTGGAACTAGTTTCTGACCGCCATCAATGGTTGGAACAGGTATGGTCCGAAGGGGTTCACTGATAGCTCCATTAACGAATCCTAACAGACCCTGACCTGAAAGAAAAGACTCAAACTGCCGTTTCTAATGGATATAGTTGCGTTCAGTGAGTTGGATGGTGACACATTTGGAGATGTTGAGAGATGGTTGAGAATAGAGATCCAAAGAAGTATCCATGGCTCTGATACCATGTAAGCAATAAGGAATAAAGCTTTAAGCTTGAAGAAGATGAAGACTTTAACTTTTCATTTCATTTCACTTACTTAACAAAACATAGACAGCTGATTTGCTATTCATACACAAAGATGTTAAAACCCTAATGAAGAGACAGCTCAGCTTATTCTTTTTGCTCAAGCAGCGCAAACTTGTTGCGCAGAGTAAGAGGGTCCGGCTGATCGTACACGATGACCTCAGCTGTGTTGCAAGTGGAGATTGTAGTCGTTGAAGTCGCTTGGGTCTTGGCGTTTTCTTCTTTAGTTTGCAAATCCACTTTCTTATGCTCTGATTTGGTGGGTTTGTCTTCATTCTTCAGGCCCAAACTGTTTTGTTGTTTTAATACCTAAATCTTCTTTGTTTTGCCAACAGAAATCGTGTCAGCCCATAATATGGTCTTTTGAGATGCTCAGCCCAAGTGCCTGTTCTTCTCTTCACTCTGTACATATTTTTACATTTTCTATAGTTTATCAATATAAATAAAAGCATACGTTAAATTTAATTACCGATTTTGTTTTTGTGAATTTGCGTTTGCATTTGCGTTTCCATATTATCTAGGACCATATGATAAAAGAAACACGAACATAAACTGCATGTGAATGATCTGCGAATTTTCGCATGATGGATATAGTACATAGTAGTTAGTAACCATGTCACACAAGTTAACTACAAAATTACTTTGTTAAGAACAAATTTGTCTCTCAAGCAATATTAAAACTCCAATGTTGATAGTTCAGTCTAAGGCCCATTAACATAAGAGCCAGTTGGGCCTACTGCAAAATTGGGAGCAATTGTCAATTTTATAAACTAAGATGTAAAAAAGACAATTTTACAGAGATTGGGGATGAAAACGGAAAGATGATGAATGGACTTGGGATTCAAGCAAGGGTCAAACCGTCAAACCGAGCTAAAGCCGAGAGCAGCGGCGTCAAAACCCCTCCCAAATCCCCGCCGCGAAACCCCTAAAACCCTCCGGCGATTCTAGCTTTCCCCACGTCGGAAATTTCTCTTTTCTCATCACTTGCAATTGCGGATTTGATTGTCGCTATCGAGATTCAAGCAACCCGAGCGATTGATTTTACGCGATGATGGGCGACGAAGCAGCACCGACCGGGCCCCAGAATAGAGAGCTCTACGCGCTGCTGAATTTGTCACCGGAGGCCTCCGACGAAGAAATCAGGAAATCTTATCGTCAATGGGCTCAAGTGTATCACCCCGACAAGTGCCAATCTCCTCTGGTCTGTGTACCCTTTGCTCGAATCTCACCCTAGCTTTTGCGTTTATTGATTGATCATCATCGTTATGTCTTGGTCATTGTTGATAGAAATGTTGTTAATTTACGGACAAAACATTGCTTTTTTTTGTGGGCTGATTTCAAATTTGTCTGGTCAGATGAAGGAGGTTGCTGAAGAGAACTTCAAACGCATATGTGAAGCATACGAGATATTGTCGGATGAGACTAAGAGGCTGATATATGACTTATATGGCATGGAAGGCTTGACTTCAGGATTGGAGCTTGGTCCGAGGTTGAGTAAGGCCGACGAGATCAGGGAGGAGCTTGAAAGGATTAAGAGGAGAAACGAAGAAGCTAAGAAGATGGCACATTTTCTACCCACCGGTTCAATTATCTTCAATCTTTCTCTGCCAGATTTTTTAGACGGTGATGGCATCATGAGAGGGTACTTTTTTAAAAAGAAAATGCTCTTTCCAAGTTTTGATATCTTTTTGGTAGCATGGTTCTTGATTTGGGTGCCCAACTTGACCTTGGAGATACTTGCTAGCGTGGAATTTTTCTATACCATATGGTTACTGAGAAAAGATATGATCTTTGTGTTTTCTATTATCTTGTGTGACTTTTGGTGACCCTCAGGGATTTCTTTTCGACAGTTATTTGGTTCATTTGAAGTAACTTTTGGTCTTTGATGCCCTTTCTCTTATTTTGTGTTTGCATCTGCGACTGTCAGAATGGTAATGGCTAGTCAAGTGCAATCTCAGTTATCAAAAGATGATGCTATTGCCATTGGGGGAAATTTGGCGGCCAATCAAAAGTCCGGTGGCGGAATTGCTACTGCCATTCTGAGACGTCAGCTTTCTCCAGTGTCATCCATAGAGTTTGTTGCGTCAACGGGTTTGCAGTCGCTTATTGGAATGCAGACAACACGGTAGGCTCATGAGTTTTCCAGTCAATATATTACTTGGCAGATTTAACAGTTTAGCTGACACGTTATGGGTTTCTTGTCGGGGCAGTCAGTTGTCCATACATTCAACTGCCACTATCAATATTTCGAAATCTTTGAGTGATGGTTCCATTAATCTTACCAACACGTGGACTCGGCAGCTTTCAGAAACTTCAAGCGGAAATGTATGTTCACTCTGTTATGGTTTTGATTTGACCTTCTACGAGGCGTAGAAAACAGTTTTCTCGATTTTCAAATAGTTTTGTTTTCCTTCAGATCGAACTGGCACTGGGTATGCGATCAGGAATTACAGTCGGATGGAAGAAGAGAGACGAAAATGTATCTGCTGCTGGTGACCTGAAGGTACGCTGACTGTCAAGTTGCATTCTGAATGTTCCACCTCAATCATCTCGACCATGTCTCTTACTTTCTTTAGTTATGATCTTGCAATTACCAGTTTGAGACTGGTGGACTCGGAGCATCAGCACGATATACTCGTAAACTTTCATCCAAATCTCACGGTCGCATTGTAGGTAGAATTGGAAGGTATGTGTTATTAACAGATAGCTCCGAGCAACCTAAAGTATGATGTGCGAGAGGATGGGAATCCTTTTGATAAATGTCTTTCCATGTGTGGTGCTGTTAATGTTCTCATTTGACTTTGGATAAATTTTTTAACCTTTTCAGCAATGCTCTTGAGATTGAGGTCGGTGGCGGAAGGAAGATTTCTGAGTTCAGTACCGTAAGAATGATGTATACAATAGGAATCAAGGTATACTAATCTTTAAAACATTCAGAGCCATCTTAGCTATTACTTTATCTGCTTATTTTCGGTATTTAATACTTTTGTAGGGTGTTTTTTGGAAACTAGAGCTACACCGTGGTGGTCAAAAGCTGATTGTTCCTGTGAGTGTTACCTTCTTCTTCTTCTTCTTCTTCTTGATAAGAACAGAACAGGATTTGTTTTAACCTCTGGAGTGGAATATATGAGTAAACCACAACCAAAAGAACCTAGGGATGGATTCTAGGGCATCATCCACAACTCTCCCAAACCCCTACCCAACAAAGTTCTTGAAAAAACCGACATCTATCTTTCACTTTTGAGACCTCAACAAATCCATGATGGTTATCTTTAAAACATGCAGATTCTGCTCTCCTCATTTTTAAGTCCAGTATTTGCAACTGGAGCATTCGTTGTTCCAACATCTCTTTACTTTTTGTTAAAGGTGAGTTATTGGACCCTCTAAAATATCTACTTTTACTCTCTGGTGATAAGGTGTTTGCCTTATGAAAGTTTCAACTGTTCCACGCAGAAATTTGTGGTGAAGCCGTATTTACAGAAAAGGGAAAAAAGAAAGGCCTTGGAGAATATGGAGAAAACTTATGGCCAGGTGATGATTACTTATGAGTTTGGTAGCCAAGCTAGATTCCTCGTGACTTTTTATAAAGCTTTTAAAAAAATTGTGGGTTTAGGTTCGGGAAGCAAAGACATCCGCTGAGAAAGCCCAGCAATTGCTACAAAACGTAGCCACGAGAAAGAAAAACCGGCAGGCTGAAACAGGCGGGCTCATAGTAACAAAAGCATTGTATGGTGACCCAAAAGCCATAGAGAAAAGGCACGAACACGAAGAGGAAGGAGTGGATTCGGGAGTCATTGACGTGACAGTGCCCATGAACTTCCTTGTGAGTGACTCTGGGCATCTCAAGCTCCATGAGGGAGTGAAGAAATCAGGGATCATGGGCTTTTGCGATCCATGTCCTGGCCAACCTAAGCAGTTATACGTTGCCTTTACTTACAACTCTCGTGCCTTTGAGGCAATTGTTGGTGACTATGAAGAGCTGGTTATACCACAAGATGGCCAGTGAGTATGAAAGGTGATACTCTTCACTTTGTTGTTTTAATTAATATACGACAAATAGCTTAGTTGGGGATTTGTAACGTTTCTCTTTTAACCTCAACAACTGCCAGTTTCATGTTTGTTGATCACAACTTGCCTGTGAGGCTCGTTTTTCACATTCATTTCTCAATAAATTAAGCATTCTTGTTTCCCAAAATATTTTGGGTTAATCATGTGGTTGTAGTTTAGATATCGATTTTATTTTATATGTGTTCGTTATCAAATAAATTTTGTTTTTACTGATAAATCATGAATTATAAATTGAAGTTACTGTAAAACTGCAAAACATGATGTTTTAAGTTTTAATGACACTAGGGTGATAAATGGTTTATCACATTTTCAGAATATTTGTCGAAGTTTTTATGTTTTTGAAAAATGATTTCGCGAATATGTTCAAAATATAAATACAAAACACAGACATCACTAATGTACTAAAATTACCTTCTATACGTTTTATCATTATTCTTCAGAAATTTGATCCACTTCATTCCGCTATTCAATTATTCGACTATTCTATTATTTCATTATTCACTTAATATACCACTCAAGCTCTAAGCACTATTAACTAGTGTAATGAGTGATTAGAATTTAAAATGCACTTGGACGTAGACAAATGGAGAACAAATTTGAGCGAAGGAAGAGGTTTAGAGGTCGGAAAAAGCGTTTAGCGTTTTGGCAGAGAGTTTGAGGGAATACGTTCTTGACTTGTTGATGAGAAACCAAACGCGGCTTAAAGTCACCTCGTGCCATGACCAGCTTGTTCTTAACATCAACCACGCATTCTTCGATTCCTGTCAAATCCCATTTATTTGGTCAAATACGTACATAAGTATTCTCTTTTCGCTTCTCTCATTTTTTAAATCAATGAATTTGATTACATAACATGGATTATGACAAATAGGATTAAACAATAGATCGTGGATGGTTCTTACTTCTAAAGGGCGAATAAGGACGATGGTAAACGGTAGGTAGCAGCCAAGAAATTAGCAAAACTAAAGATATTTTAATAGCAAGTTGCTTGTGTGTTTACTTAATAACTAGTTGTGTAGTTTTTATTAATACATAAATAACATGAAACACATCTTGTGATGCTATGTAGAGAGCTTACCGGTCATCTTGGAGACAATCTTAGAGACTCTGTCTTGACAACGGACACATCCCACATCTGCGTTTATCACTATAACTTGAAACTGATTTTGGTTCTCCATGTTAATATTTTGTTTAACATGTTTCGATATAGATGTTCTTTTAGCACTTTACTCTCTCGAACTAAAACAAAATCAATAAAATTCTCATTATACTATCAAAAACACAAGTTGACTCTAAACACTTTTTATTTTATATCTTTTAATTATTAATATTTTTTGGAAAAATATCTCTTAATTAATTTTAAGTAGTGAATTATATTGGAATTGTTAATTGGCAATCTTTTTAAAACAAAATAATGATCTGAAAGTCATAGTTTTGTTGAGAACGAGAGAAACTATCATAAGAAGAATTATGAAGATTGAATAAGGAAGAAACTTATAGAACAGGACAAAGAAAATAAATTTTATGAGAATGTGCAACACATTTTTTTGCATTTTACAAGGACAATGGTTTCACTCAACACAATTTAGAGGACTCACGCAACCAACTCGTTTCCTTTACTAAGACGACCGTTCAATTTGAAAAGAAAAAAACACAAGAGAACTACAAAATTGGAAAAAGAAGAAGAAGATTGAAGATGCATGAAATGATCGATTCATATAACTAAAAAGAAAGACATGATTAAAGAGACGAACGTAAACGATATGACGTACCGATGGAAGTGAGAGTTCCTCGCAGAGCATGAGGGTGCGCCGCGGCATCGCCTGTACCATAGGCTCCTTCAGTTCCGTCGGACGAAAGAGCCACGACGCTGGCTTATGTATGTTCAGGTTTTCTTTATTTTTTTTATTTTTTTCGGGTTTATGGTTGATAAGACATGGAGGCTTTTATAATTTAAGAAAGGAATGTATGTTTCATTGTTTTGTATGTATGTGAGGAAGAAATTTAATTTGTTGTACACTATTTTATTGAGAACTCCCATCCTCACACGTTTCACCCACAATCTGTATAAAAATATGAAATAAACTATGATTTAATTTTATACCAATCATGGATTAAACCAACAAAAGGCTGTTCTAAACTAGTAGCAAGTAGTATTAATAACAATTTGCCTACTTAACGAACATTCACATATAAGGTAAAAGGAATCTATTTTTTTCTTTTAAAAAAAAATGACGGAAGAAAAATGAGATTAAGAAAAGAAAGAAAGAACAAAGCAAATGCCAATGAGGAGATGGACTGAGTCAAGATGTGAGTACTGTAAATTAGAATATAATCGAGTAAGTTTAAGGATAATGTCAACTGGTAACAAAAGAGAGAAAAGGTCAAAAACATGTTAAAGCCACCGTTGAACTGACCATGCGGGCTGCGCTTTATGCCTTACTTTTTTTTGGTATACAATTTCTCATTCAAGGATCTAAGACTTTCACAAAAAGGTACCTTTTGGTTTTGTCCATCAGAACTTAACCATGATTTAGATAACATATTGGTAAATGCATTGATCTATTTTGTTAAAGACACTTACAAATTGTCTACCACAGATCATTTTACGGACAAATTCTTTAAGGTGTTTGGTTTTTGATGGACAAATTTTAGTGACAAGTTTCGAAGGACAATTATATAAAAGTACGAATTTGTAATGCTATTATGTAATAGTGGTAAATCGGATCCACCCTTTTTGTTTTATTAAATTTTGTGCTGGAGATATGTTTTTGCACATGAATGAGGAAGACTTGTGTTGTTTTTGTGGTAATTACTTCTTGACAAAGAAACAAAAGAGTATATAACGATAACATGTACACAGTGCTTCATACAATGCTGTGTTTAGTCAGTGAGAAGAATTGAAGCAAAACCACCATTTTCCACTGATTAATTTTAATATGTCAAACAAATTACATCAAACCTTTTTAGTTAATCACACTTCCTACTGAAATCAAATCAATGCTTCTAATAAGTTGCGAGAGAACAGCAAAACGATGCCTTGCACCACCTTCGTTCTTCGTTCTCTCTCTCTCTCTACAGCTCACCTTCAATGTAAAAGAGCTTCAAGCAATGAAACATGGATAGATCCAAAGAAAGAACAACTAAAACTGATTGGGGTTAGAGAGACAGAACATTGTTAAATCAAAGCCCTTTCATTTCTAACCTTTTAAATCTACAACCAGATTCCTAAACAGAGCATAATGAGCAGCCATGAAATCTAAGAAACCTTCAGATCCCAAAATTCAATTTGCAAATAAAAAAAACCACGATCACGATCCATATTCCTTCAATTCCCAAACCAAGAGATACGAGAAGCCCTAAAAAAGTCCAAATTTTGAAGAGTTTCCAAAGGAAAACGAAATATTCTACAAGAGATTGGTGAGTACCGAATCATTCGGCGTCGTCCTTTTTGGGCTTGCGATAGTTCTCCTCGATGTGCTTAGCGACGACGAGGCTAGTGTTGGTGAGCTTCCGGATATTGGGAACGTTGTAGTTCTGTGCCAAGTAAACGCCGAAAGCAGTACCCACAAGGAGGGAGAAGCAGCTCTTAATTATTCCCATCCGATCTTAATCTCTCTCTGCAACTCTTCCTTTTCCGGTCAGCAGAAAAAAGAACGACGAATTCGCAGATTTTATTCAGGTTACGACGCCGTATTACTCTTGATTGGGGCTTATACATAAATAATAATTAACTAAAGAGGGCTTTTAATTATCCTGAATTGCTTTTTCTTGTTTCTTTCTTTTCAATATTCAGTTGTACCCCCAAAACTTAAATAATTCTCTATTACTCCTCAAAACGTCGAAAATGGTGAACACTGGTTTTGGCTCTCTCTCAATTTCTGTTTCTTGTTTGTCAGCTATTGTGGCTACCCATGATTCGTTTTGGCTCCTTTTGATTTTTGTTTAGGAGAATGATGGATTTGTCTTTAACTAATTAGAATTTATGTTGCCATTTCCCTTTGATGATTGTGTATATGTGTGTTGGCCTTACGGTTGGGAAACTGTGTCCTTATCAATCCTAATATGAATGATGTGAGATTGTGTGTCACTTTCTTCATGCTTACAAATTGACTTCAAAATATCTTTGCTTTAACTCGGTATCAATACCATTACAACTAGTTTCCTTAAACAACTGATTATGCACTGGACATGAACCAAGTAAAGGTTACCACTTTCAACTTTCGATCGCTCCTAGGTATCTATCAACTTCACTTATAGTTTTTTTACTTTCTGATTAGCATAGGTAAGCGTGGAAGAAGATCTGTTGACCTATGTCTTCTGTGCTTAAACTATGCTACTCTGTGCAAGTTTTTTCAGCTCCGGAATGTTCTTTAGCTGCAAAAGTGGGAACGTGTAACCTCTTTCCTGGCAAAAGTGGTAAACACATGACATCCTTGTGTCAATAGGCTTTATTATTCACATGATGAATCTCATTTGTCGCTTATGGCCAACTAAACAGGCTGGGCATTAAACGAGACAAACCTACATTAGACAACTTGACAAACTGATCAACAACTAAAGCTTTTTACTCTCTGGAGAATGTGTTGTTATATCTGCTGAGATAAAGGCATTGTGTCACTCTAAAGGTCGAACATACTTTGAGAACAGATGCTAAATGAATGAAGATATTCATATTTGTGTCATGTGTTAATGAATATCTTCATTCATTTAGCTACTATTGGAGCAGAATCCGCAATCTGATCTGAGGCAGTTCACACAGTTCCAGTTAGAGGGAGAAGCGTTTGAGGATGTGTAGGGGGTAAAGGCCGGACAGGTAACAATTGGAGCAAACCTAATGGAGTCTCTCCTACCGATCGTTGGAGCGTGGTTTGAGGCTTCAGAGAAGACGGCAGCCAAAATGACAAGACACGATATGATCCCAAACAAAATTGATCATGAGCTTACGCCGGCCAAAACGGACAACGAATATCATGCTCACAACTGATCCCACTGCATTAAGACCACGGATTATGAGGGGCAGAGCCATGGCTGTCTTATTTGAGACTATAGATGCCATTTTCAATGAAGACGAATGCATTTGAAGGATCAACTTCATTCGCAAAATGTTATTCCAGAACCGTAGAAGTGATGTTGTAATACATTGAAATTGGACAAGGTGAATAAATTCAAAATTGAACTCTGGTAAAAATATAATAAATTTGTTACAGCTTATCAAATTATACTCCACAGGTATAATAAAGTAAAAATTCTTAGTGAAGATCAAAACAATTAGCAGGAGATATGAAGGTCGAGTGATGAAGACGAAACATCCGTGCTTTCTATTGGAGCCAAAGTTTAAACCACCAGCATCGCCTACAAAAGACATATCAAAAGATAGCACTACTCTACATACATTATCGAAATACCATTTATCGATCGAATGTGAGCTAATTTGAATCTTATCAAGAAGGCAGATAGAAAACCAAGACGAAACAAATCAAAATTGTACAAAAGGAGGATGAATAAAGGGTAATGTAATAACCATCAGGAACCAAAAGTTATCATCAAAAAGCAAAAAAGCTATACAGTCCGCATCAAGGTCAAATCATTAAAATGACCATCATTTGGTTACCTTACCCTTTCTCTCTATCATAGAAAAAAAATCAAAAGTTTTAGATAAAGGCTCAGAACAAATATGGGTTAGAGATGGTTATCAGCACAAATCAGAGTGGTGCATGACATTCTCGATCATCACTGCCTTACTACTTCAAACAAAACAAAAAAAACTAAAGTTTTAAGAATATTAAGCCTCAGAATTGCAGAAGTATCATCAAAAATCAGTCCCGAAAGATGGTGTTCTTTTAATATCTGATGTCCTCATCGGCTTAAACTCTAATTCGAGAAAAAAATTGAAATTTTTTGAAAGAAAACAACAGAGGAATGTAGATCTCATGGCCGGCCCAAACGGTAAAAGCAGCGACGCCGCTCCGCAGAGCAATGGAATATGAGAGCCGATACCTTGGACGGAGAAGCCATAAAGGCTCCTACGACGTCCTCGGTTTACACTTTTGCTTTGTGACGTTTACTAGTGGATTATGCAACCACAATACTCAGGTTGCTCCATCTTTTTAAGTATTAGATTCCTTGGAGAGAAATCGCGTCACTAATAAAGATCATATAAAAAGTAATAGAATCATAGACACTTTTACAATAAGCTAAACTAAGAGAAACAAAACTATTGATGATGAAGGAGGAATAAGAAAAGGAACTGAAGATGAGAAAGAAGAATGTTCGTGATGTGTATTATATACAAGAGATATTAGGGCATCGGAAGCCCTAGTATTCACACCGCCTTTAGATTACGGGCCTTATGTCAGTTAAAAGGCCGAATTGGATGCAAAATAGCCCAATAGATTCTTTTTGTTTTTGTTGATTGATTTTAAGAGTGAGCCATTCAATTATATATTGGGCCATCAGATCAAACAAGCCCTGAGTTATGCCATTGGGTTGTATTCTGTTTATGTAAGAAGTTTCTTTGTTGTACGTCTCTTTTTCTTTGGTTGAAATTTGAGAGAGAAACCAATCAATCATTGACATTGACTGCATACAAGCTCGTAGCCAGTTGAAGAAAAGTTGATGGAACGTCAACATATGTGATTATTCAAAGGCATAGAGCAATTACACTTCCATTCCTACATAAATAGTAATAATAATTGGTTCATGATCTTCAAATTAATAGTGATAATAATGATTTATTGTTTTGGTTTATAATGATTTACCTTCACACCTTACTAGTCGTCACCACTAGTAAGGGAGAACCATGATTACACAAGAACTAACTTTAAACCAACCGCAATGCACCACACCACTTACATAGTTCACCAACCCCACAATCGGATGCATTCTCTCATTTACTCATTTCACACCACTTTTTAGTAAATCATTTTTAGAAAGAAAAAAATATATCGTTTTGTAAAATTTTCTTAATAACTTATCTCCTCAGTATTACACATGAATATATACTGTTTAAATACAACTAAGTGACTGTAACGTCAACATATGTAAAACTAAGTGACAGCCAATTTTCTTGATTTTTTCATTTCCAAAAATTTCTGTATGAGATCTTTATAAATATGCAAATGGTGTTACATCAAAGGAATAGTCTATGAAGGAATCTTAATAATTAATAATTGCATTGGACTGACATGATGAACCTTTTTCTTTCCTAGAAAAAAATAAAGAGCCTCACTCTCATATATCACTTTCATCTCTCCCTCTCCATATTACAATTAATAAATCGTGTCCTCTTAAATGCTCTAACGTCTAACCTCCCATTTCATTTTTCTCTCTTCTTATTTATTTATTTTAATTTCATTTTCCATCATATTATAATGTCCCAAAATCTTATTTAATACGATAAAAAATACGTGTAGTGATAGGGTATGGGCAAATGGTTTTGTTTCCGTAGGTTACACGAACTTGTCTTCCACGCCACGTAGCTCTTTCGTTTTTCATCTTTTATATTTCTTATCCAGTCAAACTCTAAAACCATTAGCATTTTTCACTTTACTTGAGATTGTGTGTATTTAAAACATTCAAATAAAACATGCAAATGATTAACGAACTATTTGTAGAGATAGGGATATACTCACGGGTACCACTATTCTCTAGATATAATCATTTCAACTCTACACCTTTAGTTCATAGTCTTTGGAATTTTCAATTAATGTAATCTCTTTTATTATTTTTTTCTCTTAAAGCCACTGGTTGCTTTACAGGGTGTGCTCTGTAAACAGTGCTTTAAAAGCAACAAGAAGCCAACAGAAAATCAATGTATCTACAGTGTCTCTGAATCCTCACTAAATTTCCATCTTTTTATATAAATTAACCAAAAATTAGTGTTAAAGATGAGTTATTTAGGAGTCGGAATCAGTCCTGGTCCCGGAAACGTCGCCGGAACCAAAATGAAGCTGATCGATCGAAAAGTGAGACTTACGGAGCTGATTGTGAGGTGTTTTGTGTGTGTCCTTGCTCTCGTCGCTGCGATTCTCATTGCTACAGACACCGAAGTTAAAGAGATTTTCACTATCCAGAAGAAGGCCAAATATACCGACATGAAGGCACTTGTGTAAGCTCATGACAAACCCCCTCAATCAATAAGTTTTGTACAAATTTCGCAACTTTAACGACAGTCATTCTTTCTTTCTCTGAGTTTCAGGTTTTTGGTTGTCGTCAATGGTATAGCCGCTGCTTATTCTTTGGTGCAAGCGGTTCGTTGCGTGGTGGGTATGATGAAAGGAAGCGTTTTGTTCAGCAAGCCTCTGGCTTGGGCCATTTTCTCCGGAGATCAGGTTAGTCTGTTTTACTCAATCAATCTTCTGCTCTCTGTTCTTGCTTTTTGGTCCGGTAAACTATTAAGTCCTGAGAAGTCGTATCTTTGCTGTGTGTTTGTGGGTCACTGAATACTCAGGACCATGTGGAACTGTTCGGTTATATGACTTTCATTTGTTTGGTAGGGCACAGTAATTTACAGAACTTTAGGCTGCAATCTTCAAGATTTGGTTTTAAATAAGTAAAATGCAACGAGGGTCCATCTACAAAACGTACAGAGAGCTAACAAAGTACTTAGGATGGTGATGGTCTTTGTATTGAAGACGAACAACGAATCCCTTTATGAGGAAAAAACACATTCTAGCTTACCTTTGTTATGTATGTATGAGCAGGCGATAGCGTACTTGACTGTGGCGGGCATTGCAGCAGCGGCGCAGTCTGCAGCATTTGCAAAGCTGGGTGAGCCAGAGCTCCAGTGGATGAAGATATGCACAATGTATGGGAAGTTCTGCAACCAAGTGGGTGAAGGAATTGCGACCGCCTTGCTTGCTAGCATTGGAATGGTTTTGGTCTCTTGCATTTCAGCTTTGGGTCTCTTTCGTTTGTATGGCGGTTTAAAAAACCAGCAACGCTCAGGGTGGTGAAGCCTTAGTAGGCCCATACTGGTCCTGGACTCATCTTGTTTCTGGAAGCTGTGTTAAATAATTGTGGTGTATTCTCACTCTCTCCCAATGTGTATACCGTTTATTACTACTGTCATGATTTCGTCTGCACAATAATCATCAAAATTGTAGTTTGATAATATGCGATATTTCTCTTGCCGAGCAAATGTGAGAAGATAATAATAGTCATAGACATAAAATGTTCAAAACCACAATCTTTTAGATGACTTGAAACCGAGCTTGATAAAGTCTATAAATTAACAGATTTCTGAAGATAACATACCCATATGTGTCTTGGAACAAAAACTTGTATGTCTTGCAGTTCTGTCAAATGTGGTTTTGTCTGAAAAGTATCTGCATGTTAGTCGTTCAACCACAACAATATCATATGTTTGGTCTATTTTGGTTTTTAGTTGCTTAAAAACCACAAAACGGAACTTTAACTCGCCCATGGATATAATGATGGATCACCATCCAACTTTTGAAGTGTTAATTAACCTCATTTATCATTACAATCACCTCCCCAAAACTAATTGTTATATATAGACGTGGCCAGAAAGGGCAAGTTATATATGGAGTTATGGACTCGAGGGCATGTAGTTTTTTTTTTAAAGATTGTTCCTCCAGTATTTTATTTGAGAAACAACTCTTTTTTTTGTCAGAAAAGAAGAGAGTCTCTACGTTTTAGGGACCAGATGGAGAAGAAGGTGGCTTTGGTGTTGTCGCTTATGTTGCTCATGTCTATGAAGTCGGTGTTGGTTTCGGCTGAGGAAGCACCAACTGTTGGACAGAGGCTAGACACAGCCACGAACGACGTTACCAAGTTCTTCAATGAACATGCCGGTCCTGCCGTCGACACCGTCTCCTCCACCGCCAAATCCGTCTACAACTGGTTTGGTGATAAAGCTAAGTATGTTTTATAAAATCCTTTTTGCTTTCCTCTCTCTTTACCTTCTAATTTACATGATTCAAGATTGTGCAATATATATACAACATTTTTGTTATTGTTGTTGTTACATATTAATAATTTCACGGTTACTACTACTCCTGAATTTATCTATGAATATGTTTGTTTCTTTTGAAGGGAATGGGGCCTCTAAACGATACGTTTTATGATCGAAGGAGTTGCAGACTTGGGATTGGAAACATTTTCATGAATAATAATTTGATCTCTCTGTACTACTTTATTAAACATTAACATTATAAGAAAGAGTCAAAATTCTATGTTTCTCTTCTAAGTTCTAACGACTCCACACAAACAGAATGATTATTTTGAGAATTTGATGACCAAAAACCATTTACATACTGTATGCCATCATCTTTTATATACACGAAAGATGGGCCAGTGTGGGAATAACGATTAGGCCCAATTATATATCTCTCCAGGTACAAATATAACGAATAGAAACAAAGAAAAAAACAAGGTAAAGAAAGAGACAATGAAAAGTAAATTGAGAAAGAAGCAATCAAGAAGAAGAAGAAGACGAGGGAAGTGAATGGTTGGCCAGGAAATGTGAGAAGAGGATAAGAGCGAGACGAGGCTGTGACAATGGCACCTCATGCCCCGCGGCTCTAACCGTTGCGTACGTTAGCAAGCCACCCTCGTAAACTTGGCTCCATCCTCCCACTAGGCCATGTGAATGGTACCATGGATACCACCTTTTGCTTGTCCTCAGTTTCATTGCATTTATCGAATGCCTCGTCCCACTTAGAGGCAACACTCCGTCCGAGTCCCCACTATATACATATAATTCCACACAAATATATTTTTAAAAATTGTTAGAGATCTCACTTTTGAAATAATATATAAAGAATAAGGATCAGTTTAATTTTTGTTGAAGTTGAAACCTGAAGATCCAAATGCGGAGATGAGCTTGAAGAAGTTCTTTGAGAATGGGAAGCATGGACTTGGGTGAGTCTTTCCAGTTCTTTCTTATCACACGACTACAAGGAGTCCAAGAAGTGCGGTTGAGACGGGCATGGAAGGATTTGTGCACATTGGGATCGTTCATATACTTGCGTGTGTATCCCACAACGCACTCATCGTTTCCTCTATATCTCCATGCTTGCGTCCATTCATTTGATGATGAGCCTTTGGTGCAGGCAGGGCCATTTATGTTGTAAGGGTCGATGTCACCAAACTCAGAGAAGGCTTGGTTCAGGGCATTGTTGCATTTGGGTTTGGGGAAGAGGATGGAGTCGTTGAGGCACCATTTGGTCAGTTCAACGTAGCTTTCGTCTGATATGAGTCCATGGTTCCACCAGTACTCACGCATCCCTTTGTTGTCATTGTAATCATCCACCAGAGGATTCCCCATCTTTTGAATTTTCATATTTACACAATCATTCATTTTACTATTCAATACTGTATACAGTTGATTTACAAACGAGTATAATAAAAAAAAAATTCTTACTAGGATCCCTTTTAGATTGATGATGGGTTTCTTGGTGCCATTGTTACGGTTGACAATCAATTGAGCTAGCTCCGGAATGTAATGTCCTAATTGATCACCAAACACAAGAAAACCCAAATGCAATAAGATCACACTTTGTCATTATTGACCATTAAGCATATCATTCATATGGGTATATAGTATATGGTAGTTCTAGCTGCAACGTCACAACACTACAATCTTCGTATTCATATGGTGTCATTTAAAGACTTAAGTTGGTCACAAAAAGAAAAGTCAACTGGGTTGTTGTTGATTCTCCTTTTTTGGTTATATTTTATAAAACCCATTTTTTCTCTAACATTTTCCATTGTTTTTGTACATAAACGTGCTACGTTACTAAATATCACCATCATTTGGTTCAACTGCTTAATATTGTTGGATCGCATTTGTAGAAATTCTCATATGACAAGTATCTTTAATTAGCAAATATTGTATTTGACAAATAAAAGAAATAAGGAATTAGAAAAAAGATAATAATTAAACGAAGGAATATATGAAAGTACCGGCGTAGCTCTCGCCGGCGATGTAAAAAGGTCTTTCCTTATATTCAGGGAACCTCTCGATCCATCTCACCAAGAATCTGTATGCATCCTCCCCTGTCCTCACATTTCATAATTCGTACGTATCATATAGTAGTATATTAATTAATTAAAACTTTTTAAAATTATGAAACTATTAGGTCTATTATATATAAGACCTGTCCTCTTGTCTCCCACGGTTAGTTCGTCTGACGAAGTGTTTGTGTAAGAGAAACCAACTCCCGCCGGTGAATCCAAAAATAACAGATTTGCCACTGCACACCATTATTAATTGAATTAAATAAATATAACTACTAATTCATAAGTTTGAAGTGTTCATATATTCATAGACAAATTAAAGAAGTACCTTTGTTCCAAGCATAGAGATTTAGACGAAGAGTCTTTCCGTCTGGATTAACACGAAATGGACCAACCTCCTCCGATGCACCGTAGGCAATGGATGAGCATCCAGGACCACCATTGAGCCATAGGACCAAGGGTTTAGTGCTGCTGGGACTAGGGGACTCGGTTAGCCAATAGAAGAGAGACCGTCCAGCTGCGGAATCAACAGTGACGTAGCCAGAGAATTGAGAGAAGTTAAGGTGAGGAGGTTGGCCTGGCAAAGAGATAATCTTGTCCTTCATCTTTTGCTCCTTAGCATCATCACTATTACTCATGACTACGTCTAATAATGCAATAACCATGCATAATGAACAGATAAATTGATATGGTGTTAGTGAATTTGTGCTTTTTGTGTTCATCATCAACATCAAATAAAGAGAGTATTTTTTCTTTCTTTGTTAGTTTCTTGGGAGTCTCTCATTTTTCCAACTTGATGAATTTATAGTATAATTTGGCAATTTAGAAAAACGAGGGTCGTTGTCAACTTATGCCATTTTTAGGGATCATGTGGTGTATTTAATATTATTTATTCTTTAACTATTGATTATTATGCATATAGTCAAATTAGCTTACTTGTATATTCAGTATTTTGACTACTCGAATATTACTCTAGTTTCTACAAATTATTGTGTTTGTTGTTCTTTGGTCTCTTATGTGCCTATCTCATCTTGATAGTTATATTATGTTTATTTTATTAAATTTTATCGTTATGTAGTCATTGTCATAACAGTAAACTTCTCTGTTCAATTTAGAGTGTTTCATTATTTGATAATGAAGGTGAGCTATTTGAGTTATATATTATTAGCTTTGACTTACCTAAAAGCTAGATGTTGCTTGCTTATACCGTAATTTAGTCATGTATTTCACATGGAGAGAGGTGTAAACGTATATATCTTATAATATAAAGTGGGATTTGCATGTCCTTATAAACGATAATAATTTAAAATACATAATATCACAAATAATTTTAGTTAATTGAGTTGGTTTAATTGGTAAGCTGATTTTGTTTGACATTTAATGGCTTGTCCGTTCATATTTTTCACTTTAGTTTCACCTAATGCCGATCTTGTTGGGCCATAAGAATTAATTTGTGTTCCCTTTGTCCTGCCTTTTTGTTTCTATCTTCTTTAAACTTTTTTTTGTTGCAATTCTATTATTTAAGTTTTGGATAAAGCTAATTAAAACGGTTCAATTAACAATCTTCTAAAGAAAATATTTACATGAACTGAACCAATCCCTTGCTTTGTGGTTTTATATTCGTAGTTGGAAACCTTACCGTGCGTTCTAGTCCAAATCTTACGATTTTGTTAAGAGAAGACAATTCAACAAATGAGATATTGACTTCATATATTATTTGCTTTCACATCAATGGATAATAGTTATTAATTTGTTTTTAAAAATGCATAAATAGGTGTTCATAAGGTGAGCAATTGCGAAGATGATCATGTGCCTAATTAAATGCATTTCTTAAAATTAGACATCCGTTTATGTGTTAAATAGGATGAAAGAAAAAGTAAAAACCGTGTCTTACTCGTTTTCTTGTGTAACAAGAAAAGCAACGGAAAGCCTTCATTTAATGGTAGCAGCGAAGGAACACACACACCGACCGACAACACTAATTATTATTATTATCAGATCAAATTAAATTAATATTTACTCAAAGCTTTTGTAGTAAACAATGAACAAGAGAAGAACACATGAAAGCAAGTGCAATTCATAGCATTTGCATAGAACAGGTCAGTGAACTTGAAGATGTTTGTGCTACCAATGCCAATGAACTGAAACTCTGGTCCCATGGCGCGCGTCTTGAACTCTTACATTGGCTTGTTGTCGAGAAACGACTTAAAAAGAAGGAAACCTCGACGAGGGCGGTGAAGAGGTACCTCGTGTCCTGCTCCATGTATTGTCACCAGGGTCAGTCCTTTGTAAACTTGGCTCCACCCACCAACCTGTTGTTTCACTTAGACATAAATAAATTCCGCAGAAGAAAGAAATGAATCTAAGGAGAGTACTAAAGCTTTTCTTTTGGTTTGGCTGCTTCTTCTATACCTGTCCATTGTCGTACCAAGGGTACCATTTGGAGATTGGTGGTAACTTGAGGGCTCTAATGGAGTATCGTGTTCCAGTCACGGGAACCACTGAATCAGTGTCTCCACTGCATCCAAATTTATCCGAAAAAATATCATCATAGTACCAAACCAAGATACAACACAATTTATAAAATAAGGGGAAGTAGATATACCTGAAAACCCATATCCTGAGGCCTGCGGCAATGAGTTCTTTGTAGATTGGAAGCATGGATAGAGGAGAGTCTGCCCATTTTTCTCCTACTATGTCACTAACCAACACAACCATGTCACTGTTCATGGAAACAAGAGAAATTTGTTTCTTGTAAAGACAAGACATTTATGTGCTGCTACCTGCACGTTTTCCATGGATAAGCAAGTCCGGTTATATTAGCATGCATAGCCTTCTGAACCTCCGGAGAATTAAAATACATGCCGGAGTATATCTCTGTGCAAGGGTCATATGCTCTCCACATCCATGGCTGAGTTAAGGTAAGAAATTTAACAAGATTAGAAATATGTTAAATCCATTACCCATAGACTAAATTGAACCTAGAGAAGCAACCATAAAGCAAATCAACATTTTGATTACGAGGCAGGGTCGGCATGATACAAAACATCGCTTGGATTCAAGTAGCAGAGAGATAATCTGAATTTCTCTACAGTCCATATATCATGTAAACTCCATTCTACCTTATTGGACTAAGCTGTGCACCACTGTCTATTTGTTGAAGTGAGAAATAAGGTTATTAAGATGTTCATATATTCGCCATTTTGTATCTAAAAGCACGAAGAGAGGTAGACTATAATCAGGCTACACATAGCCAATTCTGCGTATAATGATTTCACTTTCATATCATGTCTTTCGTACTGGAACCTCTTAATGGCTAAACTACATCGCTCGAGCTGTTTGATATTAAAAACCGAAAAGATGGGAATAGAAGTTAAGAGGAAAATGATGAGCACTGATGAAAACTCACATGACGAACCCTCAAGAAGCGAGACCGAAGAGCTGCAGCCTCCTTTTTACAAGTGATAGTGTAAATGCTATAGGGATCAATACCCCCTTGCTCCTTGTCAGCAGCTTCCATTGCCTTGCTGCATTCAGGAGACGGGTGCTCGGATGATACAAATTCACACGTGATCCTTAAGTTGTGGTAGGTGAGATCAGATATCAACCCATGAGTCCACCAATACTCAAACAACCCCACGAAATCATGGTAATCATCAATCACAGCATTCCCCACCTAAAATAGGAAGAAGTTCACACTTGGATCACACAAAAAAAGAAATCTTTATGTTTAGAATGGAGTTACTCACAATGAAGCCCTTGAAGTTGATATCCGGATTGCTTTTCCGATAAACAATTTGTGACAACTGAGGAACATAATGACCTATAAGGAAAGTGAGAAATTGCTTAATGAAGCTAGCTAGCTAGACGAACGAGAAAAGTTCTCAAATTTAATAGAAATCAATAACAAATAACCTGCATAGCTTTCTCCGGCAATGTAGAACTCTCTATGCTTGTATTGTGGAAATCTCTCAAACCATTTCAGAAGAAACGCATAAGCATCTTCAGCTGCAAAATTAAACAGAAATAGTGAGATGAATGCCGAATTCGAATCGAATCGAGAGAGAGAAAGAGGAGATAAAGTCAAGAGCTTTTTACCGGTTCTCTGATCTCCGGCAGTGTACAAATCGGAGGTAGTATTCGAATACGAGAAACCAACACCAGCGGGAGAGTCAAGGAATAGCAAATTCGCCACTGAGGAAGAAGAGACAGAGAGTGAGTTAAATTAGGAATTTTCAGAGTGTGATGAATCGATAGAACTTACATTTGTTCCAAGCGTAAGGATTGTGGTAAAGGGTGTTGCCATCGGGATTGATCCTGAAGGGCCCGATTTCCTCGGCGGCGCCGAAAGCGAGGGAGGAGCAGCCAGGGCCACCGTTGAGCCAGAGGACAAGTGGCTTCGACTCGGGGTGTTCACTCGGAGGAGACTCGGTGAGCCAGTAGAAGAGCGCTCTACCAGCTGACTCGTTGACCGTGATGTAACCAGAGAAGTGAGAGAAGGAGACATCGTTGGGCTCGCCGGGAAGGTGCGAGATCCGGTCATTTTCTTGCTCGCCTCTGAAACAAGACGCGTAAGGGAGTAGAACAAGGAAGAAGACGACGAGGAATCGTCGAGCCATGGTGAAGATTCCAATGTTTTGATTACAAAATCATAAGTAAGATAATAAAATTCTGTAGCTGATGGTACAGAGATTTTTCACAAGTGAGTGCTAATAATACGAGCCGTCATTTTGTATTTCTTACAGCATTGACTTTTTTTTTCCTAAACTCCTCACGATAACTTTGCCAATGCCCCATGTTTCCGTATCATCATCCGAATCCTATCTTCATCAAACTTGCGTGTTTGTTGCATTACATTTTTTTTCTTCAGGAAGATGAGTGTGACAAAAAGAAAGAAAAAAAATTTGAATCGAACAAAATACACTACTCAAGACAGAAGGTGCTGAAGGCAGAAAGAAAAAAATAGATGTGGAAGTGTTGTACTAGTAAAACGAAGAATCGAACTCGGCATCTCAGTTAATTAATAGACGAGAATCAACCACCACTAGACCACCAAAAACTCTTTGTTATATTCTCATGTGAAATAATTAAACGAAACAAATCTAAAACCCTACAACATTCATTTGAGACCTGAATCCTGCAATCGAGCAACAGAAACGGCGATGGGAAGATCAGCTCTGATTCACTTGATTCGCTCTCAGTCTCGGCGTCTCTCTTCCTCGACCTTCATCAATTCAGGTTCTTTATCTCTGCACTAATAAAGCTTTGTTTTATTTCTTGAAGCTAGCTCGATCATTACGGCAAACACTCATTCATACGGTTCTAGAGTCGAAATGGCTAAAACCTCTCTCGTGATTCTGTTTCCCCTTTTCGATTTATGGTGAAAGTAATTTGCTTTAACTTACCAAGTCCTATAAACTACTATGGATTTGAAATTGACTTGCGCATGATCCTCTATAGTTTCATTTGGATGAGAAATGAAAAAGCTTGGGTTTTTTCTTTCAGCTCCATTGAAGCATATTGAGTTTTAGCAAGCAAGCAGTTGTTAACTTAAGGAAATATACAGTCTGGGTCCAATGCCATCTTCTATATCCCTTTGATATTGTCTTGGCGAGCTTGCTTTGCTTCTATCTTTCAAAAGTCAAATGTGGTCACTGGATCAGATCTAGCCTAGATCTTCAGTTCTTTTTCCGTCTCTGAAGCTCTAATTTTCCGAAATTGAGTCTAGTTCTTTGGTTGAATTTCATGTTTTTGTTAGTGTCTTATTCTAAAAGTAGACGAATGTCACAGATTCATAGGAACTCGTATTTCTTTTTGCAGGATATCGTCGGTCAATAGCAGGGACATGGTCATCATCATCAGTGATATCTAAGGTCAGATTCCCTGAGGTTTCATCTTTTAACCAGAGAAGCTGGGCATCATCTGGAGCAAAGACTAGAGAGGATGATGATGAGCACAAGATCAGCATCGGACCACAAGAGAAGAAAGAAGAGAATGGTGGAGGGGTGGTTTACTATGGCCCAATCTCATCAACCATAAAGAAAGTTAAACTCCTCTCACTCTCCACTTGCTGTCTCTCTGTGTCTCTTGGCCCAGTCATCACCTTCATGACTTCACCGGGGCTGAACGTGATCATGAAAGGTGCGGTTGCATCCACGGTGATCTTCCTCAGCGCATCCACAACTGCTGCTCTCCACTGGTTCGTTAGCCCTTACGTGCACAAGCTGAGGTGGCAGCCTGGTTCGGACACCTTTGAGGTCGAGATGATGACTTGGCTTGCCACATTTACTCCAAAGACACTTAAATTTTCGGACATACGTTATCCAGACACGCAAAGGCCGTTTGTGAGCTTCAAGGCGGAAGGGAATTACTACTTTGTGGATGCAGAGCATTGCCCCAACAAGGCATTGTTGGCCAGGCTCACTCCTCCAAAGGATGCACATGACTCTGCTTTCAAGAACTTGTGATCCAAATTCCATTTTCCGTTTCTTTATCATACTTTCTCTCTTTTTTTGTGTGAGCTTTTGTTGGGTTCGAAACTCTTTTGGATCTTTGAACTACCCGAAAATGCAAATAATAAAAGAGGTTAAAATGCTTAGCAAGTTCTTTTGATATAGAAAAGGGTTAATTCTTCATTATTTCATATCCAGAAAAATTAGCAACTCTAAAATACCACAAAAAAAAATTTAACTACACACCGGCCAAAAAAACTTTTTTACGAAAACATTTCAATTTTTATTAATCAAACTGTTTTAATCCCTAATTTTCAATAATTTTAGAGTTTGTTTTCATCTTTGAGAATACAATTTGTGTTACTTTAGATGGCATTGTGTAACTCTTTGTATGAACTTTCTACTCTCTATTAATAAATTCAGCTGACGATTTAGAAGAAAAAAAAAAACAAGAAGTTACATAATTGATCAGACGTAGCACGATAACCGGTTGGCGTTAAAAAACCGGCTATTCATCCAAAGCTTTTGCTTTAGTTCTAGTCCCATTTTGGACACAGCGATCGGAGAGCTTGACGGCACCGGTGAGTCACCTCTGACGCCTTGGCAAATCCAACTTCGGAAAAATCGACCCCCCAAATAAATCTGTGGATGAAACGAAGAATCCCAGTTTCTTGAATGGTAATTCCGATCACTACTCTCTTCCAGAAATTAGGGCTTTTTGTTCCGTTCAGATTTGCCATCTGCTTTTGTTCCTGGGATCTCATTTCATGAAAATAGGCTCTTTTTAATACTGTTCAATCCTTTGTTTTAAAACTTATCATGCGATTCCATGTTGGAGAATTATAAAAGTTAGGCACTAAATCATGAATCATCTTCATTTTCCAAAGAGTCTGTGTTTGGTTTGAGGCGCTTGTGGGTATGTTCAAGTCTTGTTTTTTATGCTTACGTTTGGAATCTCAAATCATGTTCCGCACTTGACTTGTGGGAATCAATCGGCTCTTCTCTTTTTTTGTTTGTTTTAATGATAAGAAATGAGCCTCATAAGATTTTTGAAGAGTCTGAGTTTGGCACTGGCACTTCCTTGGCTCTTCTCTTTCAAGATAATAAAGAATTGAGTCCTTATTCTAAGACCTTGAAAAGTCTGTGTTTGGTTTAACTTAAGCTACGATATAAGCTATTCCCTGATGAGTCTGCTTTCTTAGTTCAAACTTCTTTCATGAAAGCGTATGTTTGTGTCCTATAGTTCACTTTGGATTCCTTGTTTGCTTAACTCTGACTGTTCTTTCCTCTATCATATCGTCTCCTTGGATCAGTCTTCTTTTCAAAAGGTATCTGCTGCCTTATCAATAGATATTAAAAAAAAAGAAAGAACAATGGACGAGGATGATGATGATGTAAAGAAGAATTAAGCATGCAAAATGTATAATTTGGTGATGTGTTTGGTACATCAGGCGACCCCATTTTTGGCTGGAGTTGCAGTAGCTGCGACTGCACTTGCTGGTAGATACGGAATCCAAGCATGGCAAGCATTCAAGGCACGGCCACCAAGGCCTAAAATTAAGAAATTCTACGAAGGCGGTTTCCAGCCTACGATGACGAAAAGGGAAGCTGCTCTCATTCTTGGCATCAGGTAAAGGTCTTACATACGAATTTGTGTGATCAAATTTTGCTTGCAGTAGCAATAGTGTACATTGAGGAAAGTGTACATTGTTTAAAATGTGTGTTTGTTTGTGGGATCTAAAAACGCAGGGAGAATGTTGCGGCCGAAAAGGTGAAGGAAGCACACAGGAAAGTGATGGTAGCAAACCATCCAGATGCAGGTGGTAGCCATTTCTTGGCCTCTAAGATCAATGAAGCTAAAGACGTGATGCTCGGCAAAACTAAAAGCGGTGGATCCCTTTTTTGATGCAGGTCTTAATCAAATACTCCATTAGAATCATCTCTGTCTGTATTTTCTTTGTTATAGCAATGCATTGTTAAAGTGTAGATTGTACGGAAATCATAAGCTTTGTGGTCTCTTGGTGAGTCCATAAGACTCTCAGTGACTTTAAACATAACAAAACGCTAAGCAGAAATGCGTTTTTGTCATTTCAAATAAGATATCCATCAATGGAAAATCCAAGTCCACGTGTCATGAGGATCCAGCAACGTCTTACGTCAGCGTCTATCCATTCATTCCCCTTATTAGCAACTCCCTCCACAAAACTATTTTTTTTTATCCTTTTTTTTTATCCTTTTCTGTCAAATTATCTACAGTCTCATTTTTTATCTTCTGAAAAACATATAATAATATTTGATGTTAAAGAAAAAGCATATAATAATATATGCCCTTGGTAGAAAAAAAAAGTATTTCAGTTCCTTTATTTTAATTTATCATTAATAGTTTTCTTATTTTTTGACTGATTTTAATTTTAATTTTTAATTGCTAAAAAAACAAACAAAAACTGGGTCATGATTGATCCATTACGTGAAATGAAATTAAATTATTAATTTCTCTCTCTAATAAAATATCGATGTCTTTATCTTCTTCGAATTTCTTTTTTAATTTTTTCCGTAAAATAAAAAAGAAAAAAACAAAGAAGAGGAAAGAAAGAAGGAAATTAAATGGTAAACACAAAGCGGGGTCATCATCCTTTCATGGTTGCCTCCTCTTCTTCTTCCCACTCCCACCATATCTGCTCTCTCAGCTTCAACCTTTAAAAAGCTTTTAAAGCTCCCATTTTTTTTCTCCATTTTCGTTTCCTTCAGACTCTCTCGTATTCTCGCTCAGCTTTCGCTTAATGGTGAGATTGGTATCTGAATCGACTTTGTGACCATTCTGATTCATTTTCTTCCCATTCGGAGATAACCTCTCGCTCGATATCTCGGTTTTAGGGTTTCGGTTTTCCTAAGGACTTTGGGTTTTCTTAAAGAACTTCGATTTGTCCGTTGTGCTTTTTAGGGTTAACGAGTTCGTCGTTCTGGATTCGATCTTGTGCTGCGTTTGGTATCCATTGAATGGTTCGGTGACAAGAGTGACGCAATGGTTTCAGCTAATGATCCTATCGAGACTATATTCAATTCAATCCAAGTAGTGAAAGATGCTCTTCTCCCGATCGAGCTCGGCGTGAAAAAGGCGGCGAGAGACATCGAGAGCTGCTGGATAAGAAAAGAAAGAGATTTCGATTTGGTTTTGAGATCATCTGGAAGAAACAGGAAGAAACGGATTTGCGCTAGTCCTGACTTGGAGGACAATGTTAACGTTCAGCATGTGGTGAGTGAAGAGAGGAAGAAAGGTTTGTCTATCAAGATGCCTGTGAAGTCACTCTTTGGAATGTTTTCCCCGAATTTAGCGAGTGAGAAGCTTAGCCGTAGAAACGAGGTGGTGAAGAAGAAAGACAAGTGTTTGGAGAAAGAGGATGATTCTTGTACGAACTGCTTCAAGTTTGCCATGACTTGGTCGTTGTTGGTCAGTGGCTTTGTCCATGCTTTTCCCATTCCCTTAAAGATAGGCAAAAAGAGGATTCACAAAATGGGAGATGATGAGAACAGCCTTTTGCATTCACGTAAACAGGACCTTAAATCAAAGGCTTCATCTGCGAATCGGAAAGAGATGAGGAACCAGTCAGCTAAATCTACAGAAAAGGAAGAGAACCCTTTTTCGATTGAATGCGCCATGGGTTTTGTTATTGAAATGTTGGCTCAGAATCTTCAGAAGCTGGACCAGTTCATGCAGGACAGTTCACAGACTGAATCTTGTTATTCCAAGGAAGCTAGCCCAAATGATAGTCCACTTATCTTTAACATATGGGAGGCTAGAAAACTCGATGTTAATGGATTCCTCGGGAACCTGATGTTTGCTAGAGTTGGAGATGTGGCGTCAGGTATAGTTGGCATGACATCTCCTATAAGTGAAGATGGTGATGAAAGTAGTGCTGGTAAGGAGGAAAGCGTAGTTGATTCTCCACAGAGCCTGGCAAGTGGACTACTGAGTATACCATTTTCAAACGTAGAGCGCTTAAAATCCACACTGTCCACAATTTCGTTGACAGAACTTATTGAGCTTTTACCCCAATTAGGACGACCTTCAGGAGACCATCCGGACAAGAAAAAACTAATATCCGTTCAAGATTTTTTCAGATACACGGAGTCTGAAGGTATGAATCGTCCAATTTTTTTATTTAGAACCTTTTCTTGGAAACTTTGCAAGCAAAGAGTGCAGCATGCTGGAATTGCATACTTATTACTCATCTTGCCAAAGCTTGACGTCGACTGTTGAAGGCATTTTGTGTTGGTTGAAATCATAGAAAAGGAATACCTGTTCCTGTTGTTTGATATGGCTATAGACATACTACACCATGTCTTCACTTTTATTGCCTACTCTAGTCATTAACCTAAACTAATGTCTCCACTGTTATAACTTAAGTTATGTGTGTTGCAATTCCTAAATACTTGATTGTCTGCTAATATAAGGAACGCATTTCTTATTTGCTTGTGAATTTACGTCCTGTACTACAATTATTCCATTTCGTCCAATATAACTCGCTGTGGCTTCAAGGCAGGAGATTCTTCGAAGAATTAGATAGAGATAGTGATGGTAAAGTAACTTTAGAAGATCTGGAAATTGCAATGAGGAGAAGAAAATTGCCCAGAAGATATGCCAAGGAATTTATGAGACGAGCAAGGAGTCATCTTTTCTCGAAATCATTTGGTTGGAAGCAATTTTTGTCCTTGATGGAACAGAAGGAGCCAACCATCCTCCGTGCCTATACTTCTCTCTGTTTGACCAAGTCTGGTACCCTTCAGAAGAGTGAGATTTTGGCATCGCTAAATAACGCAGGACTTCCTGCTAATGAAGAAAATGCTATAGCGATGATGAGATTTCTGAAGGCTGATACCGAAGAGTCTATCTCATATGGACATTTCCGTAATTTTATGGTTTTGCTGCCATATGAGCGGTTACAGGATGATCCTCGGTAAGTATGATTCTTTGCTGTAGAACAAAATTGATGTTTTTATTTTGTAGTGGTTTGTCTCTCCGCTAGGAAAGTCCGAGTAAAATGCGGATTCGACCAGTAGAACTGTTTGGATTGAATGGGACAAGTTTTATTCTAATAGCTCTCATCTATTTCACATTGATATTCTTAAACAATTTAAACCTTTAATTTTTGTTGTCCTACGAATGATGATTGGTGCTATTTTTACTCGTATAGTGACATCTGGTTTGAAGCTGCGACTGTTGTTGCTGTTGCACCCCCTGTGGCCTTACCTGCTGGAGATGTTCTAAAATCTGCATTAGCGGGAGGACTTGCCTCTGCTCTCTCCACTTCTCTAATGCACCCGATTGACACAATTAAAGTGAGTCTTCTTGTTGCCTTTACAGCTGAATATGTTTGATATCTACTTCTACAATCTTTGCATATGCAAACAAGTGAACAACTCCTCTGGTTTCCGTTGGTTTGATTTGATTCATTATTCGCTTCATTGCCAGACACGTGTGCAAGCATCAACCTTATCATTTCCTGAAGTAATAGCAAAGCTTCCAGAGATTGGTGTCCGGGGAGTATATAAGGGTTCTATTCCAGCAATTCTTGGACAATTTTCAAGGTCTTTTCAGTTTTTCCAAATCAAATATATTTTGACTTATACTTGTTGAATTTCATTTCTAGTGTGGCTTAATCTCTTTCATTGTTGTAGCCATGGCCTGCGGACAGGAATATTCGAAGCAAGTAAACTTGTGTTGATAAATTTTGCTCCCAATCTCCCAGAAATTCAGGTGATGATCACTGTACTCGTTGTTTGGCTGGTTTCCAGTTTTGTGCTTCAAGTTTCATTATGAGTTCATATAGATATTGCATTACTGAAGAAGTTAGTATTATTTTCCAACAACCTTCAGCACTGCTTTTGTCTTCTATAGTGATATGGCATCTACTAGGTGGACGTTATACTTGATGCATTCTGCAAAAATCCAATATCAAGGCTATTTCATCGCAATACGTATCTTCCTTAATGTTTTATGAAACATTGTAGAACACGGTATGCTCACCTATTAGTGGCATTTCTTTTCTTATAAACTACTAGTAGTTATGTAAAAATTTATGGCGACGATAAGAAATACCTGCTGCTGCTGGAGCGACGAGGTCTCTTGATTGCTTGGTTTGATAAAGTTTCATCCTCTGCATTTGTGCTTTATAATCCCCGTGTTTTGTACTCAATAAATGTTGGGCATTTGATGCAGGTTCAATCGATTGCATCATTCTGCAGCACGCTATTAGGCACAGCTGTGCGGATTCCATGTGAGGTGCTGAAGCAACGGTTGCAGGCTGGCATGTTTAACAATGTAGGGGAGGCCATTGTAGGGACATGGAAGCAAGATGGTCCAGGGGGTTTTTTCCGTGGGACAGGCGCAACTCTTTGCCGCGAAGTTCCGCTATACGTTGTTGGCATGGGACTGTATGCAGAGTCCAAAAAGGTTACAGAACTGAGATTATCAAAATATTAAATTAAAACTGTAAAATTTATATTGATTGTGGTTTGTGTGGGTTATTGTAGATGGTGGCGCAAGCCCTGGGAAGGGAACTGGAGGCATGGGAGACAATAGCGGTTGGGGCAGTGTCTGGAGGGATAGCAGCAGTTGTAACAACGCCGTTTGATGTGATGAAGACAAGAATGATGACTGCAACGCCAGGGAGACCGATCTCAATGTCAATGGTTGCCTTCTCGATTCTGCGTCATGAGGGACCGCTTGGTTTGTTCAAAGGAGCAGTCCCAAGGTTCTTTTGGGTGGCTCCCCTTGGTGCCATGAACTTTGCTGGCTATGAACTAGCGAAGAAAGCTATGCAGAAGAACGAGGAAGTTGTGGTGGCTGATCAGCTTGGTCAGAAGAAGCTTTGTTAATGGGCTTTTTATTTTGCTTTGCTGCTACGAAATTTTTTTGGGGGGCAGCTTGAGCCGGAGACTCCTCTTTTGTTAAATGCTACTTTTGCAAATTTTGACCCCAAAAAAAAGGTTTAATTATTTGTTGTGTATCGAAGACAATTCCATCTACTCATTATAAAACTCTGGTTCAAAGAAAATTATTTTTGGCCCTCAGCTTTGGCTGTTTACCACAACTTCACATAATACGCAAAAATTTGTCGTTCCCTTGACAAAAAGAAAAAGAAAAAAAGAAGAAATTAAACCTGATCCAATGGACCTAGTAAAAAAAAGTATGCCAATTTGGTCATTCAATCATACAAAAAGATAGCCTTTAATGCAAAAAATGATGCTTTCTTTTCCGAGCTTTCCTGCGCAAGAAAATTATGTGTGGAGGATGCAGCTTCTTGGTCTTGAGTCCCAGGATCCGAAAATTGATGGTGGTCATGATTCAGTAGTTGTAGGTAGGTGCAAAACTTCGAACCAAGTTATCAAATTCAGGATATTTAAGGGAATATGATCGAGCCTTCGTGAATCTTTTAATAACCTCATTGCATATCAACTCATCAAACATTCATTCTCTTATCTAAGAAGTTTCGTGAATCTTTACGATCAGGCTACTCACTCGCAAGAAAAAGCAACGCAAGAGCTTTTATTGTGAGGCTTTATTTGTATTCCAAAACCCATCGCTATTCGAAAGAAAAAGATAACGATGGCACAGTAGGCATTTAACAAAAGAGTAGAGTCTCCTGCTTAAGCTGCCCGCAGAAAACTTGATAGCTGCAGCTTAAGAGCAAGAATGTGGAAGTAATGGTCAGTATCCCCAGTAGTCGTTGCGGATTTCATCGTCAAACTTCTTTTTCAGCTCTGGATGCTTCTCAAAGTACTCATCCGCCGTCATTGTGCTTAGCTTTTTCTGTGAGACCCAAAACACAACCATATAATCTATGGGAGTCCCTTCTCGTTGATCTTATCTTAAACCATAAATTCGTTCGAAATTACTTACGCTAATCTCTTGGACATCAACGATTTCTTTCTCAAGCCGCTCGGATTCCTTTAGGGATTTCTGCTCTGCTTCTTTCAGTTCCACCAACTATTCATAAAATGAGACAAGACACTGTTAACTTAACATGAGAAACTAAAAAAGTCACATATCATAACAATCTATAGTTTCTATGGTATTCCTCACCAAAGCATCAAACTTGGGCTTGTATTCAGGAGTTACAGTGTCCACATACTTGGGGATTTCAATGCCTGCAGAGCATTAAGAGATTCAACTTTGGTTCCAGTACGTTTCTTCTCTCTATCCTCACAACTTCAGCAATCAAACAACAATCGGTGACAGCAAAAAAAAAATGCGCTCAGTTTCTAATACTTCTCTCTTCTGTCTGTACCCACAACTTCTATCAATCAAAAAGGAAACATATGTCTGCATGAATTTACTTTCATTCCCTGGTCAAGCAGATCCCCTTCAAGTTCTGAATAAGTCAGGTTTAAGAGTGTATAGATCCACACAGAATACCTCTACCCAACAATCAAACACGAACTAGTGGAAGGGAAAATGATTAGATGAGCAAGATAACTGTACTTACTGTCATAAGCTTCCTTGTACATGTCCACTATGCCAGACCCAATACTTTTTCGATACAAGTCCCAATCAATGGGTTCTGGTTCCTGAAACAAATAAAAGAAACATACATGTAAATCACTTTGTAACACAGGCAAACGAAACAAGAACCAGATAGAACATGACTCTAGAGAGTGTAATTTCGAATGTACAAATTAGTGCAATAATGAACACAGGTGGAATAGTAAGTATCAGTGAACAAGTAAAACTAGGCTCAAGATCAGTCGAACATTGTCAGCAACAACTGTTTTCCTTCACAACATGTCAAAATCTACTTGTGGATTGTAAACACACACAAAAAAAGGCCAAGTACAGTGTTTTCTGATTAGTAGGTCTCATAAAAGTTGATCCTCACAAAAGTTGCTCTTTCTCTCGATCGAATATTCTAACAATCTAAAATTTTTGGCAGACATTTATGAACCAGCTAGATTGAGGTCTAATGAGAATGAGCCAACGAACAGCAATTCATTAGTTATAAAAAACGAGACTTTCATGTGCCCATCACCAATCCTGAGCCTTAATGTTATATCGAAATGATGAAGATGATCTGAGCAAATATTTTCACTAAACAGATCTAAAAAAGGGTAAAGGAGATGAGAAGAAAGAGACCTGGCTGAATTTGGTCTGAAGCTGAGTGTTAACCTCATCGAAAGCACGGCGAAGACTGGAGAACTCTTTACGAGCCTCATCGGTGACAAGAACCTTGGCCATACCTTCCCAATCTATTGTCCTCGACGCTTTGAATGCCACATCCGCGACTTTCTTACCAGCTCCGCTCATTTTCTCTCTACCACTCACAAAATACACTATGATGAAGAAGAAGACGAAGGAAAGCAAATGAGAAGTATTAACGTCTTCCGATGAAACCCTTCGAAGTCCCGAAAAGGCAAAAAAGGTCCCTTCTTTGCTTATCATTTTTTCATTTTAACCCCATACTATTTAAATAGATAAGAAACCCAAATTTAGTTGGCGTTTTCTGATTGATTCAAGACTTTTGAGTGAATAATAAACCCGAAAAATACTCGTATCTAATCTTCTTCACTTTCATTTTTCTTGTGGTGAGGACAACAATGGCGGAATCTCCGGTGGAAGTGAATCTGATCCCGATCGAAGCTACTCCGGAGAGCTTCGCAGATTACGGTCAAGTCATCGAAGCCTCATCCGATGGTGATCATTTCGGTCCCAACGACGCTCAACTAGATCTCTCCAGAGGAATCCCACGGTACTCTTTCCAGATTTTCTGAAATCTCGTAGCTCCGAAGATTATTAATCTAATTTGTTCTTATACCAATCAGATTCGTTGTTCTTAATTGTTGTGCTGATCAGTGAGTGATTATATGCGATAGTGGTACCAAATGGTTGTGTTGATCAGTTCTAAATAAGACGACTTTAGAAATTTTTCTAGTAACGTAATTACTACTACATGGCCTAGTTTCAGATTTTGTGTTTCTTGTTTTATAATCGTAGTTTCTCTGTTACTTCCTAGTTTCTATATAATGCGGCTCCAAGATCGATCCTTTAGCTTCTCCAACATCACTCATCACGCAAACGTGACACAGTGTCTGGGATCAATAGGAGGTCATGTTTGGTATCTTGGTGTAGCTAAGCCATCTCTTATTGAAGACGATGGAGGAAGAGTTGAAGATAGTGTAGAATCAAAGTCCGGTGGTCACTTGTACTCTCCTCCTACGGTTGAAGAGGTGCGCGTCTTTAGGTTTTCGGGACCAAAGTTTGCTAAACTGAACCGCGGTACATGGCATGCTGGACCGCTGTTCGGAGACAGCTCCATGGACTTCTACAACTTAGAGCTCAGCAACACAAATGTGAGTGAGGTCTTTATGTAAAAAAATGTGAGTCAGTAAATTAGTGACTTGTGTTAAAACGTTGTTGGTGTTGATGATGATGCTACACAGGAGGTGGATCACACGACGCATGATTTCGTGAAGAATAATGGGGTCATTTTCCGGTTTGATCCCAGAGAGGATAACACATCGTCCTAGGTCAAATCCAATATAATCAGTGTGGTTCAGTTTTCATGTCTTGTAAGAAATGGAATGAGTTGACTTTTTGTTGTATTAAAGTGCCGAAAACTGTGTGTACAAATTGGTATATTTATATGCAAAACAAAAAAATCCGGTTTAAATAAACCAAACATGTCTCCGGTACTCATTTTCTGATTCTGTTTCCGACAGCCATCTTAAACATATCAGAATCAAAAAATCTCTTTGATTTGGTGTTTAAAAAAACAAAAAAAAATGAAAATCTTGAATAACAATTTGGGTGTTTCTAGGCTAATGCTCTGTTGCCAGTCGGTAGTGAGTATATTTAACTTAATTAATTAATATTAAAAAGAATATTAGGTCTACTGATAGCCATCAGATATGCTACACGGCACGCATATTCTTTTTTAATAAAATTTGATTCTATTAATTCTATTTTTTTAACTCATCATCATATAAAAAAGCAATCGAAAGGCCAGAGGAGCTCGATCTCAATCTGATCTCTTGGTACACTCTCTCTTCCTCTATACTCTTCTTCTTCCTGTGAATCGCACGGAAAAATTTGGTTTTAGCGATCTTTCCTGTGAGTCTGTGACTGTGAGTGCGATTCTATTTTCGTCTAAATTATAAAAGACGTCTTCTTTTTCTGTGTATTTGTCCCTCATTTTTTGTTTTCGATCTCATGTATTCGATCGTAAAACCTGTAATTTCAGAGCATTGTCAGGATTTGATCAGCTATAAATATCAAATTTCTCGATTGTAGAATCTGTAGTATTTAGTTGTGTGATACAATTTTATATTTTCTTGAGAAACTCTTATGATTGCGTAATTATGAATGTGCAAACTTACAGGACGACGATAATAAGGAATCATGGAGCGGCTAACATCTCCTCCTCGTCTGATGATAGTCTCGGATCTTGATCACACTATGGTAAAGCCAACATTTTACGGATTTAAGCTTTCCTTGTTTTTTTTGCTAATTAACAGGTGAAAGGTATTTGTTTGATTGATGCCTGTACACGTTTTGGGTCCAGGTTGATCATCATGATCCTGAAAACCTCTCTTTGCTGAGATTCAATTCATTGTGGGAACACGCTTATCGCCATGACTCTCTTCTTGTTTTCTCGACGGGAAGGTCACCAACACTGTACAAAGAACTCAGAAAGGAGAAACCTTTGTTGACCCCTGATATCACCATTATGTCTGTGGGAACCGAGATTACATATGGTAACTCCATGGTTCCTGATCATGGTTGGGTTGATACCTTGAACAATAAATGGGACTTGGGAATTGTCAAAGAAGAGACCAGCAAGTTCTCTGAGTTAACTCTTCAGGTACTTGCTGCTTCAATAAAAAGTCCATATCTCAGCGATCTACTCGTCAATGGTATCCATATCTCAGCAATCGTCAATGGTACATTGACCAGAATGTGATCGCTGCGTGCAGGCAGAAACTGAGCAGAGGCCACACAAGGTTAGCTTTTACGTTGACAAGAGTAAGGCTCAGGAAGTGACCAAGGAGCTATCCCAGCGGTTGGAGAAACGTGGAGTAAGATTTTTTTTTATATTGTTATTGTAGCCACTGAAAATTACCATTTTTCTTGAGATTTTGTTACTTAACAGATTGTGTATGATGGTTGTTTCAGTTGGATGTCAAAATAGTCTACAGTGGTGGCATGGATTTGGATATCTTACCTCAAGGTGCCGGAAAGGGACAAGCCCTTGCATATCTGCTGAAGAAGCTGAAGACTGAAGGAAAACTTCCTGTTAATACTCTTGCTTGTGGCGACTCTGGGAACGATGCTGAACTGTTTAGCATTCCTGATGTTTATGGCGTCATGGTTGGTTACGTTTCAATCATGGTTCACCTGAATTCTATTTCGTCTTGATGTTGAAATCTTTTATTTCGTTCCAAAGGTAAGCAATGCTCAAGAAGAGCTGTTGAAGTGGCATGCTGAAAACGCAAAAGACAATCCAAAGGTAATCCATGCAAAGGAGAGATGTGCGGGTGGGATTATACAAGCCATTGGTGAATTCAAGCTTGGTCCAAACCTTTCTCCAAGAGATGTCTCTGACTTCTTGGACTGCAAGGCGGAGAATGTGAACCCTGGTCACGAGGTTGTGAAGTTTTTCTTGTTCTACGAGAGATGGAGAAGGGGTGAGGTTGAGAACTCCGAGGCATACACAGCGAGCCTCAAAGCTTCATGTGTGAGTATGCAAACAGAATTTGGATAATGTATTTGCAGTGGGATAACATATCTGACTAGAGAATGCTTTTTGTGTCAGCACCCCGGTGGTGTGTTTGTCCATCCATCTGGTGCTGAAAAATCTCTGAGAGACACCATTGATGAGCTGCGCAAGTACCATGGAGACAAACAAGGGAAGAAGTTTCGGGTCTGGGCAGATCAAGTCCTGGCAACAGACACTACTCCTGGGACATGGATCGTAAAGCTTGATAAATGGGAGCAGAGTGGTAATGCCTTAATGCTTAAATCTCTGCATCATCTATATAACTCAAAACCCATGAGATCTTAACACCACTGTCTCTTGCAGACGATGAACGTAGAGGCTGCACAACCACTGTCAAATTCACCGCAAAGGTACGAGATTTGTGTAACAAGAGTAGCTCCTGGAGTTCTGTTGATGATTGTATGTATTGTATATTGTGGAATACGCAGGAAGGTGAAGGTTTGGTGTGGGAACATGTAGAGCAAACTTGGTCAGAGGAATCAAAGTTGAAGGATGATATCAGCTGGATCATCTGAATCACCCAATCTCTCTACGGATTAAGACTTCGTCTCTTTCTTCTCTTATGAATCTCTGCCATAAATCATTGGAAACTTCGGTTTTAAACACACGAGATCCAATAAAACATTGCCTTTGATAAAACTTGGATCTCAAAACTCAACTACATATATTTTTTACATCTCCAAGTTAGCTTTCTTGCCGTTTTCTTTAACCCCTTTGGATTATACTACTATATAAATACTATATAGTAGGCAAAGTCAATTCATTATTCATTTGCAAAGACCCAGCAATTTTTTAGAATAGGCAAAGTCAATTTATTAATATATATGTTTACATATGGGGTTGGCAAAAAAATGGATGTTTTGAACGGTCACTGGTTTCTGATCCTTTTCCCACAAACAACAACAAAACGTTATGAGCATAATTTTAGAAATAGTTTAGAACCAAATATAATTGGACTTTATATAATAGAGTTTAGAGAGTCATCCTAATTAGATTTGGAACCATATGATAATCTTTATTAAAGAAGTTTTTTTTTACGTAATAGAATATGCGTGTTAAAATGAAATAGCTCATCCAACTCGGTTTAGTTCATCATAAATTCAGATATTTTATAACTCAACTCATTTATAAATGAACTTCAATAATTTAATTCAAATTCAGATCATGTTGATTATGAATTATATGAAAATAATTTAATTTAAAACGCCAAGTATTCTTTAAAAACATTATACATTTTGATACGGAATAATAATTTTGTTATATCTGTTCACATGTTAGTAGTGGTAGAAAAGTTCACCAAACATTTATTTTTTCCAAACCGTCTTCTCCACTTTCACGCCTTTATTATTTTGTTGTTTTTCAAGTTGTCAACTCTCGATATAATAAAATAAAATAAAAACAGTTTTATTAGTTGGGAAAGAACAGTGTTATTAATGAAGAAGAATAGCATCGTCGTCTCTATACTTTTCTTCATCATAATGCTTCCCCTTCCTCGAAACTACGATCATGTCACAACCATATCCTATAATTTGCTTTCATCTCTCATCCTATAATTAACAACAACAAAAAAACTAAAATCTCAGAAGAAAAAGAAGATGGAGAGCTCAACTGGGTTTATGACAGTCTTCGCCGTCTCCGGAAGCGTCGTGCTCCTTGTGGCTCAATTACACAAGCGTCTCCTCTCCGATTACATGCAGAAGCTCGAGCTTCAGTTTGGTACTAAAAATCTTCTCTTCCATGACTTGATTTCATGTATGTTCGTGTTTTAATATCTTGTTAAAAAAACTTATGTGTAGATATAAAGAATAAGGAGGAGAAGAAGAAGAAAAAAAAGGTGAGTTTTGCAGAGGATGTGATGGTGCCGTCAGGGAACAACGAAGAGTATCGCCGGAATAATCAGAAATCGATATTGGAGGATGGAGAAAGAAGAAGAAGAAGAAGCCCACAAAAGAGTCAAGTTTTGTAACAAGTCAATATTCAACATTTAAATATGGAGTACTATTCTTATAAAATAGTTTTTCTTCTTTTTTCTTATCTCAAACCTTTCTATCTTTGTGTGTGTTTAATTAAGTAAATATTAATTATACACCGCTTTTTTCAAAAATTAGGAGCTAAACAGGACCACATCCCATGTTAAACGGGTCTAACAGATAAATTATGAACAAAATATTTTAACTTAAAACATACGGTGAAGCAGATCATGCAGGGTGGATCTAACCCGTAACTCAAACCTATTTATGTCAATAAGATGTTGTTAATGTTCTGATTCGTATCAGCTACCATATTTATTAGGACCAGACAAGTATATAAGATTAACGTATTAGTTAGGACCAGCCAAAAATTTCAACATTCACATATATTTTTAACAAAACAATTGTCGTATTTGGTTCTCAGCTTATATAATGTCTAAATTGTATTGATAACAATACGCCCAAGCTGATTAGGGACTTTTACAAGCCAGTCCTATCTGCTGCGGCGCCTTTTCTTTATTTGTTCCATCGTTTTTTTTCTTTTTCCTTTAATTTCTTTGTCATTTTTCTTATGGTTTATATAACGACAATTCAAACTAACTTCGAATGAGCAAATCAGAGAGGTAGTCCTCAATTCTCACAATTTTTTTAGTTTGCATGCATTAACTTCGAACATAATCATTCTCTTAAATTCTTTTGAATTCTTGAGTATGGACTATGTCCTAAAAAACAAAACCAAGCGTCAATGAGATTGTATGGAGTGTAAGGTGATCACTGTTATCAGTCGTATATTGCTAGGGAAAGAGTCTTTCTGAAGCATTGGCTATTTGACATTTACTCAGCTTGTTTCAGTTGGAAAGCGTTTTAGCATAAGTTGATAATCTCTACTGAGTTTAGCATTTCAACCCACTACCTCTTTGAAGTTTTTAAGTGTGTTTGCTGATTTTAAAGTCCTTTTGTGAATCCGGTTCCATTAATGTGCCTATTAACATCATGTAACTTGATAAAAAAAAAAATTTAATGAATCAGACATTAAAGACCTTAACTTTCAATAAAATTCTGGATGGAGCTATATTGATGCCAAATCATTTGAGGATTTCACGTTATCGAAGAGTTATAATATAGAAATGTTTATGTATCCGAATATATAGAGTAATTTAGTAAATGACAACATGAAAAACTAAAATTGGTAACGAAAATTACAATGTAAAGATTTCGATTGGTTAATTTAGAAAGAGAAACTTCGGTTAAAGGTCTTACATAATAAATGGATTAATAGTTGAAATTATTTTTGTAAAATGTGTCTGTAACGTGTTTGTGAAAATATTTTGCAAATGAAAAAGAGACATGTGAGTGGTCTAAGAACACCGGTTGTATTTTTTGACAAATTTTCATCGCAAAAGCAAGTATCTTGAACATTAACTATTTGAGGATTTGGTCAACAAATAAAAATACTTTAAAAAAAAGTATGGTAAAATTACAGTGGATCCAACAAAAATGTACACGATCTATTCCCTAATTTAGTTAATTGTATTTTTAAGAGATTCAAGAGTGAATTCGTAAAAAATAAAAAAATAACAATTTCTGTCTAAATAGCATACAATTAACTTACCATTGATTTGCTTCTTAAATAAGTTAAAGAACGAACGAGAGTGGAAAAATAATTGTCATATCAATCTTGAAGTTTTAAGAATCATATCTATGATAATTCAATATCAGCATATTTAAATTCATTAATGATGTCATACTTACTATAAGATCTTGAGAATCTCTTTAATGGCCATACATTTCGCATCTACCCGAAAAGTTTATGTACAATGCATTTTTTTCTTTCAATTATTGTCTAATAATTGTTCTTTCTCTAATATAAAAACTCTCAAAAACCATCTGACTTTGTGTTTTGAAATATTCAAATCTCCATCTTTTTTTTTCACTCCAATAGTTTCTAATAAAACAAAACATATACGGATATACCTATGTCATAAATATGTGTTTTTCTCAGTACATATATTGGCACCTTATAAAATTCAAAAGTAAAATGTTTTAAAACAATATAAAAAACTCAAAAAAGTGAAGAAGTCCCTTCATGTTACGAGTCAGAAGCTTCTTGGCCAAAAATTCAATAACCAAAAAAAGCAAATTATAAAAATGAATCCCAAAGTTGTTTCCACTTTTATTTTCTTGTTAATTTAATATTAATGTTTTCTCTTTATATAATGTTGGTGGGACTCAGAACGGAGCTTCGAATCAAAGGAGAAAGCCAACAACCACGACAGTGTCTGTTCGAAGGCGACGGAAAATCTAACGGCAGGCGAAACGTCACCGTTTTCTAAATCTTAATTAACGGCGAAAGCGAGATTCTATCAATCATACGTATTAAGACTTTTCACGCGCTTTTCCACCGCACGTACGTGAAACAAACCCCTACCCCTTTGACTTCAACTATAGTCTTTACGTTTCAATGAGCCCCCTTCTTTTATATTTCTCTCACAAAAGGTCCTTCATATTCATTCTTTTATCAAGTAGATCCGTGTCTTGAGATGTTATTGTCATGATCACGACATATTTATGCAGTAGATCTCAAGCATACAAATCATATTTATGTTGTATGCATTGCTCGAAAGTATTAGAACCAAAGATTCTTGTTATAAAAATGACACAATGTTAGATCAAAAGCTTTAATCGGTTCATTTCGACAAAAGACATCTTACCTTCTTTCAATGGTTTTGTTTTACATAATTGATGTAATAGAAATATTTTTCATGCTATATATGTGACTAACTAATCTAAAAAATAATTTATTTAGATAGAAATATTTCTAAAAATTTATCCTCAAAAATTTAGCTGGTAATTGAAAATAAAATTTATGACATTTACATTCGAACTTCATAAACCTTTTAAAACAATAATGCTAATTCATTCAGTCATTATCTAATTATAGAATGTTAGTTCAGTTAGAAATGTTTTTGAAAAGAATATTAACTTTATTTTGAAAGATATGTTGAATGTATGAGTCAAAATAATTTAAAACGGATGATCTTCGAAGAAATATTTTGTAATATCATATCAGCGAGAACAAACTACTACTGAAAATAACATTTCTTATAATTATATGCCGTAACTATTAATAATCTTTTGAGTTATATAAAGTAGCAAATCGACCGATAAATGTGAAACCCACGAATCAAAAAATGCATGTGGAAGCCCACGGATGTTGACGAATTACAAACATAATCAAAATTTAACACACATTCGAGTGTAGAACATCATGAATTTACCATGTTGGAAGTAATAACATAAGTTCCTAACATTTTTTTATTGTGTTTTATGAGTGACAGGATAATTTTAACATATTTACATAAATATGTTGCTACATAAAGACAAGTTAAGAAAAAATGATTATTTATATTACTTCTCAATGATTGTAAGATGAATACAGTAAAAGAATGATTATTTATATCACTTCTCAATGGTTGTAAGATAATATACACTCTCACGAACCTATAAAAAACTATTCGCCGAAGCATGGAATATTTGTATTAATGAAGCTTAATTAGTATCATATTATATAATCTTGGAGGTACAAATCAAAATTTAAAGGCGACAACATATATTGCCCAATTGTTAACCATAATCGATGACACATCGGGTTATCAAATTATATTATAAACCAATAGTGACTGTGACTGACAAACTAATTATTGGATTTATAATTGTGTTTGAGTCGTAAGTTTTGATTTGCAAGCTAAAGAATTGATTAGTTTCGATATGGAAAGAAATACAAAGATGGAAAGTTTTTACTTAAAAGTGAAGTTCAGATATTGGACCGAGTCAGAAACCGACACGAAAGCTCGAAGACAGAGAGACACAGTGCTGCTGAGTTGTTGAACAGAAGCAAGTGGAAGCCTCTGTCCGAAGGAGAGGGTTCAAGTTAGGCATAAATCTGAACAAAGTGACACGTGTAGACCCCACTTTTTACCCTCACCAAAAAAACAAAAAAAACAAACCAACCACCCAAAAAAATAAAAAAGAAAGAAAGAAGAAACTTCACATCAAACATCAACATCAGCATCAGAATCTCTCTATCTCTCTCCTTCTTCACAAGCAAAAAAAACTCCAACCTCTTCTTCTTTCTTCACTTTGCCGACACTTCCTTCCTCTCTATCTCCTCAAACGCCATGGATTCCTTCTATGGCGTCTCAAAGCTCTTTCTCCTCCTCCTAGCCGCCTCCATTGCCACCGCATTACCCGATAATAAACCCGGGTCGGGTCAAATAAACTCCAATTCAGTCCTCGTAGCTCTCCTCGACTCTCACTACACAGAGTTAGCTGAGCTAGTCGAAAAAGCCCTCCTTCTCCAAACCCTCGAAGAAGCTGTTGGTCGACACAACATCACAATCTTCGCACCACGCAACGATGCCTTGGAACGAAACCTCGACCCTCTTTTCAAATCCTTCTTGCTCGAACCAAGAAACCTCAAGTCTTTGCAATCTCTCTTGATGTTCCACATTCTCCCTCGTCGAATCTCTTCTCCTCAATGGCCTTCTCTCTCTCATCACCACCGTACTCTTTCCAACGACCATCTCCACCTCACCGTCGACACTGCTTCCCTCCGATTAAAAGTCGACTCCGCAGAAATCGTCCGTCCCGATGACGTCATTAGACCTGACGGAATCATCCATGGAATCGAGCGTCTTCTCATACCTCGCTCTGTTCAAGAAGATTTCAACCGACGGCGTAGCCTCCGATCAATCTCCGCCGTTTTACCAGAAGGAGCTCCCGAGGTTGACCCAAGAACCAACCGTCTCAAGAAACCAGCTCCTCCCGTCCCCGCCGGAGCCCCTCCGGTTCTCCCAATCTACGACGCCATGTCACCAGGTCCTTCTCTCGCTCCGGCTCCAGCTCCCGGACCCGGAGGTCCACGTCATCACTTCAACGGGGAGGCTCAGGTCAAAGATTTCATCCACACTCTCTTGCATTACGGTGGTTACAACGAGATGGCTGATATTCTCGTCAATCTAACTTCCTTAGCCACCGAGATGGGTCGACTTGTCTCGGAAGGCTACGTTTTAACCGTCTTGGCTCCTAACGACGAAGCTATGGCTAAGCTCACAACAGATCAATTGAGCGAGCCAGGTGCTCCTGAGCAGATTGTGTATTACCATATCATACCGGAGTATCAGACGGAGGAGAGTATGTACAACGCCGTTCGGAGATTCGGGAAGGTGAAGTACGATTCGTTGAGATTCCCACACAAAGTGTTGGCTCAAGAAGCTGATGGCTCTGTTAAGTTCGGACACGGTGAAGGCTCAGCTTATTTGTTCGACCCTGATATCTACACCGACGGTCGGATTTCAGTTCAGGGTATAGACGGAGTCTTGTTTCCGGTGGAGGAGACTCCCGCGACGGAGATGAAACCCGCTGCTCCGGTTGTTAAGAAAGTGGCTAAATCAAGAGGAGGTAAAAAAAATTCAATCTTTATTACTTTTATATTACAGTTGGTTTTAGATTCTGATTTTTCGGTCCATAAATATTTGAATGTGACATCTAAACCAGAATTTCATCATTTTTTTGTGTCATAGATTGTTAAAAAATCTTGTTTTAAAACTTTTTGAAACATTAGTTAAATAGATAAGCAGCCATGAGTTTGAGAGTAGAAGTAAACATGTGGGATTTGGAATAAAGCAGTAGTGTAAGACAATGGAGACAAAACTCTCTTAACAAATTTTGTTTTTTTATTCCCAATATTAGCTTCTTTTTATTTTTATAACCCACCGACGAATAATCATCATTAAATTAAGGAAAAAATGTTTTTTTTTGTTCTTTCTAAAAGACAAGCTGTGAGCGACGCAATTGGTCGTTAACGACAGCTTGTCTTTATTTTTACTAAAACCCAAACCAAACACTTTTGTCTTCCGTATTATGTATTTTTTTATAAACAATATTGAGTTTGTTGTCAAAAAAAAAAAATACAATTTTGAGTTTTTTATTTTGATTTTGATAAATACAATTATTTACAAAAGATACTGATGATTTGATAATCTATGCAGGTAAATTAATGGAGGTAGCTTGTAAAATGATGGGATCACGGTTTATTCCGTGTCAATGAGTTTACACGTTGTCAAAATAAAACCAGAGCTTCCAAATTCTTGATTCTGCTGGGATTAAAAAAAAAGAGAGAAAAAATTGAATATGTAAATGATGTGATTTTTGGTTCGTTGCGGTTTGCATGTTCTATTTGTAATTTTTTTATATTAAAAACATATATATGAATACGTGGACAGTAGATTTTGATGAAGTTTGTTATATGGGGTGCGTTAAAAAAAAAAGTGGTAGGAGTTAGAGAAATGAATGTAATACAAGTTATACAACTATATGGAATAATAAAGGAAGGATCCATTTGTGTGCCTATTTATTCCATTCTCTTTTATCAATTAACGCACTATTGTTATCATTTAGTATAATACTATAAAGTATAAAATGTCTGTCAAATATTTTTAATGTTTGACTGGGCATGGTGGTTACAATGTACATAATGTAATACATCAATCAACATATCTATAATATAATGTAAAACTATATATTCATTTACCTGGTCCTAAAGTCAGTTTTTTTTAAAAAAAATCCTTTAAAGTCAGCCTCTTTGTTTATTGTTTGTGCAATACCAAATAAATTTATTTTTTTTCGTCACCAAAAAAAACTTTTAGAAAATAAGAATGTTGTATTTATGTATACAGTTTTTAATTAGGCATATTACATTTGTATCTCGCTCTAAATAGTAAGGATAATACCAAACATACTCTTTAGAAGTATACGAATCTTTAATGTTACTATTAAGACGGTGGAGGTATTAGGAGGAAGTGGGCACTGGCCACGAGGGCAGGTGAGCTGTGTGGGGCTTTTGTCGTTACCTATTAAAAGTCTGATTCTCTTTAGTCTTTAGCAAATTAACACAAATGATGTTTTAAAAACAAAATTTAGATGATGTTTTTAATTTACAATGTAATAGTAACTAATTTCTTTTTATTGATTGTATTATATATATTATTTTATTATTGATTTAATATATTTAAATAAATAATATTTTAATTTGTAAAAAAATAAAAATAAAAATAATCTTTAATTTATTTGCATAAACATTATGATACATAGGCGGATACGGAGTATCAGTAACCTTTTCTTCTTCTTTTTTCCACTCGAAATTCGCAAATTTTGCAGTAGGATTCTTGAGTCAAAGTCAAACGTTATCAAGTGTTTTACTCTGTACATGATAATAATGCAATATTAATAAAATTTCTATTTCCCTTTTTTTTCTTTTGCTTTTTATCCCCATATCGTCTCGCGTTTATCGATCCATAAAAAAGTCTTCCTCTAAAACATTGTAAAAAATTATAAATTCTTAGAGGACACTTAACATTCTGAAACATAAAATCTTTGTATGGTTGAAGAATCAAAATCTTAGGAGTGAGTACTGAGTAGGTCTATCTATTTTGGGTCGGGTCACGTTGGGACTTAACAAACTCCAACTATTTCATTAGCCGAGCAAGACTTCAAATCGTTAGTCAAATAAACAATATGTTAACAACTCAAACGTTAAATATAATTCGGCCAAAACAACTCTAATTTTAAGGATTTTTTTGGATAATGAGATAATTCAGTTAATTCGGCCAAATCAAAACTATGTTTAACTTGTCTAACCCCAAACAGTTTAGGGTCGGGGATGTAAATAGAAACCCCACCAACCTCCTTTGAAATTGAACATTGTTTTGGTCTTCAAACTCACACATATCCCCATCCTCATAATATGTATAAGTCACATTTTCAAATTCAACATATATTGAGAAGAAACAATCTGAGGCTTAATTTCCACAAAAAAAATAAACAAACTGAAGAAATGGAGAGTAACTCTGAAAGTAGACTTAATGCAACAACTCTATTCACATTGATGCTTTTGAAAAAAGAAGAAGAAGCAGAGATAAGAGATCGATGCCAAGTGCCAAGTGCCAAGTGCCAAGTACCAAACGCTCTCTTTGCTTTTATCAGCCTCCCACTGCAACTTCACTTGTCATAATCTCGGTCTTCACTTGGATGTTATTTGATTCCGGTTTCTTATCTTCGGGTTTGGCAGCCACGGAACAAGTCTTCTCTTCCTCTCTTCTTTTCTCTGCTTCTTCTTTCTTCTCTTCGGGTTTAGTAGCCACAGAAGAAGTCTTCTCTTCCTCTCTTCTTTTCTCTGCTTCTTCTTTCTTCCCTTCCTTTTTCCTTTCTTTGGCCTTCCCTGACTTCTCTTGAGTTTCAAGCTTTGGCTGAGACTTTATTATGGGTTTCTTCAAGGTAGATGATGGTGAGTCTTTTGGTTTTGTCACACGAGGACCAATTTCACCTCCTGTTGCATCACTGCTACTCTTTCTGCGTCCTAGCTTTGGAGATTTAGGACGAGTAGTTGGTATCTACAACATTTCCATAGACCACACATCAGATACAACAACTACAATTTAGGACAAGTATGATCATATAGGAAGAGCAAAGAAGCAAACCTTCTTCAATTCAACCTTTGGTGGAGGCTCTTTGTAGAAACTGGGCATGGGACCAGCCTTAAACGTCAAGCTCTTCCTCAATCTTTTGATCTCTTCTTCCTGACTCTCCTAAACAAATACCAATAAGAGGAAAATATTAGACCAATAACAATTTTAGTCCATTATAGAAGAGTTTTAAGTTAACCTTTGATTTTGCCTGCAAAGTTGTCTTCTCCACTTCCTTAGCATGGATCTTCTCTTCTAGTTTCATATAGAACTGAAAGGTCAACCCAAAAAAGGAGTCACAAGTTAAGAGGAAACTAAAAAAGCTGCTCTAAAACATGTCTAATGTAAAGGTTGCAAGCATAGAGAAAGTGCATTAGCAGCAGTGACCTCCTTCCGTTTTTCAGCTCGTTCCTCCAACCTGAATGAGAATCCAGACGCAGACCCAACGCTGCTTCTCCGCCCACGAGGTGTAGAAGTTCTATTGAATATCCAAACGTTATATATAGAGGTGCATATATCATTAAGAAACATAGGAAGAACATGAAGAAATGGCATACGAAGTGGTAGTTGAACGGGTGTCATCGTCTTCCTTGCTTGCCAATTCACTTTTCGTAGGTTTAGATACTTTATCTGCCACCCTGTAAAATCAAAGATGCATACGCTTTTACAAACTCATATTAATGTACTCCAACATTTCCACATTCGAAACTATGGAAATGTGTATGTGCCAAAACATTATAAATAAAGAGGACTTACACAGCAGTGGTTAATCGGGCCTCCTCATTGTCCTTGCCTGCAATTTCATCTTTAATGGATGTAGAACCTTCATCTCCCAATCTGCAGTTGATGCGGAGAACAGTTTAGTTCTTCACCGTCACCTATCTTCTTCGTTAGCTTATATATTACTCAACAGTTACATATTCTAAATGAGCAAATATTTTGACTCACTTGGAAGTAGGGACGGAAGCTGCATCCTTAGAAATGGGTTTCACAGGCTGACACAGCACAGAAAAGTTGAGAACAGGTAAGCTTCAAAACAACTAGCAAACAAGATTATACATAACTCAGCAGTTACCATAGTGTGCTTTTTGATGGGCGCAGATACTAAACTGTTGCGCTTGGTGGAAACACTACTGTTTGTAGATGGAGTGGCCTTTGGTTTGGATCCACTTGCAACGACGGGTTTAGGAGTAGCCTTTCGTGTTGCATCGATGGTCTTTCTAGTAATGTCAGCATGAGCTCCTCTAGTTGGAAACGAAGAGCTCTGAGAAAGGAATCTCGGGCTCCTAGAAAAGGTCCCTGGCTTTTTCTTAACAGCTTTATTAGCCGTTTTACTCTTCACTGAAGTACCAGGTTCAGGGACGTCTGCTTCCTGCAGAGAATGACAACGGAAGATTGATGTTAGACTAACAAAACAACACGGTTCAAAACACGAGTCTTGTAAGAAGCATTATACCTTTACCGGAACATTTCCATTGACGATATCAGTTTTCTCGGTAGATAAGTCAAGAGTCTCAGGTGTGTTCTTGTCCCTGGAATTCTCAACGTCAACATTCTCTTCCTCTTTCTTGGATTCCCCAACAACACTCACAACCTCGACCCGTTTCTCGGACGCCATTCAGCGAAACACACACAAGAGCAAATGTATATCCCACAAATATGATGCAAGAGAACTAAGCTCAGATCCAAATCCCAACTAAAGACGGATCTTTCTCTCTAAAGGAGCCACCCATTGTTCCATCTGATCTTAAGAACTAAACATTTGAACATAACAATGCTAATGTCAAGAACCATTGAAAAGAAAAATCTTTGCAACACCAAAAACTCTTTTCCTTCATTTTTTTGTCTGCACTTGACAATTGGTTAAAGCAAAAGAATAAAACCAAATTAACAGCCTGTCGAAGCATTATATCATAAAATTCACTTCCATTATTTGCACCTAAGCACTATACGATGATCATCAGCTAACTCTATTCAGAATAGACAAAACTTTGTTAACGTCAATTCAATCAAATCCAAAATTCAAACTCGAAGGCTCTGCTTTTCAAAAAGAGAATCATGTTCCTAGATTACGACAAACTAAAAAAAACACGAGTGGAAACCGAAATCTAAATCTGAAACAAGAACACAAGTTCCCGGATAAAACCATGAAGAATCAATCATACAAGTTCCAAAGACAAAAGTAAAAACACTGAATGAATAAAAGCAAAAAGTCCAGATATACCTCGTTGGTCGATGAAGAAAGGTATATGCTTTCTACCAAAAGCAGCTTCTTATGGTTTGAAAGACACTGGCAGAAAAAAAAAGAGAGAAGAAAGAGCGAGTCTTTGTATCTGTGTGGGAATGAGCAACTAAGAGAAAGAGATGGCTTTTTCAACGTCAAAGGAGAGAAGATGTAGACAACAGGATGACCAAATGACTGAAACACCCTTCGGCTTTTGTTAGGTCTTTGACCTTTTTAAGACTCTCTCACAGAATAACTAATTAAAATTAAAATCTTATTATAAGACAGCTAATTAGTCGTTTTATATGATGATATCAAAGATTTCACAATAGTTGTTAGGTGCTCAATTTCTGTTGCAATCAAAACAACATTAACGAGAAGAAGAAGAAAAAAGGTCAATAAAATGGTCAAAAGAGTAGGGGAAGGGTAGAATGGTAAATAAATAAAAGTTGAGGCAAATGATTGAGATTATTAGACAAAGCACAGTGTTGGAGAACGTGGGGAGAGGAAGAGGAAGAGAGTCTCCGTTACAGCGAACCATTATTACTATTAAGCCCCACGACATACCCGCTTCGTGCGGACCCCACTCTTCCGTCCGTTATTGCTGACGTGTCAAGACCAGTTCACATGATTGGTTTTTCACGATCGAGTCCCATCCAGCCTCGCCTGAGCTGTCTCGACGAGTTCTCTTATTATTACACAAGTGGACTGTTCCACGTAGGTATTGATCTGTGATTTCCACCGTCAGATCTTGTGGGACCTACCTTTCGAAAGATTTTGGACAAAAAGGGCCCACAGTGTTTTGACGTTATTGTTGAATTTTTTTTTTTTCGGGTTACAAACGCACTTAATAAATTGATTATAAGAGAAACACATTTACTGTTTTGTTCAATTTAAATGCTAAAAATTTTATATAAACCGTATTGTCATATACTATTCAAAAACAAGAATTATATTTTCTTTTTTTAGCAAAAGAAAAAAGGGAAATTAATCACGTATGGATACTTATCTAACAATTTATTGTTTTGTGAATTCTCAATGTTTTAGAGATATATATTACAAACATTCTGTTGACACTCCAACTAGAAAATTAGGTAATGGATTCAAACAAAAAAAATAACGAAGAAGATAGCGGCGCATGAGGAGCAGCTTTCATGGGATTTTTTTTTTTTTGCCAAATATTTGAAATTCATCAAAAATGAGAGAAGTGCTTGTAAGTGTATTACAGAATGGTTGAAACAGATTAGGACTGACTTTGGCAAAAAAAAAAAAAAAACAAGGTGAAGCCTAAGATACGATAGATTGAGTTGGGGACAAGGTATTATTCATGAGCAAGCCAAGTTTGCATTAGGTCGCTGAAGTTCTTACGGTCTTTTTTTTTGCCAGAATTACATCTCTAATAAGGCGATCAATGGCTTTGGATATGACTTGGGGAGAAGAAGAAATGTTGTTACTTCATCGACAGTAAAAGGCTTGTCGTATGTTCTTGTGATGAAACTGGCCAGGCTTAGATTTATGTTTTGGGAGGGGAAACAAGTTAATCAGGAAAGTCAAAATAGATTCTGTGGTTGATCTTTGATCTGTGGTCTAGTCATATATTTAAAAATTAATAATTTTTTGGTACTCTTGATAATTAGCCCACATTTGACAAGCAAATTAACACAACTTTTATAATTCAATATTACATAATTTGGAGTAAATTTTAAAATCGCTTACGGTTTTTAGATGTTGAAAAAAAGGCACACGAAAATAGAGCAACAAAAATGTCAGTTTAGTTCTTATTACATATTGACTTCTTGATCCGAGTTAGCCTTGATTTTGTTGTTTATACAATAATTTAGTTACAAGAAAGCAGTTTATCAATCAAACATATGTTCGATATAAAAAATTTTATTTTTCTAAAACAAATAATTCAGTTTGCTCATTTTGGCTAAGGTATATGAATAATTAAAGTGTAACTTCAAATTCATATTTCATCTTGAAACCAGAAAAGAAGTTCGGATTATGCTTCACCAAATTATCAAATAGCAGCATAGACACCATCAAGATATAAGGGTGTTTTGAGATAACATCTTTAAAGTAAAAGGCTCGATATAACCTGAGTTTAAGTGGTGTCTCCTTAACCCTTCTACTACAACTTATTATATATTTACAAAAACAGCTTTCTTTTTCTGCTCTATAACTTTTTAAACATGTATTAAACAAACAAACAAAAAAAACCAACACATCCATATTATTTGTCTTTCCATCCATCTTTCTTGTGGTCTCTTTGTGTCCCTCTTCTCCTTGTTCTGCCTCTCCTATTTCACTTTGTTGCAGCTCTTTTGTAGCCTCCTTCCTACATTCTAAAGTAAAACAATAGTTAATAATTTTGAAATATTTAAAACACTAGAGATCTTATCATGAGGGAGACATTAATTAACAACAAAATGAAAATGAGTGAACGCATCATGTATACTTACATTCGTCATCATCCATTTCGAGTACTCATTACACTTCTTGAGACAACAATGTGCCAACTTCACTACACTTTTGCTGATGAATCTAAACGATCACTTGCTTCCTCGTCTTGTATTTGTTTCAGTCGTACAAACGCCGCTATGAATTCCTCATAGTTTACTGTGTCTTCCAAGTGCACATCCGTCTAAAAGTGATCACATGAGGATCCATGCATGTGTAAGAAAAACTATGAAGAAAATATTTTCTATCCACTAAATCTACATATTGAGACACTATGTTCCACTTACTGGCGTTTGCATGAGACCATTGATGTCAGAGTCGTCAAGATTTGTGTTGAATCTTTCAAGAACGCTTTTGAGTTCTTTATAAGTTACTCTCCCGCTTTTCTCACTGTCTATAATCCTGAAGGTTTCTCTAAGCCCCTGAATCTCTTCTTCGGAAAGCCTTTCTGCAATCACCTGCGAGTGAAAATACTAATCAGAGATTCTCTCATCAAAACCATCTCAGAAAAATCAAAAGTCTATTATATTGTGGTACCCTTAGAGCCATCTTCTTGAGCTTGTCTGTTGCCGAAAACTTCTTCAAGCGACTCAACACAGTTGTATCTAGCGGTGTATCCGGTGCATTTCCTTCATCCTTAATCCATGGATGGCCTGAAAACAAAATAAACGAAGATTAAGTTCCATATCTGCTTAAACTATGGAGTTTCACGATTCTAAAGACTTACTCAAGACTTGTTGAGCAGTGAGTCTTTTTTGGGGGTTTCTTTCGAGCATCTTTCTGATCAAATCTTTTGCGCTTTCAGAGACTTGTGGCCAAGGATCTGATGACAAATCAAGCTCACCCTCCAGAACTTCATTGAAGATTTCTTCTTCCGTTTCTGTTTAAATCGATAACACACATGAGAACAGCTTCAAAAACATATAAAAGTTGTGATCAAAGTAACAATCTTACCTCCCCAAAACGGAGCTGAGCCAGAGAGTAGCACGTAAATCATCACACCCGCGCTCCAAATATCTGCTTCTGGACCGTAATCCTTGTTCAGAACTTCAGGCGCAATGTAATATGGACTTCCAACCACATCCGTAAAGTTTTCACCTTTAGAACAACAAACATCTCAAGAAAAGAGAGCAAAGCAAAGCAAAGCAGAACAAAACATATCTGTTTTTGTAAGGAACATACCAGGCCTGAGGAACATAGATAACCCAAAATCAATAGCCTTAAGAGGCGAATCCTCGTGATCATCGACAAATAGAAAGTTCTCAGGTTTAAGATCTCTATGCATCACACCTAAAGAATGGCAAGTCTGGACCACACCAAGTATGACCTTAGCCAAATGAGCAGCTTTTCTCTCAGAGTAATGCCCTCTCTCCACTATCCTATCGAACAGCTCACCTCCTCTGCACAGCTCCATCACCATGTGAACAGCCACTGAGTCCTCATAAGCTCCTTTGATGGAGATCACATTTGGTTGACCCAAGAGATGTTTCATTATCTCGATCTCTCTTCTGACATCTTCCAAGTCTTCTTCGTTCTCTAGCTTCCTCTTCGGGATCGACTTGCACGCGTATTCTACCCCTGTTCCTTTCTCTACGCACACGAACGTCGTCCCAAACTGCCCGTGACCTAACTTGCTGCCCAAGTTATAGTATTCCTTCAAATGTCCTGTCTTCGTCTTCAACACTGACTCTGCCTGCAACCCTGCGCTCATCAATCTCCTCACGTTGTGAGCCTTTCTTTTGCTGTTCCCACACGCGATCCCAACCGCTCGTTTCTTCCTCTCTTCTTCTTCACTGCACTTCCTCGTCTCACTCTTGTTTCCTTCTTGTTCCGGACGAGAATGGTGATGATCTGAGTTTGTAACACTCGTTTTGGCCTTCTCCTCAAGTGATTTAGGGTCTCCAGGAGTGTCAAGCTTGGGTTTATCATCATCCTTGAGCATCAACATTTGGTGAGGAGGCTTGTCTGGGAGCTGCGGCTTCAATGGATGATCCATGATGAGATCTGTAGGACGAACCCATGTATTCGATTTCGAATCCACACAATTGTTGACCATATGAACACATACGTTCCCCATTTCTACAAAAATCTAAATCCCGATCAACTTTACGGTACACAGTTATCTAAAAAGAAACGCAAAAGATAGAGAAAAGAGAGTCCTTTTTTCTTATATTTTCCTTCCGTTTCACGCAAGAGAAAATAACCTTAATTTGATCCTATAGAGACAAAGATCTCTCCTTTCTAACACCATAACCACTTCCATGAACAAACACACAGATAAATCTCCCAGAATATTAATTCTGATCTAACAGAGAGACAAGGAGAGAGAGAGATATCTCAGAATTAGATATCAGAAAATTCTACGAATCATCTCATCTCGTAAGAAACACAAATGCAAAACGAAGAAGAAAAAGAGCGTTGATCAGAAGGAAGACGATTGACAAAATGGAATTGGGTCTCACGTCGTGACTGAATTTTTTTTTTGGGGGATTTATTAGGGTTTTTGGCTTTTCCTCAATTAATTTACTTAATTGATTCTCTTTCCCAACCAAAATCCAACATATACGACTCTGTGAGGCTGTGTTAAAGATTATTTAAGTGTCTGTGTGCATACATCGATTAACACTTCGGTCCTTTCAAATCCCAAAATTGTTAAAAAGATCTTGGACTCAATCGAACAAAATTAAATATATTTCTTGCTTTTTTCTAAATTACTCCATTCCACGAAATGGTAACTAATCTATAAAAAAAGTATGGTTAGATTTCGAATCTTTAATTCTACTCCAAAACCCATACTTTGACCATTTTTATTATATTACCATTTAATGAAAACTACGAAATATAGCTAAAAGACAAATATGAAAATGTAGATAAACTTTTCAGACAGAAGCTATAGTAATGTATTTTTTGGTTGGTATGATTAAAAAAAAAGACAGAAACATAGTACTAAAAAGTATGATGATAGAGATAACCACTAGACAAAACGTGGATGCCGCTAACATTAAGACGACAACCCTCCACGTTTCTACTAAAGTCACATTACATATTTCAAGTTCTATTATATATGTCAAAGAAAGAACAAGAATAGGATGAGGAAGACCTTTCTCAAACGTCCTTGGCCAAGCCCGAGAGATCAATATCTCCCGAGGAATATGGCTGTTTAGGGGAGTTTTCGTCATTGCGGTGCTCCTCTATCTTCGGACGGTCGTCGATGGGTATCCCTCTCCTGGTGATTGAGTGATGATCTCCCATGATATCAAACAAGCTGCTTCTCATTTCTTCGGCCGCATCAAAGAAACCCTTCATTCCGCTAAAGAAATGGCGTTCAATGTCGTCTAAATCACTGCGGAGTCCCGGGAAGTTTAGCGGACTTTCCTCAAACTGATTCGGGAGAGCAGATCCTCGCACCATCTGCTCTGTGACATCTTCTTCTGTGTGTTCTGTGGTCGATTGAACGAGTTCAGGAGGCCTGACACAAACACAGAAGGCAGCGAAAATCAAACAACGCTTGAGCAAGTTGGATAGCGCAATGACAAAGTCAGTCCCAATAAGAGAGAAAGAAAACAAGAGATCTAAAGGCAGGGGCTCTAAAAGCTGTGAACCTGATAAATCTTCCTCTAAGTAAAGTACTCATAGACGACATAGGTTTCTTAAGGAAAATAAAACCAATCAGAAGTTACTCCACCTTACTAACCCAAAGAACATGCAAGTTAACAACACTAGAAAAACGAGAAGATCAAAAACAATTTCTTTACAGAAATCATAGCATTTTTGTGGTTAATCTATAGCTGCGCTTCCTTGATCGAGCTACATGCAACTGCTTTGATAACAAAGAAGTTGTACCACAACTAAGCAATAATATCACCATCCCTCTGCATCTATTCTACCAATGAAACTATATTTCTGCAGCAATCCCAAGCTCAGGACGACACATTGTTCTGTAAATAGAGTGTCAAATCCCAAAACAACCAACACACTCTCCTTAAGAAACTTAAATTCAAGGGTTAAATTACTTAGTCTAATAATCAGATTTTTACATCCAAACTTAACAACATAGACTAAATCATAGAAATTTCAATTCCCCATTTCGTGCTCCAACTATATTGCTTTCCTTTTGATTTTAAAACTAAGGCTGTGCTGTGTTCAAAGCGAGAAGAAAAATCAGAAACCACTCACTTCCCAAAACAGTGACGGAGGATCTCCTCGGTTTTTTGGCACTTCCTAACGAACCTTCCAGGCTCGATCTCCTCCGTGTTGCACTTCGATCTTACCACCGTGGACGTGGAGCAATTGCCATCGGCGGCGGAATCTCTGAGTGGGTGATCGGTGACATCAGTACCGGCGTCGGAAACAGACGAATCGTCTCTCCAGACCCAACCCATGCCTAATTGTTGACGAGATTTCTTCTTTGTTGCTAGATTCTTCCTCAAGAAAAAAATTGCAGCCTCCGGTGTGTTTTTTTTTATGCTCACGGCCTTTTGTTCGTATAACCGACTTACCCAACCCACACACGTAGCAGCTTTTTCTAATTACATACAATTAAATTAATCACATTTCATAATTTTTACTTAATGTGTTTTGGAACCGTATTACTTTTGAATGTAGTAAAATGAAGATTTTGGAACCGTAGTACTTTTGGATGTAATGTGTATATGAAATATAGTTCCCATGATTCATAGTAGAGAGAAACGTTGGTTTTGATGCTAATCCCCAAAATCAGAAAAAGATGCATCTCGTTTTAAACACGGTTCAATTTTGGACCGGTTTGTTTTGCGTCTGCTTTATCTCGAGTACAATCTTGAATTTAGGTTTTGAACATGTTCTGATTTTAGTTTGCAGGTCGTATAAATCCTGCGTTGACATAATTAAAAAAAAAATGTTTATGACAAGTTCAGCGAGTTCTACTCTGTCCGTGTAGATAGAGAACATGGCACGACCTTAACATTAAAGAATTGGACTAGCCTAGGTCGATCTATCAAACTTGGACAAAGCTGGTCCATATACTTTCGTCCCATAATAATATTCCAATTTTGAAGGAGAAGAAGATAAGGTTGATTCAAGGCAATCAATTGCTAATTTATTTATCAAGAGATATGATAATACATTAAACATAGTTTGATACAAATAAAAGGAAATTAGACTAAATAGACTTGACACCGACCAACTCAAACTTATCCTATTAGACGGATCCACCCACCACCTGGTCTGTGACATCCTCTTCAGTGTTTCTCTGTGGTGTACTGAACAACTTCAGGAAGCTCGAACCAGCTACAGAACACAGGTAGAAACCAAAAATAAAGTGACCATAATGCTTGGAACAGTTTGAATCACATAATGTTCCAAGTCAGACCCAAAAAACAGAGAACGAAAACAAGACATCTAATGCTTTGGACATCAAAGGGATGTTCACTAAAGGAAAGTACCAATCCAGAGACCATGGAATAAGAGTTCGTAAAAAAAAGTTTACATTTCACACTTTTTTCATATATTTCTATAAATTTTACCAAAATAGTATAACCTTTATAAATTAATATTTCATAAATTAATATTTTGATAAATTAATAAAAGATTTCATTTCTAAATTAAGTAAATTAATTTTTTCATAAATTAATATTTTGCTATATTAATAAAATAAAACCATGATCCCAAATTTATTTTATAGAGATTGTAATATACTTACATTTTTGTGGTCAACTCATCTTATCATCGGAGGTACTTAATTTCAGCCACTTGGGATTCGATACAAAAATCATTTCGAGTGTTTTTTTTGGGCCAATGTTTTATAATTTTTTTTGTTTACTTCCTATTAAAAGTTTCTTCTCATAAAATATGTATTGGCTGATGGTTCACTAAATAAAACAAATGCACTGTTAAAATATCTACTTTTGTTTGATCTTATGTGAGGAATCTCCGGTGTGTTTATATATGGACAAATGAGATTGCTACAAAGAAATACCTTTTGATTGAGAAACATTCTTAGTTTTGAAAGAAACGCCTACCGGATTTGATCCCATCGAATTAAGTTCCAACTTGCTCTCGCTATTTTTTTCTCATTTGATTAAGGAATAGACTATATATTTCAAGCCCAATTTTTGGATAAAAAGATAAAAAAAATGTCTTGAAAATACCACTATGGATTATTTAGATCCGAAAGTAAAACATTAGAGGTAAGAGAGAAAATGGTAGACAACTGCATTAGATTCCAAATCAGTAAATCCTATTTGTTGGTTTTTTTGTTTTAATTAAGAAATCCTATTTTTTGTTACAAACAGATAAATAATAGTATATTAACTTAAAGAATGATATACAATACATGTAATACGCGACTATATGTGCATTTTTTTTTCGAATGCTGAGGTGTATGATTAGGTGTGAATTCTATTTCTGTTCATAAATAAATACACTATTCAAAGTCGATAATAAAGATATATGTGTAATATGAATTTGTTGTAATAATTTTATTTGTCGAATAGTTGTAATATGATAAAGAATAGTTTGGTGGTCAACTCATTTTATCACCTCACCTACTTAATTTCAGCCAGTTGGAATTAGATTAAAAAAAATAGTTTTCGTGTTTATTTCTCTTAGTCAACGTTTTATAACCGTTTCTTCTTTACCTCCTAATAGAATTTTCTCACATCATATATGTTTGCTGATGGTTCACCAAATAAGACACTTTTTAATAACTTTGTGTTACAAAGTTACTTTGAGAAAGATTGTCAGTATGTTTTGATCGAAACTCTAATATTGATCACATTAAATCAACTTTCAACTTGTTCTCATTTTTTCTTTCTTCTTTTGTTTGACGTCTTGTATTTAAATGATATGTCAAGTTCAATACAAGCCAAGAAACAATTTCACGTCCCTCACGAGAATATTCAAAACGAATATCTTGGTCACGACTCACGTATATATGTTGAATTCAACTTGTTTACATTGACAGAAACAAAAAACCAAAGCTATACAACAAAATTGTGAAGTTTACCCTTAATTTTCTTTCTTTAACAAATCTTTGGTTTCAAAGAATATATACAGTGATCAATTAGTGACCAAAAATGAAAACTTTACAAGGAACTGAAGAAGATAAGTATCATAAAGACTAGTGTGGACTTCGATTCAGGATTCTCGAGGTTAAATAAGCAAACAATTATGACATCCTGGTGGTGGCGACGGAGGAGGCTAAAGGGACAACCTCGGCGAGGGGAGTGGGAAGAGGAGTCGGAAGCGGCGAAGTACGGCAGACGGGACACGTAGGATTGAGTCTAAGCCACGTGTCAATACATTTGAGGTGGAAGAGGTGGTTGCAATCTGGAAGTTGCCGCAGGAGATGATTCCCCTTGTAGTCTCCTAAGCAAATGGGACAACACGACGACGTTGAGCTTCCCTTCGCTTCCGAGTAGAGGATCTTCGGGTAGCTTTGAATGGTTTCCTCGTCCAGACCGGGGACGACGTCGACGATGACGTGGTGGTGGTGGTGGTGATGCACACGCGTTGAATCTTGATTGGTTTGTGAAGGTGAAGAAGAGAGCTGGTGACGTGTGCAGAAGTAGGAGGTGAGAGTGATTGTGGTGATGAGGAGAAGCACTCCGATGGAGACTCCGATTCCGTATCTGAATCCTCCGATGTCGTCCGTGCCGAGGAGGTGGTTGTAGCCCGGTATCGGCGACGGTGGAGGAGGTTGGAGGGCGTTCATGGCGGCTTCGGTTTGATGGTTTTTTGTTTAATGGGTTTTAGAGAAGGAAGAAGAGAAATAATGGAGAGGTTTTGTGAGCTATTTGATTATAAAGATCATGGAAACTGAAGCATCTTGAGATTATCAAAAGTCAACGCTAAAAGGGAAGAAGGAGGAGGAGGAGATGCATGTGAATGAAGATAAGAAAGCTTGTCAAAGCAACCATGGTGTGACTTTTGGTTTTAGTATTAAATCCATATATATATATATGTATTTGTTAATATTGTAATTGTTGTATTATAAGCATAGACACATTAATTCGTTATTTTACCTCTTATGACCCAAATGAGATAAAGATTGTTGATTTCACTCGTATAGTCGTATTATATATAACTCAGATGAATTTTAAATCTTTAGTCAAACGATGACCAAAGCTTAGTGTTAAAACTTAGCACACGACTATAATCGAGATTATGATTATTGTTCCATTTTTACCATTGCGGTTTTAATCTGAGTTTCAAACGGAACAATTACACTTTAAGTTGCAAAAAAGGTGTTAAGAGTTTTTAAAAATTTGTTAAGTCAGTGTCTTCGTCGCTACGCATATTGATCTTGTTGTTAAGGTACGTTTAGTTATCCTTAATTTATGATTATTTAAATCCATTCACTAATTTTGTCACCTAAGCGAAGTTAGTTTTCTTCTTTGGTTATTCCAAGTCGCAAATTATCTTATTTTAATATCAGTTTCTCTCGATTCAAAACTTTGAAATCTCTCCACAAATTGGAAACACCATAATCATTTGTCCTCCCTGGAATAATCTAATTTTCTCTTAAAATGCCATTAATACAATAAACTTTGTCTTTGTTAGTGATAACAAAACATAGAATTGTTTGAATACTAAATTAAAATTGTAGCCATTTAAATTATGCATGGTCATTAACATTTGTATTATGTAAAATTAGATGTTTACAAAGAATCTATACGTTTTCTTATGATGTTTCAATCATATGCATTTGTCTGTATATTAAAATAAACATCATGCAGGCATGCAATGACGCATTAAGTTTATTATAACAACTGTCCAGCATACCGAATGTGACTGGTGTAACAAAGAAAAAAAATTTACTAAATAAGCATAGTAGCTAAAATCGTAAATAATCTGTTATAATATTTTTTCCCCTTTTTTGCACTTCACGGCCAAATAGTTAACTGAATTTTGAATACATAATAATAATATAGACAAAAGGTGTATATAAACGAGTATGCCATACTTTATAAGAATCACGAATATAGATTTAAGCATCATAACAAAAATTTAAACGACATTAAAAGTTAGTTAACCGTTATGAGGCCATTATCAAAATGAGAGGCATTTTATAAAAAGAGTAAAAGAATTTCTCTTTCCAAAATAATTCTTTTTCTTTTTTCCCCAAAAGGTAATTGGTTTTTATTCTCATCGTTTCTTCGGGCCCAAAAATTGGCATGTTCCCGGCCCGTTATAAGTCTCCTGTCTCATTCCCAATCTCGTTATACTTTATAACTGTTTATTTTATTCCCAATTATATCCCAGTTATATATTTCTTCTACACGATATGAAATAGAGTATCCAAATCATTTGTTTGAAAATTAAATTATTAGTATTTCTTTTCTTCTTCTTTTTTTGAAATTTTCAAAAAGTTTGTCCAAAAATTGTTTCTTACATTTGTAAGAAGATTTTAGTTATGGAAATTTTTAAATCCGTCCGGTTATATAAAATTTTCATACTATTGTTTGATATTTCGTTCTATTATCTGAATTTCTCTTACATCATTACAAATTTCAGAATTTCCTATCAATATTGACTTTTGGTAAGCAAAAGAAAATAGTAGTAGGAGTGTCATTAACTTCGGGAGAACAGCCTTTTTCATCATGTACAAAATTTATTGTGTTTTTTTAAACCTAAACAATAGATCAGTGCCAATTTCAATCCAAACAATAGACCAGTGCCAATTTCAACCCAAACGACCAAAAAATTCAAATTTCAACTTTGACTAACCATAAGCGGCGAAGTACGGCAGACTAACAGTAAAAATTTCAACTCCGTTACCCATATTCCGACTTTGACTAACGACTGAACTAAACTCCGCCAACATGAAACGACGTCGTTTTGATTTGAGTTTAAAATTAGAATATAAAGCACACTCACCGTGGCTCAAACCCGCAACTTTTTGCGTAAAAGTGAAGCGCTTTATCCACTAGGCCACGGCTAATCGTTGTTGTTTTAACCACTCTTTTAATAAATATAATACTTTCGATATTGCTCTTTGCAAACACCGTCTAGGCATAACGGTTATTTAACCACTGGTTATAATAATAAATTTTTTAGTAATTTAAATATAGAAATATTTAGAAATATATATAAATATATCAAATTTAATATATAGAAATATTTAGAAATATATCAAGTTTATAAATTTTTTAGTAATTTAAATATAGAAATATTTAGAAATATATCAAATTTTTATATATTAAGTTGATATACATAAATTCTGTTTAATCAATTTATCCGCTAATAATGAATTTTATATATATTAAGATGATATATATAAATTATAATTAATCAATTTACCAAGTTTAAATATAGAAATATTTAGTAGTCAAAATAAAATTTAGTAATCAATATTTCGTAATTGAGTCAAACATAAGCTTCGCAAAATTGTTGACATATTTTATCCCAAAACATAAAACATTTATTATAAACATCATCATCCAAATACTTAAAACTAAAAAATTTATAATTATAACCAGCGGTTAAATAACCGTTATGTTTATACGGTATTTGCAAAGAGCAATATCAAAATCATTATATTTATTAAAAGAGTTGCTAAAACAACAACGAACAGTTATGGCCTAGTGGAGAAGGTGCTTCATTCCTATGCAAGAGATTGCTGGTTAGAGTCACGGTGAATGTTCTTTATATTCTAACTTTAAACCAAAATCAAAACGACGTCGTTTTGTTTGTTTGGTTTAATGAACGAAACGACATCGTTTCATGTTGGCGCGAGGTTTCAAACGTCGACTTAATTGACTAACCGGTCGTCAGTCAAAGTCGGAATATGGATAACGGAATTTAGTTTAGACTTGAAATTTGAATTTTTTGGTCGTTTGGGTAGAAATTGGCACTAGTCTATTATCTGAGTTTGAAAAGATACGGAATTTTGTACGGGATGAAAAAGGTTCTTCTCCCCCATTAACTTCGAGTGTTGATTTTTTTGCAGATTTAATCTTGGTGGATAGAGATATTAATCATTTGTATGGTTGAAAGTTGAAACTAAATTAGATTTTAGTTTCCTTTGTGTATCTTGTACAGTGTGACACACAATACAATACAAAAAAAAAGAGTTGTGAGTGCGATTGCAACTTAAAATCAGTTGAAAAAAACTTATAAACATTTGATATACAAATGCACTTGTCATCTCACCGCCTCTCTCCTTTCTCCACACTTCGCTTCCTCTTTCCATTTTCTCCCAACCTCTTTCCTCTTCGTTCTCTCTTCCATATCGCTGCCATGCCTCCTCACGGTCCTAACTCTCAGGGTGGTCGCCGAGGCGGAGGTTTCTCCTCCGGTCGCGCTGGAGGTCGTCGTGGTGGACGCGGCGGTGGTGGTGGTGGTGGTGGACGCGGCGGAGGAGGTGGCCGTGGGGAACAGCGATGGTGGGATCCGGTGTGGAGAGCCGAGCGTTTGCGCCAGCAACAAGCTGAGGTATCGATACATTGTTCGAACTCTTTTACTCATTACTCCACTTTAGCTCCTCGATTGTTCGAAATCAATACTTACTTTAATAAGAAGTTGAAGTCCTTTCTAATCTGAGAATCAATTCCGGGGCCCCTTCTCGCAATTGTGGGAAGCTTAAGCATTGGCTCTTAGATTTACTATTCAGGGTTTGATCGTGTTAGTCAAATTTAGTCCCAACATAAGCTTAGGTTTGGAGTACCCCTGCATTGTCTGTAAAACTCAGTTTTTTGATTGACTGTGTCACTATCCTGGACAAGGAACAGATAAAAAAAATTAAAGAGTATCGGCTGGGTGGATGATAAGAAGGCTAATAGGAATCAGTTTATTTCAGATGGAAGTTCTTGATGAGAATGAATGGTGGAACAAGATTGAGCAGATGAAAGCAGGTGGAGAACAAGAAATAGTAATAAAGCGTAATTTTAGCCGGGCAGATCAGCAAACACTATCAGATATGGCTTATCAGATGGGTCTTTACTTGTAAGTCTTATCTTCTCGATAACTTCTTCATAAACCATGCTTTTTTACAAGTACTTCTTTAGTTTTCATGGTGATGAGAGAGTGTGTCATGAAAATAATTTTCTTTCTTTTTGGAAATGAAGCCATGCGTACAATAAAGGGAAGGCTCTTGTATTTAGCAAAGTTCCTTTGCCCGATTATCGGGCAGATCTTGATGAACGACATGGATCCACTCAGAAAGAGGTAACAATAACAGAAATGACACTAGTAAGCAAATTGATTCTCAGAGTTGGCTTGCTCAATAACTTAAAACTCTTTTCTTGTAGATTCAAATGTCTTCGGAGACAGAGAGAAAACTTGGAAGTCTTTTGAAAACAACACAAGAAGTAGGGTCTTCAAATGTCTCTACTTCAGCATTTAATGACCAACAGGGTCGTACACCAACTCTTGGCTTGAAACGACCTGATTCTGCTTCCAAATTTTTGGATTCTCATGAGAAAGAAAAATTCAGTGTTGCACTCAAGGAAAGGCAGGAAAAACTAAAGGTACATATGGCTAAAGCAAATTGTATGCATTAGGGAATATGTAGATTCTGTAGATAACATCAATTCTTTTTTTGAACTGTTTGAACGCAGGCAACTGACAGTGTAAAAGCACTTCAAGCTTTCAGAGAAAAGCTACCTGCTTTCAAAATGAAACAGGGGTTCCTTAACTCTGTATCAGAAAATCAGGTAATCTTTTAGTCTGTTTTTCTTCTCTGTGTCCCGTCAGCTATTTTCTCCACTCTCCAGTAATATTCTCAAGGTATTTCTTTGAGCAGTATTGATGGTGCACTTATAATTGTGTGCTGTGTTTATTTTTCAGGTATTGGTAGTTTCAGGAGAGACCGGGTGTGGTAAAACAACACAACTTCCTCAATTTATATTGGAAGAAAATATATCATCCCTAAGAGGTGCTGATTGCAACATAATTTGCACACAACCTCGACGTATATCTGCCATATCTGTTGCATCTCGTATATCTGCTGAAAGGGGTGAATCTCTTGGTGAATCTGTGGGTTATCAGATTCGTCTAGAGTCAAAACGTTCTGATCAAACGCGATTGCTATTTTGCACAACCGGTGTTTTACTCCGGCGGCTGGTAAGCTACAGTTATTCTACTACTCATTTACTCACTTTCGTTGAACTTTGATATTTTAGACTTAGTAATTTTGAAATGCTGTTGTCTCGAATCAATTGTTGAAATGCAGATTGAGGATCCTAATCTAACTGGCATAAGCCATTTGCTTGTGGATGAAATTCACGAGAGAGGCATGAATGAGGATTTCTTGCTAATCATATTAAGGGATCTTCTTCCTCGACGCCCAGATTTACGTCTTATTCTGATGAGTGCTACAATTAACGCGGACATGTTCTCAACATATTTTGGGAACGCTCCTACTATGCATATCCCGGTATGGTTAGTCATATATTTAATGTCTTGTTTATGATCTGAAATTTGTGACTCATCATTTCAACTTATTGCCAGGGGTTCACATTCCCTGTGGCAGAGTTATTCCTGGAAGATGTACTGGAGAAAAGTCGCTATAGTATTAAGTCGTCTGACTCGGGCAATTATCAAGGTAGTTCGAGAGGTAGAAGAAGAGACTCAGAATCCAAGAAAGACGACCTGACTACACTGTTTGAGGTATGACTATATATCCCAATGGAGAAGCAAAATCGAAGCAGAAAAACAAATGGTTGGAATAGCCTAGCAGCTTGTTTTTATAATAATGTTTTACGTGGATAGAATATGGGAAAAATCCTCAAATGTGGCAAATTCCAAGATTGTTGGACGGTAAATTGACAGAAATATGACTATATGAGTTAAAGTTACCATCTATATGCACATGGAGACTAAACTATAACTCTCAAGACGTAGGGCTTCGTTTAGACTCACTTAACTTCTCGAGCAGATATAAATGTTAAACGCTAGCCTGAGAAACTTTTTCCCAAGCATCTGGGTGGATCTATGCGATTTGACCAAAATACGATACGTTAATCGTGAGATTTGTGTTTAATGAATGCTAAATTCACGTGGTAGTTAAAGTTTATGGGTTCAGTGACTAAAACTATCTCTATATTAGTTAGAAAAAACCGCAGCAAGTGTGAACTCTTTGCAGTTTTTTTCATCTTCAAAGGTTTTAAGCATAAGAGAATATGTTTTAACCTTGAAAGCTTGAAATTTGCCTCACCAAGTGTTTTTTTATTTTTTTAGGATCTTGACATCAATGTTCACTATAAAAGTTATAGCTCAGCCACAAGACTATCTCTCGAAGCATGGTCTGGTGCACAGATTGATTTGGATCTGGTACGAGTTTTTTTCTATCCGCTTGGTAGCTTCCAGCTGAAATCCAGCTAATATCTAGTGCATATGATCTGTCAGTGGAGAATCTTACTATGATTTATCATTGAAACTTGGTCGTAGGTTGAGGCAACCATCCAACATATTTGCCGTCATGAAGGTGGTGGGGCTATTCTTGTCTTCCTCACTGGCTGGGATGAGATCTCAAATCTGCTTGAAAAAATTAAAGGGAACAGCTTGCTTGGAGATTCTAGCAAGTTCTTAGTTCTTCCTCTACATGGTTCAATGCCCACGGTTAACCAACGTGAAATTTTTGACCGTCCTCCTCCTAACAAGCGGTTAGCCTTATAAGCTATTGATTCTCCTTTCATCGTGGTCTATTGTACCAAATTCTCTAAGCAAATGATCTGCTTTTGTAGGAAAATAGTTTTGGCTACAAATATTGCTGAGAGTAGTATTACAATTGATGATGTTGTATATGTTGTGGATTGCGGTAAAGCAAAGGAAACTAGCTATGATGCTTTGAACAAGGTTGCATGTCTCTTGCCATCATGGATTTCAAAGGCTTCAGCGCACCAGGTATGCCCAACTAACACCTAAATCTCCACTCAGCAGTCAAAGCTATACTTATAAGATCTTAATCTCTGGGGCTTTGATACGAGTGCAGAGGCGAGGTCGTGCAGGACGTGTCCAAGCTGGAGTTTGTTATAGGTTGTATCCAAAAGTTATCTATGATGCTTTCCCACAGTATCAGTTACCAGAAATCATACGGACTCCATTGCAAGAGTTATGCCTGCATATCAAAAGTTTACAGGTTGGATCCATAGGATCATTCTTGGCAAAGGCACTTCAGCCGCCAGATGCCCTTGCCGTTGAGAATGCTATTGACCTTCTCAAAACAATTGGGGCTTTAGATGACATGGAAGAGCTTACACCCCTTGGTGAGCAGCACCTCGTTTGTCTTTATCATTGTGCATGTTTATGTTATAGTTTCTTTCTAATACATGCTATACTTGAAACCATCATGTTACAGGTCGTCATCTTTGCACCCTACCTGTAGACCCAAATATAGGAAAGATGCTTCTTATCGGAGCTATCTTCCAGTGCGTCAATCCTGCTCTGACAATCGCGTCTGCTCTGGCATATCGTAGTCCATTTGTCTTACCGTTAAATAGGAAAGAGGAAGCCGATGAAGCCAAAAGATATTTTGCTGGTGATTCCTGCAGGTATGACCTAGAGGGGAATTACTTTATTTTTCACCCATTCAATCAAATCAGGTCCCTGAGTTCTGTTTCTTACAGAAAAGATATTGGCATTTATGTGTTGTGCAGTGATCACATTGCTCTTGTTAAGGCATTTGAGGAATATCGGGATGCAAAGCGTGGTGGAAACGAAAGAGATTTTTGTTGGGAAAACTTTCTTTCCCCTGTAACCCTAAAGATGATGGAGGATATGAGAAACCAGTTTCTTGATCTTCTATCTGATATAGGGTTCATAGACAAATCAAGAGGGCCAAACGTAAGCGTTAAGAACCAGTCCTAATAATCCAATTAAAGCTTGTGAACGTTGATAAAATCTAAAACTGCTGACTTTTTTTTCACACTCACATGGTGCTAAAAACAGGCATACAACCAATACAGCCACGATATGGAGATGATAACCGCGGTTCTGTGTGCGGGGCTGTACCCAAATGTTGTGCAGTGCAAAAGAAGAGGGAAGCGCACTGCGTTCTACACTAAAGAGTTGGGTAAAGTTGATATTCACCCTGGATCTGTCAATGCTAGAGTGCATCTCTTCTCGTTGCCCTACTTGGTTTACAGCGAAAAGGTGAAGACGACAAGTGTTTATATCCGGGACTCAACAAACATATCAGATTACGCACTGCTTATGTTTGGTGGCAATCTTATCCCAAGCCAAACCGGGGAAGGTATAGAGATGTTGGGAGGGTATCTCCATTTCTCAGCCTCAAAAAACGTCTTAGAACTGATACAGGTAAACTTTGGATTATCTCTGTCAACTCTTTCTGGTTCTTGTTGTGCGTTTGTAATGTTAAGAGGAGAATATGATTTTGCAGAAATTGCGGGGAGAGGTGGATAAACTGCTGAATAGGAAGATAGAGGATCCGAGTTTGGACATAACAGTGGAAGGGAAAGGAGTGGTTTCAGCTGTGGTAGAGTTGTTGCGTAGCCGAAACATCAGGTAATAAGAAAAGACCAATTGGGGGCCTTATTTTAGTGTAGGAAGGACTAAGATCCTTAGTTAATGAAATACGAGCTCCATGGACCATGATTAGAATTCTAAACTCAGCTTTAGACATAAAAGGTGAGAAAAGTTGTAGTTTAGAGCTGTTGATTAGTGACGATTTACAATAAACGTTTGCGGTTATAATGTTTATGTTGAAAGGAAAATAATAATGTCAATCATCATGTTGTTGCTTCTTACCAATTTCTTCTCGGCTCATGAAATTGCTTACAGAGGTCGACTTTCGACAAAAGCATTAACAGCTTATCAATTTCAAATGTCAAAATTCAAGCTGTCTTATTTTATTTTGTTCGTCGTCTTTATCTTTCACAATGATACTTACGACATCAGAAAGTGAGACACCATCACACTAGAGTGGCTTTCTGTGTTCTTATCACCGTCATGGAGTTGGAATATCCCTGGCTACATTTGAGAATACCATCCTTATTGTCTTCTATTAGTCGAGACTTTCTTCTTTGCCCACAAATTAATCTTAGGAACCGCTAAAATGGTGGTAACAAGAAAAGTTATTGGCACCCTTCAGTGTTGAATGAGCTCTGGTTACAATTGAGAATTGATCCGAGAAATAAGAAAAGTCATACAGTAGATTAGATTCAACTATAAGAAAGATCTAAAAAAATCATTAACTGGATTCGCCACATCAATGAAAGTGAGCTACATCTACTAGAAGAAAGATCTCACAAGCCCAGGCCCTGTAGAATCTTTGAGCAAAGCAATCAGGTTATATGTATTATAGGACTTAACGTTACTAACCCTATCAAATGAAGGCTTATACAGACTAGAGTTGGTGTCAGTGCATATGAGATATCTTGCTAGGATTATGTTTATGGAATTAACTTCGATTACCTTCATTAGGTTCTTTATGGACAAGGTGAATATATCAAAGCGTTATCTTCGGTTTAGCTCAACTAAAATGTATTTGATTGATTGCATTTTCAAGACGATTTTTTCTAGCCTTATGTTCAACTATTTGTATCATTGTCAAAAAACTGCAAAGTTCAGGTTTTTGACTATTTGTGGCCGTACATTTATATGGACACAGACTGACAGAAATATGCTTTTACGTCTTATCTGTAAGTTATTGGTTGGTTTAGAAACTGCGTGCGATAGGTTTGGCCACTTGTCAAAATGAAAAGTTGAATATTTGATAAAATTATACAAGAAAAAAGGAGAGAATAATAGTAAGAGGGTCAAAGGTTTAAACCATAGTCGTAGATTGGTGATTTAGGTGTCTCTGTTACGTCCTTGTATGTATCTATCAATTTTAAAATCACATTAAGATTCATTTAGTTTTTAAGTTTTAAACCATACGTTACAGTTTAATTCTCTCGATAAATAATATTTTACAACCGTCGAACAGAAACAAGTCTTCATTTGCGGCGTCAAAACTGTTTGGTCCTTCACGTCCGGTCCACATATTTATGGTATGCATATATATTGCATGCACAAACAAAAATATACAAGAGCAGAGGTATATGTACGCACCTATATATTGATCAAAACATTATAGCCATTGATTTATTATAGAAGAAAATTGATATAAAAAAATTAAGTAGATCCCTCTCATCCACGAAAATGTATACATACGAAAAGTATTTTGTGCACGAGAGTAGACGTTATAATATAGCAATTAATTTGGTTGTCGCAATTACTATTCCAAGTCGCATGGAAAGTGAATAACGATGTACGTACTCCATACTTATATACAAATTGAAAAGCATGTATTGGGTGAATTTTATATGGCGCATTTAAATTCAAAGACAAGAAGGTAAGGTTCGAACCCACAATATCTATCTTTCAATTTATTATTAGCTCGAAAAAGACTCCATTACGGAACATAATCAAAATTTCAAGTCACCTATAATAACATATTTAAATCAAACTCTTTCTGTAAAACTTCAAACGCTCCTTGGATTTTAAAGATAATACGTCAAAGTAATTCCAACCAATAAAAAAGCTACCACGAAAATATCATTAATAATAATAACGTAACAAGAACAAACAAGAAGAATAACATAAGGTAGGAAGATATTCGAGATGCATGGTTGAGAGAAACAGCACAAATACAACTGTTTTATTTATCAAGTCGAAGACTTTTTATGTTCGTTTATTTATTTTATGAATTATGTTCTGTTCAATTACAGCAACAAGGTGTGGTCCGGTCTGGACCCACTTTTTGTACTTTTAAAAGCATCTAGATTTTGTGAGCTGCTCGCAAGATGTGACTACGTCAATGTTTTTGTTAAATTACTACTATATAAAACTTTTAAGGTTGGGATTCTTAAAAGTGTCACTTAACCAAAAAACAATGTTTAAAATAAAGACACATGGTATTAAGTAATTAAAACTCTTTTAATCTTCTTATTTTTACTATTTCTATTAATTATATAAAAAATTAGAATTAATCATTTATAGAAATTACAAAACAAACGTCACATTCTAGCTAACATAGAAAACCAAAATTTATGTACATAACCTACGCGTAGCACGAGATCAACGCTAATTAAATGAAAAAGTCATCAATATCTCCTTTTCATTATGTAACACCCATTTTAAAACAACGGTACTGTTTTTACTTGTTTTAACTCTTTGTGATATTCTCTTAATATTTAGATAAAAAAAACCTATTAGTGATAATTTTCGGTGACAACTTTTTTCTTTTTCTATTTCTCTTTAGGTGGCTATTTCTGTAGTATAGTAGTATTCTATATATTTTTCACATATACATATTTGTCTTCACTCTCGACTACGTCTAATTTCGTTGGTCAATGTCAATTTTTGTATAACCAAGAGGATTTTAGTCAATACATGCTAAAGTATAATCTCCATGATTTTTTCTTCTAAGAAAGGCATTAATATAATTATACGAATGAAGTTCAACCTCTTGCGATCTAAATTTTTTTTATCCTAGTATTAATTTTTCCTTTTGTATTCTTGTACCAACACCATGTGCCCTGATTGCTTAAAACCATACAGAGATACTTGTTGCAATTAAAAATGAGGTAACATGCGTTTGACCAATTAATAAATATCAGATTGCAACAATTTAATTTGATCGGAATTTGAATGTTATAAGCTGATATATCTTACTTATCCAATAGTCATAAGAAAATTACTGTAGTCGAAAGCTTAAAAAAAACATGCGATGAATTGAAGCGTTTACACAATATCGAACAAGTGAGAATAGGTAACATGTGATTTCATTCATATCTTTGCAATTTTTTTTGTAAGAAAAATAATTTGATGCACAATTTCCCCTATTATCTACATCTTGAACATCAAAAGTATCGAAAAAGAAAACTAAAAAAATTGGATTAATTATAGGAATAAACCAGTAGCCTTTTCAACAAAATACGAAGAACAACTCTCATGTAAGCGTTTGCACTCTTTGAGAATCAGACTCGTTTTGTATGATTTTACGTTGTTTTCTTGGTTTTCATCAGGAGGGATATGCAAGAATCAGGTTTATTGGGAGACAAGGCGAGTCCTTCCAAACTCTAGCGTGCAATTTAAGCAACTCCTTTGCCTTCTCTTTAGTCTTGCTTCCACAGCTAACCTGTAGCACAAGACACAGCTTGGCTACGACCCCCAATTGTAACATCTCATGCAGTAAAGCCGGCGTCGCGCAGAACCTTCCCACCGATAACAAAACCCTAACAGCTCTATCGCTTGTAATCTGCGAAACCCTCAGTATCTTCTTGCACACCACTGCTATGGCTGCTCCGTGGTTCAAGAACTCGGCTCGTCCCTCCGCACACTGACACAACAGATCTAGAACCACCATCGCCATCTCTGGACCTCTCCTATCTGATGAGAAGCTCTCGTCCATGAGAAGCTCAATTATCACGGAGATCGCTCCAGCTTCCACGGCCTTGTGTCTGTTTCTTCCCCATGGACATATGCTCACCAATATATGCATTGCAGCTTTGGTTGCTTTGTGCGAGATCCGGTCGTCCAGGATCTGGACGACCTCAGTGAAAACCGATGGCTTCAAATTCATAATCTGCATTGGATCCGCTACTTCAAGAATGTTCTTGAGAAGCAAAGTTGCATAGGCTCTAGACTCATAGATCCCTCGCTGCATGATCTTCGTCAATGAATTTACGATATCATTACCTTTCTTGTTGTTCAAAAGATTCTTGAGGACTGTCTCTGAAGTCTCAAGATGGTAGAGTAAGCTGAGGGCTTCGTCGGTCAAAGTCCTCGAAGAGTCAAACTCGTTTTCTGAATCATTGTTGCTTACGATGGTGGCCAAGAACTCCGGTACTCCCGCCACCTCCAAACACCGTTTGTTGGTGGCGTTCTCTGACACAATCTGACGAAGTCGTTTGAGACACTTGACCTGGTTTTGATGAGAAGAGGCTGAAACTTTTATGAGCTTCTCGATCTCAGATCTACAGATCGGAGGTCTCGGGGTGGGGATCCTCTCTACGCCGTAAGATGCGTTTAAAGTGCACCAAGATTGAATCAGGCGACGAAGAGTGTGGTTGGGGGTGAGATCTGCATCAGTTATGTCTTGTTTTGTGACCGGACACGTATTCTTCTTTGCTGAAAAGAGCCATTTCTCGATGCTGTCTCTGTCGTATGTTATTCCGGTAGAGACAATTACCGGATCTTTCATGATTTCTAGAGAGATGGGGCAAAGGAAGAAGGGAGGAATCTCGATCTCGTCATCCATTAATCCTCCGGAGAAATAATGAAGAAAGTTTGTGAGTTTGTCGAGAACGCAGATGAATAATATTGATCAAAGAAGCTGAGAAACAGAACAAAAATTATATATTTTTCTTTGCTACAAGATGTGTAGTAGTTGGGTCTTGGGAAGATGTGAATTGGTTTGAATAAGTTAGGAAGAAGAGAGAGAGGAGGTTGGGGTTTAAATATCAAGGAAGTGGCAAAAATTCACAATTATTAAAAAGTCAAAACACGGAAAATACAAATATAAAAGCTGTCCCTATATATGCCAAAAAAGAAAAAAACCTGCCCCTATTTAAGTTTATTTAGTATTATTTTTCTTATGGAACGAACGAGGAACATAGGTTTGACTTTTTTATTTTCTTTTGAGTTGGGTGGTGTACGAAAAGAAAAAGTTTTAAAAACACGTGAGACGTATTAAGAAGTTTGACTTTTCAAAGGGAAATTTGTAACTAAATGGATAAGAAACTGGTGATATATAAATTAAGTAAAGAGAGCAATTGGGTCGTGCCGGTGGTGAAGAGAAGAGTGTCTGCTTTGTGTCTTAATGTTTTCTTTTACTCACATGCCATAATTGATTGTTTCTTCCTCGCTTTTTACATATTTTTTGCCACTCCTTTTGACTTCTGATTCTTCTTTTTTTTTCTTTTTTGTGCCGTCGTAGAAGAAAATAGTAACGATGCAAGTTTGTTAGTACCTTGTCAAATACATGTATAAAATTTAAGATAGTTTAGCAAAATTGAAAATAAAGGTTTGATGAAATTTTTATATATTTGACGATACTATCTTCTGATCCAATTCTCTGATTTTGAACTTCTGCGTGATAAATATGTGTATAAATATACTAAAATTGATAAGAGGAAACTGTACTTAGGAATAAATTTGAAAAAAAAACTTTAAATTCTCATATTGAAAGTATAGCATATCAAATAATATGAAAATAAATAAGCCTCTAGTTTGGTAAAGGGTGAGAAAATAAACTTCACGATACATATAACTGGATTTGAGAAATTAGATATAAGCAAAAAAAGTTACAGATATCGTTTGGGTTCGAGAAGTTTGTAATCAGGCTGCATATTCTCTTGTCAAAATGAATGTCTCATGTTCTTTTTTAACTTATGTTTATGTTCCTTTAAATCTTGTACCTATCCTCCATGAAGATCAATCTGTATCGAGTTAGTGAAAATAATGATGATGATGTTTAAAAAAATCATTAAAACATCTTATAAAGACTAGAAGATCTGATTATGACAAAAACGAAAGTTGTTTCTATATAATTTCTCTTCTTAATATTCACTCTATCGTCGTGCGAGACTGGTGGGTGACCTAAATTTGAACGTTGTTTACAATTTCCACGATTGCAGTTATGAATTATGGGTAACCTTTTCCTTCTAATTTAAAAATGTTGTTTTCCTTTGATTGTTTCTTGTTTTGTTACCGACAAAACCTAAAGAAGTGTCATTAACGGCCCGTTGGACCCATAACAAAGTTATAATGTTCAACCTTTTTCGAGGCTCTTCTACAAAATTTTGAATATAGTCATCTTTTCACTAAATATTGAATACTTACTTTGACAATTTTATGACGTGGATCATGATCTAATTGTAAACGGCTGTCTATTTTAAATGTCAAAGTCTAACAAAATGGACGATAATTGTTTTTTATGAGAAACAACCACTATATTAAATATGGCTTAAACATATGATATGGGCATCGAATCGCGATCATGTTAAATCGTGTCGTATTATTGAATTTCTGATAAGAAATTGCACATGCTTTAGTAAAACTAGTGTATGATTAAATGATACAATCATATAAAAAAATTACTCGACTCTCACTAATCAAATTTTAAATCCAACTCTCAACATAAAACTTCAATCTCTACTTCATAATTAAATATATTTTCAAAAGAAAAAAATGTTTACGAAATGGATTTCTGTTACCAGTAAATCGTTTTTATAGAGAATATCATGAGATAATACATATTGGGATGCAATTGTATGAAGCAATGATCAGCTAAGTAGAAGCTCAATATATATACATATTTGCGGCCCAAAACGTATCATATTACGGCTGGATTCAAATCAGTACGTAGTGTGGAGCTTTAACAACTTATGCCACACCGACGCAAAATATAACACGGTTTAAAAGATATTACCACTATATTATATATGTATGCATGAATGTGCATGCGTGTATGAAACTTTCTTAGAATAACAAAATATAATATTCTATATTCAAGCAAACTAGTTCACTAATTTATTTTCCCACATTCATTTAGCAATTTTAAATACTATAATCTTACTTTACGACTAACAATTTCGATTGCTAGATACAATGCATCTGAAGATCTTGCAGCAATTTTATATAGTTTTTTTGGCACGCAATTTTATATAGTTTTAGAATTCCTTTTCTTCTTCTCTTCTTCTTCTTCTTTCATTTTTTCATTATTAAGTTGTTCGAGATTTGCAAGAAAAGTCACCAAGTATTTCACGCCGTACATATGTATACGAAATCTGCATATAAGATCATAATATGTAGATATAAAAACTATATGGTAAAAATGAAATGATTGTAGGATGCAACACCGTGGGGATTAAGCAATCCGTTTAATTATTCATAAATAAGCACCATGATGTCCATGGCTAATCTGGCTCAGGTATAAAAAAGAAGAACCAAACCAATCCGGTTACAGCTGGTTTTGATCGGTACAGTATGTAAGCAGGAAGGGCTGAAAAGTTCAAGGATTGATAAAAAAAAAGGAAAGTCGATGCATATATGTTATCGAAGTTATCAAATTGGGCCTAAACAAAGTGGTGATGTTGGAGGGAAACTCGAACGAGGTAATGGTTGTGCTGACTGAATAGCTAAACATTGTTGTATTTTTTTTTGCTTAATGGGTTGGTTGATATATGCTCTGTATTTGTAATTTGTATTCATTTGACATGATGAATTGGGCTAAAATGCTCAATAGTTATAACCCCATTCATGTGCTTCATGAGTCTCATTATTTTATCTGTGGGAAGGTCTTTGGGCCCTAGGTTGGCCAGGATTTACGCTGTAGATTTTTTTTACAAATCTTTATAGGCTTCAATCTCCAAATAAAGATTCTCTTAATGTAAGTTCTTTATCTCTCAGTAGCTTTTCCACTTTCGTATGACTTCAGTACTCGACCGGTGATGTAGATCTTGCTAAATTCAATGAAATTCTTATTTATGGAGAATATACTTGACATTTAAAAAATAAACATCTTGGTACAAGTCTTCTATATTATTGTTGTACAAAAAAATTAGAATTGTCAAAATTATATATATGAATAATTTAAAGGATCGAAATTGTATGGTTTTTAAACAAATAACAGAGTTTTAAACTTAAAAGTGAGATAAATACTACAAACAAAAACTTAGCAGAGAAAATGAAAATATATAGTTTTTAATATTTAGACTTCATAACGTTTATAAAAATAAAACAAAAATTAGTATTTTATCTAGTGGTTAGAGAATTGTCTTCTTTCTCTATTCTTCACTTTGTTTTAATAGCATGAAGTCGTGTTTAACATTTATCATTTTTGGTCAAAACATTAAATTTTCTTTTTGAATAATTTTTTGTTCTTCTTTAACATTAATTTCGAGTTAGACACATAGTTATGACATTGTCGTTTACTTTGGAATAGTCTAAATAAACTGTTTGAATTCGATCGATACTTTCATTTTGGTGATTTTTTTCTTTTATGGATCTTCATTTCACTTTGTAATTTGACTTCAATTTTTTGAATCAAAATTTATATACCAACAATTATATAACCGATATATGATATAGTTCGACGAGTTGCCGTTTCAGAATCAAAATTGGAATTCAAAACGCTCAAGATCTGGGTGAAAACACGTTTGTGGATAGATAGAGTTCATGAATGCAACATTTAACGTGTTGAACTTGTTGTTCTGATTTGAAAATATGGTTATTATGTAAATAAGTTGGAAGAGAAAATATATTTTCTCTATTGATCAGAAATTATTTGAACGAATATATTTTTCATATATATTGATCGTATAATTTATAACAAGCTTTATAAACTCTTTTTCTTCTTAATTGATCTCGCTATAAATTTTTCTCAGGATTATTTTATTTCTTTAAATTGGCAAAATGAAAATTACGGCGATCCCTGTAGCAATTATTCTCTGATCTCTGACAAAAAAGAAGAAGAAGAAGAAGAAGATATATATGTTCTGTAATCAGCATAGCATATTGGATAACTCAGATCACTATCTTATTATTACAATGGAATAAAAAGTAAAATATGTCTTGGTATACAACCAAAAGCAAGCTATTACACGTAACTAATCCCATATACATATAATCCTATCCATCCCCCAATAAAAACAAAAAGAAAAAGAAATTACAAAAATCGATATACAACCGTCGGCCATATATAACCAAAGACTAAAATTAAATTTTGTTCTTTGTTTTGGTTCAATGGTATAATAAAACTATATACTAATTTAAATACTATTGTATAAATAACCTTTGTTGGTTGCTCCTGGGTTAAGCAACGAAGTCAGGCAATAACTGAGCCACATATCTCTTCTGGTTCTGCATGTTCATCCCATTGTAGGCAGCGGCTGCTGCGGCTGATGAATGCACTGTTGAGGCCGCGCCTCCGCTGTTTAAGGCGGCGGCTCCATATTCCTCTGTTTCTCCTATTTTCACTCTTCTCCCTATCGGAATCCCATGGTGGGTCTGCATGAAACCCTGGTGATGCGTGGACGACAAGCTATCACAGTGAGGTAACCCTAACGTGAGTGACACGCCATTATTGTTTCCTGAGTACCTTTGCGCTAAGAGCTCTTGGTCCGAGACAGCTACATCAAACCTTGACATCTCATCCATTTGGTATTGTCCGAAACTCCCCATGAAAGGGTATCCACCGTCTGATCTTATACCTTGCCGTTCTTCTAGAATTTTCATTGTGAGCTTCTCGTTGGAGCTGAAATCCGCATTTATGGGCTGCATCATTGTCTCTTCGCTTGTTCTTATCCTCTTGGGACTTCCTTGCATTCCGGTGACGCCTTCTAGGTCACCGTTGTGATTGGGATTCAGATGGTAATTGTCGGCGCTTCCTCCTCCCATGGGGCTCTTTTCTTGATTACTCGTTGATTTAGAAGCAGAATCTTCGTTTTTTTGATCCAAATTAGGTGTCTTCTCAATGGATCCCATATTCTTTCCCTGCTCCTTCATCTCCTCCGTGTACATCTCTTCCACCATCGGTTTCCATAGCCGAACTCTCGCGTTTATAAACCAGTTCGACACCTAATAATTAAGAAAGAAAATAAATCCACATATAAATAACGTTTCTTTCATTAACACAGTATATAACACAAGAATCATTTGAAGCGTATGTACCTGGCTCCGAGTGAGTCCTGTTTGCTTCGCTAGCATGTGCTTGTCTGAATCCTTAGGGTATCTAATATAAAGATAGACAAGACTTAGTTTGTGTTCAAGTGAAAAGTAATGGATGTGTGTGTGTAGATGTTGTTGGGGAACTTACGGGTGAAGAAAGTGTTCGAAGAGCCAAGCACGGAGTACTGAGACGGCTCGTTCGGGGAGACCACGTTGAGGTCTCCAAGCATTATTGGAAGGATGTTGAATCATTCCAAGTTGCTGAAGAGCTCTCTGCTGTCTCAAGTGATGGTCTACGAACTTGAGCCTCGACCCTTCAAACCTCCCAACACCGGAGACAGAATCTTCCTCCCCAAGGCTCTTGTTGGCCGCTTTTATCTGACCAGCGATCGCCTCTTTCAAACACCGGAACTGTCTTGATATGGTCTTCAGTGCGAGCGACGTGTATGACTTCGCGGAACCTATCCCTGCCGCTTGCTCGAACGACGAGATTACCATCTGCATCTGCTGGTGATACTGTCTGTATCTCTGCTCCACCTTTTCATTTCCCAAGCAATAACGTCTCATGAGGCTTACGAATTATGATAACTGATATAATTGACGGTCTGTATGTTGTCTATAAAAGCTATAAATCTTTCCAAAAATCAACAAAGAGAGTGAGAAATGAGAATTTATATTCATCTATGTGACGAATTAATTTTAGAAGAGAGGAACTCTATAAGATGGTTGATTTGAGAAATCAGAAGAGCAAACAAACCAAACAAAAAATAGTAGAAATATAATATGAAGTGAAAATGACTGAAAATCTTAACGATAGCTTTTTTAAGTCCACTTCTTGTGTGATATAAGAGAGCACTCAGTATCGGTAGATGCGTAGATGGTATATAATACGTATATGTAGTGTTAGTTGTTGTTACCTCGTGAAGCATACTACTCAGCTTTGCTTTCTTCATCTGTATTTCCTGTCTCTCCGCCGTTCCTAGCTCCACCGTACGTTTACCGGAAGCTTCTCCTCCGCCACCAGAACCTTCTCCGGCGCCAGTGGAAGATTCTCCGACAGCTTTATTATCATTTCCACTACTCCCTTTCTTCGATGAGAATAGTTGGGATTTAGTGTTGATGTCATTAGAATCAGCGTTGACTACTTCGTCTAGGAGCTCTTGCGCTGCCTTCAAGTATTTGGAGCTCACGAGATTCGCTATTCCGTTTGTTACTCCCGATCCTGTGGAGCCTGATCCGACCCGGATATCCTCTCCGGGTCCGGACCGGAACCCGACGTGATGGAGAGTCTGGTGTTGGTTTTGATGTTGTTGCTGCTGCTGTTGAGACGAGAGAGTCAAAGATAGGCCTTGCTGCGCGCGTGGAGTCTCACACGCGGCTTGCTGGTGAGTGGGATCCACTTGGTGGCTGCCGTAGAGACTGTACTGCACGCGCGGAGGGTATCCATGAAGTACAGAGATGTTGTCGGCGGCTGTAATGGAAGCAGCTTCATGACCAGAGAGTGGTATTCCGACGAACTGCTGGCTCCCGTTTTGCGGCGGCGCGTGGGAGTCGAGGAAAACGAAACTGTTGTTGTTGTTGTTGTTGTTGTTTGTGTTGCTGTTGCTATTATTGTTGTTGTTTGAGTCGTCGTCTTGTTGAGTGTATTGAACGTAGGTCGTTGGATTCATGAGGATCAACGTCTGTAAACCACCATCGGATCCGGCTGAGATCTCCGGTGGGTTTCCGTGGAAGTAAGCAGCCATCTAATTAGTATATATACTGTAATTCACGGATGATAAACGGTGTCGTTCTTCTTGATCTTCTTTCACCAAGCTGATTGATCATATATAGAAACAAACAAACAAAAAGAGGAAAAACAAAAAAAAACACTATAAGTTCATATAGATCCGTATATATATATATATCTATACAGTTGAAAGAAAGAACGAATTGTGATCACATCAAGAAGAAGAAGAAGAAGAGACGAATTATGGATTACGAGAAAGAGAGATCGAAGGATATGGAAACTAAGACATAATCATGATTGAAAATAAAATAATAAAATAATCGAGTTAAGAGGGAAATTCGAAAGAAAAATGAAATATTATAAAAAGAAAAGAAAAGAAAAGAAAGATGAAGAAACCTGGATTGATAGAGATCTGAGGATGCACGTGTTTCATGATCATCTCAAGCTGCAAAAGGAAAGTTACATTAGAGAATTTCTATCAAAGAGAAAGAGGGAGAGAGACACACACGAATATACACTTATATATATATATACATACCTATGTTTGTGGAGATGTGTTGTGTGATTGCTATGTGAGTTTGGTCTCTGTGTCAGACTCAAAGATCTCTGCAACTCTTTTCTCGCTCAAAGGGGAAATATAAAATACATTTTAAAAGCTGAGAATTATATTATATATATATATAACATAAAGAAAAGATGAATATATATTATATTTAGAGAAGATAAAAGATACCCATCTTTTCCTTCACTCATTAATCTTCCCACACAGTCTTAGTACGCCACCATTTTCCCTTACTTTCTTTCTATTTTTTTTTCTTCTTTTGTGTTATGGTCGGTATATCTTATAACCAAAGCCGATTTTCTTTATTTTTTTCTTCCATTTCATGACAATAACTAATTTTTTTCTCAAGACATGTAAATTTACACTGTAGTATAGTCAGAACTTGAAATTCAATTCATATTGATACTGATACTTGTATGTTTCCGCAAAATTAAACTTTTGTTGTATTTACGACGTTACGTTCACCACCAGCTAATATTATATTATGTTTGTATTTAATCAACTAAATGGACATTCTAACTATGTTGGAATTTATTTTCAGATATCAATTTAATTGATAAATATTTTTTTTGTCAACATATTATATGTACTTGTGAGTTTTCCTTACACTTACCTAATATATTGGCTACTATAAAATTTTTCGTTATGTCTATATTTTCAATATATTTTTATCAACAATATTTGAGTATGAGAATGCACTATTCTTAATTTTCGTATATGTCCAGAAGACTAGAACCATTGGTTTTATATCTTCAAATTTAATTATATAAATAAATATAAATATAAATAACTTAAAGAATAAATTACATAGCATTCCTTCATGATATATATTTTTATATAAACCTTAATTCGTGTTTTTTCAGAAAGTTCTACCCTACTTTATGTTGTCATAACAGTCAGGATTCAGAATGATTACTATGTATAGCACGTTGATAAATAAAATCCCTAATAATTACTAGGTATGTAGCATACAAAGGCAAAAGTGACAATTGTGTTGAACTATTTACTGCTGATATTCAGTTTGGCATCCAGGCCCATAGATTATAATATTTAAGTTGAAATATTTCAACTTCATAAACATATAAATTTATAAATTAATATTTGATATATTAATAGCTTGGCAAGTTAAAAAATTAAATTTTCAAAATTTGAATTTTAATTCAGTTAGTTTTTAATTTATTAATATCTTGTTAAATTAGTAAAATATTATAGTTTCAAATGTTATTAAATTATTAATTATATATATATACAGAATTTAGAATTCGTGTACTTGCCAATGGAATAAAAAAAGAACAGAAGAACTTGTATGATATGACTTTGGCCTTTTTATGTGTGTATTGACCAGGTAATGAACCCACATATCCTAACAACCAAACACTCTGATTTAGTTATTTATACACAATATAATTATAGAGGAAATAAATGTATCACATCAAGACATAGTAATATGTATGTCGTGTCCAATTTAGAATCATATCATTTTCATATTTTAACATTATATTTATGTTTATTTAATAAAAAGAAATCCCACACGCATCTCAATCCAAATCTTTCTTTATTGATATAACTACAATCCTGAACATAAAGTATTCTTGAGATTACTATACTTGCAGATTTTTATCATCTATTAAGTTCAGACTGTACACTGAAGATAGTAACGAAATTTGAACTAATTGGGATTTCACTAATAAGAGGACCAAAAATTTGTAACGTTTATGTTACCAAGTTTATATCATAATTTTCTTTAGCAAATTAACTAAGATACATCTTTTTACGAAAGTTTTTCTTAAAACAAATACACGTAAAAACATATTTGTTGTTTAATGATGATAAGTATAAAAACGCGTCAACACTTTGATACTTTAGTGCTTGAGTAGATTTCTTTGCAAAAGTCATACCGTTTGATTTTTCTACATAGTACCTATATAACAACAAAAAATGCAATATATATGCTTTTTGAACAAACAAAAATAGATGAATATAAGTATGTAGTTCTGCAGTTAAAAATAAAATTGATCATCACAAAATTTATAAAAAAATCAGAGGACATATTTATGATAGATATAACAGTCAACAAAAACTAAAGTAAGGCTAGTGATATATCTCCCTATATCTAATGGCAAGAACAAATATTTAGTTTGTTCTTTTACGTTGGACACTGTCTATAAAAAAAGAATCATGTTTGTTTGTTTGTTTTATTGTTTTGGGTTAGTAAAAATTAACCTTGCTTTTCCTTTTTCTTATAATTTATTTTTTCCGATTCCATCTCTCTTCATTCTCCAAGTATTTTAATTAAACTGCCATACAGTAAGAATATATGTAAATCAGGAATATATTAATATTTTAAATATACATAACGGGATTAGAGAAAATTGAAACACTATACGAAAAAAAAGTGAGTGTGTCAGAAGATCCAAACAGCACAAAAACGAGGAAACGTCTCCTTCTGCAGAAAACCTAAAATATTTAATTACATAAAAATCTATATTATTGAGAAAGAGAGGAAGAAAGAAGATGATAACGATAATGATAATGAAGCATGATGGGAAATAATGGGTCCCATTATAAGTATAAGAAATTATTCAATGATTTCTTTTACAAGTATGTATGTCTATGTATTTTTGTTGGTTAACCATGTATGCATTTGTATTTTTTTTGCTGAAAGGTTTGCATTTGTATTTTGTTTCTTTTTAACATATTAGCACCTAATTTTTCTTTTTACGTAAGAAAATTGCTTTATAATTTTATTAAAATTTGAATTAACTATTTGAAGATGTTCTTTGACAAAAAAATGTCCATAGAGATTTTGATTAACTTGTAGTTCCAAAAAATATTTCAATTGGTTTAATTCGTACGTAAACTTGCTCGATAGATTAGTAAGTTTTTTTACAGTGATTACCATCAAAAACGTATATAAATAAGTTGTTTAATTTATTAATTTTATAATTAATTAATATTTGTGTGTAGACAAATTTAAGCATCTATTTGAACTTGTCCACTGTCCACGAATACTGAGTGTTATCCATGTGTATTAGTATTTTGTCCACAGATCTCGCATGCTGTGAAAGAATATTTTAAATTTAATTACATTAGATATATTAATTTTATATAAATGGTTTTTTTCATGACTATTACTAATGATTTACTTTCAAATAGAAAAATAAATAACCTCATTATTCATTACGAATCTTGATTTGCGATTACATTTAATTACATAGCCATGTGAATAATTGATTGTAAGAAAAGTTGCTAAAACATAAATACTGTGTTTGCGATTTTTTTGTGCTCTGATACATCGACTCTTGAGTTTGATACTCAAAAACTGTATTTTAAACTAGATTATTAATGCAAATATTTTGAAAACTTTCAAATGTTGCATGTAGAATTATTTATCCTGATTCTATGATGAATAAAGATTTTTGTAGTGATTATATATTCTTTTCTTTGGGCATCTTTGCTTCGGGCACGTCATATGAAAAAATCAAATAACCATTTTATTGTTATCAGTATAGGTACAAATAGATGTTATTTAAAATAGAAGAGGAATAGGATGAAAATGAGTGAAATAAAAAAGAAAAGAAAAGATAGTGGTTGAAAGGAATTATATGGTTTATTCATTTCTCTATTATTTTGTGGAATATTTATTTTTAAATGGATTTTGTTTTGTTCTTTTATAATGCTAGCTAGTATGAAGAGAATTTAAAGAAAAAAAGATATAGTTAACGGTAAAATATGGGAGAATATAAGAAATATGTTAATTTTCAAATTTTATTCTTCATAAATAGCAACCATATTTACCTATAATAAAATAACCATGAATCTGAAAGGAAAAGTTAAAACTCTGGATATGTAACGGATCATCTTAGTAGAAAGTTCAGAGGCCATATAAATTCCATCACACATTCACAATCAGAATAATTAATTAATTAAACATGTTAATAAATGTCTCAAATTAACTTTGTCTGGCCTTTTAAGTTTCGGTCTCATGAGTTAAATATGTTCGACGCTGGAGAAGATTGCTAATTAAACATTTTAGTCGTAAATGAATAATTACTTTAGTGGGGCAATGCTGTAACTATGGACACACAAAAAAACGAACAAAATGTTCCACGTTACCAATATTCAACAACTATAGTATTGTTATTTATTGTCTAATAATTATCCGACTCTTGGTAACATATTTCACGTTTTTTTGTTTTTAACTCTATATTTAACATTTCCTTGAAAGCCAGCATTTATAAAGTAAACAAAAGAAATGGTTTACTAAACGAAAGATTTGGTGGAAGTCCTCTTAATCTAGTAGTTGATTTTTATCAGCCCATATGAAACCAAATTTTACAATATAACCGCCGTAACTAAATTCTATTTGAGGCAATCTTTTTGAATCAACAAATATGACAATGTCACCATGTTGAATTTGATAGAATTTGAATGTAGAGTCAAGTAATAATGACTAAACTAATCTATCTTTTATATATCATTATTTTCCGATTCTAACCTGATGTTAAAACCTAACATTTTCTATTTCTATAACAATAATTGACGTAGCCAAAATCTTATCCGTGTTAGAATTGTGATGGGAAGTAAACCATAACTATGGTACTATTGTAAATGAACTGTCAAGAGGTAGTGGTGAAAAAGTGATGGACTAGTGTTCGTAGAAGAATCATCACCAATTGCGACTATCTCTCTCCAAAATGTGAATTGCAAATTTAACTTATTTTTCACAGTGTTTTTTTTGTTTGCTAAGATTTTCACAGTTTATTCGAAGTTATTTGCAAAATCTTATGAAAGAGTAGTAGTAGACACATAATTACCAATGTAGTAGACACATAATTACCATCACAAAAAATTACTACTGATATTAACTTACTAACTTAAACTGTCTTTTTGTTTGAAGTAGCTAAATATTCACCATTCTCTGATCAAAGATATGTATAAAAATCATATATGCAAGACATTTAATTGGTTACAGGACAAGGTAATCAAATCCAATGTCCATGTTCACAATACAACCTACTACATTTATTGTTGTGCATAAATAGCTTTCTTGTTGGTATATCAACAATTTACTATAATGTTTTTATTAAAAGAATTAGATTTTACAAATTTTCAGGCGAAAACAGAAAAATTGTACTGCAAGTGAAAACTCATCCTCTGTAAAAGAAAATGATTATTTCCCAAATTAACACTGCACAACCTTTTGAGTGAAAGGGATGGTTCTCTTCCACTATCATATTCATTCCTAAAAACCTCAGCGAGTTAACTATAAAATTAGTAGATATATATATATATATATATGTATAATTATAATTATATATTTTTGGATTCCAACTCCATTTTTTAAACAAGAGTAAATATACACATTGTTCTTCAAATATTTTCCTTTATTAAGAGATGTTTTCAATATTGTTGAAACAAAAAAAAAGTAAGAGATGTCATACATGAAGGATTTTGCATGGATTTTAAATGAATTACCAACATATGCTATCCACTTCGAGATTAGTTCAATGAATCTGCGTGTCAGTCTTGTTTTTGTTGTGTATGACGATGATTTAGTATCTTCGTCTGATCATGAGATACTAATTAGTCATTGCATGGTTTAATTATTGATCTTCTCCCATAAATTACTCAATTTATGTACTTGTCACTATATTTTATTGGGGTGTCTGTTAAAGGACGGCAGAACTGTAGTCACATCCAGATGTATACGTACGATGTTAGTAATGTTAAAAGTAACTTTTCAAATACGAGGAAAACGATCAAAAATATATAGTTAAACAATTCGAAGATCTATGCATGGAGGAATAAACAAGAGATCCTATGATTCATTTGTAATGATTTATGCTAAACTGCGATTTAATTTAGATTTTTCTTAAATATAACCAATTAAGTGACCAATAAAGTTGATTTGATTTGGAGTTTTAATTAGACGAGTCAGTTTAACCTAATTGACACTTTTAAGCCTTTGGTTTGATGGAAGTTGTAAAATAAGATAAGGTGTTATATCAATCAAGTAAATGACCTTTTTAATGACCCCTTAATAAAAAATGATTGTGACCTTGGTTTTCTATTTATTTCCTAATGCAAGCTTATATTTATATTTAAGAAATAATTATATGTTAAATATGGTTTTCTAATATATTTGAGCAACCCAAATTTATGCGAATAATATGGTCTCCCACGACCATTGAAGTAGCGAAAATTGGTTCATCAAATTGTAACATTGACCTCTCTCTTTCTCTTTAATAAAGGTAACATTGACTTTGAAATTTTACTTTTAAACTAACTCAAGCTAACTAATAAAAAACGAATATATGTTATATATATATATATATATATTGTTTCTCCTAAGTTAAAAAAAATAGTTTAACGATGTAATTTAAGATAAAAAAGCATCTTATGTTTTTAAACAGATAAAAATAGTACAACATATTTAGAAAGATTCATAAAAATGATCAATTAATTAGTCACGATTATTTAATAATAACATTGATTAGGCGATCGGGTTTGGTCTTTTAATTCCAGAGATATGCGTGTATCTCCGACTTTTGTCTTTGTCGGTTTGGTTTACATGAACACGTGTCAATTCTTAGTACCACTCGACCTTTGTCCCGCAATTTTCTAAACCAATGGTCCAAGATCACCTGGACCCATCCTATTAAATTACCCATCTACCCTTCCTTTATAAACCGTTGGTTGGTTTTTGATCGAAAGGCGGAGATGCGTCCCGACACACGCGCGTGGAATATTGTTTTTATGAAGTTGCGTGTTAGGAGAGGGAAGTGGCGCGTGACGTAAGGCCTACGCAGCTTCAAAGAGAACAAAAAAGATAAAAGTGATAACACTGTGACATCACAAGGCTATGACAAAGAAAAAACAAATATATCATACGCGCTCTTCTTTAGCGCGTGTGTTCACGACACACAAACCCCAAACAAAACAAAAAATTTACAGTTATCTGCATTAATGAAGATAAGTTTTATAAAGACTAAAAAAGACTTTTCACAAAAGTGTGCCTAACAACATAATACGTGTGTATACCAAAAACATGCAAAGTTAGAACAAGCCCATGACCCGACCAAAGAGGCAGTGGACTATTAAAACGTTACAGGAACAATCCAAGTTTGCTGTCATCAGGTGACCAGTGACAATACGACACGTCACGGAATCATGATGAGATAATGTTGTGAAAAAAACCCCAATCATAGAGATGGAGGAGCTTTGAGGATGTACGAGCAAGTGGCAACCTCTCTAGATTTATTATATTTAGCATTCAAGATTAAATATATTGGTAGGTCTATCCGCGAACCATAAATTATATAATACTATTATCTAATATTGTTATTAATAAGTATAAACCCAACAAGAATGGTTGGATATTTTAACTCGTGAAATCTTTTTTTTTTCAATTTTGTCAGAGCTTTCATAATTTTAAGAGTAGTACAATAGATTGCAAATTTGCATGCTTACAAAACGTAAAAGAGTAGTAATTCACTGTGAGAATTATAACATTAAAAAGCAATACCACTTATATGAGTCTATGAACTTATATATGTTATCACAAAGTGCCAAAAGGGCATGAAGTTAACCAGTCATTATTTCGGCGGCTGTATATTGCAATGAAGCTTTGGTTTAAAAGAGAAAAGAGATATAGATGATCACATTTTGTATAATTGTGCGGTCAAAGGGTAGGCAAAGCCTGACTTTTGATTATATATTATTGACTTCCATTAGAACGCAATCCAATCGGTTTTACGAGGCCTACCCGCATCGATCGGTGTAATATTAAGAAATTTAAAATAAAAAGAACTTTGCATTAGGTTACTCATTATTTGAAAGTGACTGTGAATAATGATTCTTTATAACACTGTTAGGAGAAATAACAAAATTGGGCGCTTGGATATCTAACCTATTGTGTAAACCCAATATGGAAAAAGAATAGCAATACTATACGAATGTCAATTAGTAAAAATGTTTTTTTTCTTTTCATAAAGTTTTTGTAGATATTGCAAAATCTGAATGATCAGAAACTTATTTGAATTATGCGAATTAAGTTGCTCGTACCCATCAAATGAAATGCATGCTTAATTTTTTATAAATATTTATGAATAACAATGCAGAATAATTGCAAAGTCTTTTTTTTAAGAATCGCCATTCCACTTTTCGTATATGTAATATGTATGTCCTTTTGACATATATGAATATTAATGGATCACGGTCAAACATCATCATCTCCGAGAAGGATAATTAACTTTAATTCTGTAATGAACTGTAAAATTGAAGAAAGAAAAGCCCCCATCACTAGTTGTTGTCAAATTAAATTAAATTTCAACAAAGATACATATATGTCGTATGAAAAAGGGTTGTATAGCATACCAATTTATCACGCATTCAAGTCTCTAGCAAATAACCATTCTACTCAAACCCATGACCACAAAAACTGAGGTCTATCTTAAACCAAAACATTGAGAAAAATTTATGAATGTTTTTACTTATCTTATCTATATCAACATATGTATAACTGCATTGGTCAGCACCAATGGTGTTTGTTCTAATTCGACATCTGTGTTTGTAGTCATATATATTGATAACGTACATAAGCTGATAAAATAAAGTTATAAGCTTTTCATAAATTACAGTTCAAGATATGCTTGCGAAAGTCCATAGTTTTTATTTTCCAAAAAATTTAAATCATAGTTTCATAGGGACAACATTGGATTTTAAGAAGCAAAAATTTGGGTGAAGGACAGGGCTACCATTGGTCCCTTAATAAATAGTCAAGGCTCAAAAAGGCTACACCACAATAATTGCCTAACTCCAGTTTACTGATATAAAATTTTTAAGCCTTTTTTATAATTATGAAGTTATTAAAATATTATTTTCATAATTTGATGTATTATTTATTCTTGGATATGAGAAATAAAAAAACATTGTTTGAATTTGTGAACATTATAAGTTCCTTTGCAAAAACTGCAACAATAAAAAATATTGTGGATCCCGATGGACTAATAGTAAAGAAATAAAATAAATTGTGTATTGGTAGATTGACATAAAAGCATTATTGATGGAATAATTTGTTTTTAGTTGAGGCCCTGAGGTGAACTGTTATGGAAAATTTTATGATGCATGTTCGCAGAAAGATGATGCAAATTTTAAAATATTGATGATATGATCACAAGATTCTAAAGAGAGAGAGATACATACAAACATATTCATACACTAAATCCAAAAACTATATATATATATATATTCACATACATACATACATTTGGTAACAGTGAAAATTAGATCGTTCTTGTTTGTTTATCCTTTATAGGATTTGAATTCTGAGTGCGGAATTTTTAATAAAAATACATACGAAGCATGGAATTTGGTTCTATAGGGATATCGAATAGAGTTTGGGTCCCTCATAAAAGCTGTGTATATATATATATGTTATCTTCTGTATACTTCTGGGTATATGTATCATGTATGTGTTTGTATAATTTCATGTGTATATTTGTATCAATGCATGCATGTGTGTGCATATAAAATATGAAATATTCACTTCACTATCAGAATCATTGTTATACATACCTCTCATGTCAATCTTTTGTTGTGTTTCATTTTGTCAAGCACAGCACTTCAAAAATAATAGTTAATTCATAAAGCTATGAAATTTGAAAAATTGACCTTTTCATATCATTAGAAGGAGAGAGCTCAAGAAAGAATATATAATGAGCAAAAGACAACTTATCTGATATTTCTAAAACTAATAGATAAATATATTCGTAAAATAAATAATGTATAGTCTTGGCTTTTTCACGTATACGTCAATAGTGGAGTGTATATATATCTATATGAACATTTTGTAGTGGACTATATACTGAAGCAGTGATATTACATAATGCAGCGCCCATCCTGTGTATGTAGAGTTCCACAAAACGCCAAGATTCACAAACTGTATCTCATATTGTTCTTCTTTAACGATAAGAGAACAGAAGACCAACTTTTCTAGATATATAATATGTGATCCTGATTGTAAGATTATTCTCCATATATTTAATTAGGATCGGTTCTACTACATATTCAAGTAAACGAAATATAACTACCATGAAGAAGAATCCATTTAGGAACCAAGAGTTAGATCCCATGAGGACTATGGGTTTTTACCTAATCTTTGGAAAAGTAAAGTGATCTAGGCGTGATCTTGCTATCATGTCATATCCCAAAAATGTTATATATCAGTAGTAGTTCTAAAGTTGTTTATGAAAAAAAGTGTGTGATAATGTTCTTTCATATAGAGAATATTGAAATAAACTTAAAGTAAGAAAACTAGGAAATGAAAACATGAATGGGGAATAGTAGGGATATGGGACCTTAGCAATTACTTTTTTGAAGAGCAAGTTGTAACCTTTTTTTTTTAATATAATTATATTCTTGTTCAATTATGAGATTCCTACTTTCACATTACTGCAACATAGTGTGGTATCCTACATGTCTCTTTTTATTTATTTTTATTATGAGTATCATTCAACCATTTTTTTAGTAACTTCACATTATAATAAAATGCAAATGTCAATTGCAATAAACATATCCTCATCCTCTTTCCCCTATCTTTTCAATTGACTGGGATTAAGGTTCACAGAAAACAACACATGTCATGAGAAAGTGAGTAACATGTACTAAATAAACTAAAATAGAAATCTATATATATGAAAACTAAAGTTGTATTCCACATTGATGTAACTTGTGCTTCCGATGGTTATAAACTGTATAAAAGTCAAACTTCTTATGGTCAGTTTCTGAGAAAAAAAGAGTTTACAATGTTGTACGAATCATAAATTCTAATGAATTATTCCCAAAAAGAATCTTGGAAGTTTACTCAGTGAACATATACAAAAAAAAATGTCTTACAATAGTGTAGATATGTTTATTGTCCCAAACATGAGAAATATACGATTTAGATATTATCTTAGTCACATTTGATGAAAAGGAAATCATAATAGATCTATGGATTAAAATTTTAGACCTATCCTATCCTCCGAAAACCTTGGAAGACAATTTAAAGATGAATTGTGCTTGATGCATTGGGCTTTATTGGGTTATTCCAGACCTGTGCTTTTAATCCATCACTCCTTTTGCTTGGCATATTTTAATACAAAACAAGGTCAAAAGTTTTTTTGGGGTCTAAAACATTATAATTTTAGGAAATACCATTTTTTCAAATAATTTTTAAAAATTACTATAGATTACTGTCTATTTTCAAAATTTATTTTTATAAATGTCACATACTTTGTATTTATAACAGTTTATAACTTATTTATAAAGGTTTATAAAATAATTTTGATATATTTTTATAAAGTTTTATAAGAAATATTATAGGGTTTTATAAATTTTATAATATAATTATAAATATTTTTTATAACTCTTATGGATTTAAGTTCTTATAAATATTTATGAAAGCGGTATTTTTTATAATAGATAAAAATAATAATATTTTTGAAAATAATATTATAAAAATGTTATTTTTGAAATTCTCCTTAAAGTAATAAAAAAAGATGAATTGTGCTGATGTACTGGGGCTTTATTTCAAGAGTAGTTGAAGAAAGAAGAACTTTGAGTGAATAACCATAGTTAGTATATATTGTTGTAGGTCAACAACCATAATTAGTAAGTAAGTGAATGATTACATAAATGAAGGAATTCATTAAGAAGATGATTGACAATTTGACGCCGTTTGTAACACCAATTTTTAATATGGCTTTGACATAAACTAGTTGTACTCGATTTTATGAAACTCTTACAATAAAGAAAATAGAATTCCATAATATAAGGTCCAACGTTTAAAATTTGAAGTAAACTTTTCTTTTTTCGTTTCTCTCGACAGTTTCGGCATTAATACATTTAAAATCTTAAAGACTTTTAAGAAAATAACAAAATTTTAAAGTAAAAAATTTGCCAACACACACTTTACTTTTTTATAAGCACTCAAAATTCCTAAAATCATTGTTTTTTTCTTCCGTGTTTGTTTTTTCCTAAAGCAAACAATAGACGGTTTTAAGTTTTTTTTCAAACTCACAAACTCTTATTTTTTTAAAAGGTCTCTAAAGTATTTTATTAAAATAAAAATCTACAGTTAATTTTTTTTTTAAATCTCAACCAAGCATCTCCTTTATCATATTCTCATTCCGTGGATTATGATTTTTCTAACCTATATTAGTTACACCCAAGCCATGAAGATTGAAAGTCCGAAACTAAGCTAATACATGTACCAATAATTTAGACTGTTATCCCACAATCGTCTCCAACTCTAATTGAGCCTACGAAGGCCCATTCTCTCACTCACTCTTTTCTTTTTCCTGAAAGAAATAGCCCATTTCGGCCCAAAATTTAAAACTTAAAAGAGGAAAGTGCACCGAAAGGAAACATACACAAGCGCACACCTTATAAATAAAACTAAATAGGCAAAGTCCTGACACGGGTAGGGGTAATAATAGTTGGCTGCGTGACTGCGGCGGTTGCAGAGGGGGATACACACTTCGCCCTCCAAGAGCGTTCCACACACGTACCAACGGTTATACCTTATAGCAAAGCATCTACACTTACGTGTCAATATTTAATTGGATATGTTGGGTAGTGGTAATGAGGTCACGCGCTTGATGTCAAGATATGAGCGAGTGAGATAGTGGATCACGTGACCTTCGCAGTCACAAACTGAAATAAATTTTAAAAAATAAAAAGCGGATAGTGATTTGCCTTTCCTTGTCTTCTCTCTAATGGTTAAAACGTCAAACTTAAAGAGCAGAGCTTTTTATTTTCATTTCATCCAAGAAAGATTTCAATCTCGATTTCATGGGAAGAGATCAGCGTCGTCGTGTTGATTTGGGTCACTACGTGGAAATGGGGCTTCGTTCTCATCTGTTCATCAACGAGTTCGACTCGTCTGCCGGAGCATTCAACTCGCTCAGCCTTAGCCACCGTGATCCTTACGCTTTCCACGTCGTTGATACACTCCCGGACCAGTTCTCTTCGATGTCTCTTCGCCCTCCTAAACCCATAACATTTCCTCCTTCGCCAACGAGTCTTCAGGTCCTTTTCTCTCTACTCTGTTTTTTTTTCTTTTCTCGAGAATGGTCTCTATACTCTGTTTCACATTCACATATACATTTTAACGTTTTGGCATTCTTATTTTTTCGTGTGGTTTCTTCAGCGTTTAAGACAAAAGAGTCTCGCTTCGGCGAATGACATAAGTGATTATGGTCCTAAAGTTGATCAGAGAATCGTTTACGGTGAAAGGCCGCCTCAGCTGTCTCTCAGCACCACCGATCCATTATATGAGCTTTATCTTTCAAGGCTTCGCAAAAACGAGGTATTGTAACAAAAAAAAAATTCTCTCTTTGTTTGGCTCTTTATTGTACATCGTTTCATGTGTTCTTGTGAGTGGTTGCAGGCGGCACAGCAAGATAGAGCTACGATTTTACAGAGTCAAGAGGAACGGTTGCGCAAGGGAGGTCTGGTTCATCGAGACGGCAACGTTTTGAAGGAATCTGTGGGAACCGGCGTTTTCCACCCTCGTCTGCGTCCAGCTTACAAGACTTTAAGCTATCCGAAGAAGCGGAGTAAGCATTGCCTTCTTCTTCTTTATGAATCTTCCTACGCATTCAGTCTTATGCTATAATAAGGTTTTGTGGTTTTGTAGTATCCTTAACGTTAGCTATGTTTCTTCTGTGTGTTTCTTCTTACTTTTGGCTTTTTTGGGTGCTACTGGTGGAAACTAAGGAGATCATAGGAATCGAAATCAAAGTGAGAAGGAGTTAATGACTAAAGAAAGAAGAGTAATGAGTGCTAAGCAGCAGGATGAGTGTCATTACCATTTGCCTTCAGACATGGATTTCTCCAAGGATTGGACTTTCTGATGGAACAATTAGTAATTAATTAACTATTAGGTCTTTTGGGTACTAATTAGTTAGTAATTAGGAGGTAAATAATAAGGACAAAGTTTGACGATGACCAAGTAGATTAATTTACTTACGCTTAATTTAAAGGTTTAGATGTCTTTCTTTTTATAAAAACAAGTTTATTACTATGATGGACTAGTAACAGTTTGTGCTCTTTAATTAAAATTTTTAAACGTGAAATCCAAGTTCTTGTTCCTTAATCATTTTTTCCCCAAACTACTATACTATCACGTTATAGAGTCATACATAAACGTATTCTCGTGATATGCATTTGGAAATATTTTTCCAATTCTTTTCCAAACCCGTGAAGGCCTGAAGCATTTCAGAGTCTTATCCTTCTAAATATCGTACGTACTCTTCAGTTTTCTTAGCCACTCATTTCCAAATCCACCAAAAGAAAATTATACTTTTTCACGACTTTCGTCCTTATTAATTACGTCCCAACCAAATGATATGTTTTTAATCATTTCAGCTAAGTCCAAACAAATATTAATTATAAAGCTGAGCTTTACCGTGGTTAATTTCGTCTTTTAGGGAGTCATCGTTCAATGTGCATAGAAGCACTTCGAGGTTTTTAACTATAGAGTTTACATAAAGAAGAAAAACTATAGAATTAACACATTAAAGCGGTAAGTTTACATGCACCATTTTCTTGTTTTAATTATTAGCCGAATCAATCATAGAGCACATTGGTGGGGTAGATAAAGCCACACTAAAAGTTAAATACCATTTCTTTTAAGAATATTGATCTATGTCCACACCTTTGTTTCCCTACATTTTTATATCCATACATTTGTTACATATATCGAGTTTAGAAATAAAAAAGGTGCACATACATTATGAAACTATACCAATTCTAGTTACAAATATAAACACATTCTTTAGCTCTCTATCACATATGCACATCTTCTCCACCCATTCACACAACAAGTAAGAAAAAAAAGAAGTTCAGTGGCAAAACCGTAAATACAAAAACACCAATGTCTAAAGACTGTGAGAAGCACGGCGGCGGCGGAGGAACCGTCAGTCGAATCTGCGGAGCGATCATCGGCTTCATCATCATCGTCTTAATAACGATCTTCCTCGTCTGGATAATCCTCCGACCAACGAAACCCAGATTTGTCCTCCAAGACGCCACCGTCTTCGCCTTCAACCTCTCGCAGCCTAACCTCCTTACCTCCAAGTTCCAGATCACATTCGCTACACGAAACCCAAACTCCAAAATAGGAATCTACTACGACCGTCTCCACGTCTACGCTACTTACCGGAACCAGCAAATCACTCTCCGTACGGCCATTCCTCCGACGTACCAAGGCCATAAAGAAGACAACGTTTGGTCTCCTTTTATCTACGGAAACGCCGTCCCCGTCGCTCCTTTTAACGCCGTCGCTCTCGGAGAAGAGCAGAATCGTGGGTTCGTAGCGTTGGTAATACGTGCAGATGGGCGGGTGAGGTGGAAGGTCGGGACTCTTATAACCGGGAAGTATCATCTTCACGTTCGTTGTCAAGCTTATATCAATCTCGCTGATAAAGCTAACGGAGTTCTTGTCGGCGAAAACGCCGTTAAGTACACGTTGGTCACTAAGTGCAGTGTCAACGTTTAGTTAGATGACGGGGTAAACGGACACAACTTTGACGCCGTTTGCTTTTTTTCCTTATTCAGCCATTTACTCTTTTTTTCCTCGACTCGTTTGCTTCTATATCGTTTAATTTGTCTTCTTTTTTTCATCATCTCGTATATCATACAGTCATGACATTACAGTGTTGCTTAATTATTTTAAAAATTCACTAAAACTTCATGTCACAAAATTTTGTGAATTTATATGTCTTTTTAGTTTAGTTGGAGTATATAAAATGTACCAATTAATTTTACCAAAAAAAAATGTACCAATTAATTTAACTTCAAAATAAAATGTGGGGGAGAAAAATCATTGGAGGAGGATAAGAAGATCAACTAAATTCAGATTTGGGAACTAAATTTATAAATTATTTGGAGGGGACATATATACTTACTCCTAATATCTTCGAGGAACCAATTCTTTTTCGGAAGAATTTATCAACTAAACAAACAAACACACAAAGTAAAGAATATCGCATCATAAATTATTTAATATATTGAAAAATGGTGCATATGTTTTTGTCCTCTATACTACATTGTTTACATTGTATGAAAATAGAATTACTATAGTAATCACATAAAAATAAAAGTGATATGCCTCGGTGTAGCTGTTATTATACATTCCACCACAAACTCCTATATTATCTTGATTTGGTCAATCAAAATAATTTCATATTCTTTGATAGTAATTTTCTCATGACTCTGCAACATAGGAATCTCTGAATATTCAACCACCTCTTCTATGCATCCCTTAATTTGGTCAAACTCGAGTAGTATTAATTCTTACTAATATATTTGTGTGTTTTTTTTAGTGCTTGTCAAAGAAAGACAAATTACCATTACTCATTTTACGGTTTTTTTTGTCTGAAATCATTTTTAGGTTAATAAGTAATAATAACTATTATAATCACCGGATACGATATAGAGATTACGTGAGGAACGAACATGTAAAGTTAACGCGTGGTTGAGAAAATTAACAATTAATTGTCAAGGTTTTTTTTTTGTGTCGACAAATGTCAAAGTTTAGAAAGGAAATATTGAACAAAAAAAAGGAAAGCAAAACAATATATATATCTTTGATCACTTTTTTTGACAAGCGGCACCCAAACATTTAGAAGTCTTCTCGTTTTCTATTTTATTGACTTTGTCAAGGTGCGTTAACTAGTCTTCCTCCAGATTATGAAGTTTATTTCTCTTTTTTGTGTGTGATCTATTACTAATTTAGCTTCGTTTAAGTGGAAGAAGAAGGGCTGATTCGGCATCCTAATTGTAGGGTTTTAGGGGCATCATAATTTGACGGTTTTAGAAGCATCCTAATGTGTAGGGTTTTAGAATTTACAATCTGAATATATGTATGTATATGTACGATTGGTTACCTGCTAGATATAAACTCACTCTTTTCTATTTTAAACGCATCTTTACAAAATACCAGAGTATGTTAAAATGATGTACATGTGTTATCCTTATTGGCATGTAGAAGAAGAAGCAATGTCAGAAAGCAGAAAAAGGAAATTGGATAGAGTGGATTTTCTTGGGGATTATGAGACGGCGTTTAAAAATGGAATACACACTGATGTTATTGTTAAACCTAGTGGTGATGGGCCTGGAATTCCCGCTCACAAAGCTATTTTGGTAACATCTCTAAACTTTAATTTTTGATGCTATTGTCATCTCATGCTGAAGTATACATAAAAGGGAAACTCGGTCTATGGATGTTAATATATATACTTCATTGTTGGCTATGTTAGATTGAGGGTGTAGAAGAACCTACGTACCTTTTATAACGCAAGTCACCAATTATAAGTATTGTCTCGTCTCGTTGTTTATAGGTTTGTTATAAGCATTGCTATATTGATACGTCTTGAGTAATATATGATTCCAAATGGATGCATGCATATATGTAATGCGCAACTTGATTGATCTGGTTAACATGCATAATGCACATACAATTTGGATCTTGATTGCTCTATCATATTCATGTGTGTAACTCCAAATCCATGTGAAGTTCATATGCATAGCAAATGCTCATGAAAACTTATATGTCGAGTTTTACTAATTAAGTCCCACAGGCAGTGAAGTCGAAAGTGTTTAGATACATGTTGGACTCCGATGAATGCAAAACTTCACTAGATAAATCAATCACTATTCCTGACTTGAGTTATGAAGAACTCAAGGCTCTACTCGAGTTTTTCTATAGCGGGATCTTGAGTCCCACTAACAAACATACTCAAGCGCTCTATCTTGCTGCTGATAAGTATGACATAACATTTCTCCAAGAGCTTTGCAGAGAGAAACTCATGTTGTCGTCGAGTTTGAGCAACGTTCTCGACACTCTTGAGATATCCACGATCCCTTCAGACAACCTGTTGAAGGATTTTTCGACATGCTATATCGTATCACACATGGAAGAAATCGTTAATTCCGACAGATACAAATCATTTGTCCAGCAGAATCCTGATCTAAGTTTGCATATTACAAAGACATTTGTGACTGCTTTAAGATCCCAAGTTGGGTCGTCATTAGGTAGACTGGTAAGGAATGGACTTATGCCTAGACCATATGTTTGATTATTCTCTAGATATGTTAGACTATTGTTGCCACCACTTTAATTATTTCCAAACTATGTTAGACAATTATGTGTCATTTTATTATTATTAGAGATTTAACCTTGCATGTTGTTATTTTTAATAATCCGTGTGCGAATAATTGTTATTTTTAATATATATTTTTTTTTCTCAAATGAAAAATGACGTTAATATTTAACGAAATTATGTTACCTTAAGATATTTTCCAAATTAATACTTTTCTGAAACTATCACAATTTTAAGTGTTTCTAGAAAGCACCACAGTTTTAGCTTTTAAGTTTTTTAATTTCATGATTTTGTCTTACAATATTGTAAGCAAAGGCAACAATCTAATTAAATACTATTCGACACAAGCTCACTGCGCCCATAGGTTCTAGAACGCGTTAATCACTTCTGAATAATAATAATGTATAAATGAGAACCAACGTACAACGAGAGACCAAAAAGTAATTACATATATGTCTCTTACACAAATTACTCTTTATTGGAAATTATGGGGCAACATCACAAGCCTACAATCGCATAATATTCTCTGGTCAATTCAATCAAATCACCGCGTAACGTGACAATACCTTAACCTAAGTTGACCAACGCATAAATGAAACCTTGTATATAAAGAGGACTTGCATGAACCTCTAAGCCATATTCCATCCATTCAAAACCTCCACAACCTAAAACATGGCTGAACAACCTCTCAACGGCGCCTTCTACGGTCCATCAGTCCCACCTCCGGCTCCCAAAGGCTACTTCCGTCGACCTGGTCACAACCGCGGTTGTGGCTGCTGCCTCCTCAGCTTCTTTGTCAAAGTCATAATAGCCATTATTGTCATCCTCGGCATAGCCGCTCTTATCTTCTGGCTCATTGTCCGTCCTCGCTCCATCAAGTTTCACGTGACTGAAGCGTCCCTTACGCGCTTCGAACACACTTCTCCGGAGAACATATTAAGGTATAACCTAGCACTCACAGTTCCTGTCCGCAACCCTAACAAGAGGATCGGAGTCTACTATGACAGGATCGAAGCTCATGCTTACTACGATGGAAAGCGGTTTAGTTCCACCACGTTAACTCCTTTCTATCAAGGACACAAGAACACGACCATTCTCAGACCGCTGTTCCAAGGCCAAAACCTTGTTATCTTTGGCGCCGGAGAGTCACGGACTTATAACGAGGAGACGATCGCCGGAGTTTACGATATAGAGATCAAGTTTAGGCTTAGGGTTAGGTTTAAGCTTGGAGACTTAAAGTTACGGAGGATTAAGCCTAAGGTTAACTGCGATGATCTAAGGCTTCCTTTAAGTACCTTCAACGGAACTACAACCTCCGCTACCATTCTCCCTCTCAAGTGCGACTTCGACTTTTAGGTCTTTGCTTTCATCATGTTTCATTCCATCATATATATATTGGTTCATTTATTGTCATTTTTTTATGCAGCATTGCGACTTATCGTCTATAGAGCCTATTGTATACATTTTGTTCATCTTCTTCATTGTTATTTATAAATAAAACATTATTTTACGTAGTTAATACTTTGTTCAAATATAGTTAATTTCTTTGTACATTTTGATTAAAAGTATAATATAATACACGGTGTTGGCTGAATTGATCGATCATTAATTATAGTGGGGGTTGGTTTTTGTTGATTGTTAGAATTTTTAAAATTCTTTATTATAAGTCTATGAATTTTAACATTTTTAAAGAAATCCACTGTTATTAGTTTATAGAATTATTTTTCAAAAAAAAATGTATTATTATTATTTTCAAAATTTTAAAATTTTATTCAACATTTATTTTTCAAAAAACTTGATTTTTATTGATTCTATAATGATCTTAAAATCTAATGTTATTGCGATGATGAATTTTAATAATTTAACTCATTAATCATAACTTTTACAATATTATACATATCTCTTAAATTTTTTAAGTTGTTATAACATAAATTTTTGATGAACACAAAATCCCTTACAAAGTTAACAAAACTCTATACAAAATTTAACATAACTCTATACAAATTTAAAAAATCTCTCAATTTTTAAAATTAATCAACCTCTATCAAAATTTAAGTTAATTCCACTGATACTTTCAAAGAGTTTTAAATAAATTATTGACAATTATACCTTTATTCAGTCGTTTGTCACTAACGAAGATCTTATGGGCAGGACCATTAGCATGTTAGTCCCTTTATGCATTAAACATTAGTTTTATTTTCTTTTGGACCCTTATTAAACATATTTTTTTCCAGAATGGGCCATTTTGTTTAGCCAACGGCCGAAACAACTCACAATAATGCGTTTGTCAAAATCAATAATCAAAACACAAATAAAGATTGTGGAATTCTTAAACATCAATCAAGCTGTCTTGGCTTTCAGAGGAAACTATGAGCCTGACACTACATCAACAAGTTTGCAAACTGTGTCCTGTTACATTTATATAAGTGATTTTACTGTTGATGAATATTATAGAATACACACTCTTTATATATAGTCACGAGTCACGACGATCTCAGTATATAGTTACAAGGTTAATCCGAATACGACAAAGCCCCCTTCTTTGGCCATGATGTTTTAGTACACTTTAAATTATGTTTTATATGTTCTAAAGCATAAAATGCCTCTTTAATTCCTACTTAACCCTTCTTTTCATGGGCTGACCTTTTGCTTTAAATTATTATTCTTAAAAGAATTATATCTTACTCAGCCTAAGCCCATACCTTTCTCAAGTGAGGAACCAAAGGAAGTACACAATTTCTTTTTTGCTTGCTTATTTGTTTAGGCAACTCTAATATTATTCGAAAATGAGAAAAAGTAGTGATCCTTGATTATCTTCAGTCTGATCTACTTCATTATTATTTGTTCTTTCAGAAAAAGTGATTTCCCCTTTGTGCAACTCTTACGTCATGGATCATTTTTATACCATACTTTGATCAATTATAAAAGCTATATGTTATAGATATTGATCATATACGGCCATGTTGATAATATTAAAATAAGCTGGAAAATCTTAATTTACAAGACACTCCATCATTTGAACCTAAAAAGTTGTATAAGGTAAATTACAATCGAATGTTCACTGCAAAGTTTATTGATTTTAGTGTTCATTACAATCAATTTAAAGGTGCAGACTAGTCAGCTGGATATATAAAGAGAATTTAAGTAATGATTTGGATAATTTTGTTAACATGACCCTCTACAAAGTTCCAAGCCTCCTAACTACACGATTGAGCCAGAAAATCGTCCCACGGAGAAGTTACACATGACCCTGACCATGTGTGACAAGATCATGAACTATGGTGATCATGTTGCCGACTTGCTGAAAAGAATGTGTGCATCTACAGCGTCATGTAATCCAATATGATCACTGCAATGTCCACCATCACCATCATGATGAAGAGAGATGTTTAGATCAAGAGATATACAAGGGCTCCTCTTCTTTCTCTCGTCCTCTGGAGGTGAACAAGTTCTTGATCTTGAGATAAATCTTTCACAGCACAAGATCACGATCGCGTCTCTAAGCAAAACCTCTTCACCGCTTCCACTTTTGACTCTTCCTCTCTCAATGGCTTTTTTGATACCCATCTGACACAAATAGTCAGCTTCCTCTATATCTTCCACGAAGAACACTCTGTGTGGATCACAAGACACCGCTTCGAACAATCTCTGAGTGTAGCTCCAGCTATCTTCATCTCTCTTCCTTTTATTGTTTCTGAGATCTTCCATAGAAGAGGTAGTGTAGTCGCTCAAGCTAATTGAGACGAAACTGTTCTGCGACTTAAACACAAGCTCTGCCAACTCTCGACCTATCTTCTCTTTGGCCTCAATATCGTCACCTTCGAAAAGTACCCAAGTTTCTTCTTTTGGATTCCCATTGCGGAGCTTCCTAGGTGTTGATCCCGATCTGCATTTCAAGATTGTTTTTGCGATCTCAGGGATTACGTCCTTCTGCCTTGGCACCTTGCTTCTCAAGGCATCATATAGAGTTCCTAGGTTCTCAGCATTCATCTCCTTAAACCTAGAGACGTATTCCACGTCTATTGCAACACTAGAAGAGACGGCAGAGTTCATCAAGAGCGTTGTTGTGAGCTCGTTGTCATGTTTGGGAACAAACAGTCTTAAGTTGGTTGTAGAAGCATAAGTATTGGAGGAAGAGGAAGACAGAGAAAGAGTGGAAAGCTCAAGGGTTTTCTGAGATGGTTCGTGGATTGAGTTATCTGAATCCTGCCAAGATCCAAAACAATACCAAATCTTAGGACACAATAAAAATACGAATAATCAGAATGATGATATATTTTAACTCACAGTGTCCTTATGTTGATTCTCCTTCTTGTATATCTGAAGCCAAGCTGGGAGAGCGGTAAAGACGTTGATGCTTCTCTTACCCTCTGCTCCCATCATTGTTGAGCATTCTAGGGTGGTCTCATTTTCTATCTCACTATTTGAAACAAAATACAGTGATTAAGAAATAGAATTAGATCTCACAGAGTGTATCCGTACGAGCTTCATGACCAAACCTTAGTAGTTTCACCAGAAGAGACGACGTTACCTGAAGTTCTTCCTCCTCTTATCCACCAGACGACCTTCTACAATGTTCCTGACATCCTCGTTCCTGACAGCCGCAGTTAGCAACTTGTTTGCTTTTGGTTTACTGGAGGAGATCATCAAAGACACAGATTGTTCCACCTTGCTCTTCACTTGAGGACTTGAGAAACCAGCCTCTCGCATCACTCTGCTCACGCCAGGATCATCAAGAATGGAAATTACAAGCTGCTCAGGCTCGATCTTGACGGCCAAGATTGGTTGTTGCTGGCTCTCGATGGAACCACGCCGCAGGTGAGCCTGCGCACGCTTGAAAGCTGCAACCAGAGCGTTAGATATACAAGGGACTAACATAGGACTTCCCGTAGATGTAGGAAGGCGGTTCAAGGAGACGTTGAAACAGAGCTCGAGTGCTCTGCACTGAAGAGGATGGGTGTGGGATTGGAGGCAAGCTGTTCTAAGTAGGCCTGTGGAAGCAGAGAGCATGGTGCTAGCCACATGGAGAGGCGTGACCTGAGCATGCCCACGCCGTCTAGCCAAGGCCATGGCTTGTTTCACCATGTTTGCAGCGTCGTGCGTGAGGGCTTGCTGGACACTGTAACCTCCACTTCTCATACTCAATATACAACTATGTATGTCTACAAGAGTCTTGTATTGATACTCTCTTTCTTTGAATAACAAAAACACCAAAGGAACTTACCAAAGGATGTTTATGTAAGTCTGTGGGGAAGAGTATACAGAGAAGTTGAAATTATATGGAAGATGAGGAATGTGTATGCTTTCTTGTAGCAGAGGCAAGAATTTGAGGGTTGAAAGTGGAATGCATGTAGTGACAAATCAGTATCAAAAGCCAAAGGCAATTCAGCTTTTTCCCCTATTAGTGTTTTTCTATCTCAAATTTCACATACACATTTAAAAAAATGTAATGGGTACTGCTTGCTAAGTGGGTCTCTCTCTTTAATGCAAAGTGTAACATTTTTTTTCTATATTTAAAAGACCTAATTAAAGATGCCTTTTTCATATATATTGAAAGATAACATCATAAATTGTATAATAACTGCCTTTTGTCAGCCCCTTAAACCAACTAATAGCCAAGTCCCAACACTTTTTTAAGACAACAGTCACCTGGACCATAACTGATAATCAAGACTCATAACTGATGATGTTTTGAACCGTTCAGGCTTTGTAACCCAAAACGTTCTCTGTCAAATTTAGAATCACTATTTTGGTCTTTGTATCTTCTTTAAATTAAATTTAGCAGCGGACCCATCATAGAGATATATATAATCATATAATAAATGTATTAAATATCGTTCTCTTTCCCTTTCATTACCATATCTTTCATTTTTAAAAAAAAGAGAGAAACGAAGAATGAAGGAAGAAGAAACGAAGGTGTTTACTGTTCAGAAAGAGCAAAGATGTATGCATCAACCAATATCCCACAAGGCAAGGATATACTAATCTTAACTTGATAATACATTATATAAACTCAAAGCTAAATAGTGAACATACGAATCTCAAATATAGCAAAGGATACAAAACTCATTTGCTATTCAGTGAATGTTGCATAAATCCAAGATGGATCTATGATATCATGTTACAGTAATTGGCATGAAGAGTTTATCCTATTACAATTCTACTTTGATGAATAGGTCTCTCTCTCTCAGTCTCTCTCATGAAGCATGCCACTGCATAGAAAGAAGAGAAAAGCGAGCACCAACATTTTTACCTTCCCTAGGAATCTTCAACAAAATTTATACAATTGTATAAGAGATTATGTGTATATATGGTCCTTAAAGGTTAATGAAATGGTAAATGTAATTATTAATTTCTGCTTAACTAAAGGAACGTACAGGAGATCTTCCTTTCATTCACCAATCATATTTTCAGCTTTTAGTCCTTTTTCTAATTGTAAGCCTTCATCCGAAGGCCACTCATCAATCAACAAAATCTCTTACACTCATACTCACTGCCTCTGGCTCCTATCACCAAACTAAAGGGTCGTTACTCGAATTTGGGAGAAAAAGAAGAAGAAAAACAACAAAAGAAGAGGGAAATGATCCGACAATCATTAATGAGGAAAAAGAAAAGAAAAAATGTGAAATATATTCAAGTTATGCACAAGTAGAAAGAAAACTATTACAAGAAAGTGTTTGAATTTCCAGATTTCACAATGTTACTCCAAGCTCAAGGGAAATAATATCCACTCTAGTTATATTGAAAAGGTGCACAAAAATTCGTGCTTCGTTACGAAGGACATGTAGGGCCAAAAAGAGGACAGTTTAGAGAATAAAGAGTAAATTACCAAGTGTTGTTTATGATCAACTTAGACCAAAAAGCCATACAAAGAGAGACAAACAAAAAAATATGAAGGCAAAAGTGTTTTGAACAAGAAAAAAAAGGAATAGATATGGTTACTTCGGGCACACCCAATCGCAAACTCTTTTCTCTTTTAATCCAAACCGATCAACTTTTTTTTCCTGTCAAAAGCATTCATCCTCTGAACACAAAAGAAAAACCACTTGCATACACCAACCCTTTGAAGAAAAGTGTATGACCAGGATAGTCAAATGCGGATGCTTTAAACAGGACCAGGTGGCAGATGATTGTAGACCAACTTGCTAAAGATTTTGTTTACGTATATGTCATATTTTAAACAACAGAGTGTTATGCATTGAAAGAGACACAATAACATGGCAAGAACCTAAAAAAATCTTGGTAAACTATACAACAACTTACAAAATGTTTGCTTGTCTCAAGTTAAGCTGAAACTGGTTCCAAATCTTTAATGAGTTTTAAGTTAAGTTTGTGCATGACATTTCTGAGTGGTAGCTTTCAAATCAAAATCTTTTAGGAATTTCATGGGAACACAACAAAGTTGTATCAAGAAAAGCCTCTGAGTTTCTTTTTATCAAAGTAAAGCACATAAATCACAAAAGTGAAACCACAAAGAGAACAAATAGAATACTTTATGACTTAATTCTCCATTGGACGGCCTAGCTTTTAAGAAATAAAGATATGAAATTATTAATTGAAGAATGGAGAAAAGTTGTCCTAATTTTGACACGGCGTCCTTCTTAATCCAAAAGCAAAGGTAATAGACTCACGTACCAACATGCTTCTTTTATTCACAGAAGAATATGTTTCTGCTTAGGGTAAAAAAAATGATTCAGAGGAGGCAGTAGCTTTGTTGCAATTTCTAAATCTTTTTAATCGGAATTAATTTTGGGCCTCTCCGGTATTTTGGGTTCAGAAATTTGGGCCTCTTAAAAAAGCTCTGTATCACGTTTCTTTTGTAATATGACCATTTTGGGTTTTCGTTACAAAACGAATTAGACGCCCAAAAACATAAAATTTGATTCAGAGATTACTTGGTTCGATGTACGTGCCCTCTAGTACACTGGCCGGTCTAAAAACAATCAGATGTTTAGAATATCACAAAGCGACTGAATATCAAATGTTTCATATTTTGTAAAGACTTCTTAATAAAGTAATTAAATGTGCCAGCTATGTCTATTAGAGCTATGAGATAGGCAGAATATCCAAAGTATGAGATCTGATTTCAAATCCTTTGATGATACTAATTTGTTATTTTTTGCCATTTAAAACGTTCACAGTGACCAAAACCATATTTAAAATTATAATGAAAGAAATCAAATCATGGTCCTCCAACCATATTTTGAATCATTCAACCTCATTCAACCACTAAACCCACCATGAATATTCAAACTTTTGAAGTTCAATATTCTCAAATCCGAATTGTTGTATTTTAAACCAATGACTCTAAACTGGTAGAGTGGATGTACTATGATCCATACATGTTTTATATATTTGATCAGGTTTTGAACGTGACCAATCTATGTGATCCTCTCTATCTGCTAAAACTGATAATTAACTTCAAACATATTGTACATATATATACATATGAATGTTGATATGATAATGTTTTGGAAAAGTAAATCGGAGGATATATTTCGTAAAATGAACAATCATTTGTAAGTTTTAGAACATGGTGCGTTGCAAAAAACGTTTTCATACTCACATCAATTATATAGCCACGAAATTTGGTCGAAAAACATAACAGAATTGAAATACAAAAAAAAACTTTACATCGGACATGAAATGTGGTAAGTACGTAACTTTGTATGTAGATTTGTGGTGATTAACCACAGAACTAAAATTAGTAACTAATGGGTAGCTTTTATATATCTGCATGTAATGGTTAAGAGAATTTATAACCATTCTAGATAACTAGGTTTCATAAAAAAAAAACTAAATATGAACTTTAATGTATAACAAGTTTAACGATAGTTTAGTGTCAAGACTTTAGAGGGAATCCAATCGAGAACTTAATTAATAGTAACACTAATTCCATTAAAAAATTAGCTACAGGTAAGAAATCATGAGATATTAGAGATTTGGTGATTAATTAAAATCAAGAAGTATTAATCCACACAAAAAAGAATTAAGAAGTAACATATGTGATACGCATAGTGACCGATTCTTAAATCAAGATATGGTTTAATTATTCATGAATATAAAAAGAACGAATTAACTGAATCGAATCCTGGATTCTTGTAAGGTGGACGACACTCGTCCGTTTAGTATTTTAAGACTATAATTATTTTTAATTAGATCTTTGCGTTACAATTTTAAGACTAATTATTTTAAATTTAAGACTAATTATTTTTAATTAGAAGAAATAAAATTAGGCTTACGAAAATGATAAGTGATCTTGGGATATCGAACTTGCATGTCGACTTGATGAACCGATAATTTTGATGTAATTTTTCTTGACACATGTATTTCTATTTTGCTTGGTAAATGTTATCTAACATAGACTTCGTAAATGGTTCTACTATTTCTAGAATGTTATTCTGTTAACAAAATAATTTAACAGTGCTACTTCAGTAATTTAAAAAACGAATATAGACTGTGTTTGCAAGTTCTCTTAATTAGTTTATTTTCATAATCTTTTTAAAAACGAACATGATTTTAGAGTTTGTTTCTTTCCTTGAAATGGTAAAATATTATACAATTATTAAATATTACATATTTACATTTAAATTATTATATTGGAATTAATTTTATGTGGATCAACCCGCTTATGACATATGGTTAGAAGGGTTCTTTTCGCTGATTAAAATGACTCATTTTCTTCATAACTAGAATTTCATAACATTTTGTTAATCTACCACATAATTGTTTTATATTAATACTTTCACAAAAATAATTCTGAAATACTTATACTGGTAAATATAATAACTAAGAACATAAAAATATTATATAGAGGAAAAGAAAAAGCTGTCACAATCTAGGTGATCCAATAATAAGATAAACTAATTACATTTAAATGTATATTTAGCCAGCCTACCTGTATCCTTAGCCAAACAAATCTTGCATACTTCTTCCTCACATATCTATATATACAAAAATAAAAGTTGAGAAAGTGACAGAACCAAAAAAAAAAGAATTTAAGACAGAAAAAAGACAGAAAGAGAGAAAAAAAAATGGTAGAGACAAAATCAAGATTCAGTAGGATCTGTGTCTTCTGTGGAAGCAGTTCCGGCAACAAAACCACTTATCACGACGCTGCTCTCCAACTCGCTCACCAACTGGTAACTCTCTAAGTTCCACGTTTATTTACATCTTAAACTTTATGCCTTTTTAATTAACTAACTAATTAAGAACTGTATTACAATAACAGATTTAGGTTTTTACTATAATTCTTTGAATGCTAAATCTGTTTTTGTAATAGCCACACACAAAAAAAAACTTTCCAGAGATATACACACATTTATGTAATATGTATACGAGTACTAGTTATACAGCTCATACGTAAAACATATGTCGACTGTAAATAGCCTTCACTAATTTGAGTATTGAAAATTTTAAGTATCATTGTGTAGTTTCATCATCGTGTTAAGGTTGAAATTAACTTCCTCTGCTAGCTAAACACCACCATGCTTAGTGTTTTGTTTATAAACGACATACATTACTTGTATTAATAAAGTCATCTAAAAAGGCTTTAACTTTGTAGAATAATTTGTACTTGTTTTAGTCATTAATAAGTAATAACACAGAGAAAATGTAAACGTAAATGTGAAAGGTGGATAGAAACATCGATTTGGTGTATGGAGGAGGAAGCGTGGGGCTAATGGGTCTCATATCTCAGGCTGTTCATGATGGTGGTCGTCATGTTCTTGGGTATCTATCGATCTATCTCTGTCTCTCTCTCTACAAATTTCGATTAATACAAAAAAAAATATTAGACGTTTTGATTTATCTATACATTCAAAGCGACACTACATCATTCTTTTGTTGTTTGTCTTCCCATGTTCTGGTCCTGCCTTTTAAATGGGTAACATTATCATAAATAGCAACTCGACTGCTTCAAGATAAATTCTTAAAATCGATATGATAATAATTTTCTTGGAACATATTTGCTAACAATGAGCTGGTTTCGCTTTTCTATATTATCTATCTCTAGGCTAAATCTAAGAAGAAATGGTGAAAAAGGCAGATATATATTAACTATCAATTGAACTTTAATGTTTTAAAGAAATGTGAACCTTAAACCGAAAAAGAGGATATGAATCTTTGACCATTGCAAAGTAAGGCGACTAACCGAAATTAATAATTTGATATTTGTGATAAATACATTATTGACATTGTATGTCGCATGTTATGCAGAATCATTCCCAAGTCTCTAGCACCAAAAGAGGTACTTACAAATATAATATTCATTTAATGAGTCGTAGAAATGGGTTTTTAGTAAAATATAATTTAAAAAATGATTATGATTGGCTGTGATGAAATGATGTTGGGTTTATAGATAACCGGTGAATCAATTGGAGAAGTTATAACGGTATCGACTATGCACCAAAGGAAGGCTGAAATGGGTCGTCAAGCGGATGCCTTCATCGCACTTCCTGGTTTGGCCCTTTTCTTTTAAAACTTATGTATTCATAAAAGAAATCATGAAAGGCTAATAAATGTGTGGTGTTATTTGACAAACAAAATATAGGTGGATATGGGACATTCGAAGAGCTTTTGGAAGTCATAACCTGGTCTCAACTTGGGATACACAGTAAACCGGTAAATAATCAAAATTCGTTAACATATAGATTTATATATAAGTACATCTCCTAAGATTCGGGTCGGTAAATCCGGTTATCCGACAAAATATAGTTAGAGAACGTAGAGATGTTTGTTATGTATATTGGTCGGAAACGTTGAGATTTTCCTTATAAGAAAAGGAGTATGGAAATAGAATCTAAGCATATGGGTTCAAGTCATATAGTCACATGGAAGAATGTCTCAACTAAGGTTATAATTAAAGAGTACCCTAAAATCATATCGCACGTACGTACTAAATACTAATGCATATAAAAGTGTAAACATACATGAAGACACTTCTATACAATGTAAAAGAAAGCGAAATTATGAATAAAATACATAGAGTACTTTGTGACCAAAAAAGAAAAATATATACATAGAGTAATTAAAGAATGTAAACATAATGTGAAGTTAAAAAAAATGCAGGTGGGACTACTGAATGTGGATGGATTCTACGATTCACTATTGACCTTTATAGATAAGGCAGTGGACGAAGGCTTTGTCTCCTCCATCGCCCGACGTATCATCGTATCCGCCCCGACCGCTCCTCAATTACTCCAACTTCTTGAGGTCTAGTCTCAACTCTCTTATTTTGATGCTATCTCCTTTCATCGTATCCACGGGATCGAAACAGAGAAGCAGGCTCTTTAGCTAAGGAAGCGTTAAGCAAATATGTTTTATCTTTGTATTCAAATGGCGGTTAAAGTTGGAATGCAAGATACTTTGATCACACACAAAAAAACTATTCTTACATGGATTAAATTAGTTGAGTTCATGTTTGTGATTGCAGGAGTATGTTCCAAAGCACGACGACTTCGTGTCAAAGATGGTGTGGGACGATATTACAGACGCTCCCACATATAAAGGCCACTCATGTTAGTCTACTGTTTCGTGAATCTCGCTTTTCCATTGACTACTCAAAAGATTGATTCGTGTATTAATGTATTTATCTTATGTCATATTTGAACTCTAGTTACTCATATAAATGACTTAATAATTTACGAAATTTTGTTGAATAGATGAAGATCTACCTTTCCAAATTTCTTCTTGTATTTTATATATAACTAATCAAATACAATAAAAGAAATTGTGATGTGAGAAACCTCTTTGCAAGTTCTCTTCATGAGATAATAGAAACGGGCCAGTGGGCCTAGCAAAGCCCAAAAAAGAATTGTCTAGTTTAAAATTGAAATAAACCGGTCGAGTTCTGAATTGAACCGGGTCGATTTAGATATGATAACATCCCCTCGTCGTCTCCAAATAAAATCCCCATCTTCAAATCACAGTTTGTTTCCGTCTTATCCTTTCATCATCACTTTGTTTCACAGAGCGAGAGAGAGAGAGAGTCCATGTAGTGAGTGATGTCTCTTGAACAATGCAACAAGAAGCTCTCTCTTTCCTCTCCGCCACTTTTCCTTCACGTCACCACCATTTTTCTCCGTTTTCTCGCCTTCGTTTCCACAATTTTCCCGCACTTTCCTTCAAACCAAACACCTCTTCTTCCTCATCAATCTTCTTCCCTCCCAAATCCCCAGATTTCTCCTCTTTCCCTTCCACCACCGAAACCCTAGAAACCGACATCCACGAGAAGCTCCTTTACCTCGATTCCCTTGGAATCGACTTCCTCACGCTAATCAACCGCCACCCTCCTCTCCTCTCCGCCGCTCTCTCCGCCGTTAAATCTGTCGTCGATTACATGACCACTCCACCAATTAGCTTCTCCTTGCCCGATTTCCGCCGCCTCGTCTCCATGTGTCCCGAGCTACTCACTTCCCCTCTAACCTCCCACACAATCCCCGTCATCACTTTCCTCCTCCGTGAAGTCGGCGTAGATTCCGTCTTCGATCTCCGGCAAGCCTTGCGCCGTCGTCCTCGTCTTCTCGCTTGCAGCGTCGATTGCCAGCTCCGGCCAACGCTATACTTTCTCCAGAGAATCGGAATCCTCGATCCACACAAACACACCTACCTCCTCTCCTGCAGCGTCGAGCAAAAACTCCTCCCACGAATCGATTACTTCCAGAAACTGGGGTTCTCTCGGCGGAGCGCCACCACAATGTTCAAGAGATTCCCGCAGCTGTTCAATTACAGCATCGCCGAGAACTACGAGCCGAAGCTGAACTACTTGATGGTGGAGATGGGGAGAGACGTGAGAGAGATTCTTGAGTTTCCTCAGTATTTCTCCTTCAGCTTAGAGAATCGGATCAAACCGAGACACCAGGCTTGTGCTGCGAAAGGGGTGAGATTCCCGTTGCCGGTGATGTTGAAGACGAACGAAGCTGGTTTTCGAGATACATTGGAGGTATGTAGTGATTCTTCTCCGCCATTGAAGACCTCTCGCCTTTCTTCTGTACAAAAAGATTCTTGATTTATAGAGTTTTTGCTAGGACAATGGAACATGGAAAACAAGTGGTGAGAGTCTCTTGTTCTTTTTGGTATTTTTTAAAGGGTCCCGAAGAATTGGTGAGAAAAAAAGTCTTTTTTGATTGATATGGTTTGCATTAATTTAGGTACATTTTGTATTGAATGATTCTGAAGAACTCAAAAGAATGAAGAAACCAATCGTCTCTGCCTACATTTTGAGTGAGAAAGAAAGATAATAATGTTCATATACAATGTGGATGGCATTGTTTCCAGTGGAATGAAATGTTTTTGGTCTTTACTTACTGTCAAGCTCGAGCAGTCAAGTGGATGCAAGTTTAGAGATCTGATTTGCACAGGATGTAGCTCTATAATTGGAGGCAGGAGGATGAATATGTAATGATTAACCAGACAATCGGGTCGAATCTTGATGATCCAGGGCTTTTAAGTCCTTGGATCTTGCCATTGGTCTTCTCTGTTTTACATGTTTTCTTTTCTTTTTTTTTGGGGCATTTGGTTTCTCTTATGGTATTTGAGAGGCATAATCTGAATTTGGGGATTCAACTTTATATCGACTGTATACATTATCATGGCTCAAATGGGCGTTAACATACGCTCTTGGACAACAAACACGAAACCAAAATGGTATCTAACACACTCCTATAAGTGGAATTGTTGGCGTGTTCGTTTCCTCATCCAGTTGATTTATTTGGGTAAACATCAAAAGTTGTTCGTTTAGTGTTTTTTTAACACATCATCTAGATGCATCACCTAAATGATGTTTTAAAACTCATCCAAGTTTTTTGGATATAGCTGGCTCCGTCTAAACGGTGCATCTGGTGAATCTAACTCAACCAAAAATCATAAAAGACAAAAAAAAATTTAAGTATGATAGAAATATTTATAAATATTAAAAATAATAATTTTTAAATTATTTAGTTGTATATAAAATTTATATAAAGAATTAAAGTTAATATGATAAATATTAAGGTAAAAATATACTTAATATGAAAAATATGATTAGATTAAAAAACATATACATTTTAGTTATTTGGTTTAATAAATACATATGGATGCAGATATAAGTTCACAAAATTGTTTTAAACAAACGCAGATACACCTAGGTGAACCATCCAAATATACATCCAAAAATAAAAATGAATAATACGTAGCTGTATCTAACTGATCCATCTGGGTGAGCACGACCATGATCAAAATAATAATATCTTAGTCCTTGATATAATGAATTGAGATATTGGACAATGATTAACAAAATAATCAACACTTGTGTACTACTATTGTGTAGCAATTTCCACTGCCATACACAACAACTAGTAATCAATAATAATCTTTATATAAGAAAAAAAATTCAAAACCAGTGGGGTGTTTTATAATATTGATATGCCTAACGGAAACAGCAGCACATGTACTATAAACAAATTCTATCTCAATCTCTTGCAGAAATCTGTTTACCGACTACCTTTGAATAAAACTTAGATTCAAAATCAATCAGATTCAAAAATTAAGTTCTTAGATCAAATATGTATCTGCTTCAGACTTTAACAAAAAAAATTTCGATTATCCCGTTACAAGGAACAAAAAGAAAATGTACGTAAAGTAAGTGGGGTCAATCCGAAACAATATAAAATTACGGGGCACAAATAGAAACAAAATTAAAAGGCTTTTTTTATCTTTTTCTTTTTTTTCTTGCTGTAGGCTTCCCTCCACATCTATCCCAACATAAAATTCCCTCCTTCCCTCGTTTTCTGCTCTCTTCCCTTTTTCCTCTTCCTCCTCTCCCTCACTAAAACCCTCGTTTTTCCTTCTCTCTTCTTCAATCGCCGTCCCTTTTCTCGTCGCCGGGATCTTCCCATCTGACTCCGCTTTACTACGATCCATGTCCGGCGGCGTACGATCTTCTCCGGGACCTTCTCAGCCGCCGCCGCCGCCACCGCAACATCCGCCGTCATCTCCGTCTCCGGCTGCATCTGTGCCGGTGGTACCACCCATACGTCGACACTTAGCGTTCGCCTCAACAAAACCGCCGTTCCATCCCTCGGATGACTACCATCGATTTACCCCTGCGTACCTCACTAACAACGATATAAGCCTCGTTAATGGCTGTGGAATCGTAGATCGGGAGGAGGATGCCGTCGTTGTTAGATCTCCTGTGAGTTTGCCTCGGTTTTGAGTGATTTCGATTGCTCGATTTTGGATTTTACAGCGGAAATTTGGGGTAGAAATTCGTGGATGCTTATGGGTTTTTTCCCTTGCTACATTTCGGCTACCTGTTTCCTCTTAAAATGATCCTCAGTCTGAGTTATATGCTCATCGGCGTTAGATTATCGTCGGGTCTTATCAATTTTTGCCCACCGTTTAGCTTCAAGATGGTACATTTTGTGCACAGTTTGTCTTGACAGTGCGTTTCAAATCACACGAAATTGACGCGAATCTTAAAACCAGGCAACCATTTCGCCAATTGCTATGCCATATGCGCTTTAATTCTGCAATTTGATTGACTCGAGTATTACATTGTGTGTGAAATTGCTCTGAATTGATCTCCTTCTTCAGTAATCAGTGAATTTGCCAGTGTTGTTCTTTATACGACCCATCTAGTCCCCTTACATCGTCGTTCTGCTATCTCTTGGTGTTTGAGTTCATCAGCATTTTAACATAAGTATTCTCTCGAGTTGTTTACTCACATAGTGTTGAGCATATGCTGCTTAGTATCAAAGTAATGTTTCATGAAGCTTGACATCTTTATCATGTATAATGTTTCAATTAGATCCCGTTGCCCGTTGTTGTGAAAGTTTTGATAATAAATAGAATTTTGTGTAGATGCTTTGAAACCTTTTGGACCAACTTCTTTCAAGTTAATAACAACTAGAATATCTGCAGTCAAGGAAGAGAAAGTCGACAATGGATGTGGTTACTGCTCCATCTAATAATGGATTCACGAGTTCTGGTTTCACTAGCATACCCAACAGTCCCTGTCAGACTCCTGTTTCAGCTAAAGGAGGCAGAGTCAACATCAAGTCAAAGGCCAAAGGAAATCAGTCAATTCCCCAAACACCCATCTCAAGTGTTGGTAAGAAGAAATTTTGCCTGTCTGTCCTGAAGTTCTTATCCTTGACTGGCCTGCTCTATGATTAGATGCTTGCTTGAATTATCCTTCAGGCCTGGTGCAACAAGCAGGTCAAAGAGCTGATTATTTTCCTGAAAAATTTGCAGGTTCTCCTGCCACACTAACTCCTACTGGAAGTTGCCGTTATGACAGTTCTTTAGGTAATTAACAACTGTTTATATATATATATCTCTTAACATTCAATACATGTTGTAGTGAATATGAAGATGCTGACATAAACCTGTTCAGGTCTCCTTACAAAAAAGTTCGTCAATTTAATCAAACAAGCCAAAGATGGAATGCTGGACCTAAACAAAGCTGCAGAAACGTTGGAGGTGCAGAAACGACGTATATATGACATTACAAACGTTTTGGAGGGGATAGATCTAATTGAAAAGCCTTTGAAGAACCGAATACTTTGGAAGTGAGTATTTTATGATATAATATGCTTTTGCAGTTCGAACAGTGTCTTTCTTCATATCTGCATTGTTGGGATACCCCTTGAATCACTTAAATACATGTAAAAAAACTCACTTGTGGATCAATTAACTTGCCCAGGGGAGTTGATGCTTTGAGGCCTGGCGATGTGGACACTGACGTATCTGTTGTACAGGTGCGGTGAAACAGCATGCACTTAGTAAAGTTATTGTGCACGTAAAACGTGAAATAGCATGAACTTAAATTATTGCCTCGTTTGATTAATGATCTTGTATTCTACTTGCAGGCAGAAATTGAAAACCTTTCCCTCGAGGAGCAAGCGCTAGACAACCAAATCAGGTTTCATAGCTTCATTTAAAGGGTTTTTCATTCTTGTGATTCATCTACTCAACCAATGCTGACATTTAATAACTTTTGTCAGAGAAACGGAGGAAAGATTAAGAGATCTGAGTGAAAATGAAAAGAATCAGAAGTATATATCTCCATCTATCTATTGTTTTGTATGCTAGTTTTCTTTTTTCGCTATGAGATGGTGCTGTTCTTATGATGGATGGACACTTAACCAATCTGTTCCCAATGTTCAGATGGCTTTTTGTAACTGAAGAGGACATCAAGAGTTTACCAGGTTTCCAGGTCTGCCTTTCCTATTTCATTTAGTCCTTGGGAGTTTTATCAATTGATTGATTGTCTGTCATATGTCGATCCCAAGACTTTCTTCTTCACTTATATTTTAACTCTCACTTTGCTGCTCCCGCAGAACCAGACTCTGATAGCCGTCAAAGCTCCTCATGGCACAACTCTGGAAGTCCCTGATCCAGATGAGGTTAGTCTCTTTCAGCAACTTTGGAAGACATCTGAGATGCAAAAATGTTATGATAATATGCTTCTTATCTACATGACAGGCGGTTGACCACCCTCAAAGGAGATACAGGATCATTCTTAGAAGTACAATGGGACCTATTGACGTATACCTTGTCAGGTATTTATTCCTTCTCGTTTCTTCTATCTTTTGCTTTATGAATGTATGACAAAGAAAATATATATTAGTAGTCGCTCAAAGTTAATGTAATGATAGACAAAATGTCATAACATCATGGAGATGTACAAAAACAAGAAATCTTTCGATTTCTTCGTTTAGGAAGGCACTTTTCCGCTTACATGTCTTTTACTTTGGCACCATGTTCAGTGAATTTGAGGGGAAGTTTGAAGACACAAATGGGACTGCTGCACCGGCAGCATGCTTGCCTATTGCTTCTTGCTCGGGATCTACAGAAAACCATGACATAGAAGCCTTAAATGTTGATAACACAAGAACTGCCGTTGAGCATCAGCTGTCTCAAGATCATGCACATGCTCAACCCGGCGATACCTCTGATCTTAATTATTTACAGGAGCAGGTAGGAGGAATGCTTAAGATTACTCCCTCTGATGTCGAAGTAAGCCATCCTCCTGATTATATTAAGATACTCGCAAAAATCTACAGAATTTCAACAGATATGTCATCTTGAAGATATTTTTGTTACGCAAATAAACTTGTCAAGTACCAATAAAGTCGCTTTTCAATTTCAGAACTCAAATGTGTCATGTATCAGAGAATCTTTAGCATGACTCTCAGAACAAACCTTTTGATGTGGTCTTATATTTTGCAGAATGATGATACGGACTACTGGCTTCTCTCCAACGCGGAAATTAGCATGACAGATATTTGGAAAACCGACTGTATCCTTTGATATATCAAAAACTATTTCTATCTTATAACTATTCATTGTGTCTGCACTTAAATATGCAATCCTTCACTCGTGCTAAAGCTGGTATCGATTGGGATTATGGAATAGCTGACGTGAGTACTCCACCACCGGTAACGGGTGAAATAGCCCCAACCGCTATTGATTCAACCCCGAGATGATGCAAGAAGATCACACACACATCTCAGCTTCTGATCCGAAATGTGTTTCTTCACAACAACACTCTTAGCGCCCAAATCAAATCCAAGGAGGGAGCAAATACAGAACCTGTATGAACCAATGGCAGGTGCGTTCCATACAATGTACCATTAAACGATGATGATTCATTTGTCGCTAGAGTGGTGTAACGAGTGACCATGTAGAGGAACTAATGTAAGTTTAAGAGAGATATACTTCATCGGCTGCATTGGACTAGTTGATTATAAATTTTTACCATCGTTATAATCAAAACAAATGATCTCTATACCAGGTTTTGTTTACCGAAATAAGAATCAGAATATCCAAAACCTAAATCACCCGAGCCGATATGGCGATATTCGAATTGAATACCTTAGGTTCGACAGTAACATCAAGTGAGAATAAAACACATATATTCTCGCTGTATTTATACTTCTGCTTCAATTTACAAAGAACACAAGAAACAAAAAAAATCAATCTGTTTTGTTTTATATAACATTTCAAAACTTTCACTTTTTTTCCTTTCCCTATATATCTTTTAACAAATTAGAAAGGGTTATCGAGAGTCACGTTTATGTACGTTACTATGCTGAGGCCTGAGACCTGGAGTTAGAACGGCGAAGCTTAGCACGAGCATCGGTGATGGGTGATCCCGGAATTGTATCTGGAATGTTAACTCCTTCCTCTCCGCTGAATGTTCCAGCTGAGTCTCGGCCTGGTGTTGGTGGTGGTGTGGGTGGTGGCCACTTCCTCCCTCTACTAGTTTGCTTCTCTAGCGATCGCAACGCAGATAGCGATTTGTTCAGCGGTCTTGGAGCGGGAGGTGACTGCGGGTCACTTTCCGTCTCCACCGGCGACCGCGTTTTCACGCTCACGTTTGGCTTCATTGGCTTCACCACGGACACAGGAGGATCAAAGTTCATCAACTAACATATGCAAGTGTAAAATACTTATGTGTCGAAAATAAAAGTGATGGGTTGGTACCGGTTGGTTAGCTGCGGCAGAGAACCGGACCGATTGGGCGAGTACGTACTGAAAAGCCTGGATCAAGGTGGATTGACCAGCCTGTGCAGAGATATTGAGTCATTATTGTTAGTGTTATAAAAAAATGTCTGTTAAGAAATAATACACATACGATAAAACAAAATAGGACCTGAGCAAAGTTATGGAAGTAGAAGATAAAGAAATCCCAAGCTCGAGCTCGCAACTCCATAATCTTTCTGTCAATTTCTGTCTCATGTTGAGCTATGTATGGCTTCAACAATGTTTCATACACATGTCTCGTCCCCTTCATTATTTTGGTTTTTCAGTTATTATTAGTTGATAAATGATAACCATTTGTTAAATATCATTATCCAAATAGTGATCACAAAAAAAAATTACCTTTGTTTTGGGGTACCAGAGATATACGAAGAAGACCACTTTCATTTCTCCGTACAACGGTAACCTGCAAATAATAATTGCACATATCAATTAATTTAATGAATTTAAGATCATAAAGAAACATATAAATTAAGGAATGAATTAATTAATAATGGATCTTTTCTTACCATGATATAAATATATCGCCAACCCTCTCAAATGATGAAATTAGCGCCAACAGTATCCTAATTATTCAAATACAAATGTTTCATTAAAATAACATTTCCATGATACTAACACTAAAATATACATTAAAACGTGCATTGCATAAATTGAGGTTTCAATAAAAATATCATAACAGTGTACCATTAATTCCAACATTTAGATTTATATAAGAATAGTTCAAAACTAAAGACTTGTAGAAAATATTATTTGTAATTAACTAAGGATATTTTGTAATGGACAACACCAACCTTAACCGAATTTTGTTGTCATCTATCTTTTAAAAATTAAAGATGCCAAAAAACCAAAACAAATCTAACTTTCACCGAACTAAAATCAATTTGCCCATTAGAACCCAAAAAAAACACATATATACAATGTGTTGATATATGAATGTTCAAAAAAAAGAGAATACATAAAAAGGATGGAAATTTATAAATACCAGTATTGGCACCAAAATCTGAGTTCCTCGATATCAACTTTGTTCTTCTCCACTGTCTTAAAGCATTCAAATGCTGGGTATGTGTACCCTAATATTAATCTGCCAGTATCACCAGTTTGATTATATATACACACATTAATCTATATATATAGAACAACAAAATATTATGATTATAGCTAAGAAAATTCATAAAGAGAATGAGATATTAGTTGTAGGACATACACAAGGAGTCTGATGATGAAATCTCCCAACATCTTCGACCAAATCAGAAATTCTTTCCTGTTTATATTTCATCACCAAACATAGCAGAACCAATTCAACATTACATAACCCGAACCGAGTCGATAGATTAGTTTTGCACATAAAAAATGTATACGAACCTATTGAAGAAGATCAAAGACGTTAGGAAGATCTCGTCCTCGTACGGATTTCTTGAACGTATGAAGAAGTGAGGAACCCAGAAGGATCAAAACTGCAAATGATATCAAACTATGTTTATTGGTTATGGATTTTGTATACTAAAATAAATGTTTTTTTAATGTATAAGTTAGTAACAAACCTAAATTAAAAGAGAGGGTGTCTCTCTGGTTTAAGCAAAGAAAAAAAACAAAAACTTTGAATTAAAGAGAGGAAAAAAAATGAGGAAGAGGACAATGTTTATATATGAGAGATGATTACGAAGACGCGTAAGTTCTATAATTGGAACGAATTTGGGATTTGAATATTTTTATAAAATCGTTTAGAAAAAATCAATAAAAAGTAAACGGTTGTAAATTTCTTGCCACAGACGCTACTTGAATTTTTAGGGTACGAGGAACGGGTTTATCGTTTGACCGTTATCTCCGATAATTGTTTTTGAAGGTTATTCTCGTAATTATTAATGTTGTCCGAAGCTTCATATAAATTTACAAATACATTCTTCCTGTCCTCTAAAGAGGGTTGATGAAATTCTAAAAAAAAATTCTATAAATTTAAAATTTATTAAAAAATACTAAAAACTTGAAATCCATTGAAATTCCATCTAAACATCCTAATCCAATGGATATTTCGAAGCAGATATAGTCTTTTTTGTTCACTTTACATGCAAACCTAGTCAAAATGGCAAATTTTGTAGGCATAGACAGAGTCAACGCTTCAATGGGACAAACAAAAATATAAAGTATATATTACAATTTACAGACAAGTGTTTATTAGTTATCACGTTAGACATAAGCGATTACAAGCAATCCAATATGTTAAGAGTTTCTACAACACTAGATTACGTGTGTACTTAGTTGGAACGTTGCTTTATATTTTAGTGCCGAGGGTGAAAGTACGACCAAACTCGATAAGTTTCTAGAAAGAGATGCTTGCATGGTGCAAGCTTGAGGTATTTCGAATTTGGGAGAAAAAACGAGCAAATGAATTTGTTACCAAGCGGTTCTTTCGTTTTGAGATTTTCTTTAGAAAATATAATTATAGTTCGAGTCCACTTGGAAAGAAGAGAGCCTAAAAGTGAATTTCTCGAAATAAAATGGGTTTCTATATATTTGTGGAATTATAATCTAATTGATTAAATCAATTAGTTGATGGTGCAATGAGTAGAAACTTAGATTTTACTTCTATTATATGCTAAGTAAATCTCAATCGAAATCTTACATTGGATCAATAATACTTATACAAGACTCTGTGTCTATCGGGGACATAAAAAACTCCACAACACATCGGATTAAACAGCCTCTAATAATATTTTAGGAATCATAGGTTTTCAATTTACATCCGATCGGTTTTGAACTGGAAACCATGATTTATTGTTCATTGTAAAATAATTAGACAAAGCAAATTGTCGGATTTGTTGAAAAAATAAAAAAGTCGGAATATCTTATGGTAGGAGGAGCTATGGCCTTTGGGCTTTAATCGCTCTTAGTAACATTTTTTTGGGTTCATCCACAGGCTTCGCCTTATCAAGCTCATAAAGGCCCAATATCAATCTATTTTAACTAAATATGACCGAGAGAATAAGTGAAATTACCCTAAATTTTGTTCAAAATCTGTGTCATATATTTCTTTTCTTTTTTTTGAACTTTTTGTCATATTTTTCTGCACCCTGTTTTAATTTGCTTCGCGATGATAAGTGAAATAACCCTAAATTGATGTGTTCACTAGTGTTATATTTGATATTTAATTTCGAAAAACAAGTTAAATGAACCATTTCAAGATAAGTTGTTTTGGCATTTTTCCTCCAAATTAAAAAACAAGTTGAGCGTTTTCATACTTGTGTTATATATTTAGTTCAAAATAAAAAAAATCCTTAAGGAAAAGTGGATTAGATACTTTATCATAAAAAATTACGTTGAAATCCATGATTTTTTTACATTGAAAAATATTTTAATCCAATATTTTGATGTGAAATACAGGAAGTATATATTTGAACATCTTTCTTTTAGCAGTGGAGCTCTGAGAGCAGAAAGCATACTAATGATCTTGATATTTTAGAGAAATCCGAATAGTTGTTTTGGCCAACCATAATTGAACTATAGTTTTGAGACGCATGATAAAATTAACATGTATTTGACACCATAAAACAGCTTAGTACAGGCAACTTAAATAACCCATCAATCTAATCTTCTTTTTATAGAATCGGTAGAGTAAGTAAATGTCAAATTAATGCTCATGCTGTCATGCATATATAGACACATACTTCTGTTTTTTTTTAAACGTTCAACAAACTTTTAAAAAGATATATATCAAGTTGTTTTTGAACATCAAATTAAATATTAATGCTAACTGCGAAGAGTTTACTTCTCATTAATCCATCACAGTTCTCACATGCATCCTTTAATACCAATCCCAAGTAGACTGTCTCTCTCTCTCTCTCTATCTCACTCTGTCTCTAAAACCTATTTTCTCTTTGCGGTCAGAGTCACAAAAGAGACAACAATGGCGGGCAAAAGCAAGAAGAAGAAGATTGTCCTTAAGGCAGTCTCTGTTATAGACATCGGATGCAGCAACTGTAAGTTCCCAAACTTGTCTTCTTTTTTCAACCGTTTCCCCAAAAAGCCCCGCCTCTACTCCTCTAATTACGGCCACTGCCACTCCTCTACCACCACCACCGCCTCCTCCTCCTCTGCTATTCCCTCCACCGCTCACTGGTTCTCCGACAACACCTCTTCCTCCTCCGCCACACCCTCCACCGCCGCCGTCGCAGTCGAGAAAGAGTCCGATGACCCTTACCTCGATTTCCGGCAGTCTATGCTTCAGATGATTCTCGAGAACGAGATTTACTCCAAAGACGATCTTAGAGAGCTTCTCCACTGCTTCCTCTCCCTTAACGAGCCTTACCACCATGGCATCATCATCCGCGCTTTCTCCGAAATCTGGGACGGAGTTTTCTCCGCCGCCGTCAAACGCCGTGGCGACGTCCAAGAGTCTCCGCTCGTCCGTCATCATGGAGCGTCACGTGGGTCGCGTGATTACCATAATCGTTACCACCGATCCATGTGATGTAAACTCCGTTTGTTAGTTAATTAGGGGATGTAACTCTTTTAACTACGTATCATGCCACGTCACCAATAATGTATTGACACGTTCACTATCCTTTTTCACCTACTACTGACGTGTCAATATATTATTGGGTTTGTGCTTTTTTAACTTCTTATCTTAGCGTTGGGATTTTCTTGTTTGTCTTTGAACCAAGTGTAACGACAACAATGGTAGAATGTTTATGCAAAATGACCTTTCGTTATATAAATTATATGAAGTATTCTTCGGATATTGTTAAATATATCATATATATATTCTTCGGGTATAACAATTGTTATTATTACAAATATATATTTGTAAATAACGCATATGCAATGTGTAATTGTCGATTTATCTTACATTTTTTGTTTTTTGTTTGGGTAAATAATTATGTTTCAAAATATCTGCACTCCAAAAAAAATTATGTCTAGATGGTTTTTTATATAATTTTATGCGATTATATTATGAAACTCCTATCAAAATAAAGCCTTTTAGAGTATCTTTTGAAATTACAGTACATATTACGGTAGCAAAATTTTGGCTATAGCCGCTACACAGCTAATAATGATGGAATATTTATATTATCACTGCATGTTTCTATGTTGATTTTTGTAGTTGTAATCGGCCAAAATCGAACAGAGATAGATATTTCAAAGATCTTGTGCCACTCGTGACTCTCCTTATGATGATGACGTGAAGCTTCCGAAAAAAAAATCCACGTTAAATTTTTTGAATTTTCTCATTGAAGTACGGATGTGCGGAAACTTAAGATTATAGTAATAAAATCATAAAAATATAATATATATATATATATGCAATTTATCACTGTCACAGAATGATGAATGTACGAAATGGGTGATATATAATGGTATTTTTAAAGCCCGTACAGAAAAACTTTATCATAGCCGAAATTTTTAAAATTTTAGGTTTATAATTTTTGCAGATATGAACCATGCATATCTTCTGTACTATCTATAATTAATAATCATATTTTTTTGGCAATGACAAACTAGAAAGCTTACGCATTGGTATGGGAGTTTATGAGGACTACAATCCAACATGTTAAATATATATGTCTTCAAGTATGCCCATGTCTTAAAATAAGTCACGACATATCGTGTGCTAACCTCATATGCTAGCTAAAGATGTATTAGCATGTTCAGGGCTAATTAAGATGAGCATTCACCATCAATATTGTTACTCACTTCACACCAAGAGTTTGGCCGTGTGCTAGTATCTTGATTGTCAATCTCGAATGATATATCAGTCTTTGATGTTAATATTCATGGAAGCATTTTGCAATATCCCGAGTATAAATGGCAATACATATGACAAGGCATAATCTAGTTAAACTGGCTATTTTAATTATCAAAATTAAAAAAAAGAAGAAGAAGAAACTAAACTTTATATAATTATATATATTCTTTACTGCTCCATAAAAGTAAATTTTCAAATACTTCTCTGTATTTCTAGGATGAATACATTATTCACAGAAAATGAGAGAACCTGTGGCTCTGGGGTGGTAAAAGAAATGTGAAAGCATTGGGATTTGCTATCAGTAATAATTAGAAAGAGAGGGTCTCTAATAAATAGTGAGGCAGACACTTTAATGTACTATTTTATTACAGCATTGCTTATTCCTATGTGTATTCTTATTCATGATGACTTTTTTCTCTTTTTTTTGTTTCTTTTCGCATTGATGATATGATAAATTGGACGAATGCTTCTTAGACTTTCCGATATGATCCATCCTTTTAAATGTTTGTAATTATTAGTTTTTGTCTAGTGATCTACTCAGTTTTCCAAACAGACATTTCAATAAATTACATTTTTCTTTCTTGAGATTTAACTTTGGTCCCAAAGTAATTTAATTCTTCAAAGGCCCACGAATTTGTAGTTCAGCAGCATCAGCTACAACTGAAATATATGTGAACTCTAACTAGTTAGAACATTTAATAAGCTGAAAAAAATTACCCAAAGACTAGTCATTGTTTGTAAAACCAGAACCAAACATTGAAGGAGTAGAGCCTGTGAGTCATGAATAATTATTGTTTAACCAAATAAGTTGAATTTATATAAAATTTCTATAAGTGATGTTATAGTTAGAATATAGCCTTTTCACCTTGTCTTTAGCTTCTTTAAAAATAAAAAACATCATTAAATTTATTTTTTCGAAATAGATGTTAAGGCTACATTATTTCTAAGATGTAAATCTCAATTGTCGCTTTTGTGAAAATTAATATTGATCTCAATATATATATATATGAACATATTTGTTTTTTCACCATTTAAAAAGTGAATATTTGTATCGTTAGTAAGTGCAAAAAAAGCAAGCCAAAACTATAAAAATCCATAGACGAGACATTTGGTTGTTAAAATTTTTAAAACTCACTCGGTGTCGCTTGTTGTACGTGCATTCAAAACTTTAAAACCATACTTATATTAACTATTAAATTATTTGTGTTGTTATATGAAGCTCTTTTCAAATTTAAAAAACTTCGCGTATAAAAATCAAGCTTTAACGATTTCAAATCAAATATAAGATCTCTGTAAATTTAATTACGTGCAACCAAATAAAATAATAATGATAATACTTTGTAACAAAACAATATCACCTGGTTTTATTCTTCTTTCAAAAGCCATTTGTTCGTTTTGAATTACAAGGTAGGTGGTACCAATTGGTACTTGATACAACAACAAAATCCAAAGTTCTCATTACTCAGATTAGAAAGTTTTTGGTAGTCACTAATCAACACTTTTTTAGGCCAAAGACATATGCACATCTGAATAAATGTAAGTCCTATACATGTATATAAGTAAATGTATATGTGTTTAAGTATTTCTTATTTCCTACCACATATTTATATCCTCGTTTTCTGTTTAATTTGGTTAAACTATTATTTTTATACGGATGACAACTTAAACCGATTAGATTATGTTTTATGAATAAAATGAATCATATATATATATGTTTAGACCGATCTGATCAAGTAATTTGATAATATATATATATATATATATTAATATATAATATGTTTGTGGATTAAAACCAAACCATTTATTATTTAAAACAAGAATTAGACCGATATGACGGGGTGGTTCGATTCTGGTTTAGAAACACTGGTTCATCCATAAAAGTCCGAAACCAAAATCCCCTAACTAGGCTTGTAACTTGTAAGTCATATATTTACATAATATTTATGAGTATGAATACACACTATCATATTAAGGCTGAACAAAATAATCAATGGGTGCTATAAATATATGACCCAACTACCAAAATTAAATATGGTAATCAATATTGGAGTAAATTTCAGATTAAACTAACACGCAACTAGTAATTATTATAAGCTCAGAAATCTCTGAATATAGATACACAAATTAAAGAATAGCAATAACGCTATGAGATTCTCGTGCTCCTCCATTAATGGCTTCAGATGCAAATTTCTCAAAACTTCTGAAAACTTAATGTCAAAATCTTTACTGTTTGTAAATACTGTAGCAATTTGGATTTAGGTACTCGAAGATTAATGTGTTACTAATGAGGATTTCACCAAAAATCATACATGTTAATGTTGACTAGATCGTATACTGTAGATAAAATTTATTTTTGTCGACAATATACAATATGCGGATATAAAGTTCGGATGGTGATGCGATGCTATTTACAAACCACTAAAGTAGATATATGTTGATGTATATTTTTCCATCATACGTTATTATAAAACGTTAGTATAGTTTTCATCGGTAAGACTAACTGCAAAATGGAATCGGCCCAAACTTGTTTTAGATCTTGTAAATATGGGCTGTTACTCAAGACGAGAGGTCGAGAGGGATATACGAAAATGTTTTTTTTTGTTAGCATTTAAATCAAGTTAATAGTCTAGGTTCTCGTCAAAAATTATGTATTTCAATTAAAAAAAGAAGTGTTAAATAGTTAACTTAAAACTACAATTCTAATGACCAACGGTACTAAATAAAAGTCAACTCACTCGAAGGTGATCCGTAGGTTAACGTGTACGAGTCCACGATTGGAAGCGTGGGTCGCGATGTATTGGATTATTTGGAACTAAGACAAAGTAACAGACACACTGCAGGCTTTTACTTGTCCAAAAGTTTTAGATAAACCCAATACATCTTTTCTCACAAAACAACTGATTTGAGATTATAAACCCATTAATTGGATCTCCATTTTCCTAGAAATTTAACTTATGTTAATAAACCAATTTATTAACCCATTTGTTTTTTTTAAATAAAGTTGGAAACTTATTGGTTTAATAAATCGTTAACATGTTCGAATTAAGTGTCATAAACGGTAGAAAAAACTGAGAGCTTAGTACTAACAGTTTAGTAAGGTTTTACTTTAACAGTTTAGTGAGGTTTACTTAATCATTTATGATATTTCCTCATTTTATAGTTATGGCATCTGTATATAATCCGTGTGATTTTGTTAAAGAGCATAACGTTGATATAAATATTATGAAAATTAACATTTAACATTTTGTGACTGTTAAAACCAAAATGTTAACATTTAATCAATAATTTACAATATAATGAAAATTACACCATATAAAGAAGATCTGTCGCTCAATTTAATTTTCAAAAGTTGGTCTAACGAACTACTTTGCATTAGCTGAGCTAATTAATAAATACGTAATACCATAAGAAAGAGGAGTAAAAAAAAAGAAGAGACAACACCAAAGAGTTACTGTTTGGTGTGATATGAGCTTAAAGTTTAGTATGATTATATCTAATCTAACTTGAGATTTGGTATTTCTAATAAATGTCAACTTTGAATTTCGAGAGAGGAAAACACGGCCTGAAATTTTGGACCCCTTTCATTTATTATACTCATATTTTATTACTTCCATTATTCCTTTTCTTTTTTGAAGAAAATCATTATTCCTGTTTTAATGACTTGTTATTTTACTACTTGTGGTGGTCATTGTGATGGTTACGTTTTGTATGCGTAAACTTCAAGAATCATTAGAAATACGAAATTGTTTTCTCTGATAAAGATGCTAAGAAAGTGAAAGAAAAAGCCAAGAAAAGTGAAACAAAGAACAAGTATATTAAAATGGAGGGATGATGAGGGTGATTAAAGATATTTTTAAAATGGCTACTGATACAAAACTTCGAAGCTTCGTTGAGATTTTAATAATCATCGTTACTGCGAAAGATTAATCTCGAAGGTAGGGTAGAGAATTAACAATTAATTTATTTCACATCAATTCTATCGAACTTTACATACCAATAAAATTATTCGACTATTTTGTTTATATCTTAATTTTTTTTTTGTAGAAAGATCTTTATCTTAAGTTATGCAACTAATTAGCGTACGTACGTGTCTATTACATAGTTAAACTATGCAAAATGTGATCGCTCTTCAACTCCTACTTTTTTTTCATTCAACGTATAACTATCTGTCACACATCTTCATTCAAATCACTACTTACATGATCTCTTGAAGTGAGAGGACTGAGGTGAAGTCTCAACGGCAGCCAAAAACACCACATTGGCTGCAATCCAATTCATGGGTTTTCATTCTTTTTCATGCATTTGACCTATCAATTCTAAGTCTTCTTCATGTATTATGGTGTTGTGGACATTGTTTTGAGAGGTAAAAGAACCCTAACCAGAAGTGAAGATCATAGAATAACATATGTCGCATTATTGAGTCCGCATAGAAATTTGTATACTGGAAATGATTGGAAAAGAATATTGATGTGGTTTGAGCCACTCGTTCAATTTTCTGCATGCCAGAGACATTATTCTCATCATCTCCGCCCCGAAGTTCACTTTAGATTACATTTTTTTCAGTTTTTTTGAATTTTTTTTGTTTTTTCTTCTATCATTTACCTCTTATATATATTTTTTTAAAAATTCATCTACCCATTTTTTAAAAGTATCTGAATAAAGTTATGGCAGCTCCGTTTGCACAAAAGAATAAAATGGTGAACGCAGTTCCAATATATACAAAACTAAATATTATTAGATATATGTTCTTGAACTATTCACATGTTAAGTTTAAAACTTTCAAGCCCACTACAAACATAAGCAGAAAAAAATTACAATGTGAGGTTTTCGTTTCTTTGCGAGTTTAGTTTAATTTTTAGTTGAATCTCATATTCTTCTCAAATAAACATCACTTTGCAGGCTTTTGTGACAAAGTGCAATATTAAATCTGAGCGCTGTCAAATCCAGGTTGAGTCGAGTGCTACGTTTGAAAAGGAATGATTCATTCATTTGGATCTACCACAAAGATTATGTCACAATCCAGTGCTGTTTTTGGAAAATGTTGACTTACTCTTGTATATATCTGTCCACAGACCATCAAACAATCTAGAAAGCATATGGTTTAAAGATCCGGAATATATAGCTTTTGCGACATAAATTTCTACTTTTTTTTGTTGTCAAAGAAGCATGAGAAAAGAAAAATAAAAGGCACAACTAGTTTTTCAAGCGAACCCACTTAAGTGTTTATAGTAAACCATATAACAAATCATAATTATTTCATATTCATCACTGTTAAGATATGTACCGTTTTTTTTCATGCAAACAAAGGCTAAGTTTGATGTTCTAATTTTTTTTGGTCAAAAATATTCTATCATATCAGTATCTATAATTTAAAGAATTTTTTGAAATAGCAACAAACTAGATATTTTGATAGTATCAGATTTACTAAAGATGCTGTTTATAAATCATAAAACAAACAAATCCAACCTTTTGGTCTAAAATGCTGCTTATAAGACAAAAAAAATGTTTAGGACTTTATTTCTTTATAACTGAGACTATAATTGTTTCTGAACTTTACTAATGTTAAATGTCATTAGTTATTTGTAAGTTTTTAAGTATACGCCTTTCTACAGAAAAAAATTACTCCCTATGTATCACAATAAATGATGTTTACGGTTTTTACATAAATATTAAAATGTTAATTTAATTTTTTATTTTTCTGACAATAAAAATTATTAATCACTTACTTAAATAAATTCAATAAATAATATAATTATCTACATAATATAAATAGTCAAAATAAATAAAAATAATAATTAATTTTACATTGAAAATTGAAAACATCCTCTAAATTTGATACAAAATTTTCAGCCTAAAACATCACTTACTGGAGTAAAACTATAAGACAAACTACCCGTGTTGTCTCACGTTTGATCACTACTGAGATTCATATTTTACCTAGCATCTTTTCTAAGTTTTGTAAAAGTGGTTTATCAACAAAAATAATACCAATTTGTGTGTTATCTTGTAGATATTTTATAGACAATAAAAGTATGTAGTTTTGTTATTAAACAAAATTAAAAAGTTTGTAAATGGTTTTAGATGACTTTTAATCAATCACCATATCCAACTTAAGGTATAAGTTAGTGAATCCATCAATTAGAGCATTTAATTTTTAAAAAAGACATTTTTAGTTATCTTATATATATATACTTTTTAGTGATAAAAAATAAAATTGATAGTTTTTGTTAATTAGAGTAATACTTGTTAGACTTTTTTATTAGAGTAATAGTTTATTAGAATTTTTATTAATATTTATAGATTTTTTGTTAACAAATGAAAATTCAATAGAGTGACTCTGGAGAGCTATAGTTGAAAGATTTGACTATATGAATTTAGTTAATGATTTTGTAAGAAAAAAATGTATTTCAATAGTAAATATTTTGTTCTTACTATAGTTTTATAAAAGTTGGTGGAATTGAGTTATTTATTAAATTTAATATATTTTCTATATTATTATTAAAATTTTATGATTTTAGATTAAAAAATATCACATTTATATAAGACAATACAAAACGTTACATCAATACTATTAATCACCACTTAATTGGTAACTTTTATTCGTGTTTTTTACTTTTAGTTTTTGTTAGTTTATAGTACTTAAACTCTAGATCACTGTCCAATTAATGTCTTGGATGGTTTTTTAAAAGTGATCATTCTATAAATGTATCTACATATTTGTGGAAGATGTATAATTAAAAAGAATCAGAGATGCAGGGCTTTCTTAAAAAAGACAGATGCAGGTATATCTTTACAGCATCTAATATTTTGTATTTTTCTCAATTTTTGGGTATTTTTTGCAGTCGCTACTATTTTTGGATTCACTATGAACCAAGTCTCTTATAAAACAAAACCCTGTTCTGCCATATAAATAAACGACAGTAAAATTCAAAATCAAGGGCTCAGATAAGATCTATCAAAAACACCATGTCAGAGATTAATTAAAGCATACATCAACTCATCCCATGTTAATTAATTAGCTACGATATAATTTATTATTTTTTCTTTGTCATATTAGATTATGGAGACAATCTCGTAGGATTGTGTCACGGAGTCACAGTCCCACATGTCTCATCTCAGAGCCCGACCTGCCGTTGAAGCGAAGATCTTCGCTGTTTTCCCGTTCTCGCTTATCCAACGTTCAATCAAAGTTTTAGTTTTATATTTATTATATGAAACTTTGTCTGATCCCATTTTAAAAAAGCCAAAATTTTGCAAGAAAAAGTATTATAAGAAGAAATTGGTTGTATGTTCACCATAGTATCTAAAAAAGTAATCTCAATGGTCAATTATTAATATTAGTTATTTTATATATTTACGTTTTCAGTGAAAACATTGTCCTATATGCAACTACTATAGTTATTAATTAACTAAAAAACTATTATCTTTATTCATTATAGACTACATATTTATGATTATTTCTGTTGTTTTTTGGAAAGAAATTATAGACATAAAAATGCGTTTGTTATGCACGTCGTGTCAAAAACTTGTATCAGTTAATGGTTCAGGGTAATTAATTTTGTTTTCATCAAATAAAATGGTCCACTCGAACTATCATCATCCTACATAATTGTATAAAGGAAAAAAAGTTCCACATAATTGAAAAATAAAATAAAAGGTGAGCACAATAAATACCAATATAATATCCAGGGTAGCCGATGTTACGATTCTGCACAAGTTTTAACTGAACTAAATTGAAAACAAGTTAAGAAGAATTAAAGAGAGCATTTTAAATCAAAATGTCTTTAGTTTTCTCATCCATCTCTAATAACGAAGACAACGGCAAGAGTCGTACGGACGTAGAGGAAGTCTCATCGGAGGACGAAGACGAAGAACATGACGTGTAGAACGACAAAGGAGACAACGGAGATTCGCCAAGACTCATACTGTTACAACAAGAAGTGCTTGCTTCTCCGGCGGCGGCTTGTGAGGCCGAGACGCCGTCAACGTCGTCTTTGGAAATGTTGTTATTGATGGGTTCAGTCGTGTGTAGTGCTAAGTTCAAGAGGAGATCGACAAAAGCGGCGAAGATGTATCGGTGCCTGGTCTTGGCGTTGACTTTCAAGAACTCGAAAAGAAGCTTCTCGAGGCTTCTCCAGTCGTGGTGAAGCGCGTGTGCCTCAACCATCTCCTCCATGGATCTCTTGAAATCAGAGTAAGGGTCGTTTGATTCCAAGGACAAGAGCATGAAGCCTTCTTCCACTCCTTCTTCTTCGTCTTCCTCAACTTCTTCTTGTTCTTGCTCTAGCTTACTCGTTGCTTCTTCGAGTATAGAGTTGGATTCGCCTTTGCTTTCGAAAATGAGTCTCTCTGATGATTTGAGCCCTTTTATCACACTCTCTATGGACTCTGTAATCTCAGGCGGGTCGAGCTCATCGTCGTCTTGGTCGTGAATAGGGTTGGTGAAAGTGATGGTTGCTCTGAAAGATAACGTTTTAGGGTTTTGATTACAAGAAGGCCATGGCCATGAAGTGGAATTTGTTGATGATGAAACTGAATTCGAATTTGAAGAACACGAAAATGAAGAGTTGTTCTTGTTTAGAAATGGGAGTTTCATTTTCTGACCTGCTTCTTTGAGAAAAGAAAAAATAGGACAAGAAAATAATAATTTTTTTTCTCGTTTGTTTGTTTGGGGATTGGATTCAAAGAAAGAAAGTGAGAGAGTTAATGGAGTGAGGGAGGGAAGATTTTAAGGGTTTAAAGAGATGAAGAACAGAGAGGCTTTGGTGGGGTCTATTTCTTTACGTATTTTAACGTCTATATATTTGTTTATTTTTTCTTCTTCTTTTATTTGGTTGTTGTATTAAATTAATGGCTTCAATATTTAATGTTGTTTGGTTGTGGTTCATTCAATATAATTCAGTACCCTTTCCCGGTTAAGCTGTTTTCGTATTTATTATATAATGAATGACACTACTCTCTTGCTTTCATCTTCCTTTCTTTCAATCTTAGACTTATATTAAAAAAATATTTTGAACATTTCAAATATATATTGCAAAGAATGCTAAAAGGTTTATTTTAACATTTCAATTGTATATCACAAATTATTGTATTTAGATCCGACTGAATTTTTTAATTTTTAAAAAAACTCTTGCCAAACATCGTTTACCGTGCTTCATTATCGATAAATATGCATACGAATATTTTACTTACTATTTTGAAAGTTAGCTTAAGTGTTAATGATCGCGATTCAAAAAGATAATTGAAGCTTTCCGTACTAGGGGACTACAAATCTATATTGCACGTGGCAAAGAAACGTAATCGTTATTCCTAAAGAAAGACAAAATATTAGGTCACATTAAATTTTGGTCCATAACAATTCAAAATTTTAAGTTACTTCCCTATTTAATTAACAATTCAAAATATATAGGCAGTTCCTTTTTTTTTCCTTCCGAGGTTACATCAAATATATATTGCAGATGTAGCAAGCCGATCTTCCAATTCAAAATATTCCACAATACACCATATTTAATAGGGAAAAATTAAAATTCGACATCTCTTTTATTTATCATTTTTTTAAAGGACTCATAAAAAATACATCTTCGATTTTACGTTAGAGATTTGTTGTTGAATATACATTTGTCTACTAAAAAGATTTGAAATTTTATTTCAACATCTATAATTTATAATTAATAGACAAGATAATATAATAACTTATACGGATATATGAAGAGAGTAAATAATATTATCATATTGAATGTACAAAACATTTCTTACATTGTAGTTTGTAAACCAAAAAAAATGTCATAACATCTGGTTTAAAAAATCACCTAGTTTGTGTTATTTACTTTTTTCTCAATAACCATAACTGATTAAATATTTATTAGTTGTTTCAAAAATATACTTGTATATAAATAATTCTTAAATTAAATCATATGAAACTAATCAATATAACGTAAATTATTTTAGTTACTATCTTTCAAAATTCCAAAACCATATTGGGAACAAAAAAATGGAAGATAAGCTAACAAATACATGATACGAAAAATCATACTTTAGACTTCAAACATAAGTCAATGGTTTATATGGAAAAGTAAAATAAAATAAAAGGAGAGCTAGATAATATAAGAAGAAAAACTCAACAACCAATTAAACCAACAAATCAACCAACCAACTGACCAACAAACAAAAGATATGACGTCGATTTTAAGAAATTTCGTAAAATCAGACAATATCCTAAACTTTGCAATTATTTGTATTTAAAACTAATTGTTCTTACACGTCTCCTCCCCGAATCGGAAACATATTTTGTGTTTCTCTTTCATGGAAACTGCTCGCACCTGAAACCTATTTACATATATATATATATATATATATATTTATGATTATTATTATACGCATGCATGTATTTTATATGATGTTCATAATTCATAACCGACGGTCCTAGAAATATTAACTACATTTATTATTCAGAATAGATAGTTTACCTTTGAGTGAGAATGATTCTTCCATATAGAAATAGTATATTTGAATCTTGAACCTTTTTTTATTTTTATTCTGTAGAATGCAGTAGATCACATAAATAAAAATCATGATTAAAAAGAGTAATAATCATAAATTGTATCAGTGAATTTATATTTTATAGAAGGCAGGGCCATGTGAATCTCCCCCAATTCCCTTTTGCACGTACCTTTCACTCACGTGCCTCTCACGCGTCGCCAGTAAAGAGATTGCGACACGGGAGGAGAGATATCTCTATCATGATCATGTCTATATTAAAAAAGTTTAAACCATCTAAACTGACAATTAATAATATTATAAAAGTAGAAGCTTCGAAATAATTATATAGAATTATGACTGAAGATATTAGACAAATCATGTGGATTTTTTAAAACGAAGATAATGATTGATAGCTGTATGTCTTATAAATTATAATTATGCTGTAGGTTTCATGGATGCTTCGCTTGGCGTTTAATTTGACTAATTTAATCATACATTCTTTATATAATAAAATTCATCAAGATTAAGTCGCGATAAATCGTATATTTAGATTTTTTTTGTCAATAATACACATTAAGTTGGGTTCGAATCCAGATGATATTATTGTATGACACTAGTACAAACCGATATATTATAAGTCCTGATCAAAATCGTATATTTAAGTTCATAAAATTCAAATCAATAAAGCGTGACTCGAATGCGAGATTCTCACCAAATAAAAGTTATGAACAATATTTGGATTTTTTCTTATGAACTCATAACCCGTTCCAAAATACTGTTTACTAAGACTAAACAAATAAAATGGTTAGAAGTAGAAAATATTCGTTATGGAAGTTTGAGAGTGGTGGAAGAGCAAAAGAACTGGACCATTTTGGTGGTATGCACCAGCTGAGAGAATGTGGTCCAGTTCTTACGAAATCTATTATCTATCTATCCTCATCTCTTCATCGTTATATCAAAATCATGATTCCTCAGCTTAACTCACTAACTTTGGATATATATATGAAATCAAACCTCGTTTTCAAATAAATATGACTACCTTGTTCCACCTTATAATTTAAAATTCAAATTGAAAAATTTGTCAAAGTCGTTAGCTAACTAGCTTGTTTCCAAATAATTCATTATATATGATTATGCTTACAAAAATCAATATTTCTATCAACTAACAATAGATCAAAATCTGATGAATTCTCCATTATAATATATTTATATTTTGGGAGGGGGGGATTTGGAACGAAGTTTTAGCACAAAAACTTATCCTGAAACAAACTCATGACATAGAAACACATATGTTAAAACAATAATTGAGATATCTTTAAGGCATTATATATAATGTGATTGTTTTTGGGTCCATGAAATTGCAGCGACGTGACTAAAGTTGCGTGGAGGGGACAGTGTGTTGTTGTCACGAATACGAAAGATAAAAATATTTGTAGCTCAGAAGTTGGAGAATGTCATGTTACTGTTTTTGATCTTTGAATATAAAAGAATGATTTAATGTTAAGATTATCGCTTTCAAGGAATATAGGCCCAATCTTATCTGACTAATCCTTATTTCCTTGGGACCATTGTTGTCTTCTCTTAGTTCTCTTTAGTGCCCCTAATGGACAAATTTTTCACTCACTAGAGTGTTCCATCCATGTAAATATCAAAATCTAAAATGTTTTTGGTAATTTAAGATTAATACTTGAAACCTATCTCAAATGGTTTTGCTAGAATGAAGACAGCTGATGATTATGATTATGCGTAATAAACCAATGTGTTGAAGATCTTGCACTAGTAGTATCACCAAAGCTTGATCAAATGACTCACATTATGTTCTCTATAGCGGAACAGGGTTTAACAAGTTCGTGTATCAATTTAAAGCGTTTCCTAACAGTCGACTAAATCACACATTCACACAGACCCGACCCGAAAAAGTAAACAAAATTGATTGGAAAACATGTATTGTTACTGTTCGCTAACTTTTGCATAGAAAAACATAACAATACATGTATTTGAGTTAACATTGTTTGAGTTAGATTGGATAATATTGTTATAAAACAATTACTCCAAAAATCAAAATATTGTTCCAACAATAAAAATACTACAGTCAGTAGTATACGTAATGTAGCCACTCGTATTTACTAATTACTCTGTAGTAACCATCCATATAGATGAACCCACCAGCAAAATTAAACCTACATATTAAAAACGATAGATGCATATCACCAAAGAAAGAATCAAACGAAATTCGTCCGTACCTTCCGTTGAACGATGAGCACATGGGTGCATGGGTTGTGGATGGACCCGATCTGCGTTATGTATGATGCATTCTTTACATTATATTACACCTTTTGTTATAATAACAATTTATAATCATTGACTCATCGGTTGCTAATGATTTAAATAGATATGATATGAAATGAGGTGGCCGATTAATGAACCATGTTGTTAGGTATTCGCGGAAACCACTCGAAAGTCATTACAAGATTTCAACTAAAGTGCTTGTGGCTCTAATCACTCATTCTTGTGTTTAGTAGAAGATGCAAGATAAACGCAGTCTCTTCTTTTTTTTTCTCTTTTGGTGTGTAAAATAATGAGAATTCGATTGCGCGGTAAGTTTGATTCAACCCGAACAAACAATTACATGCAAAAATAAAATAAACAATGATGGGTATATAGAAGTTTATCTCAATTTGTGGCTCTTCTCATTTTCTTTTAATTTAAAGTCTCTAATTCTATATATTCAGTATAACTGTATCAATTAGGTCCAAAAACAGTACATTCATTATGTTATATAATGAATTCAGTGTTTATACCTCTATAAATAAATTATATATAACTATTGTAGCATTTGAAAAAGGAAGGAAAAAATTGGCAATAATATGTAAAACATAAGCAAAACGTTCTTATGGGAAAGCCAATGGAGGAGCAAAACGTTCTTATGGGAAAGCAAAACATAACACATTATTATAATATATTGTGTTTTATATTATACATATATAAATATTTTAATATGTTAACGAAAAAATATAATCTATAAAAAAAAATTGAGTTCAATAGAGAATTTAAAAACTACATGAGATCCAACATATTTGTATGTTGTTATGGGTGATTAATTAACATGGCATAAAAATAAGTGATACATTGTATAATCCGGTCTTCGAACTCGGTTCAGTTAGCTGGGTTTCTTGTGAAGAATGGGCTTTCAAAGATGGAAGAGGATAAAAGAACATAGTGGGCTTGATGCATTTCTAAGCCCATGCAGAAGTTGTTAAAGGGAGCCGTCGAAGAAGATAGTGGGCTTGATGCATTTTAACTGAAGGGGCTCAAGCTTCTTCTTCCTTTAAAATCTTTCTAATTATTCTTCCTTTTTTTTCTTTGAGAAGAGACTTTCAATTAAAATGCAAGATTAAAATTACAAGGTTGTGACTTTATCAGTGCGTTCGTTTTTATCAAAATCAAACGTCTCCAGGTCGTTTAAAATTTTAAACTATGGTGTATTTTGCAAGATCATTGATATTTTAGACTATTTTTTACCAAATTCCTCGATATACATATATCATTGGTTAATATTTGCTATATGCTTGAGAATTAATATATGGGAATAATAACTTTCGAATAGCCAGAAGTTTGAATTCTATACAATTGATAACTAATAGAATCTAATACATAAGAATAAAAAGAAGAGAGTGAAAATTGAGAGAGGTCTAAAGAAGAATCAATACGATTTAGCTTTAAATATTACAAAATGAAGCTTGTAAAATTAAGTGATCAACGTCTAAAACATGACAGGGACCATATGTGAAGTGTTCTTCTATCCTTGTGGGCTTCTCGTCTGGTGCACATCTCCTGTGAAACTTATGTCCTACAAAATAAAATAACTATTATATAAAAAACTGCTTAATTTTACAATCCCTTGCAAAAGTTCAAATAGACTTTCATTTTCTTGACTTATTTAGTCAACATAAAGATATATTAGGTGATGGATGTAAAAAATCTCCTAGAAATATGATAATATGTCTTTATTATTGGGGCAGCATCTCATGAAAGATGGGTCCAAAAACCAAATACCTTCGTTGTCAAAGAGTAGATATATTGTGACGGTGCTTAAAACCAATAATAGATGCGGGAACAAGACATATATGTTATATATACATCAACTTACACACGTAAGATCGACACATCAATTATGTTTGTTCTTGTATAAAGATTAGGTATAGAAGAAAAGTTTGACGGAATTGTCAAAATTATTGTTTTTGAAGACTAAAAAGCATATGATATAAATGGAAAACGTGCATGCCTAATAATAACAAGCACTAATAATTATTACACTAATAGCAACAATAGCAATAATAATAGTAATAACAATAATGGACCGCACTTTTTTTAGGCTAATTTTAGAAAGACTCCTCGGCGTGATGTTTTAACAGTACAACTTCACGATTTTCTTCTGTCCTCCCAAGAACCAAAAAAACAAACTATTTATTTAATTTGTTCTTTTTCTTACTTTCAATATAAGAAAAAAAACTTTTAAAATATTATAGAGCAAAGAAGTTAAAGGACGTATGGATAGGGTAACGTCATGGTAATTATAAATGCAAAAAGGGTCAAACCAACTCGAATAACTTTATATTGATTATTATGAAAACGCGTGAACGAGAAACATAAAACGTTGGTTTAAGTGATATGGACATTTACTTTGATCTTTAACTACTCTACTTAGACTTTTAACAAAACGAAAATAGATTAAGTTATTTGTTTATTATTTTTGATATTATTGAAACGTACCATGTAGTACGGAGGAGGATAGTGTTGTTGAGGGTAGAAATGAAATTGGTCGTGATTAGTTGGACATGTGGTGGAACCATCAGGTGTGGATGGTTCGGACCAGTCTGAGTCTAGCTGACACTCCATGTTCACTCCGAACAGTCTCAATGTCTTTGAGTTCCCTCTTTGGTTCTCCACCGCTTGAGCCCCTGCCATCCAATTAATTCACATCCGAATTATATAAATTAAACGTAGAAACTTGATTTGAGGTTTTTTGTCCAAAAAAAAAAGAATTTGAGCAATCTATACATATTAGACTTTAGACATTTAATTTCCGAAAAAGGATCCTTTAACACAAAAAGGGAGAAGACTTTATCTGAATTTTTTCCCAATTTTGGTAATTAGATGACAAGCTTTACCACAATGACACGTCACGTTTATATACATGTGCATATCTTATACAAGAATTAGATTTGTAGTGCAAATCGTTATGTCCCCAGTAACCTGAAACAATTTTTATATATTTTTCCAAATAAACAAATACTGTAGAGTATGTTTAATTATGGGTTTTTTGGACTTGTTTGGTTTTTTTAGATCGAGTTTTAGGAAATGTATAGTATTCGGAACATATAGCGAGTGAATGCATGCCGTTTTGGTTACGGTCCAAGATACTGAAAATAATGAAATGGATAAAGAGTAGGTGTAAGGATAAGCAACAAATGTCACGCAGTGTTGATAATACGAATCCGATTCTGTTTCTATGGGCTTCCATCATTTCTTTATTTTTACTTCTCTAAAAGAGCGTCTATCCTCACGCGCCAATTTCAAACCCCAAACAAGATAAAGAGTTGTTCAATTGTTCACGTAACTTCAACTATTACATGAAAATGGATTTTTCACTGGTCATTTTGATTTTTTTGCTACTTTTATCTTAAATAAACCAACAAAATATCACAAGATTACCTTTTAATTCTGTTATATATTCAATATGTGCATGGAAAATGAATTTATACGTTGACAAAATTAGAAGCGACAAAACGGACTTCTCTTCCAATTTCAATAAATTTTACTATATATATTATCCAGTGGATTAATTTAACTATATGGTTTGAGTTTTACTGAGATTATAATTTTATTTGGTATTGATGTTTTTATATGATAAAACTATCCGATTTATCACAAATTCTCGAGTTAGTTTAGATTTCGTGACAAAAAAATCTTCTTGTTATTACAGAAAAAAAAATTCATGTCTATAAAATTAAATAAAAAGGGTACCTGCATGAGGATAATATTGGAGCGAGGCATTGGATTGAAGATGGCGATAGGAGTCGGAGGGGGAGGAAGAGTCGCCGCGTCTTCTCCAGCCAATGAAGAATCTTCCGCCGTCAGCACGGTGGCGATGGAATAGAATGACGTCACCGGCGTCGAGGTGCTTCTCCTTGACGTATCTGCTCCATCCTTTGGTCAAGACGTAACTCTGGCTACTGTTCCAATACGAGTATCTGAATCTCCATGGCTTACCTTCCTCGTCCTCGAAGCAGAGGAGTAGTCCCTTCTCCACCGCGTCTGCGGCTGCGGCAGCCAGAGGAAAGTATCTCTCGGCGTGCTGTTTAGGTATGACAAGGCGGTTGAGTTTTCCGACGTCACTTGGGGTTAAGGGTTTCTCGAAAAGAGCTTCTTTATCTTCCACGACGTCGTTTTGGTGGTGGTGTTGCTGCTGCTGTTGTTGCCACATGAGAGAATGGTAGTGGAAATCGTTGGAGTATTGGTTTATTGACATTTGAATGAGAGAGAAAGAGACGACGAATAGTGATGAGAGAGAGAGAGATGAGAAATATTTTTTGAGATACCAATGCTCCTTTAGGGAGGTTACATGTATCTGCCTCTATTTATAATACGTATATATATGTTTCAAAGAAAGAGAAAATTATCTATAGTTCTATGAATAAATCAAGTATATGTAAATATGTTAGATATGCGTATGGGTTTCTAGAGTAATATCTATGTAATCAAATTTAAATTGTTTTCAGTTGGACATATAAATTTCCTATATGTAATCCATAAAAAATGAAATTAATTTAGTATTCCTGATATAAATGTGAAAAGCTGGGTGATTTTTTCCCCGACATGTAATTATATAATATATATAAATATTAGGGATTGTTATCTCCTGGTATCTTAGGGTGTGTAGATTTCACATTTTTGTTTTTTTTACAGTATATTATATGTAGGTACATATCTATATTTACATGTGAGATGTGTTTTGTCGGGATGAGGCACATGTTACCGCATTATCCTTCATTTTCTAGGTTACTACTAACTTATTAAGCACGTGCATTCCATTCACCACCCAACAAATCATCGAATTATCTCATTCTTAATTATGTTAGATTTTGACATACAGACATTTGTATTACGAGTGAACATCAATACAAATATTTTTCTTTTATTTTTGGTTGTACATATAGTGTTCTTAAAATAGTATCTATCGAGTTTGGTTATAATTCGAATTTGTGACCCTACAAATTTCATAGAGTATAAAAGAACTGTATAATTCTAGAAATAGTAAGGTAGGTCTGTTTTTCTTTTATTAATGCAAATAGTAAAATAAGAAAACAAGAAAAGAAAGAAAAAAAAAGGCAGATACATGGACCAAAGCCTAGAAAAGATCTTTTGTCTCTTAACCAAGAAGATTTCTATGTACAGCCTTTCCTTATTTAGTTTTTCCATCACGTGCATGACACATCTCATAAATGTTTACGTAGTGTTCATAAAATTCGAAAATTGTTTGTCTCTGGCTATTTTATGTGAAATAACAAAAATAAAAATGATCAGGATAATAAATACTTTATAAAAAAAGAAGACATAGCTTTGTGTTTCCAAAGAGAAGAGTCGTGGGAGGGATAGAGATAAGATCTGTCTTCAATTGTCTGCTCCTTCTCTCTTCAGTCGTGTTTCAATCCTCTCCTCACATTCTCCCTTCACAAACAAACATAAAATAAAACAAGAATATATCTTCGTAAATCTACAGTATAACATATTACGTAAACTCAAAACAAACTTTGCTAATTTGTAGGTTCTCAAAAAAACTTTTGTAATTTGTTACTTGCTTTTTGTTTTTTTATGCCTTTCCGACTATTTTGTCCTCTTTGTTTCCTTTTTCTGACAGATTTTATCACAATCTGTCATTAGTGACTTTGCTCATGAGATTTTGTTTTAATTATTATTTTGCTAAATTTGAGTTCTTGTAGTAAAAAAGACTAATTTTTTCTGAAATCTCAAAGGGTTATTTAATAATTATTGCCCACATTATTTAAATATATAGATTGAATGTTTTTTTCTATTGATTAACGATAGGCCTAAGTTCGATTAGATATAACATTTGATTACACGTTTCGGGGTTACTACAGGTTAGATAATACTCAATATTAGAGGCTTGAATAAGAATTAACTCTCCTCAGCTTATTTTTGTAACTTTAAGTAACAATTAATATTTTGAAACAAAAAAAATTACAACAATCATGTGAGTTCTACAATAAATGTATGTTTATATGGAAACTAATTATGGTCATTTAATCCGATGTCGGTAGCTCAATCGCTGAACCAGCTGTCCATCCAAAAAACAGTTTCTTGCTTTGCCGGAGTCAAACACTGGTGACTAGGAGGAGATAACCAATCTCGGCCGCGGAAACTCATTAATTAGATATAAAAAGAATTAGTGAGTCAATGGTCCAATCAATTACTGTGTGGATCTATGTAAAGCCTTAACTTCACCTCCAATTATATTTTAAAATTGTAATCGCATTAAATGACAAAAAAATCTAGTCTTCTTTTTCAGAGATTTGAGAGTTTTAATTAGAATCCATATCTTGGTCATAAAAGAAAGATATAAACTTGTTTAAAAAGATTGTAACAAAGAAAAAAGTAGAGATAATTTTTGGTCAGGCTCCAATAATTTGAATTTGTGTATATATATGGTAATGAGATTATTGAAGAAGTTATAACAGACTACAACTTAGGTTGGTGATAAAGAAATGCAACTCACAACATAGATAAATCATTGGATCAAGTGTAATGATTTATGTATAACAAAATATGTCATATATATTGTCGACAACTTGTTTAAATCTTGAAAAAAATAAATTGGATTCAAAAAAGTTATGTCCACCAAAAAGGTATTTCTGTACTTTGTAATAAATCGGTCAAGTGATAATGGGGTACCTCTTCCTCGATCGCCGCGAAACTTCCTCAATTTCCAAGTAGATTCATTCTATTAGGTAAACACTTTCTCTTCACTTCTATTACTGACATTAGTGTCTCTCACTTTATCTTACGTAGTAAATGGGTAGAAATGTCAAAATAGGCCACGAGCTCTAGGTTAGACCCAATCTGAACCGCTATAAAGCGAGTTTAAACACAATATTTTATATTCATTAAGTAAAAAGAATGTCATTATTAACGAGTTTAACGGGTTAGTCCATCATGATTCATGAATTTTGCAGATTTAATCCATAGTAAATTTGCGAAATAGTTCATAAAACAAAAATATCAAACAAATTTGAAGATTAACTATGTTTAAGTTTAATATTTAATCTCAAACTTGTAAAAACTGTCAGTCTACCATAAAAATCTTTTAATTTATTAATTTAATTGTTTCAATAAAAGAATATTCTTTTTGATATATAGTAGAAAAAAGACTTCATCTATGTCACAAAAAGTTTAATAATAAAGAAGAATTATTACTAATGAACGTATAGCTGTAGTTATAGATTTAAAATATTTTAATACATATCTAGTTCTACAATAATTGAGAAAGTATTTTTATCGTGTCTTATCATTTGATTAAATGATCCACTAATTTGTATCATATTTTCTTACGTAAATATTAATGGTCGTTAGTAAATTGCAAGAACACATAGAGAAGAATTTACCCACTTTTCCAGTTAAACATATCATTTAATTATTGACAAGCTTTAATTTTCACCTATAGTGACAAAGCATAATTTTCAGCTATAGAGTTACCGATAAAATAAATGTATTTTCAGAGAAATCTAAATTCTCAATTATAGACCCATAAATTAAAATTAAAGAAAGCCTATCTAAATCGTCTTCGAAAATCATATTGATGATAAATCATGCATATAGCATGCAAACGTTACACTGCGGTTGTTCTTAAAATGGGTGATATATTACGTATAAAATTGAATGAATAATAATTATAATATAGTATAAGAAAAAAAATTAGAACAGCAGAGAAGGAACATGGATCCTTAGCGAATCATCAATAAATATATATAGATAAATGGGAGAGACAAACAAATTCCAAGAAATTGTAAAATTTGAGGAGAGATCTTTGGATCCAGAAAAGTAAATAAAGACAGTATGAGGTTAATTGTTAGGGAAGTGAGTGAGACTAATAAGCTTGACCATGCACGAAGGTCATATATGCTGTACGCTTATGGGTATTTTGCTTTGCTGTACCCATTTTGATTCCCTTTTCGCAATTATTATGTTCCCGTTTACGATCCCAATAACTTCTTTTATTACAATATACTAAATACTTATGATGCATATACGCACGACGTATACAACTAAATTTCTCATGTCAAGCCGTGACGTAAACCTATACTTTTCATGTATATAAACTTATATTGACTATCGCGTGGCATTAGTTGATAGGTATTTCAAACTCGGGACACGCAATATGGTAACCAGTCCATTCTGTAGTATTTCAGTGTATTTCTACCGTGATCAACCAGATCAGCTAATAGGATTTATCAAAAAAAAAAAATTATTAATTCGAATCAAGCTTCAATAATTCGGGTTTGAATCGAGTTACCATAGTTCTGATGAGCCATTGGACATAGTTCTGGTCCGGTTAAGAAGTTGAAGTCTCTTGGATTCAATTACCAATTTTGATTCAAAAAAACATGGACCACTAGAGACGAAAGAACATGAGAAACATTAGTGAAAAAAAGAGGCCAACGATGATTTATTTTCAAAGGCCAATGGTGAAATAAGATTTGAGAGAAATAAGATTTGTTTTCAAACATGAGAGAAATTAGGATTTTTTTTTGTTTCTTTCATTGTTTTCTTTTAGTTTTATTTTTATGTAGTAAGATTTGGTTTAACTGTTTTGTTGGAAAGAAAAGAAAAAAATGCAGGTTTTAGAAGTCTCAAGTTTGAGTTTTTTTTTCTTTTATTCGGAAAAAAATTACGTTAAAATTATCAATGACCAGAAAACATTATATTATAATGGCTGAGTTTTTATTATAAAGATAAAGACCGCAAAGATGGACTTGTCCAACTTGACTTAAAGGCCGGTAGTGACGGCACTAGCTAATGCTAACGAAAAATAATTTTTAATTTATAAACGAAAACAGTTTGTTATCCCTATCAATCATTTAGTTGTTTGTGTCTAAAATAAGTCTTATATTAAAAGGGAGTCGAAATTCTATTGTTCGAGTTATTGTTAATAAGCTTTATTAGAATAAATAAACTAGATACTAGAAAATTTAATTAAAATACTTTTGAAAAACCTCCAATTCTTTTCAGTCAATTTCTCAATTTTTATTCGATTATTCTAGTCAATCAATTTGTAACGAAAACTGAAAAAGAAAGTTTTCTTTTTGTAGTCTTCAAATATTCAAGTAGATATTCACCCTTTTTAAGCATTTAATATAATAACTTTAATAAAAAATATTTCATAATATTTAACTAAAACATTAATATTCTATCTAGCATCTTTAGGGCAGACATTAAATTAAATCCATCGGAATGGGTGTGAAAAATCTTTAGAATTCGCGTGAACATTCATTATCGACTTGACTTTATAAGTACAAAACCATAATCTCTAATTGTCTGAACCGTAATAGACCGAACCTGCTAAAACCGTGATCCTCCTCCTTTTCTTTACTATATAATAACCACACTTTAACACCTAAATTTAACATTTCTACAGTGATTCAAAATTGACTATTAATCTAGATATCAAGTCTAAGATAATAAAAATATCCGACACTTCGCATATTCTAAAGACTCTAATCTGGGTTTTAGTTGGAGGATCATTTACGTATAAAAAAATAATTAGTCATTAAAAAACTATTTCCTAGGATCCATTCATAAGCGTCGTCCTTAACCTTCTTCTCTTCTCCTTAATAAAGCAATACTATGTCACGTCGTTTCAAAGATGGTGGCAGCCAAAAAAAGTAGCTCCTCAGAGTAATTAAAAGTGACCCAGTAATCAGCATTTTAGCTCGTAAGTAAACTTAAATTAATCTAAGGATTATATGATTATGATTAAATATATAAAGCATCAAAATTAAAACGTATAGTGACAAAAAAAACATTATGATAGAAGTAGCTAGAAGTGTACCCACGTGCCGCTACGTACACCTACGTCTAAGTATGTGTGCACTGTGCATGTACTGATGTACATTTGTGTACATATACACGTACGATATTCGTAGACTTGTAATTATGAAATTAAATCTAATAATTAATAATAGACAAAGAATCCAAGTTTGATTTAGTAGGTATCTGACACACCTGGACTAATACTAAAAAAAATTATATTGTAAAAGAGATTTGCAAGTTCGTTGCACTTGGAAGTAATTTAGTACAAGATTGTTTATAAATACAGAGAATTATGGCAAGAATAATGTAAGAGTACTGACACAAATGAGATGTCTTAAACAAATGCTATGGTTAAGTGTGTAATTAACTTTGGTATTCTATGAGTAATGTGTATATAAACTTAATAAGTAATCAGCTCTATATGGACATCATTTGAAAGTACGTGTGAGAGAATAATCTTAAAATAGTAAAATATTATAAAGAATAATATCAAAACAATATAAATATTTAATTAAAGAAAATTTAGAAAAAAATTATAATATAAATCTATAACATTAAATACGAGTCAATTATGCTAAAATCAGAAAAAACAAAAAAGTATTTCGATTATGTTCTATTTTGTTTTTAAAAATAAGAATTGATCTTTTTTTTCACAGAAAAATATTTTCATATAAAATAAAATTTTGAATTTAAATATAAAATGTAATATCATGAAATAATTTTTTTGTCTATATTATCTGTAATAAATAGAGAAATCTAAAAACAAAATATTATTAAATTAAAAAATAGTAACATAGTTCTATAAGTAAAAGCATATTCCCGCACTAATTACTAGTATGATTGTTATTTGACATTATCTTTACAAATAATCCATATTGTATTTTATATAGTTTGGACAATAGTTATAGATGTTCCCCAAATGAACATGGGAATATCTGGACCCAACTTTAATACTATATGATCGGATTGATACATGGACCTTAACTTGGGCTTGTCTGAATATTTGGTCATTAAGCCATTTTATTAATGAAATGCCCATACAGGGCTGAAAAGCAGAGTTACAAACTTGGGCTTGTGAATATATCCTCAATCTTTATGGAAATATCTGGGCATAGACCAAAGAATAAACCTGCAAAACATGAAATTTTATTGGAGCCCTATTCTGATCGGTTTAGTGTACAAGGATGCATTTCAAATAAACTCAAAATACGTTTTTTTATATACTATTCAAAATTAAAAAAATTCAAAAAGATACGATTAAAACATTATAAAACAGTTATTTGAGCAACATACGAAAATGTCTTAAAACTTCCAAAATTTTCAGGAAAGATGAAAAAAAGCAGCAAAGTCGCAACGGAAGAGATGTACAACCAGGACTACAAAAAAAAATTGAAGTAAGAAAAAGCTGCCAAAAATAGTCACAAAATTAACAATTAATCAGAAATTAAAACTTAATTAACGAAAATCTTTTTTTCTCACATTTATTTTTTACCCTAAAAATATCTAGATTTAGCATTTTGCATCCCTACAAAAAAAGTTAACTTATTAAAGATTAATTAAGAAACAATTTAAAAAAAACTAATTATTCATCTAAATTACGAAGTGGTGAAAGGAGAATAATTTCCAAAATTTATCCTTTGTTATAGTTGTGTATTTTTTTTGTTTGTGTGACCTAATTAAAAGAACAATCTCTTGATTAATACAAAAGAGTTGGTGACACTGACGAAACGCATTTGCTATGGTTGACTACATAAGAAATACAGTTCAAAATGTAACTGTATATATTCCGTGGATATAGTATGTCAAAAGAGAAAATTAGGTTGAGAGTAGGAACCGGAAACAAATAAACAACTGTGATACATATAAAATATGATTTCGTCGGCTTATTTATATATCATACAGATGAAACAATTTCAGTATTTAGCCAAATTCATGTCTTTGTCTCGTTATATATATTATATTAATGTCGCTTGAAAATTTAAGATGGTTTTTGTCACAAACTATTTCTATTACAATATAGTCCAAACTAAGAAATTTTGAGTTTAACTTATAATAATATAATTAGTCGCTAACTATTCGTTTAATATATTTAAGGATCCCCCAAACGATGTTTTTTAATCAATTCAATTGTTCGTCTTCATCATGGTGATGTAATTCATTGTTGGCCTTTCCTTTTCTCGTTTTGCCTTTTCTCTTTGGTTATTACTTATTAGTCAATTATTTTATCAACCCAAAAGTTCTATAAACCTAATCGATGGTGATATCTTAAATTCAATGTAAACCATTAAATTAATGTTATCAAGTTGCCCATTCCCTGTTGTTCTTGAAATTATATATTAGACTGTATAAATAATGTTTCATCGTTCACTCTCTCTTATTTATGTGATTACATTAAACTTTTATTTATTGACTTACATATAATGTTACGGATATGTGACGGAATCACCACATGTTTTTGAAAAATAAATTACTCACTCTCTTTGAAAAAATGTCTGTAAAGTCTCTTACTATCTCTTAAAAGTTGTTTGTACTGACTGTATTTTAGAATCGCCTATTAAATATATAGATGCATATTTTTTCTTGGTAAAATATTTATAATAATTGTTTCTTATATTTCACTAATAATGTATCGCCGACGCGTATTAGTTTATTTTAAACTGCATAAATTAAAATACATGCAAGAGGTCAACATGGGCCATTCCTTTCCCGCCCTCTTACGTATCTCTATGACTCCTTTGTTGTGTCACATTATTACATCGTCGCATATGTTTATGTATTTGATCTTCATCACTATATGTTTTTTACATTAACACCTTTACGGTTTCTATTATTGGTTGTAACTGTGCTTTCTTGTTACCATTTATGTACGTATCGCTTGTAGTTTCGTAATTTTCTCGTAGACTGATTTGTGATTTATAGCATAAAGTTCGATTTTACAAAAGGAAGCATTCGGTACTTGCTATATTTTTTATATGAAATTACGTTAAAAGATATCACATACAGTCGAAAAAAAATCAAAAAATTTTAATATTTTTTATAATGTGAAAGACACATCTTCATAAAAAATCATTCAACTCTAATTACTATTAAAAAAACGATGTGTAAAATTAGCATCTTAAGACTGTGTTTAAACAGTAAATATAGTTTGACAAACAATACGAGTTCTTGAAAAATGTATTGACAAAAGTGTATATCTTGAATATAATATGTATACACACTTACCCTTTCCCAGTGGATCAAGTTGTCCGGTAATCGAATGCCTAGTGTGGTGAGGCTTTAGCTAAATATTCTTTGCGTGGACATTTCTTATTTGAAATTTTAGTTTTTTGTCCCAAAATTCATTTCTCATCTCTTAAATTGTGTAAACTCAATTTTTAAATTACTGTTATCTACATAATAAAAGCATAAATGGAAAGGAAAAAATTGACTGAAATATTCTTTAAAATTGATAAACCAATAAATAGCTACAACATAAGTTAAACTAAGTAAATTTATCAACAAAATTAAAATTTCTGTCACACTCATCTATTTTGTAAAATAAATAATTACATGGTTCTGAAAAAAAATTCATCAATTTAGTTCTTAATCTTAAGCTTAATAATAAATACTAAACAAGATGTCACAAGACACAAAGAGACAATCATATTACGTTAAGTTTTATACTAATGAAATGACGTTAGAAAAATATCAAGTTGGCCCGGTTTCAGCAGTGGTATTATTGTAAATAAATTTTAAAAAGATGGGCCCTTTCGTCCAAACACTAGCTTGAGAGCTCTTATATAAATCACTTATCCTTGATTAATCAATATCATTAACAAACTAATCACTCAACACCGTGAGCAATGAGCAATCACCGGCAGATGGCGAGCTCCTCCTCCTCTACCGTAACGAACTTAATCTCCACCGTCCATCACGACATCATAGAGGCTCACATCCTGACACTTCTCGACGGCCCAACCCTAGCTTCCGTCTCCTGCGCCTCCTCACACCTGCACGAGCTCGCTTCAAACGAGATCCTCTGGTCCAAAATCCGCCGCTCCACGTGGCCTTCTACTGTCACCATCTCCGATGATGATTCACGCTTCTTTTTCTCCGACGCGTATTCTGTAGTTCTCGACACCGTCGGTCCAGTTTCTGATGCCGACCGTCCGTTCCCCGAGTTGATCTCCGCCGTGGATCTACACTACAGAGGGAAATTGATTTTCAGTAGAGTCATGAAGACGGAGACGACGACGGCGTGGTTCCGTAGCTCGCCTCTGAGGATAGACCTGGTGGATCAGAAGGACACGGTGTCGACGCCGATCAAGCGAGGACGGTGGACGGAAGACACGTGTCGTGATCTAGAGAAGGATCTGACTTTGAGCTGGATCGTGATCGATCCGGTCGGAAAGCGAGCGGCGAATCTGTCGAGTCACCGGCCAGTGACGGTGCAGCGGAACTGGCTAAGCGGGGAAGTCGAGGCGAAGTTCGCGACGGTGGTGGGATCTGTCGCGCTGGAGGAGACGGTGGAGTGTGTGATCACGGTGGTCACGTCCGGAGAGGAGGAAATGCACATGAAGGAGGTGAGTCTCAAGGTGGAGAAGATGGAGGGAACGCATTTGAACGGGAAGGACAGTTTGGTCATTTTGAGAAGTGTAATGGAGGGTAAAAGAGGAAATGGAAAAAGGAGAGAAACGGAATCGAGGAGGAGACACGAGGAGTTTATGGAGAAGAAGATAGAGAGGAAAGAGAAGAAGTTGAGGGCAGAATTGGTATTTGATATTTTAGCCGTAGCTTTTGGGATTTTATTATTTGGATCGCTTGTTGGGTTTTGGTTTTGGTCTCGGTGACTTCGATATTTATCAATCAAGATTCAAGAACCACTAGATGAATCAGAAGCTTCACAAATTTCTTTAAAACATAAAACAACTTCAGTTACATTTTCCACACCATAATAATACTATAATACTTAACACTTTTCATTATACACAAAGCATAAACCACAAGCAAGCAAGCACAAGAAGAAGCTCTAGCTCCGTTACCATCTTGAGAGGTAGGAAAATATGAAATCAATGCCTTTTTAGGACAGTGGCTGAAACGATGATGAGAATGATGAGGAAAACAATGCCGATACAAGCGGTTACAACTGCGGTACTAACGGTCCTGCAGAAGTCTCCAAACTGCTGACAAATGGGGAGCCAATTAGCGTTTGCGTTGCCGTTATGTGCGAGAAGGACAACTGCTGCTGTCGCTCCCGTCGCTGCTGTGGCAAGCGTCAGGACCACCTTTATATATATCACCACAATATAAAAGAGAATGAGTTTATATCAAACTAAAAAAATATTTTTTTTGTATGTGGAGAATAGGTTTATAAGTGAAGTTACGGTATCGGAGATGAGGAGGAACAGCCGGGGAGCGGTGGCAAGTGGACGGACAATAGCTACGATGGATAATGGAAGCGAAAGGACGAGATAGCTGGAGACTATGGCTATGGATATCACAAAAACCCTTCAAAAACAATTTACATTTATATATTTCATTAAGTCACCAACCGGACAAGTTTAATTTCTTGAAAGTTATAACAAAGTAAAGATATGTACTATATACGCAGTCGTATGGTAAGAAAATGAAAATGAAAATGAAAATGGACTTACTGAAATACGTCAAAGTCATCGTAACCCGCTTCAAACTGTAAGAACTGAGTAACGAAGGGAAGAGTCTCGTCGGCCGTGAACATGATAGAGAAAGCCGTGATAGTGGCTACTATGGCCACCACACGGAGGAGGAGATCAAATATGGCCAAACCTCTCTCGTAGCCGCCTCCTGCCACAAATCCCTTCTTCTTCTTCTTCTCGTCCACTACGACATGGCTTCTACTTTTCGTCACGGTACTCGGCTCGCCGACGTCAATGATGGTGGAATCTTTCGCCATTCTCTCTTGCAATTGGGGATTAATCACAGAAGTGTGTGTGTGTATTTTTGTGTGTTGAAATGCTTTGTAATTGTGGTGGGAAACTAATGGGACTTGGACAAGTATTTATATAGTGCTTGTTTTAAGCAGTGATTGATTAGGAACGATTAGTAGCTAACTATGATGAGTTCTTTTTAGTTGTTTATTATTGGTTAGTTGATTTGTTAGGGTCCAAGAAGCGGAGTTGTTGCTTCTTACTATTCCCCACTGTATTGGGTTTGAGCTAACATTTAAAGTAAAAAAAAACAAAATGATAAAAAATCAATAAAAAGTGTAATTAATGAAGTTGGCATCCCCACGAAGACAAATCAGCTTAATTATGCTCATTTGATTCCAAGCCAATTAGTACAACCGAACTTTGTTGATTGAATGACTAACTACTTTCAACTTAGTTATTAGTTATTGCAAGAGCGAAGACAAATTTTCTTTAATTTAAATGTGGAAGTTCTGGACATTTGTTCTATTATCTTTTTTAATATGGAATTAGTTTTTTAATATATGTTTTGTGGCAATGTTTTTTTTTTGGGGTTAAATTAGATGCAAAGCTTTATATATGTATAAAACCCACAACTATATTTTTTGGTCAATTTGTATGTCTAAAGCTTTGGTTTGAGGCTCTAAATTAGATTTGATTAATTTGTATAATATAAATCAGTGTATATAGACACGGTTTATTCTTTTGGTTTGAGGCTCTAAATTAGATTTGGTCAATTTGTATGTATAAAACCCACAACTATATTTATGACTAACTAATTCAGGAAAATGAGATTATTTAGTAATATGATATGGGAGAAAAAATTTCTTATATTTTTTTTTAATGGTTTTTATTTTTTTCTTTTCGATTGTTTTAGATTTTTATCGGTTTTTATAGCATTGTCACCAAAATTCACAAAATCTCACAATTCTATGCTGTTTTTTTTTTACTGGATTCGATTCTCAATAAAAAACGAAATTACAAGTCGAAAGAGAATAAGATCATTTAATAATAGAATCGTTTATTGGGTTTTGCTTTTGGTCCCGTTGACTTCGATTTTTAGGCTATGCTAACTATTAAACGAGAACCTTGCAATGAATAGGAAGTTATGAATAGAAAGCGCTTTCAAGCTGAACCAAGGCAAATTTTCTTAACAAACATAATAAAACTCCAGTTACATTGTTCACACCAGAATGAAACCATATACTTATCATCTTACATTACACAACGCACAAGCCACAAACATATGCACGAAGAACCTCCAGATCCATTCCGATCTTGACTGGCAGGAAAATATAAAATCAATGCCTTTTTAGGGCAATGGCTGAGATGACAATGAGAAGGACGAAGGAGACAACTGCGACAAAAGCAGCGACAACTGCATTACTCACAGTGTCGCAGAAGTCTTCAAACTGCTGACAAATGGGGAGCCAATTGGTGTCTTGGTTGCCGTTATCTGCGAGGTTCGAAATTGCTGCTGCTGCCCCCGCCGATGCTGTGGTGATTGTCAGGACCATCTTTAAATAGACATAAAAGAATGAATTAAATGAAATAATAAATAAATAAAAATTCTAAGAATATAATAATTGTACATATAAAAAGGAATAGTTACGATATCCAAGACGAGGAGGATGAACCGGGGCGCAACGGCGAGTGGACGGAGAATAGTTACGATGGAGATGGGAAGTGAAAAGACGAGATAGCCGGCAACTACGGCTATAGCTATCATAAAGAACCTTCAAAAAAGGATTTACATTTTAAAATGATAACTAGAACATGACATGACTTGCAAATAACTCAAATTTTGGGGGAGGTTAGTGAGAGTTGGATTTATGTAGAGTTTGATCAATTTTAAATTAAAAAGCTTTTTGTATTGAATTTTTAGTTATAAAAGTTTAAAGAATACGAAGGATATCCATAGTATTCTCAAAAATGTGTTTAATGAATAAAACTATATCTTAATAGAATGGAAAAATCAACAATAACTAAAAGTTTTGAATTGAATGAAAATTAAAGGTCATCACACTAATAATAATGGGGTTTACTAAGAATTTAAGAATCTTAAAACCAATTACAATGAAATCTAAAAATTTAAAACCGCTTTAAGAATCTATCTACCAATATATTGGTTTGAGAAAAACTATAAGAAAGGAAACAAGTATGTTTATACTATATGCGTTTGTTGTGTTATTATGGTGTATATAAATTATTAATCATATGTTAAGAAAAATGAAAATGCACTTACTGAAATGTGGGAAAGTCATCGTATTCGGCATGAAACTGTAAGAACTGAGTATAGAAGGGAAGAACCTCCTCCGAGGTGTACATGAGAGCGGAAGCAGCGATGGTGCTTCCTATTGCCGCCAAACGGAGGAGGAAATCGAATATGGCCAAACCTCTTTTGGAGCCACCTCCTGCAGCGGCTGCCACAAAGCCCTTCTTCTTCTTCTTCTTGTCCACTACGACATGGCTTGTACTTTTGGTGACGGTGCTTGGCTCGCCCACGTCAATGGTGGTGGAATCTTTCCCCATTCTCTCTGGCAATTGGAATTTAGATAAAGATAAAGTGTGTGTATGTTTGTGTGTTCAAATAATTTGTACTTGTGGTGGGAAACTAATGCAAGATGGACAAGTACTTATATAGTGCTTGTATTAAGTAGTGGTTGATTCGGAATAATTAGTAGCTAATTAATGATGAATCTTTTTAAAAACGTTGTTTCATATTTAGGTTAATTGATTTGTTACGGTCCGGGAAGAGGAGTTGTTGCTTCTTAGTTCTTACTTTCCCCACTCCATTGGGCCTCACCTAATAATTTAATAGAAAGAAATCTAAGAATATCATATGTAAACTGATGAAGTTGGGATCCGTAAGTAGGCAAAAAGAGTTTAATAACCTGTGATCTATGTTCATTTTATTCCATGCCGATGGTACAACCGAACCTTGTTAACTGAATGATTAACTACTTTTAAATTATAGTTTGTTGTTTCAAGACAAGCACATGTCTCTCATATGGTTATTCATGCATAATCTTGATCGTTCCTAAATGATGTCTGGAACAGCCGAGACAAGGAAAAAAGCTCGCGAGAAGCAGACATCATCAGTTGGAGATATGGAGACTTTTGGACATTAGACAGTATTTGGCTGCGAGTCTCCTGAATTGTTCGTTTGAGAAGATTGTGAAGGAGTGTTTGGGGCTCGAAGGAGTGAGGTTTGATCAGGAGATAAGTATGAGTGATTGGGGGCGTTCGCTTCCTTTCCGAAGATCAGATACTTCAGGCGTCACAAGATTCATATGTTTGCTTCAAGCTTGGTGTTAAGCAACGTCTCTGTTGACTGTGCGCCTAATATCTTCCTTTTCTATGGTTGTGCTGTGAGGAACGAGCAGAATAATTAACGTTTTTTCCTTTTTTTTCTTCGCAGTAATTAAATAACGTTTTCTTATTTGAAAATCTTTTCTTTTTGACAAATTCAAATGCAATGTTTAATTTATTATTTACTCTAAAAACAGAATTCTCGAACTAAAAATAGAGACGAAGGTTGCTCTAATAATTTACCTATATATTTTTTTTACTTTAAAACAGAATATTCTAAATATATTCTATTTTTAGTTAAGTAATATATTTTTACAAAAAAGTTTACTTTAAAAATAGACAAATTTTATCTATTTATTTTGAGTTTTTTAGCAATAACTAAACAAAATTTTAATTTTACTAAAGTTAAATTTTTTACACGAAATAAAGTTTCATTACACAAATTAAAAAGAAGAGCATATAAATAATGTATTTTTTAAACATCAACATTAATGTAATTTTCCCATAAATGATCAGTTAACCCATTTCAAAGTGAAAAATAAATTTTTGTTTTTGTTTTCCTTTTATATGGAATAAAATAGTTTTTTTTACTATTTTGACATGCAAAAACAGAAATTCTCTTCCAAATTCAATTGGTGCAGTGAGATCACACTCATCCATAATTATCATGTTTTCTAAAATTATACATGAAATCATATGTTATTAGAGATGATTTTAATTGGAAAGCAAAAATAGAATCTCACTACAAATGCTGTTGTGGTAGTAATGTAACTACTTTTTGTTATAATTATGCATATGTTATTAACAGATATAATAAGCTAAACTGACGGGGTTAATCGTCTATGTTAAACATTTCTGTCCGAAACATGTATGTGTAGATTATAGAAGTCTTGCATATAAAAAGGAGTCTCACATATCACAATATCATCGTGAGTTTCAACGACTAAGTGTAAAATAGAAAATGGCTTTATGAAAGGATAAAGAAAAAATTTGTGGATGGTCGAGTGGTTTAGACCCGTGGCCACCTTCCTATAACGCTATTCACCACATATATATTAGTTGTCAACGATTGATATGGCCGTCGTTGAACAGATCTTTTAAGGCGTGATTAAAATAATATTATAAATATGTATTGTGTAAAAATAAACATCACCAAACATGCTTCTTCTTTCTTTTAGAAACCAATCGATCTCCATAAACATTTCAAACACATGCATTCTTCTTTATAAGTTCTACTATTATTCAAACTGAAATATTAAGAAAGTCATTTGAAATAAATATGCAAATATCATAATTTTATAATATATTTTTTAAAAATTATATCTGAAATAATAATAATATAAAAAAGTAAAATAAAAATAATTTTTTTCATATTTTATTATATAATTATATTTTATAAATAAATTACAATAAATAAGTCCATATAATAGTTTTACAGATATATTCTGACATAACTATTTTATAATAGTAATTTTTAATATATTAATATATATAACTAAACTTTTTGAAAAAATAAAACCTTGTGAAGTAGAAATCCATTAACATGTTTTAAATATATATGTTCAAATCTAACTCTATATTTTAATACTATATCATCAGTTAAACAGTCAAAACCATATATAATGTACGAGGATTATTAATCAGAATGGTGGTTAGCATGATTATATAATTGATATCATTTAGGTTCGGTCGTTTAAACAATTTTCTTGTAAATGTCGTAATTAAACTTTATATAAGTGCGTTTTTCTATATCTTTCATGAGCTATGACAATCATAAGGCTAAACCCATTTGCCAAAAGTTTAGGATAATATTAAAAGGAGGCAGGCACTCGCGAAACAAAGTGAAATGGTTGGGTCCACTTTTAGATGTACAAAAACTAAGTACTTTTTCGTTGCGGCAAACCCTTTCACACTCGAATGGGCATTTCGGGTTTCATTTAGGTTCGGTTAGTTTGATTTTAGTAAATTTGTAATTTAACTCTACCAAAAGCAAAAGACATATTGATTCATTCAATTTGGCTCGGTTAGTTTATTTGTAAACTAGTTCGATTTGGTTCGGTGGCACATAAAAATGTTGTTGTAATGAAATTCATAACCAAAGCTAAATTGACATTATTAATTACGGAGTCCAATAGGCAATAACTAACCAAAACGCAAAAGCTATTAACGAGGAATTAATATGTTATACTTGTTAAGAAGAAATACAATAGATGATTAAACGATTTTTTTTCGTTCAATCCGACTCGATTATACCCTTCTAGCTAGTAGTATATATAACCACCATTGAAAAAAAAATTGAAATACTTTTTGTTCGCTTAACTCAGCTATGAATCCATAGCATAACAACGATTCAAATATCTTGTACCAAGTACCTATATTTGTGAGGATTATATTTTACTGACCTTAATTAATATATTGCACATTATTCAAATATAGAAAAAGTTAGTAAATCATGAAATAAAATAAAATAAAAAAATCGAAAGATCAATTTTCATTAAATGGGAGTATTTTATTATAAGATTGTGGGTAAGATCATTGTGATGAAACCTAGAGAAATTGTTGTTATGTTTATTATAAATTTTTTTAACAGATAGAATAGCATGTGATGATTGAAAAGTATTTTCACTAGTGTTGCTAATATGCTGGATAGCACACTTCATTGGCATACTAATAATGACAATTTCACATGGTCTTTAATTTCTAATTAATATATCATTTAAAAATTCTTCATATAATGTATTTTATTTGCTTGTTTTTAATTTTATTGTTAAAAAATACTTACCAAACTGTTATTAGTAGGGGGGGGGGTAAAGGTAAAAAAACCTGTTATTAGTGCGTAAGTATATGAAATAATATATATGAAGTTGATATAACGTTTGATGAAAGCGAAAGATAAAATAACTCACGTGATTAACTGTTTAATTTAAGTTGCTCTGATCAGCTGAATCTTTCTAAATTCGTTGAGAGAGGGTCGATTAATTAGCCTGCGGAAGACAAGGGTGTAAAGAACTTCTCTGCCTTTTACAAAGTAGATAATTAGAAAGAAAACACAAGGTAACATTAGAATATGAACGACTTAAAACATAGACAATAACAAAAAAATCCGAAAGCCGGTACATACATTAACTGTTCATAATTACGTTACCAGTGATATACATATTACAGGTCATATATATTCGTGATCTAATTAGGTTATCTAACGTTTATATTTATTATGTTAAACTAAACTAGAGCTCATATTCGTGTTGTTATTACGGTATTAAAGAACGAATAGTAACGGAAAGAGAACACATATATATGTTGTACAACAACGTTGTGTTACAATGGGGTGACGAGAGAACAAGAACATACATATAATCATAATTCTACCATAATCTGACTTGGCTCAAAAAACCTAGGCCCAAAAAGACAAGAGAAGCGGAAACCTAAGTGAGATCTCGTTCTATCGCAACTTATAACGTGTGATCATATTCAAAACATATAAATACGTTCATGCAACGTGTATATTTATTGCCTTGCCAAACGTTAGAGGAGCCACTAATAAACACAAGTGCTTAGGAATTGATTTTAAATTTTGAAAGTTAGTGTAGACATAGGAGTGAGTCAGATATCCATAAAGAACAATATGATAATATGTAGAAATTAGGTCTGATTAATTATATTTGATTATATATATACCATTTATGCAATGTGGGAGACACCAAACATACACACACAAGAGGCACTACGTAGTGATAAGTGAATCTGAAATTAGTAGTGTTCGTATGTTCGTACCAATTCAATGATAAAACCCTCAGGTCATGAACAAAACGTAATATGTATGTGGATAAAAGTAACCCTTGTTACAAAAAAATTGTAGGTGAATACAAGTACATCAGTCTACCCCCTTTAAACGGAAAGTTTTATTAATTGGTCTTTTTCAAACTTCTTATGACTTTAATTCACCGATAATCCAGAAAACATGTTAGTCTGGCTTAATTATCTCATGCACCATGTCATTTGTTTTTAAAACTGATAGAGAAGTGTTTGGTAAATGGACGATCAACCCAATATGTTCATGACAAAATTGTATTTTGTGATAAAAAAAAATACAATTTATAGGAAAACGCCTCAAAAACATTAGCATTCCACTCTTATGTTTTCGCATAGTAAATTTTGTTCCGTCATTTTATATCTTAAATATAGTTGTTCTACCATACGGTGATTTATCCACTTAAAAGTCGGCATATATAAAGAACTATTTATAATGACACTACAACACAAAGCATTAAAGCAACATAAAACAAATCATAGATACATAAGATGGAATTGATAGGTCAGGTCGGGGGACCAACAAGTGAACTTTGGGACATCCTTTCCTATGTGCAACAAACGCGGTTGGATCTCGTGAAATGCCTACAAATACGGACACATTCTCAAGCAAACTCATCACACAACAAAATATTAAGAAGAAAGAGTGAAATATGGCTTATCACAAAAATCTTTTTTTTCTATGTTTCTTAATAGGTTTAGGGTTATGTTCTGCAAGGCGAGCACTTCTCTCCTCCTCTGAATCCGAGGCTGAAGTCACTGGCTATGGCGAGAAAAGTGGTTTAAATGTTGGCTATGGTGTTGGTGTTGGTGGTGGAATTGGTGGTGGTATTGGTGGTGGCGGTGGAGAAGGAGGAGATGCTGGTTACGGTGGAGCTGGTGGCATTGGTGGAGGTGGAGGTGGTGGACATGGTGGTGGTGCTGGCGGAGGTGGTGGTGGTGGTCCTGGAGGAGGATCTGGTTACGGAGGGGGAAGCGGTGAAGGTGGTGGAGCTGGATACGGAGGCGGAGGAGCTGGTGGGCATGGAGGAGGTGGAGGAAGCGGAGGGGGGAGGTGGTGGAGGAGCTGGCGGTGCACATGGTGGTGGATACGGTGGTGGACAAGGAGGTGGTGCTGGAGGAGGATATGGAGGTGGAGGTTCGGGTGGACATGGAGGTGGTGGAGGCGGTGGAAATGGAGGCGGTGGCGGAGGAGGTTCTGGGGCCGGTGGAGCTCATGGTGGTGGTTACGGTGCCGGAGGTGGAGCTGGAGAGGGATACGGTGGTGGCGGTGGAGCTGGAGGGCATGGTGGTGGAGGAGGTGGTGGTGGTGGTTTAGGAGGTGGCGGAGGAGGTGGTGGAGGTTATGCTGCTGCTGGATCTGGACACGGTGGCGGTGCTGGTGGCGGAGAAGGCGGTGGTGGCTATTTACCATGAAATCATATCTATCTGGAGCGTAAAGGCCATTGAGTGAAGTGTCAAACTCGTGAGAGACTATATATGTTCAATATATCACATATGTGGTAATAAATAGACTAATCCTTTGTGTAATAAGCCGTAAGAAAAACGGCTATTGTCGGAGTTTTTAAATGTACTAATGCTGTATGCTGCTTCGTGTGTGTCAAGTTTTTAAAAATGGAGATGAATATATTATAATTGTTCCTATTTTTCTCACATGAATATATCAATCAGACGTGCATGATACATTCATCTGATTGATATATCACATCTGCTTCGTGTGTGTCAAGTTTTTTAAAATGGAGATGAATTTATGAAGATATCAATCAGACGTGCATGGTGAGAATCTACTATGGTTTTTTGTGTTTGTCGTGTGAGAAAGGTAGGACCATCGACGGAAGAAATTTGTTTGTCAAGCATGGAGTCACGTTCATAGAAGGGAAAATAAAGGATTAGATTTGGATTAGATAATCTATTAGCGAGTAACGTTCTCCAAAAGAAAGCATCATGTAAATTCGATGCTTTCGATTTATTGTTCCCGATTATCTACTTTTATAATAATCAGATTGTTTAAAATACAATAATTTTTTTGTTATCCCAAATTCAAAATCCGGGTAATTTTTCCCCAACCACTGGGGACAAAAAGAGTAAATAAAAGAATAAAACTAAATACAATGAATTTTCATTAGGCCCAAATGTTTTGGAAATCTCGGGTCGACCCATGATCGAGGAAGAATCAGATCCGACCCGATAAGGGCGGTAGAGTAGCGTCTCGTGATTCTCTCTCATCCTCTGCTTCGGTTCCTGAGGAAACGCTTCTCTCTATCTCTCTCTCTCTGAAAATGTCGGCGAGACCTGAAGGAAGTCCGCCGGAGGTTACACTGGAGACCTCCATGGGTCCGTTCACCATCGAGGTTTCTCTCTCTTACTTGTATTTCTTTTTAGGCTTTTAGAGTTAAACAAAAATCAATTCCGGTTATTACATTCTTTTCACGCTCGCACGATTTTGAGATCTAGATTTTTTTGTATGCTTACTTTCGATGTGTTATTCTCGAATCCAACTTATCTTTGTAAATATTTAGGGTTTTAGACTGTGTTTAGGATTACAGTGATTTGATTTCAAGTTCCACCTATATGCGAATTCCTCAGATGTATTACAAACACTCCCCGAGAACTTGCCGGAACTTCGTCGAGCTATCAAGGAGAGGTTACTATGACAACGTTCTGTTTCACAGAATCATCAAGGTCTGTTTCCTATATAACTTGTCGTTGTACTGACATCACTGTGATTACGTTTTAATGATTTTGTTGCCTTTGCTAATTGATTTGTTTCAGGATTTCATCGTGCAAGGTGGGGATCCTACTGGAACTGGAAGAGGCGGCCAATCCATTTATGGGTACGTTCTCAACGTTTTATCTAATTGTAGCCTTTCTTTGATCAATGCGCTAGCTTTGCTGGTTAATTCCATTGATGTGTAAAGGAGCTCCATTAGGTTTTGATTGATTCCATGGATGCGTTAGTAAATGAATTTGGATCAGAATATGGCTAAGCTCGGCTGAAAGTTGAAGTAAAGTAGCTCCATTAGGTTTTGATTGATTATATTCAGGGCAAACCCAATTTAGTTTCCTTTTCGTTTTGATCTTCACTCAAGACTTGCAGAGCTTTGAAATTGGGCAAACGTTATTCATAACTTCTGAACATTATATATATAGCCGACTAACTAGCACAAGGTTCTAGATATCTAGGTTTAAATACAATGGATGTTTTCATGTGGTATATTTGTCATATGGGTGTTTTGTCGTGGTCGTTTTTGTAGTTCGAAGTTTGAGGACGAGATAAAGCCAGAGTTGAAGCACACTGGAGCTGGGATTCTGTCAATGGCAAACGCTGGTCCTAACACAAATGGGAGTCAGTTCTTCATCACTTTAGCACCAGCACCATCCTTGGATGGTAAACACATCCATCTCTGGAAAACACCAGTTTAATTTGCTATGATGTTGATAATTGTCACTTAAGGTTGGTTCTTCTATTGATATCTCTATGTTCATCTCCAGGAAAGCACACGATATTTGGCAGAGTCTGCCGTGGGATGGAGGTGATCAAGAGGCTCGGTAGTGTCCAAACCGATAACACCGACAGGTAAAGTAACTCTTTCGGAATCAAAACGAGAATTGAGCCATTGAAAAACCTGATGATTTGAGGAAATACTCTTTTCTATTGTCAAAATTTCAGGCCAATCCATGAGGTGAAGATTCTGAGGACCAAAGTGATTGATTAGAAGTATTAGTAAACGATGATGACATGAAGAACTATAACTCTTTACTGATCCTTGTTACTACAATGGACTGGTTTAGGTCAAGTTTTGACTCTTCCTGACCAAAAAAAAATTACAAGGTTGATTTTAATCAGTCAAGTCCACTATCTCTGCTTTTGTAATTTGGATCGTTTCTATAAAATCATCTATTTTAGTTTCTCTACTCTATACATTATCAAAATTGGGATTTAAACATAAATTATACAAGATAATCGAATATTGATTGTATTACCACGTCCCCTTAAAATCAACGGATTCAGAAAGAACACGTCATCAAGTATTGTCATCAACGTGTCATCATGTTTCAACTTACATCCTCTAAAAAGCTATCTCTCAGATGCTCTTGTCACCAAAATGGCTTACGCAACAGCGACTCTCTTCTTTGCGCCCACCGTGAGTAGCCGATCTCCGTCTAGCTTCCTTCGCCGTCGCTCCAACCCTTGTCAACTTCTCGTTCCTCCGACCAATGGCGCAGCGAGCACCAAGAACCGCGCATGCAGGCAAATTAAGAGGCCGTTTGTAGCAAATGCTTTGCTGGTGGAGGACGACGGCGTTTCACTGGGTACGATGAAGCTTCCCATAGATACCGATCTTCCGAGATTCGAGACTCTTCTTTTTCAGGTATAATGTTGAATTTGTAAATATCCAAAGCTGGAATAGCTCAGTTGGTTAGAGCGTGTGGCTGTTAACCACAAGGTCGGAGGTTCGACCCCTCCTTCTAGCGATCATTTTTGTTAATATGCTTGATTATTTTTCTTACGTCATCGTTTTTTTTTTGGCAACAGTGGGCGAATAGTCTTTGCCAAGGAGCCAATATACCTCTTCCTGTTCCTCTCAAGGTAATTTGCTTTCTATATGTCAACATATTAATTGTAGATTATGAAAAATTTAAAACTTTATATTCAAAGTTTGTAATTAATCAAACTAACAAGCTACTATTGTTTTTAAATAATAAAAAGAGCAGGTGGATAGAATAAGTGGAGGAGCGAGATTAGGATTCATAGTGATGGAAGATGAAGGCAAAACTGATGTTCCGGTTTACATAGACTGTTTGGTTTACCAGAGCACAGAGAGTGGTACAGGTTCGGGACCAGTTTTCCGAGCGACGCGTAATGGACGCAAGAAAGACAAGGCACCTCCCGGAGAAGAAAGAATCATGAGAAGCCTCTTGGGAGCTCTCAAGAGAGCTGTGGAACTTGCTCGAGTCTCATAAAAATAGTCTCTTGGATTCAATGTCGAGATCATGTCTCCATTTATTTATGTCTTTTGCATTATCTCTGTAAGAACCAATCAAACTGGTCGGCAGTTTATAATAATAGTTCAGGAGACAAAAGTGAAAACAACTTAAGCAAATATATAATGTAGATATAAAGTTAAGTTGAAAGCTCATTATTAAATGACAGTTTGGCCGAGTGGTCTAAGGCGCCAGATTTAGGCTCTGGTCCGAAAGGGCGTGGGTTCAAATCCCACAGCTGTCAGCTATTTTATTTTTTCCAATTTATAATACGACGGCGTAACGATGTACTTCAACAAACGAATGTTAAAAGTATACTCAGCCCAATGTTAATGAGCTAATGCTAGCCCAATAGGTAAGATTCAGCCCAAAACGTATTTCGAAACCCTAACCGAAAGGCTTAATCGAGCTCACTCAGAAGTCATAAACCCTAATATAAAATCGAATTCTGATTTCCGCATCCTTTTTCTCTAGCCAAACTCTGTGTAGGCGGAAACTACAGGAAGAAGAGGCTCTTTCATATCTGAGCTTATCCTTTACTTGCCCTAAACCATGGTAAGCTTCTTCTCTGTAAAGTTTCCACATTTCTCTGATTATCTCAGATTTGATTTAGAGTATACATATGACAATTTTCGTTTTTCGGATTTTAATTTCTTTTTCGTGTTATATTGGAAGTTAGAAATTTATATTTTTTTGGATCCTCACTTTGTTAATCTAGAGAGATATCTGGGCTGTGGATTGTTTAAGCATGAGATTGCTGTGATCTTATGATGTTTATGATCGAGCTCCAAATTATTGATTTGATAAAGTTATTTGATCGGGAAGCGAAATGCAATTTAGTGTTATGTGTAATTTTTGTATAGTCGAGGAGAAAGACTAGAGAGCCAAAGGAAGAGACTGTGACTCTTGGACCAGCTGTTCGTGATGGAGAGCAAGTTTTCGGTGTTGTCCACATCTTTGCTTCGTTCAACGACACTTTCATTGTGAGTTTTCTGACGAATTTATGTGTAGAACAAGAGAAATTCCATTATCATGTATATGGGAAGCTTACATTATATCTGATTCATTTTGCAGCACGTTACTGATCTGTCTGGACGTGAAACGCTTGTTCGTATCACTGGTAAGCATCGATTGATAGTTCTCAAATGTAATCTATCGTTTATCGGTACACGTTGCCTCTCTATGATGTATTCGGAACACAGATGTTATTATTTCTGATGTTCTTGTCCTATTATTCTTTAGTGTTGAGATGAAGTTTTGTTACTTACAAGGAATCTAAATGGCTAATGTTTTTTTTTTGCTGGGTTAGGTGGGATGAAGGTGAAAGCTGACAGGGATGAGTCTTCACCTTACGCAGCTATGCTTGCTGCACAAGATGTTGCTCAGCGATGCAAGGTACTTGCTACATATATGACCTTAAGAAATCTATTAGAATACTAAAGATCTCTCCTTTTCCATGGACCTAACTGCTTTGTGGACTGTTTACTATCCAAAATACAGGAACTTGGAATCACCGCTATGCATGTGAAGCTCCGTGCCACAGGTGGAAACAAGACCAAGACTCCTGGTCCTGGTGCTCAATCTGCTCTTAGAGCTCTTGCCCGTTCTGGCATGAAAATTGGCCGCATTGGTAAGTTGCATACCATATTCTAATCTCGACTTAGACTTGGTTTAATCTGTCTTGAGCATTTATAACACTGTACTTGTTGTTGCAGAGGATGTTACTCCGATCCCAACAGACAGCACCCGCCGAAAGGGTGGTAGAAGAGGAAGGAGGCTCTGAGTTTTTGGCTATTTAGCTCATGTGTTTCATTTTGTCAGAACAATGTTTTTGAGTTTTGTGAAAGAGTTTCTGAGTTGAATGGTTTTTTGTTAAATTAAACAACATTTTTCTACTATGATTAGTCTATGGCCTTTACGAATGACTTCATCAGTTATTAGTTTCAAAGGTCACAGATTCAAGTCTTCAGGAATTTATTTGGATTCTTCCAATTTTCATCCAACACAAATTTTGAGTCCTCGTAGCATTTAACACAAATTTTGGGTTCTCGTAGCATTTAACACAAATTTTGGGTTCTCGTAACAAAATTATGAAGTAACTATAAAATTTTGTGTGATTCTCTCTTCTCTATTGTTGGAAGTACATTGGATCGAAAGAAGTAAACATTGAAAATTATGACAACAAAAAACAAAAGAAAGGAAAAGAGATTGTGAAGTTACAATTTACTGTGATGGAAACAAATTTTAAGCTCAGGAAGCAATTCATTTGTGAACAAAGCTAGAAATCTCCTATGGGTAAGAGAGTTATTACAAAGCAAAAATAATGATCATGAGTAGTCTAAAACCGTTTGACCACTATCTACAAGTATTCGTCATCTTGGGTTAGACGGATGTCAAATATGGTGAGTGCACAAAGAATGGCTATTGGATATGTGGACTTGAGAACTACTAGAAATAATCTCTTCATAAATCCAAACACAAACTATTACTTTCAAATCTCTTCATGTAAAGCATTTTTCTAAAATCCTTTCAATCTTTTTCTATTCTATATCTTGTGAAATTTGGTCAACAATAAGTCATGCCATAACATGAAATGAAGGTCATTGTAATGTTCTATATTCGACTATGTTAGATTACACAAATCATTCTACAATATAAATGCTCCAATAGTCCAAGAGCTAATTAGTAACACCTCGATTTAGTATTGATTCAGTCTCATCTCTCGAATCATTCTACAATATAAATGCTTCAAGTTGGCATTTGGATTTTTCTCTACAGATTCAAACATCACACAATATATACTATATCCCATTTCCAATCCAACCTTCAACTAGAGGGGTTTTAAATGCCGATAAAACTGAAGTTATCATAGTGGAAAAAAACTTCTAGCTAATTGGGATCCGGAAAAAAAACAAATGATCAAACTAAAATTTGTTAAATCCGAAGAAAAAAATTATAAATTATAAATTATTATTTTTAGTTTTTTTTTTAAACTTAAGAAGTACAAATCTAGAAAAAGTAAATTCGGATTTTTTCATTTTTAAAGAAAATAATACTATTTTTTCAATTCACTTGTACAGAAAATCACCAAGTCAAATTTGACAAATAACTCAATTGCTCAATTTATTAGCCCAAACATTTTTCACCTTTCACTAATTTTATTATTAATCTACTTTAAAGTTTTCATTCAACTTCTGTAACGAGTGTCGAAATGTTTATAAGTTTGTGGGCTTTAGAATTGAGGGCCCATCCAAATAATCCACTTAAAAAAACCCTAGAAATGGACGACTAGTATAAATATTCTTCTTATACACATACTAAGCTTTTTTGAGATTTACGGCGAAGAAGACGAAGGCGAAGATGCAGATTTTTGTGAAAACACTCACTGGCAAGACCATCACCCTAGAGGTCGAGAGCAGTGACACCATCGACAATGTCAAGGCTAAGATCCAGGACAAAGAAGGTAACACTTTGAGTCACTTTGGCTTTTTGTCTTTTTGAATTTGTAATTTGAAATTGTGATTTTGCTTTTCTCTGTTTCAGGAATCCCTCCGGATCAGCAGAGGTTGATATTCGCCGGAAAGCAGCTTGAAGATGGTCGCACCTTGGCTGACTATAACATCCAGAAAGGTATAAAAAACGCTTCTTTTTTTTCCTGATTTGACTGTTTTTTTCTCTCGTTGGATTCTATGGAAAATGAAGTTAGTTTAATTGAGTCTCATTCTTTAGCTATGATTGTATGTTCATTCAACAATTCTCCTTTTTTGGTTGTAAACAGAATCGACTCTGCATCTTGTCCTGAGGCTTAGAGGAGGTATCATTGAGCCGTCTTTGATGGCTTTAGCTCGTAAGTACAATCAAGACAAGATGATCTGCCGCAAGTAAGTTTATAATCCAAACTCAGTTTTCTTTGTTTTCTGCATGGTTTGGTGGATATAGTTTAGTATTGGAGTAATGGGGAATTGCTATATTCGATATCATCTCTTTATCGTTCTGGAGTGTAAATGTGTTGATCACTTTGGTGAACCTTCCTCTGCCATGAATTAGCTTTTTTGTATCTTGAGAAGCATGAACACAAATTGTCATGTGCGCATTCATATAAGTCTTGTCTTGTGGATAAAGTTGTTTTTTTATGTGATCTTTCTGAGTCTTTTGTGAAATCGTGTCTAATGTTAACATCTTGATTTAGGTGTTATGCTCGTCTGCACCCAAGGGCTGTCAACTGCAGGAAGAAGAAGTGTGGCCACAGCAACCAGGTTTTGCTTCAGTCTCTTTTGATTGTTTGTATTACAATTTTACAGAGTTTGTGTGATGAATTTTTAATTTCTGGTTTCTGATTATTTTTTGCAGTTGAGGCCTAAGAAGAAGATCAAGTGATCTGTTTTTCACCAGAAGCTCATTTATCTATGCTATATTTTTGTGTTTCGCTTGAAAGACTCATCCTTAGTGTTTTGACACAAAGTTGTTTCAGTGAATTCTTATGTTAAAAGATATTTTAGTGAATCTGATTATTTTTGGCCTTTTATATAATATAAGTTCCAAAATCTCTGCTTATGTGCCTGAATTATATTTCTCCTGAACAGCTTTTAGGGGTTATTGGTACTTGAATTCTGAAGAATTTCTAAAATTTTGAGAATTTATTGTTATCGGTTCGTGGATTTTTAAAATTTTAGTAAAATTCATTGTTATTGGTTTGAGGATTTTTAAATTCTATTCAAAATCATTTGTTATTCAAAAAGTTTAGTTATCATTGATTTTGTAATTCTATTATAATCTAATGTTATTAGATATGAATTCTTCATACTTTTACTCATAAGATTCAACTTTCAAAATATTATGTATACACATAAGATTTTCAAAATCTATGTAACAAAAAAATACATATTCACATACACAAAATAGTTATGTATCACCAAAAAACATACAAACATCACTCTTTCTTTAAAATATGAACATAATAAAATTAAACTGAAAAAAACCATGAAAAAAGAAAATCAAACATAAAATAATATATGAACTAATGTAATATATAAATCTATAACATATGGTCAAGGCATACTCAAATCAAAAATAGTTTTGGAAATATTACAAAATATATATATATATATACCTTAAAAAGAGAATTGTTTAAAAAACCAAAATCAAACATATGAAAAAAATAGTTTAACATAAATCAATATACAAACTATTGTAAATCTAGCATATTCAAATCAAAAACAGTTTTGGAAATATATATATATATATATATATATATATATTATAATATATTTGATAAGAGTTTATAAAATATTTGTCAAATCTACTAAATTTTAAAAATTTTCTCAAATTTCAAAATTCTCAAACTCCACATAAATTTTGTTTTCAATAACCCCTCCTTAGAGTATTTTAGTATCTACTAAAAATGTCTTAGTGAAAATGGCATATAAGTAGTGTGTAACCTAGTTAGTAGATTATCTGTCATCTAGAAACGCACTTATTCGAGCTATACTTGATAACCAACAACAGATTCTTGATTTTGATCTTTCGGCTTTTGAAAATTATTTTTATTGATTAGTATTAAGAAGGTACAAGAGAGTCCATATATAAAGAATGGACATGCACTAATCAATTTGATAAAAGCAGAGAATCACAATGTTCCTCTCTCTAAAGTTACGATATTTCTCATTAGCTAACGAAGAGAAAAGGCAAATTCAAAGAGCTCCATTATTCATCTGCAGAGGCCTCTCCATGCTCCAAGCATCGAGACTTTCTACGTTCACAGTTTGTGTTCCATTGTTAAACACATACAAATGTGCATTCTCTTTCAGTGCTTTCACTGGATACACTCTTGACGTTATCACTGTCTTCCCTAAAGCTCCAAAGCTCTCTACTACCGAGTGATCAATCTGTAAATGAAAATTCCATTTTATGTCACATTACATATGCATAAACAAGCAAATTTAAAAAAATATATATATATATATATATTTTTGCTAAACGTACCAAACTCCTTAGAGAGATCCTTCCATCAGATAGATCAACATCCACAAAACCAGCAAACGGTGGTTTATACATCTTATCTTTTGCGAACGGACCCCTGTCTTTCTCTAACGACGAACTGTAACGAAATGTCTCATTACTGTTAGAATCTTTAAATGAAAAGCATATAGTAAAGGCTATAGCATATAGAGGGTTATGGAACGTACGGTCTAGCATCGGAGCACATGAGAACCTTAGGCTTATTTGTGGAAGTGTCTTTGAAGACTCTAAAGAAGACAGGAGTGTACTCTTCCATATCAGGAGTGGCCAATGTGATCAGACCAAAAGGTCCGACACCACCTCTCACATTCGACCCTTTCACTTTACACAAATCTAATGGTTTAAATGTGAAACTCGGGTCGAATGCCTCAGCTTTCTCTAGACTTCCAACTTTGAATGTCACGTCCACATCGGCCTGAGCAGGAGTGATTCCTTTGACTTCAAAGCGTTGACCCATCTTGATGTCTTTGTTGTTCATTCTGACGTAGTTACTTCTTAATGACTCTATTTCTTCAATAGGCCAAAACACTAATTGCTTCTTGTTTGATGAGTCAAGAAGCACTGTTCTTGGAATTAGCTTTAGTTACCAACAATGAAATAATTGTTAGGGAAATATTGAAAAACACATTAAATTATTATTGATTTGGTTAAAAGATAGATAACCTGAAGACCGGCCCAACCCTTGGAAATGTCATCTTCAACGGTGTCTGATTCATTGGCCCAACCCCACAGGATCCTTCTGTTCTTTTTGTAGTCAAAGAATGTCTTGGAGGCGTAGAAATTGCCGTAATCAAATCTTAAACCGTCCCAACCATCAGGTGAATCACCGTTAGGTACGTACCGGTCCTTCTTATGATCATATTTTCCAAGCGTGTAATACTCGTATCGGGTTAAGTCCAAGCTAACTTTCAACACGTGCTTGGAGTTTGGACCGGCGTAATCCAAGTCCAAACCGTTTTTGAAATCGGTTGTGGAAACCGGGAAGAAATCAGGACATTCCCACATACCGGTTGATGCTTTCGAGTGAATTGGGTGCTTAGCTTTGACCCAATGCTTGAAGTCTCGGCTTCTATACATATAAGCGATTCCTCTATCCTTTCTTTTTGACCCCACGACAGTTCTCCAATGCCCATCTTTGGAGAACCAGGCCGTTGTCGGGTCACGGAAGGCTGAACCGTTCATGGTATAGTCTGGCACCGCAATCGGGTTATCATCCGGTTTAATCCATTTCCTTAGGTATGGGTCTGAGATGTCCTCCGGGATTGCGTAGTTTTGAACTTGAGTTTCATTTTGTTCAATGCCGGTGTAGAAGATAACCGGTCCTTTTCCCGGTACGAGTGTTATTGAACCGGACCACGTACCTTTGATGTCAAACCATTTGGAGGGATAGATTGCATGTTCAAGAGCCTCCCAATTCACCAAGTCTTTGGAAACCGAATGTGCCCACACAATATTACCCCAAACCGCACCTTTGGTGTTATATTGGTAGAAGAGATGGTAGAAACCTTTGTAGTACAATGGACCTGTTTCCCAAAACCCCAAAATTAGAATATCTTGTATATAAAATTGACAATGTAATACAATTAACATATTAAAAACATATTCTGATATACTTACCATTTGGATCTATTGGGGTTGTCGAGAATACCACATGGAAACACACGAAAACAAAGGAAACGGAAGTTAGTTAGTTTATGTTGAATTCATCAAAACTAAATTTAGTTTTTAAGGAAATATAATAAGATAAGAGGATACAAAGAATCACATGAAAGTCTTTGGTAGAACAACTTGCAGATGAAATTAAGAAAACGTGAATAAAGGAGGATAAAGTGTAACAAAATAAATTATACACAAGATATTATCTTTCCTCAACATAATTATGTTTGCAAGGTTTATAAAAAGAAGTTATGAATAACATCAAGCTCATCACCACGTAAGAAAGAAAATAAAAATATTGAACAAGGTAGAGTGAAACTTATATAATTGTTTCCCGATTTAGTTATTTAAAATTTTAAGCTTTTAAACAACCTATTCATAAGCAAAAAGGTTTTAAACAATCTAGCTAGGGAAGTGATAAATATGAGATTTCGATGTATAGGTTGTAACAAATTATTTATAAAGATCCAGGTATATATTTAGAAAATATTGTCTCTATATACAATATATGAGATTTAGATGTAGGTTTTCAAAAATTATTTACAAAGATCCATGTAAAGATTTAGAAAATATATGTTTATCAACTAGAAAAATCGTTATTCCTTTTTTAAATATATTACTGGATAATGAAAACAAAATAGATAACTAACTACATTCTTTCTACTCACAGACAGAATTTTCCTTTTGGCAACAAGATATATTTACAGAAAGATATGACCACACAATCACATAAAAATATAAAGCATAGTTTTTATACAACAAAATAAACATAGCTGCGTTCTCACGTGATATATGATGTGATTTCTATTGGTGAATTATGTGTACTTTGTATGCTCTTAAAAAACAAACAAAAAAGTTGTGTACTTTGTATGCATTCATAAACTAAAGCATAGCTTATATACAAAAAAACAAGTATAATTGTGTTCACACGTTATACGCTGTGTTTTCTACTGGTGCATATGGATTTTCTAAAGCTCAACTTCATTTTTTTTCATTCGCAACATATGTACTTATATGCATATATATATATATATTGCAGACGCATACATACATAGGTTTAGATATATATACCCCATGTAAAAATTATTTATTCTCTCACTATACATTATAGTGTAATTATCAGTACGTGGGATAATAATCTGATCAGAGAACAAGTTTTCTTCCTAAGATGACTAGAAGTTTGTTTGTTTCGTTCATTGAAAAACTGGTCGGATATGAAGATCGTTGATCCTTGATCCGGCTATGCACATAACGTCGTACGTGGTGGAATTAACTTTAATATTAGAACAAAAGACCTAACACAAACCTAAAAACTAAGCATCAAAACCAAAGTCATTATAAAGGAAACAAATGTTTCTAACTAAATTGTATATGAAAGAGAGAGAGAGAGAGAGATCAATGTACCGTTAATCCAATGCTTTGGAGGTTGAAAGTGAAAAGCGGATCTGTGAAGAAGATTCACTGACTCGACTGATTGAGATTGAAAATTTTCGTAAATCTTATGAAAAGCGTCAACTCTTTTGATATTATCACTGCTTAAATTGATTAGTACAAGCAATAAGAACACGGAAACAATATTTGAGACACCCATGGATCCAAAAACTGAGTGGTGTTTAGTGGATAGAAGTGGAATGTAGTAACTTCACGAAGGAGAGAATCTGATAAGTGAAAAATTATAGTTTGTTGTGTTGTTTATATAGCCAAAGGATGAGGAGGAAGATAACAGAAAATAGATAAGTTTTAGGATAATCTTAATCCGATTGAGTTTTTTACTCTAACTATAATTAGAAAGATTTACATGTTCAAAAAAATAAAATAAAAATACATCGGATTGATTTTTGATTTTTTTAACTTTTTTTTTCTGTTTTATCCAAATTGAAAGTAAAATCTCTTTGGTCGGCAGTTTTACTCCTATTTTATAGGACTTTCCTATGTGTAAGTATTATCCATTGTTTAATAAATATCTTCGTTTACTAGTAGTATTGTGTTACGAAATCATGGTACAGAAACATTTCTAGAGAGTCGAATTGTGGAATCAAACTTCTTGTGATGTCCTTACTCAACACACAATCTTATATGGTTCTACTGGATGTTGCATTGCTTTCATGTCAGTTTATTTGAGCAACTGTTTATCTTCTTTCGGTGCTTTTGTCCGTTTTTGTATTTGGTTACCAGTAGTTTTCATGTATGAGATATTGGTCGATGTAAGAACCGATGCTTTCAATAGATGTTTAATATTGGAGAAGAAGAAATTACTTTCATCAACCGACAATGCGAGATGATGACACTGAAACATAATACCTTGAAAAAGTTACCCGCAATTGTAATATATGTATTTACAACAAAAACTAAAATAATGGAAACTTCGTTGATAAAGAAAAAGTCTAAATCAATTTTTTGTAAAATGATTCAGATAGAGAATCATCAATATCTTAGAAGTATTTTTGTAAAACATGTATGGTACTATTGTGTATATCTTTCAGAATTACGTTTTGGATATATTAGAATTAAGATACGATTTATAAAAAGAAAGTTAAGCCAAAGATACTGCATACAATTTACATTATAAAAAGATCAAATATAAAGTTGGATGATAACAGATTTATAATCGGTTAGCGAGTAAGACTATTAGTTTAGAAAGTATCATTAATTTGGTTTTTTATTCTAGGGTTTTCAATATATAACACATATATCTGTATATGTAATAATTTGTGATTTAGTAATTTTATATAATTTTATATAATTTATATGTAATTATTTTTTGAAATTAATGGAAACTGTAGCGAACAAAAATAAAAATAGTGATGTTACAACAGATTAGTGAAATCATGGATGTTCTTATTTAGTTGACCAAGTGAAAACATTTTGTATTAAGTTTGCATTTCAATTTCTTATTTATACAAAATTACTATATATATTATAGATTCAATTTTCTGGTATTAGCATAATATGTAAATTAATTTTGCTGTCACAAATTTCATATTACATATATGTCTCTCTTTTTCATAAGATACAAATAATAATGTTAGTAACTTTTAGGAGCAAGGATGATGTATGTTCAAAAATTGTAAAGAGAACTAGAAAATTTAACATGCTTCTATTCTTGATCGGAAGAGATTCTGGGTTTAAGATCCGAACTTTTTAATTATAATAATAATTATAGATGAAAAATTAAATCATTTAACTTAATTAGAGGCTATAATTGTTAACTATTAACAAATTGATGATTAAACAAAAAAAAGGTGAGGTACAAGATGTCAAATAGAAATATTTTTGAAGTTCACTTGCATGTATCCAACAGATCGATCTAAATCAAGAACCGGTTTAAACCAGACCACTCAGAGACAATACACGAGACATACGAGCCTAATGTCCGGGTTATATTTGAGCAATATGCCTTCATTAGAAAAGGCCATCACATCATAACGCCAAAAAGTGAAGCAAAGATTCTTCGCACAGTTTTAAGTTAACATTTTTAGCATTGAACTTACTTCCACACAAAACCCAAATTTCCGGTATGATTCAGAATCATACATTTTTCTCGGTTTTAGTTTAAACCAGAAATAGTTCCACAACTTTTTTTTGCCGGTTATGAATTATGATGATTCCATTGCTAAAATTGTGAAACATCGCCAACAAGACTTTTCTTGCATCTTTTGTGTATGTGAACCTGCAGAGAGTTTCACCAAATATCGGGTTGACTCCAAATGAGGCTAATACCTAACACAATATCTTTAACCAAGTGTTACCACTATATTGATGGTTTCATTTTCTAAAATGAATGACCAAAAACCAAAAGCTTGATATAGAAACCAGAAATGAGATTTTAATAAAAGCCAAAGTGAATAATAGCTGAGTTGTAAAGCTTTGGAAAATTTGCACGAACCAAAAGATGTTCATAATTACACTCTGAATTGGTAAAAGAGGATTCTATGGGAATCTCTCATGCTCATGATTTCCAAAATTCGTATGGCAAGTGAGAAATATGAATCTTTTGAGTGGCAGAGTGACTATGATTTCACAAATGCTACTTGATTTTCCACTTAAAGTGTTCGTTGTTGGGATACGAAAGCAATTTCATGGTTGAGTCATATATAGAAAGTGATCAAGTGGTATATGCATGCACATCACAAGCAATACGAGCAAAAAGGGGTCCAAGATTCTCATATTGTTGATGTTTTAGAACAAACCCTCTCTGAGATCTTAGATTGCTGCCAGAAATTCCACTTCTGAAATAAGAAAGCAAACATTATACAATGTTGAATACTTCAATGTAGGTGAAAGAAGTTAAATCCCACAAGGGATTAGTTATCACGACTTAAAACTTAGAAAATGTGTCAGAAGCAGCTGACTCTTCATTGATTTGATCCCACACTTTCACAGATATTAGTTGTACAGACCGATTTTGAGGTTTTGGAAAACCAAAAGAGCATAAAATGGAACAAGCTGGTTCCCTAGTTGACTTGTGAGAGAGGCGACCGTGTTAGCTGTTGCGGTTTTGATTCCTTGGCCGCAAAGGATTCATAAGAGTTGTTTTCGCGGAACTCTTCAACCAATGTCTCCATTGGCATTGCTCGTAGTGATTCAATGGTGGCTTTGGTTGGGACCTCCGGTTCACTCCTAGATGGAGTTGTCCCTGTGGGCTCATACTCCTGTGATTCACCAAATGAGTACTTGGGGATAAGATTCTTCTGAGAGTGAAGAGAAGTACTGTTATATTATTGTGCTGTGAGGAACAACTTACCATGTATCTTTGTTGAAATGTTTCCTGAGCTTTATCCTCAATGGATCTGGCTTGGCAGCAATGATCCTGTTGGAAACTTACAAGAGATTTTTCATGTGTCTTGACATTTTCCAAGATTTGTGAAACGGACACTTTTTCGTCCTCTGACATGCCTGAAAGAATACAAGAATATCAAGACCTAAGAGAAACTCTTTTAGACCTAAAACATGTCTTTAACCAGAGGAACAGTCGTGTGTAGGAGAACTCACGATCAATTTGGTGGGTTATCTCATCCGTGTTCTTGGTTACATCTTTCTCAGCCGCAGTCCTTGCAGAATCTACTTCGGCATCGTGCTGCTCATTATTATCACAAGCAGACTTAACAAGTGAAGAGATATCTGCTACTTGCTTACTGTTCATCCCCTTTAGAGACTCATGAGTCGCCTTGCAGTGTTTGAAAGCTGATTCCGCATTACCCACACTAACGCATAGAAGGATAGAAAGGGTTAAAATACAGTACTGAAAGAATGTAACTCAAAGGAATTGCAAAAACCATAGCAACGATCTTACGATTGCTGAAGCAGTAACTCCATTCGACAATGTTTTGCAGCCGAGAAATCAGCACCTTCTCTGGCGTCATTCTCAGCTTGCATGGAAAATGTCTCCCACTTTCTTTTTGCGTCTTTAGCCAGATTATTTACGGCAGAGACGTGTTCATCCAAGAAAGTTTTGTTGGAAGAGACGGCATCTTTAAAGTTATGGAGTCTTGCATCCACCTGCCAGGAAGAAAACAATACAGTTTTATGTATCATGAAATATGAAGACAAAAAGAGACAAATGAATGAAGAAGCAACGAACCAATTCGTGTTGGCGACGAATGTGACTTGAGACTAGGTTAGTTAGATCCGCTATAAGTTTCTCTGTGTCCGATTTTGACTGAGCCTGCACAACATATGTCTGTTATAGATGGGCTCAAGCAAACATGTTTAGCACAAAACTTGAAGAGATGTAGTAATATGACCTCGTAAGTCTTCTGAAATTCGATAATGCTGTTTATTTGGCTATCATTTGCCTCTGCAGCACGATTCTCAGCATTTTTAGACTCTTGCATAAGCTTCTGAAAGAACGTACTTGTGTATTCAGACATCTCCTGTGTTTGCTCCATCGTTGTGTGGAACTTCTGCAAAATTAGGAACAACAAAGAAAACAATCCAGTTAATAGCTTTTGTAAATCTCCAAGGCCAATATATGCATAAGCTAACGAAATATTATATCTCAGTGCACTAACCTGTCTCAGTTCCCTCGCAAAGAGAGCCATTTCTCCCTGGTGGGACGTAAGAGCATGCTGAAGTTCATCAAATAACGACGATGTTGTCTCACTTCCTGAAGCAAGAAACTGAAATCCACAAGACAACTACTTTCAGACCGAACCATAAGTCACAAAAAGAAAACGAAAGAAATTAACAAAGGTGTACCTCATCAATGGAACATGCACTTGAAGTCGTCAGTGCTGAAACTTCCTCAAGACAAGCATTCGAGTTTGCCTTATGCAAGCGGACTACATTTTGCACTGCCTCCAAGTGAGAACTATATAAATCCCTTGAAGCTCGAACCTTCTTTTTCATTTCAAGAATCGTCTGGAAAACAAATTTGCAAATAGTGTGACATAGTTAGACAAGTATTTGAACATTAACAATTTTCAGCAAAATTTAATGCTACCCTTGAAAACATAATTCAGACAAGGAACTACACATTGATTGTTAGAAAACCAAACAACAAAACAGTTGACACCTTGTTGTGCGCCCCTAAACGAGATTGGGACAGTTTGTTCACACCCTGAAGGTGTGCATTTTGCTGGGACAGACATGAAGCAACCATATTGAACAGATTGGAAATTTGGTCAGAAAGTTCTGCTTGATAATTGTCTACCACTTTTCTGTTATCTGCACTGAGCTTGTCCTCTCTTCCTGCACAGCACCAAATAGATCGTACATTCACAATTCTTATGATATTGCTAATGAAAAGACAGCCAAAATAGTATATACACATACCAATTTTTTGGTGTAATGAAGCATTGTCTTTAGTAGCTTTCTCTAAGTTGGATTGTAAAATGCAAGCTTGTTGAACCAGTACATTTTCTGGCAAAATGCAGAAGCATGTTAGAGACAACTTTTCAAGCACTTGATTAAGGTAATGATTTAGAAAGTACCAGATTTTTTCTGCTCTGAAATGATGAAATCTTTCTCCTTCATGGCATATTGAGATTTCTTCAATTCCTCGTTTGTGGAAGCAAGCATTTTGCTCGTTTGGCTCAGGTTTTTCTAGATAGCACAATTGAAGTCTCAGAGCATATTGATATAGTTATAAAGCACAGAAGCCCATCAAAAGGAAGTAACCAATACCTCAGTGATATCAAGCCTGCTAGTCAGATCAGAGCACTCCCGCACTTGACCATTGTACTTGTCTAGTAATTCCTCAAGTTTCTGGTCAGAAAAATATGTAAATAATCGACTTCAAATGTCATTTCTGACACTAAGATAAATAACAACTGTCTTTTGATCTATTGAGTAAAAAGAAACCAACTTTCTGATAATTCTCTATCTGACCACCCATCTGTTCAATCTGTTCACTCATTGCCTACAGAAGAGCAAAAACAGGGATTCATTAGTAGACGAGTAAGGAGGCGGTGAGGTTACCCTGTCCTTTTATGTCACAGCAACATTGTGTTCCTTCAACCGAAGAAAATCTAACTAGTGCTCAGAAACTCAATACCTTTCTTTCACTCTCCTCTTGATAATATCTCTCTTTTGGCATATAAACACCATTTTTCTCACGGGAAGCATAGACCTCTATAGAGACAAGCAAATAAAACATATAAGTAATAGACAAGCAGAGGAGTCAGAGCAGAAGACTTTGTAGCGAGTATTTTTATTAAGCTGAGTGAATGTACTCCATCAGCAACCCCTCCAATTATTCTATCCTCGGCTACAGTGAAAATGCCTCTTACCCGCCTTAAGTCGTTCTATTTCACCATAAAGGTCCTTTATCAAAGTTGATTTCATCATTTTCTGGTTAACCTGCCAAAAAGAAATATACATGAGTACGAAGATGAATTCTGGATTTTCAATGGTTGGTCTAAATGGAAACAAAAAAACTAAAATAGCTGCTTGAAATTGATAAACGAGAATTATAATAAAAGACAATACCTCTGGTTTGTTCCTAATATGCTTTGCCCTGTGTGCATAATCTAGAGTACTTAAGGTTTCCTCGAGACAGTGAACAGCAGGTGAAACTGTTGCTATGATACATGTCTTCGTTCTCCCACCAAGTGAATCACGTAGTAAGCGGGTGAGCTTACTATCCCTAAATTTCAGCGCAAGATACAATTATACGATTCAGCATAGCTTTAACACTACTACATGATCAACATAAAGAAAAAACCCCAGAAAACGAGTTTAAACCTGTAAGGTACGTGTCCAAGATGTTCTACCAAAGCACTGATCACTCGCCCTAATGTAAGAAGACTTTTGTTTATTTCACCAGCTTCTCGAGCGCGGCCCTATATAGAGAAATGCTATTTGAGTAAATCTGACATATTGACCAGACATGAAATCTGGAAATTGAGAGGAAAGACGCTCCAACTCAATTGAGAAGTAAGAGACTACTTACATCCCTAGCACCAGAACGTGATATATTTTCTGATCCTGCCAAGTCAACCAGGTTCAGCTTGCCACACTTGATTAATTCTTCACCTTCCGGAGTAGCTTCTTTGATATGTATTGTAATTGAGAAGAGAGAATGTGACCGACTGAAATCGAAGAATTGCATTACATAGGACAGACCTTGACATCAAAGTACAAAGAACACAAATATCAAAGACACTACCTTGATTGTTTATTCAAGAATGTTTCTGCAGTTCGCCGCTTAGAGGAACCTCTCTCGAGCAAAGTGAAGATCTCATTGGCACTTGTCACGATTTCCTCTTCCAATCCTCTAACAAGAACACCCCCTTTGCCGTCCTCCATTAGAGGTAACGGTTTCTTTTGTTTGTCTTCAGAAGCAACTCTGGAGATATCTTCAGGAGCAAGTAGATCGGTAATCTCTTCATTGTAGAGTTCCAAAAACGTGACTTTAACACTGTACTCAGCTTGCTGACCCTCAAGCGTATCAAAAATTTGCTTTACAGCTCTAGGTATAACACCGGCTTCTGCTGGAAGGCCTCCACAAGGCCCGCCCTGTGCCAATTAAAATGGAGGTAAATAGCTTACGTTAGGGAACATCACCAACAAAACCTTATGAAGCAAACACACTGCAATGAAACACAGACCTTTGACCTTCTACATTCTCCTTCCATTGTATACGTTTTCCCTGTACCAGTCTGGCCATATGCAAATATTGTACAGTTAAAACCTTCAAGTACTTCATTCACGATTGGAACAACGGCCTGGTCATACAAGTCCTTCTGTTGGGCTGATGGTCCAAACACCTGCGTTCAACATAAAAACACACATTCAGCATGTAGATACTCACTAAAATCCATCAACGACCACATGATTCGCTGTACTGCAAAGTTTCAGTGTAAACCAAAGTAGACGCCATTTCTTTACCTTATCAAAAGTGAAAACCCTATCAATGTGCTTCCCGGCGATGTTTTGGGAGACAGCAACTTCTCTTTGCAAGTCATTACAAGTGAGAACCTGAGGAGCATTATTTCTCAGTTCATCATCGCTAAATGGCCTGTCAACAAAAACAAAAACCCCAGAAATTCATGAAAAAAAAACAGTGAGAGTCTACACAGTAGCGAAACCCAAAATTTTGGGCACAAAGAGAAAATAAATCAAAAAGTGGAATTACACCTAAAATCGAACCTAGAAACCTAAATTCAATTTGAGGGTGGTACCTGCATCGGAGAAGAACCTGAACATTAACGCCTTTCTCTTTGTCGTGGCGGCCGGACATTTTGAAGCGGCGGACGGACGGTGAATCCAGAGAGACTAATTTCAAATCTGATGCCACTTCGGCAAGATCCAAGTTTTTTTGGTTTTGAAATTCTCACTTTCTCTCTCTCCTCCTCTTGTCACCGGCGACGGGATACTTTTTAGTAGAGAGAGAGAGCGGGTGGATGTGAGATTTGAATAATTTGAAGAGGCGCTCCTCTTTTTTTTCCTTTCGAATTAAACGTTTTTTCTGTAGTAAATTTACCATTTTACCCTTTCCTTCTTCTACATGCCGACGATGACTTGGTCCTCCCAAAATCGAGGTCCAACAACTTCCTAACCAGCCCATTTCAGGCCCATTTCAGTCCCATTTCAGGCCCAAATGGCCAAGTTCTTTTGTTAGTGAGTACGGTTTGTTATTTTTTGCTTTTGCAGTACTTTCACTCCTTGTAAACGTTTGTCAACATATCAAGGTAAATATATACGTTTAGATGTTAAAAAAGCAAATTAAGGTTACATTATAAGTATACATGGAAACAAATTGTTGTTCCTTTTGAATGTAAGAAAGGGAAACCTACCTTGTGTAATTGCTATCTCTCATTACCCTCTCAGCGTCACAGATTCGCAGTCGCAGTCTGTCGACGTTTTCAGACAAATCTCTGACTCAACTCACCAACATGTCTTCACACAAACATCTTAACATCTTTGAAGCATAAAGCGACCAAACATTCTTCAGGAAAAAATGGAAAAAGCTAGGAATCCCCAAAAAAGAAAAGATTTAAACAGTATACAAATTATGTATTGATATTTAAATACAAATTCCACGAGAAACAAAAAAAAAGAAAAAAAGATCCACACCACGCAACAAAGGGGTGTTTTTTTTTCACTACAACCTGTATTAATGTATCACACAATCACAAATTTCACAACCAGTCCTATAAATGATTATACATCTTCCTAAAAAGAGACCTAAAGAAATAAATGTTCTTATGAAAATGAACAGAAAAAATAATCAAGAAGAGCTCATGAGAAATATAATTAAAAATCAAAGAAACTCCTCGACAAAGTCGCTGAAATCGAAGTTGCCGTTACAAGACTCGATGGCGTTAACGACGTCTTGGAAAACGGAGAGGCTACAAGGGACGACCAACATAACCTTCTCCTCGAAACAGTGGAGCTCGTCGTGTGACTTGTCCAGGAGCATCCTGAAAAGAGGGTGATTCAAATAGCTCGTCGGTATCACGCGCCTCACGCGCTCTTCCCCTACGTACACCGCAAAAGTTCCCGTAGGCGTCTTCGCCGCCGTCGCCACCGCTACCGGAGACGTACCGTCCGCATCACTGATCAGAAGAGACTCGTTCTGAGTTGACTCAGAGGCGTTTTCTCTCGTGTTGATGCTCTTCACTCTCTTGGCTAAATTCTTGAAAGAAGCTATTCTTTTTCCCAGCATTTTTTTTATTTTTGGATATATATGTTTTGCTCACCGCGGAAACTCTTAAGATATATATGTAGAAGAAATAAGATTGTGAAGATGAAAAAAATAGAAGAAGAAGAAGAAGAAGAAGATGGTTGGTATATACCAAGATTAGATGCATATAACAATATAATAAAATGATATAACTGGCGAGCTTTTGACTTTATCTTTTATTTTTATTTTCGATATTTTGTTGTCTGTGTTGACTTCGAATAGTGGGGTGCATTTCGTGGCGGAGAGAATTTGTGCTTTTTAACAATATTCAATAATTATGAAAATAAAAGTGCATACATCTCGTCGCAAATCATGGTTACGTGATATATGCCTTAGGACTTAGGAGTCTATCAATGAATAAATATGGCACTAAGGTTCATAGGAGTCTATAAAATCATGGTTATTATTTTTATACCTTAGTACATTACGCAAGCGATAGGTTATCACGGAGGTTTATTCGTACATATGGTCCGTGACAATGAATTTAATATGCAAAACGTCATATTCGAGTCAGGATTGTATTTATATATATGGCCCTTTTATTCAACGAGATGATTGCTTGTATCGCAATAATAAAACCAATAATTATTAATGATTTTCTAATGACCAAATATTCAAGTTCAAATAAGGAGTTGGTGATCATACAATGCCTTATCGGATGTAAACATAACGACGAGACGAATATTAATTAAATTCATGAATGGAGACAAAGAGTATGGAATCCGATAAGCAATAGGTATATTGACATAGTTTTTTTGAAGTGATGCTTCTTATATATGTGCATGTGCATCTAACCATGTACATATAGTATTTGGTAGTAGGTAAGATGTCATGAGCAATGTCGTACTGTAGTGTATAAGATTTATATATTATAATGATACATAAATAATATGCGACTCGGAGTGATCTAATAGCATGTTGACATGTATGCATGAATTTGTTGATTAACTTGAAAATATCTCATAAATAAAGAAGAAATCATTCAAAAAATTTAAAGTGGTTAGTTTAAGTGGTTGTATAGAATGAAAATTATTTCGTAATTATTTTATCCCTATTTAAAATAGTATATAGCTGTGTTTAGAATTATGAAATCATAATTTGTATAAATTGTATATATGTATGTAGAAAAGAATGATTATCAAGACGGCTATTTAAGCCGGCTCCTATACAGCGAGAGCCCATAACGACTTCTAGTTGTTTACCTTAATTATTAATCTAAATTTAAATTAAGATTAGTTTTAACTATTGTTATCCTAGTTTTTTTAATTCATATATATCCTGCTGACCATTGTGGTCAGCATGAAGAAGAATACAGAACAAAACTGATCAAATTAATTTTATATCCAAATTTTTAAAACGTTTAATTCTACCGTTATTATAACTTCTTATTTTTTAGTATTGGCCAGTTAATGATTGGATTGAAAATGTTCAACACCAACCTCCTAGCCTAGGTCGATAACATAAAGTGGGTACGGGATTAAAAAAAAATTAGAGGAATCATTTAATTCGTCTATCGGATACATATCGTATATCACATTTATAATCAATTATTCGTACGCATATTAAACATGTATCTTACACTAATTACATCATCTACTATAGTCATAAATTTTTAGTTTTTGAAAAGAAAACAATATTTTACCATCTAAATTTAGAAATGAAGAAAACGAAAAAGCAAGGCTTTAATTCTGAAGTCTTTACAATACATACTTACATAGGCTAATGCAATTTAAAAAAGTGTTGAGAGGTGGAGACAAGTGGAAGAATCATTAGACCATATTGGGCCACCCATACTTTTGACTTTTTACATAGTCAAAGGTTTAGAGCTTCTCCAAATTCTTCTAGTGACCCCATTAGACTCAAGTGATCTACTTAAAGAAATATGTAGTCTATGGTGTTTCCTTTTACATGAATTGAGTTTGAGATTACATTCCAAGCTACTTCTATGACTTTGACTTTAATTTTCTCTACTTCCAAGTATGTTTGGGTTTACTTTATGAATCTATTTAGTTTCGCCTCTTTCTTTGAATATGTCTTTGCCTCTAAGCTAGGTTCTTACTCCTATGTTTTTGTCTGCACATATATATATTCAATCAGTCATTGAGTATAGCTCGATCAGAAATTTCTAATATACAATGAAGCCTACGGTTTTTTACAAAAAAAAAATAAAGTTTATGATTTTATATGTTCGATTCTTTCCTTTTTTAATAGTTTGATAAGATGTTGAGACTATATCATTATTAAAATTATAGGCGTTATAACCAAATGCCATTTTTCACGTGGATAATCAATGATATAGAGTCAATGGTAGACCATCAAGGCGTCGCAGTAACGATTTTGCAAGATTATGAAAGTCTCCTTTTTTGGGTATAAATATAAAATTCTATAAGGTTCATATCAAAACTAAATGTCAGTATATATCATTCATTATTTTAATGCTGGTTTCTTCACAATTCCGATGCGGATTCTTAACAACATTATCACATATACGTTTGGGCTTATCGATTTTTGACATAATGTGATGAGTCATATTTTATACAAGTGCTTATCATTTTATTCATATATCATTCATTGCAAGCGTGGCTGCAACAAAGCATGTAACCAATCAAATCATATTCATATGACAAGTGATACTTAAACAAATACAAAAGAACATATCAAAGAAAACCGGTAATGATTTAAAACTGCCACTGTGTGAACCACTAAGATTAGACGCGATAATTAATAATGTCCTCAACAAAACGTTAATTATTGAACCACTTATCCCTTCAACATCAACATTATATTGACACAATTTCATTGGTTCATGTCCACTGCATTAAACTATTTCTTAACAAGTTATTACCATTCCATCGCCATGAACTCTCCATATTATAGTTTCCGACTTACTTTTACTTCATTCTAATTCTTTGTACAACTATATATATAGAATTATTCATGAATAGTGCAACACGCTTTGTATAATTGTATCAAACTTAATTGTGTCGAATATTGTGGTGAGTCTAAGTCAACAATATTCTAAACTACCGTTAGAAACGAGGGCATATTTTGGTCAGTTATTCAACACCATTAAAATATTTGAACTGTTGTATTTGTATAACTCTATTTGCATTATTTTCAATATACCAACCTATTATGAGTCGATGACATCCACTGTGTGGAGTGTGTTCTTTTACGGATTATTGTTATTAATTTTTTTTCTTTTGTATATGTGGTTTCAAAATTCTTTATTTCAAAGCAAATTGAGACTTCTGAATCTTATTATCCTTTATAATGTCTCACAAAACAGTATGTGAATGTGGGCTATCCGTTTACATGACACTCTTGCTTTATCCACTTGAACCGGGCCTGCATATTCATTGTTGTGACTCCCAACATCTTACTGGTTTTAGAATCCGTGATGCATGACATGGCAGCCATGTAACCCCAAAAAAAAATTAAAACACCCAATTTATTAATATTCTCTTTAAAAAAAGATTAACAATGTAAGGATGATAGATTAATGAGGAATACAAAAATGTGTTATTCATATTACTTGGGTAATATTAGACCACTGTAAGTCTGTTCTGTAACATAGATCCATATAGTGTCCACCGTTTTCTCCAACGTAATAATAACACATAAACACGTAGACAGTTTTTTTTGTCTTCAAACACGTAGACAATGAAGATCATATTCGTATATATAATTTCAAAAATGAATTTCATTATTCGGGAACTGAAATAGTCAAACATGTCATTCGTGACGTGACGAAGGCAAGTAGATAGGTAACAAATAATTAGCTTCTAGAATTGTGGAGCGTGAAGAGCTCTTCTATGACCAAGATTACGTTTTTTTTTGTCAACGACTAAAATTACGATTATACTAGAAATTCGAACTTTCGCTTCCTTATGGGTTTCTAGAACATTTCACCTTTTAATCCTTTTATAGACACCCGGTTGAAATAATTGTGTTTTTTATTATCCCTAATAGTTTGGTTTTGTAAATCTTAAGTAATTAATTGTAAACCGATGTCATCTAGCTTAACAATCTTATAACCTATGACATTTAGCGCACAACTGATTATCTAAGTGTTTTAAGTAACTAATCAAATCAGAAACATGCATGTGTCTGATTAATCGATATCTGACTAATTAATTAAATTAAATGGCTAGTTGAACCATCGATCTGATTAGTTGATTATGGTAAGATCCAAAACGGTTTGTCATCTTTCTCGTAGATCCATGTCTGATTAATCACATTGACAAATTTTGTAGAAAAGACAACTATTATCCACCTGGTTTTTTTTCTTGTTCTTGGTTAAAGATAATGAGAGATCCTATAAACCGTTGGAAAAAAGCTGTGGGCTTTTCTAGAAATCATTTTGTGTACAAAAAAAGTCTTATAGTAGGAAGGAGCTTATATTATTCTGTTTTATGTATTTGTTAATGAGTCCATAGGTTGGACATTCGACCGCAAAACGAGTTTCGAAGCCTTTGACGATTATCTTACATTCTCATCACAGATTACGTAAGATTAGTCAATGACTCAAATGGGATCACGCCTTAGCCGTCTATAGCAAATCCTCTTATTACGTAACCTAATTTCAAAGATAATCAATGTCCCTTTTTTATATGACACAAGAAAACGGCAAAATTTGATAAGAAAATTAATCTATTTTTTTGTTCTTTTGAAATTTCACGGTTACTGTTTAAAGAGTACTGAATATAAATATCCTTATTTATTTCAAGAAAAGTAGAAAAGACGGTTGAAATTTAATTTGTCGACAGATAGATAACATTTTTTTCTAGTTAGTTAATTCCATTCATACGAAAGGAAAGCTAATCCTCAAACTTTGACCATTATAAGAACTTCGGAGAATATGGAAATAAAAACTAATAAAAAGCTAACACGAGGATAGAAAACTATAAAAACAATGAGACTTGTTAAGTGTATATTATTGTATGCTTTATAAAAGTTCCATAAAGCCAGATAAATTAGTCTGTATTTTTGGCTTTTCTTTGCATAATTGCTATATTTTATCAAATAATGCAATATAAAAATAATTAGTTAACACGTTATTTCGTTGGTGAGTATTTCGTTTTCCAAAACCGACGTCGAAGATGGTAAAGTTAAGAGATAAACTTATCATATAGGAATCTATCGCTTTAAACGATATATTCAACTTCAAAGTATTGTTTCTTCTCAAATTTTCGCAAAAAAAAAAAGAAAAGGAAAAGTATTATATATTCTTAAGCTAGATATTAATGAAGAGGAAGAACTGTCAAAGTGAGTCGAAGTCTATACAATAGGGACCCCTGAAGTGTGATATGTCGGAATGCACAGAATAAGTTAAAATGTTCGATTGCATCAACTCAGTTTTACGAATTTAACATGTTATTGCAGGTTCCCTTATAAATTTTATGGAAAACGACAATTCAGGAGTCTACTAGACACATACAAATAGTGAAATAGATACGTTGTATTGTATCTAGAAGATATACCAAGTCGAAGATCTTTGGTCTACTGATTTTAAATCTTAATTCATAAATATCTCTATCCACCCAAAAAAACTTACATATATATTATCCAAAATAAAGGACTGATACAGTCAAACGGCTTCCCATTTGATTAGGTCAATTGGTTAGGTTTCTGCTTCTTATCGACACTATAAAAAAGTTTCTGCACTTTGTTATTAATATTGCATCTGAAAATAGGGAATCGATATAGAAGTTTCCAAATGATTTGGTGCCATTTAAATTCATTACGATGAAAAATTATGAAGGATATATTAATTATATATATACCATCATATGAGTCGTCAGCTAAGTGGATCCAACCTCTTGAAAAGGACGAATCTTTATCATGTTGGATTATGCATGCATACACACATCTTTAATCCAAAATTAATTACCAATTTATCAGTCATTAATAAATATCAAGAGGGAAAACATCTAATAGAAACTAACTGTTAAACATTGTTTTTGGCTGGTTCCATTTACATTTTGAACTTGAATTGATTGGATTGTATCTTGATTAAAAAAATGTTTAACACTATCACTAATTTGACGGTGCTCTTATAAACATAGTTTGATTAAAGAGTTATTTAATCAAATTATTATCACAATTAATATATATTTTTCAATTAGTGAATTTGAAGGTATAATTGAGTCTCTAATATTACAAAATCCAACGCACCAAGTTATTGTGATTTATTTAGAAATATTTATTTGATATCTAGTCATCTTAGCACTTTCAGCAATTCAACTCATATTAAACTACCCATGAAAAAAACAACTTCTAGTATATTGGATTCACAATTAATTATCGTTACATAATTCTGTTTTTGATTATTGTATTTTTTCTGTCGAGTTTGATAATATAAAAAGCCATATTCTCATCTATTGTCTCTTCAACTCTCATCTCTCTCACTAAAATATCAAATTTTCTCTCTCTAGTCTCCTACAAGCTCTATGCCCCAAGTTGATCTTGAAGCTTTTGTTTCTTCAGTATGCGCCGGTGGCTCCGACCGGAAGATTGCATGCGAGTCAACCTTCGCCGACGACCCTGAAATCCGACCTTACAACAACAACAACTCCGCCGCGAGTCCGACTGATTTTCCGACGGAATCTTATTTTTTATCCAAAGATGCTAAGCTCGAATGGCTCAGCGACAACGCCTTCTTCGACCGCAAAGATTCACAGAGAGGAAACTCAGCGAATCTCCATTCCAATCCCAATTCGAATCCTAGCTCTCAGCGGTTTCTACTGAACTCCAAAGCGTCGATCATCGGTCTGCCTAAGCCGCAGAACACGTGTTTCAACGGGGCGAAGCAGCGGAGAAACGGCGGCAAAAATGACAAGAACGGAGTCTTTCTTAAACGGGTCGGGTCAAGAATGAAGACGGATCTTTCGCTGCTCGAACCTTCTTCTCCTAAAGTCTCTTGCATCGGTAGAGTGAGGTCCAAAAGAGAACGAAGCCGCCGGATGCGCCGTCAAATATCGGGTCGACCCGAGAAGACTAACCGGGTCAAGAAACCCGGGTTTTTGGCGAGTTTCAGAGCTATCTTCAGGATCAGAGGAGGCTGCAAAAACGCGTCGTCTCGTGGGACCCACACGCCGCCGAGTACGACAAACCACGACATCATGAGCCGGCTTCCACCGGAAAACGTTGAACCGGTGGCTCCCGGTTTAGGTGGGATGACCCGGTTCGATTCTGGAAGAAGAGGGGATTTGTTGGGTGGATCTTGACATGGCGTGACAAGTGTAATGTTAGTGATTGGTTTGTCTTGTTCGTGTTTAGGCGGGACCCGTTTTCAACTATTGTTGTGTTTTTTGAACAGTCGTTTGCGCTGACGTGGCGAGTAGTAGTTAACGTTTTTCAGGAACACGGCAACGCGAAGACGGTGTGAGTCCTACCCACCACACTGTTTTGTTTTGTATTGTTCATGTAGATGTTTTGTTTTGTATTGTTTATGTAGATTATTTTTTTTCTCATTTCAATCATTGATGTAGATTTTTCTTTTTCTTGTTTCGTTGTAAATAGTTAAAAGAAATATATTTGTATTTATGCAACAGTGAATTTACTTTTATTACAAAAGTGAATTTACTGTCCAATGACGAGAATTTTGATTTAGAAATATTCCAAATATTCAAATTGATATAAATTTCGTTTTGAGACTGTCATAGACATCAAACCACTAGACTAATTGTAAATTTCAGTTATACTGTTGGAACGAATCAATTCAAATTAGCAATGAAACGATTCATGAAAAATATTCAGCATCATACGATTTTGACTCTTTTACAAAGAGTACGTTGAAGATTTGATCTTGGAGAAGTAAAAGAAAGCAAAAGACGGAAAATGGAGGATTTCAGTGGAGTGTTGAGGAGGGTTCTTCTTGCTTGTGATGCCAAGCGACAACGTCTTTGTAAGGAAGATTTCCCCCAAAAATGTCCAAGGCACTTCCCACCGTTACATCCACACGACCCTTTCCTGCTTCTTTGATTCTCTCTACATCGTCCATCACCGTCACGCCTCCCGCATAAGTTACCGGAATCTGTCAAGGTCAAAATTTTAATCTGAGATCCAGGATCCAAAGCTAAAAAAGATCGAAGTTGCAATCAAGACTCGGACCCTTTCTCACAAGTCCATGGACACAATCAAGCTTTCTCAATTTGTCAGAGAGTATATAGTATAGTTCATCACAGTTTTCAGAAATAACCAGTCTATCTCTATGTCTCGAATAGTATAGTTCATCATAGTTTCAGAAATAACCAGTCTATCTCTATGTCTCGAATAGTATAGTTCATCATAGTTTCAGAAATAACCAGTCTATCTCTATGTCTCCAGTGAAACATGACCACTACATCCAATCCAATTCCGGTAATATCCCTGTTTTACCAACATCTAAATCATCAACAGTTGGCTGAGTTAAGTAAACTTCTGTTGATTTTTCAAAATGAGTACCATTAGATCCAAGTCATATGCAAATAAAGCACTTTGATGGAAACAAAGCCTTCTAGAGCCTAAATGATACTCAATTCAAGAAAATGCATGTGTTACTCACCGGAGAATAGCTGCCAAGCAGTGCTACAAGCTCTTCATCAATCCCTAGCCTTGGGAGAAGAAACATTAGGATGAGTACAAGCTGATTAAATACTGACAATGCTAAACAAATCCACTCTAAGAAGTTGAAAAGAAAACACAGCGTTGAGATATTTAAGCTTACTTCTTTCCTTCAACATCGACACCGTGCACCAGAAATTCATCTGCAAATCCTCCAAGAAACTCCAATGATTTCTCATCAAGCAAGACGTCGCTGAACTTCTGCCATCTATCAGTAACAATTGCGTATCTTCCATCCTGTGCAGCAAAATACCATTATAAATAAATGAGAATCTTTTTCATGACAGGATACTTAATAGCATCCAACTGAAAATAAGACAGGTCAGAAAATCACCTTCTTTCTACAGCTAAGGTCCAATATCAGTCTTTGTTTCCCAACAATCTTCACAATATCTTTTAGTCTTTCAAGATCAAGCTTTCCATTGTTAAATACATACTGAAAATATCAACAATAAACATGATGACTATGACTACCAAAGCCCTATTGACGATATATTCAAAAGAGCTAGATTGCTATACCGAAGTGACAATGACATGGCTTGCTCCCTCCTCTATATAACTCAAACAATTATCTGAGTTGATTCCACCACCAACTTGCAAACCGCCTAGAATTTATCGTCTTGTATCATATACGATACAGTGATTACATGAAACTTTACATTTCAGTAAAAACAATGAAGAAAACCATTCACATTCACCCAAAAGGCATACCGGGATAAGCATGTAGTGCTCCAATAGCTGCAGCTTGGCTTAAAGGGTCTGCTCCAAGCATTATCACATGACCACCCGTAAGCCCATCTTCTTTGTACATCTTTGCATACTCTTCCGCAAATTTGTCCGATTCAAAATTCGTAACGAGAACCGAACCATCTTCCTTCAAGTCACTTAGAGTGGATCCAACAATTTGTTTCACTTTTCCCTTCAAAAACAATATGATCCAACTAGTTACATCACGAAAGAGAGTTCCACTAAAAGGATTCAGATTTCAAAATCGGTGACTTTGATTCAACACCTTGTGGATGTCGATGCAAGGTCGGAATTGAACAGCGAATACGACTTGCACCCTCGAAGATCCTACAAGACATATTCGAAAATTCACTTCAGAAATTTGAGAAATTGCGCAAAAAGCAAAAACCATATATTGAATCCGGCGTACGTTTTGTTTTGATAGAAAAAAATGGACCGGAGAATTTGAGATGCTTAGGAGAGCTCTGGTTCTTCTGAAACAAAGCGATACCACCATTGGAGTATGATTGGAAGCTGCAAGTTCTCATCTTTGGAACTGAAAGTGGACTTCGAAAAGCTACAGCAATCTAAAATCCGGGTAGGTGATGGATCTTTGGCGTTTCTGGTTCTAGATGTAGGGTTTAGAATTCGGTTTGCATTTCGGTTCGCCCCGGTTTGTCAAGTATTAGAGATTGTTTATTTAAAATGAAATCGACTACAGTTGGGATTTTTCGGTTTCTTTTACAGAACAGAGTGATGCGATGGAACAAGAAGAACGTTATCAATCTCGTCTCCAAGTCCAATCATCTTCCGGCGCCTCTAACGCCGCCGTCGCCGGAGATTTACCGATTACCTAATCCTCCACCACAGCTTCCGAAAGTCTCGATACCTCCTACTCTTACTCTCTCTCCATCTCCTCGACACTCCCATTTCGTCAATTTCCTCGAAAACAACCTCCCTCACCACCAAACCCTAACTCCACAAACCCTCCTCGGATTCCTCCGTTCTAAGCTCCTTCACAACCCGCTCTTCGCTCATTATGACTTCGCCGTCTTCAATTGGGCAGCTACGCTCGACACCTTCCGCCATGATCACGAATCTTTCCTCTGGATGTCGAGATCACTCGCCGCCACGCACCGGTTTGATGATCTCTACCGTCTCCTCTCTTTCATCGCGGCAAATCCGTGCCCTTGTTCCTCAGGTATCTTCTCTTGTCCACAGCTCGAACCTATTTTCCGGTCCGCCATTGATGCGTACTGTAGAGCTGGGAAAATGGATTACGCTTTGTTAGCGTTCGATACAATGAAGAGATTGATTGATGGTAAACCAAACATCGGAGTTTATAACACTGTCATGAATGGGTATGTGAAATCTTGCGATATGGACAAGGCTTTAAGGTTTTACCAGAGGATGGGAAAGGAAAGAGCAAAGCCAGATGTATGCACATTCAACATCCTCATCAATGGTTATTGCAGGAGCTCCAAATTCGATATGGCTTTGGATCTTTTCAGGGAGATGAAGGAGAAAGGTTGTGAACCGAATGTGGTTAGCTTCAACACTCTGATCAGAGGGTTCTTGGGGAGAGGTAAAATCGAGGAAGGTGTCAAAATGGCGTATGAGATGATTGAGCTAGGTTGTAGATTCTCGGAAGCCACTTGTGAGATTCTGGTTGATGGGTTGTGCAGAGAAGGTCGGGTTGATGACGCTTCGGGATTGGTGATCGATCTTTCGACCAAGAGGGTATTACCTAACGAGTTCGATTATGGTAGTTTAGTTGACAAACTATGCAGAGAGAACAAGGCGGATATAGCAATGGAGATGGTGGAGAAGCTGTGGAAGAATGGCCAAACTCCATGTTTGATCGCTTGTACTACACTTGTCGAGGGGTTGAGGAAATCAGGAAGAACAGAGAAAGCATCAGAATTTATGGAGAAGATGATGAATACAGGCATCCTTCCTGATAGTGTGACCTTTAACTTGCTTCTTCGGGATCTCTGCGATTCTGATCATTCGATTGATGCAAACAGATTGAGAGTATTGGCATTAAGCAAAGGATTTGAACCCGATGAGACAACGTACCATGTTTTGGTTTCGGGGTTTCAAAAAGAAGGGAGAAGACAGGAAGGAGAAGCTCTAGTGAACGAGATGTTGGATAAAAACATGTTGCCTGATATTTTTACATATAACAGGTTGATGGATGGCTTGTCCCGCGCTGGAAAATATTCAAATAAGCAATTCCGATGAGACTTATGTTCTACTCTGGCCCCTTGTATCTGTAAACTAGAGCAAAGCAACCTATCCAACACAATTGATTTTGAAGGATATGAGATATGAAATAGAAACCAAGTTGGGTTCTTTGTAACCTTGTTTAGGATAATGTACCAAAGTATAAACATCATGATTCAGCAATGCAGAATTAACCAGAACCAATTTATGTTCTTTATAACTTGTTTGGCAAAATGTACACAGCTTACCTCATGATTCAGCAATGCCACAATTAATCAGAGCAGAGGTTAACTGAGAGTACGGATCACCCAAAGATTATTGTAACACCCAAAAAAATAAAAGATTCGTAGAGCAATATGGAAGTTCTGTTTTTTTTTTTTGCAAAACCGTTGCGAGTGAAGGAGTAGAGATTTCATTCTTCTGCTGGCCTCTGACCCAACACAGATATGTCTTCATACACCTACTTTCTTACGATTACGAGGTTCATTTGAATATGAAATTCAATCCTGGAAATACAGTATCCCACTTTTTTTTACTACTCAAACGTTTCTGTAGTGCAACAAGAATCTCATTATATTTTGCAGATAATCACAAGAGCCACAGAAAGATGAAACAACGTAGTGAAAGTTGAGTTTCTACATATCATTCCATATAGTTGCTGTACATTGGCCATGGAGCTAAGCAGAAGCCACATACTCAAAAGTAAAGAACCATAAATGAGCTAAAAGGGTGATAAGAATATACTGAATCAAATTACAGATCTAAACTGTCCAACAACATTGCTTTCAACCAAACACATTCTCCATGAATATGCAAAATAACAGCAAGCCTATACTAAAGAAGCTGATCAGGACTCAAGACAGCAAAAGAGTTACCATATGAAAGTAGGGCAATAGATCAAAGCCTACAAAGCTACCTTTTTTTTTACATTTCCAATAAATAAATCAAAAGGGGTTCTCGTTCAGTTTAACGTAACTCACAATCAAGATTTTTTTAGAACACACATCAGTGTTTGAACTATAGAAAACAATGGAGAGAGGTAAAGTTAAGAAGTAAACTATATGTCATACCCCAATGTTGTTGCTTTCCCAGAGCTTGTGAACTCCATAATCCACAGCCTGCACCCAAAACAAGATTTACATACCCATGTGAATATGATGATCCTCTACGAGCAATTCACGTAACAAAAATTGCAGATTTACAGGAAATTTATCATAGTGAAGACTCAGAGACTGAAAACCAAAGCTATCACCCATCCCAGCATTTCGAATCGAATCATTTTCCTCCTCAAAAACGCAGATATTACATCAGTTGTCATCTTTCAACATAATCTCGGTTCCAAGTAACTCAATACACAAACCCAGATCCCAAAGGAGAAAAATGCTAAAAAAATGTTGATGACTCCTTACCCGTTCGCAGAAGAAAGCGCCGGCAATGATGAAGGAGACGTAAACTGAGTTACGGCGCATGATTAATCTGTAGAGACCTTCAAAAGCGCCTTTTTGATTCCTCCTAGCAGCGTACTCCATGATTCAAACAATGTACAACCTGATGATCTCTCTACTTCTCCGATCGACGATAGGGTGCGAGAATCACGACACGATATTGTTTTCCACCGGAATGTGTGAGAATTCTATTAGTCGCAAGTCGTAACAATTTTTAACTTTTTTTCATTTAAAAATATTTAGTAATCGATAATACCCGCAATTTGACGATATTACCCTTATATTAAGGGTAAACACTTGACACTTGGACTAGAATTTGTGGAATCAAGTACGAAGAAGAAGAAACAAAGAACATTCATTTGGATGAAGAGACGTTTTCAATGCTAAGAGTAAAGTTTCATAATCTGAAATATTGTTTATGGTTCGAGAAGTGCGATTCTTCTTCTTGTTTTTTGTTTTGGAAGTGACTAATTTCTCGTACCAGAAGTGATAAGAGACAATTTTGTTTTATTTTTCTGTCATAGAAAACATTTCTAAAATAGCCTATTAAAGAACACAATCAGAGGCATATTACACACACCCACACGTTTCTTGATCATACATCAAAACATCTTGCTGTATCCGAATAGGAGAAGATTGCTGCAGTGTGCAGGATAGTGATCAGATCTCGGGCTTTAGACTCGGGGGTAGCGAGAGCTGCCTTTCTTCTTCAAGAACTCTGGGATATCCACTGAACCACTTTCTCTAAAGGAGGAAGGTCTTCTTGTAGCTCCAACTGAGGCGGTATCTGCTTGTGCCATTTGAACCGTCCTTCCTTCTCCTTCTTCTTGTCGTTTGAAACCCGTTGCTATGAGGGTTATGCTTACCTAATACGCAGAACAAAAAAAAGTTGTTGCTTTCAATAATTTGCACATCAATTTCTGCATCTCCAGGAGTCATTATGCTAATAGAAGACGAATCAGAAAAGGACATACTTGACCGCTCAGGGAAGGATCCACGACAGCGCCAAATATAAGATTGGCAGTTGGATCAACAAGATCATATATAACTTCCGCAGCAGCATTTACCTACAAGGTCCAAAGTGTATGAGAATCATGCAGAGCATGTAAGGGGCATGAAGTTGTTTATGTATTAATGATACTGAGATAAGAAACAAAGATGAGAAAGAAATACCTCAAACAGTGTTAAGTCGCTTCCACCGGTGATGTTCCAAACGATTCCAGTGGCTCTCTCAATGCCAATATCTAACAAAGGTGATTGGATCGCATTTAGTGCAGCATCTCTTGCTCGGCTCTTTCCTGCTTGATTTAATTACCAGTAGCATGAACGAATTAGCATGATGCATACAAAACAAAATCTTCGTTTAAAAGAACTTTCTTTAATACGTTATGACATAGATGCACAGTAGTTAACAGTGGATGTAATATGGTCATTTTCAGTATCCTACTCATAAGACTGGTTTCTTTGCCACACCAAATCTACTAGCTCATTAGTCCAATTAGACTACTTCGATACACATATAGTGGTTGTGATTATGAAATTATGCAGCCAAAACAGATTTATCAATCATTCCAAGGTTACCTGTTGCAGTTCCTATTCCCATCAATGAAGAACCCGCATTCGCCATTATAGCTCTCACATCAGCAAAATCCACATTTACCAAACCAGGAATCTGAAAGTGAAGACACATATACTTGTCAAAGAATATGCCAAACATTATAAATAATCACAGGAAGTCCAGTAAAAGCCATACCGTAATGATATCAGATATCCCACGAACTCCCTGACGAAGTATATCATCAGCTAGATTAAATGCTTCTGTTACAGGGGTAGACTGAGAGACAGCTGTGAGTAGCTTGTCATTTGGAATGACAATGAGTGTGTCTACGTTGTCTCTGAGAGAAGCAAGCCCTTCTTGAGCCTGGAGTGCTCTTCTTCGACCTTCAAACGAGAAAGGTGTTGTGGCGATACCAACTGTCAATATACCCATCGCCTTGGCAATTCCTGCAATTACAGGGGCTGCTCCAGTGCCAGTTCCACCGCCCATTCCAGCCTATAAAATGACAAAGACATTAGACAAGCAATTCCGTTGATATTACAATAATTCGCCAGAAGCATCAATATATCTCACTCTTTATGACAGATGGAGACAAGAACTAGCTGATAAGTGATACGGAAATGAAACAGACTACAACCTAATAAAATGCTTTAAAAGCCCTTTTTTGTAATCAAAATTTAGAACTATGAAGAACAGAATGCAATGATAGTAATCAGAGATTTGAGTACATACTGTGACAAAGACCATATCTGAGCCATAAAGAGCCTCTTCAATAGCTTCTTTGCTCTCTCTAGCAGCATTCATACCAATCTCCGGATTTCCTCCAGCACCTAGACCCCTTGTCAACTCCTTACCAATTTGTAACCTATTCTCTGATAAAACAGGAGACATCCTCATCGCCTGAATATCAGTATTCACAATCCAAAACTCCACGCCCAACATCTCACTCTCAATCATACGGTTCACAGCGTTTGATCCGCCACCTCCCACACCAATAACTTTAATCCTGGCCTCATTGTAATTGCTCGGAGCAGATGGCTCTTCAAACTCCTCGGTGACAGGTACCGCAGAAGTTTCCTTTCGAGGATTGGCTATTGTATTGGCTGCTTCACCTCTAAGCATTGATATCTCAGGGTGAAGGTTCAAGAAAGGGTCTTGGCTTTGGAAATGCCGAGGAGAGTTTCTGATTGGCGAAGATTCAGATTTCTGAGCAGCAACAACAACTCGGTTTTTCTTACTCTCAATCATCCTAAAGGAGTGTACCCTGCCTAAATGATTCTCTGGTGATACATTCTTTCTAAGAACAGTGAGCAGCCGAGAATCGGAAGGAGTAAAACATGGTGAAATGTAAGTTGCCATATTGAAACCACTCAAGAACCAAACCACTTCAATCCAATTTCCAGTGATTGTTTCCCCTTACCTAACAAGACCTGTTCATCAAAACGATAAGAAGTGAAACCGAGGTTCTCAACTAGGAGTCATATATGATTCAGTCACAAAGGAACAACACGAAAATTCAGCTGTAGACAATCAAACAAGATACACTATAAACACTTATCTAATCATCATTTCTTCGATTAAAGTTTCGAAAAGCATGAAAATTTGAGCTCGGACAATTGCAATTGCAAGCGGCGTAGTTACGGATTAACGAAATTTGAGATGGGTTTTGCGAAATTTGCAGCATTACACGAAAGACTAGTTGAGACCCAGCAAACAAAAAAAAGTTTCGATTTTGGCTAGAAAACTCCAAAGAAAATAAACGCAGAGTGAAAAGCAATTAGTAGGCGGCAAAAGCGAAATGAAAAGAGTAAGCGAGAGAGAAACCTGAGAGAGTTTGAAGGAGAAAAAATGTGAATTGAAGGAAGGAGCTCAAGGAATGGAAACCCCAAAAACGAAGGGTTTTGGTGTTTTCTGCCTAAATATCTCTTTTCACAAAAACAAAAAAATATGCTTTTGTTTTAAAATTCAGCTCTTAAGTAGGTCCAAACAATACTGGTGAGAAAAGAAAAGTAGGCGAAGAGTGAATATTATTTAGAATTCATGCATTTAATATATATATATTCTTCTTAACGTGAATTTGTTAAATGATCATATAAGTAGATTTATTTGCAAAAAGATAGTCGTGACAAACTCATGAAAAATATTTTTTTAAAATATCGAATAATATTTGCAAAACGTTCTTTAATAGATTGTCCATTACATCACGTATTAGAGAACGTTTTGCAAATATCGTGAGAACAACACAAATATCCATCTCAAAGTTTTGATTACGCATCCTAGCAATGGTATGTGGATCCGAAGTTCCGTTCGAGTTCTACACAAATAAGAACCTAAAGCAGCATCATAGTTGTATGGAGAAAGCATACTAATTACCTTTTGATCCGGAGTCAGATTTATATATGCGGAGTCGACATTTTTTGGCATTTATTGCTTGATAGAAGAAATGTAAAACACATTGGAAATAAATAAATAAACAAATAACCAAAAAGTGACGAAATAAAAGAAAATAGAGTGTGAAACATGTTTTGCTCAACTTCTCATGCATATGTTTAGGCCGTCTTAAGGAATACTTAATTACTAATCCTCTTACTATATGAGGAAAGCTTTATGTTTAGACCCTGTTAAAGAGTCCTTCATATAGCTTAATTACTAATCCTCTTATTATGTGAGGAAAGCTTTTGCTCTTCCCGGATTGTATATTCCCTGTTTACAAGATTGATTTTAGTTATGGCATCTTTGAATAGTGTTCATCGACCCACCACACTCAACAGGGAAGTGTGGTTGTGTTGGGTCATTCATAACAACATAAAAAAAACACAAGACAGAGACAGTTAGTTGGGAAGGATCGTAACTAAATCCAGTTACAGAGCACTTGTTATATATTTTCTAAACATTCATGATGTTGAAAAAGAGAATCACTTTCTTGTTGACAAGGAACAGAAGAAGTAAAGAAGATCAGATTGTGTTCCTCTTACCAACACAGAAAACATCAAAGTAAAAGATTTGTATATCTCATGCCTCGTGACAAAACAAACCAACCTACCAACACCATAGAAGTCATTCCGGTCTCCAACGTACAACTTCCTCCTTCGTCTTCTACTTTTTGATTGTTCAGAGCGGGCAACTCGGGTTCCTCATCAATGTCCGCAATCTCCCGTTCGCTTTCGACAATTTCGGTTGTGCTCTTGTCTTCAAACTCTCAAAATACTGCAACCATAAACCAACAACGATCCTCCTCAGACACAACCTATTGGTTCCAAGAAATGCAAAAACTCATAGCTGGATTTAAAAGCTTTTACCTGTTGCTTCCTCTTCCTCTCCAACTCTCCCTGACAAACGAAACCAAAAGAAACGCTAACTGTTAGAATACCTTTCACGAAAAGCAATTAAATCTTTAACCAAACTACGACTAATAATACCAATGCATGTTTTAGCTGCGCGTTCTCTTCTTTCAACTGATTTAGTTCTGCTTCCAATTCGACGGTATATGCCTTCACAAAACCCCGAAAAACAATAACGAACATTAGCTATTCTGCTGCAATGAACATTCAACATCAAATGAATGAAAAAAGAAGAAAGACTTGTTTATAGTAACCTGCTTTCTTGCTCTAGACCTCGCAGCAGACTCACGGTTCTTGATCATCCTCCTCTGCCTTCTCTCAACTACTTTCTCCACTGGACCATCTACTACTCTCTTCCTCCCCCTTAACCCTCCCATATCCACTCCATACTGACCTCCTATGTTATCCACTTGTCCATGTCCTAGCCCGTCTGAGGAGACAGGGCTCAACGGTCCTACCATTCCCATTTGCTGTCCACCAGCTCCAAACCCACCACCATAGCAAACACCTGGCTGAACCGGTGGTGCCTGCTGATACCCTCCTCCTCCTGTCCTTTTACCATAACCCGAGGGGTCACCTACACCCATGGCCTGACCCGGGAACGTAGGATCACCTGTTCCTTGAAACACACCGTATAGCTGTTGCTGCTGCGTAGCTGCGGGTATAACACTAGACGGGTTTTGGTTTGGGTTCGGATTAGGTTTAGGGTCAGTCGGATGTTCTCTAACCACACCAGCCTTCACCAAGAAATCCTCAAGCGTCATCTCCCCAAAAGTAGGTTGCCTAGCCGCACTCTCACCGCCGTTATGAGCATTGTTTTGACCATTACTGCTACTGCTACGTCCATTGCTGTCTCCACCACCACCACCACCGCCTCCTCTATGTATCTCAGACCAAACCTCATCGACAGTCTTCCTACAAAGCGGAGCTGGAAGTGTCAATGAGCCTTGTCGTGGAAGACTCGGCTGCTTCGCTATCCCTGGCCTCTTATTAGCCCCTTGGTTACCTGAAGAACCACCAACAAAGACGCCACTCTCAGCTCCACCATTGTTGTTGTTGCTGAAACCATTGTGATTGGGCGGAACAGAATGCGAAGCTTGCTGATTGTTGTTGTTGTTTTCCTCTGCGTTCCAGATAGAGACAAGAAATTCGTCCATGTTCATCGACCCGAAGTTCTTGCCGTTCTCACAGAGAGCGTGTTGGAACTCGTCGAGGGTCAATGAGTAGATCGAAGATTGTCTTCCCAATGAAGAAAACGGATGATTCTCTCCTCCTCCATTATGTCTTGCTTGCGCCGCCGATGACTCTGCTTCTCGCTCAGGCATCATCTCTGTTTCTCTAACTACCATTTACCAACTGCAGATAAACAACATCAAGATTATTACATAAACTGCCACGCCGTCTGGATTCTAATATACACATACGATATTCATATTACATAATCACCGTCACCAGTTATTTAAATTAGAATCAATATTTTATAAACATTTGATATAAAAACACTCTAAAAAGAATCAAATGGTATATAAGTCGGACCACGTGAAAATAAAGAAGAACAGTCGACATCGTGACAGCGACAAGCGATACTATATTTAGCAATAAACAAACTAATAATTACTCATTTCAATAAAGGTCTCGTTTCCAAAAGAGGAAAATACCAAACCCCACTCGCTTTCCCCTAAAGCGAACTTATCAACAACAGATATCTGATTTTTTTTTGGAGAACGTTGTTGTTATCTTCTATAAATCTTATTCCGGCTGTACAAAAGATCATTTACAGCTTAATTAATCTAACAATACTAAAAATAAATCAATTATTAGTCTGAGTCATGTTTATATCCCTCTATTACAGATTATTGGGTGTCACTTTCTTTCATGTTTATCCACCTTAAAAACAAAAATATACGAATTAGATTTCGCAGAGCAGAACCATAAAGCAAGGACCTCAACAGACTTAATCTATTTACTCAAAAATATTTAGCTCAACTTAGCTATAAATTAAAGAAATAATCTCCTCTCTAAAACAAAACAGTCCTCTAATTCAAGATATATATTATATTACTCAAGATCTTAAAAGTAAAAAAAAACAAATTAACAATAAAGTAGTAGCGGGAAGAGAACCTGAAAGTTAAAACTGTGTCCGAAACCGGTGGCTCTGTGTTCCTCCACCACCGGAAAACTGAGAAAATGCTTTCTTTTCAGTCTTCGAGATGCTTCTCTTTTCCCATAGATTCTAAGCCGCCGGAGAAAATTTGTTTTTTCTTAACTGCAAAATTTGCGAGAGAGAGAGAGAGAGAGATAAATGTTAGGGGAGAGGCGGTAAAAAGAGGTTAGATGATGTATTTATGTTCACCGTGGGACAAAGGGTGGCGCGTGGGACCCACGAACAGAGAGAGCGTGAAGGTCAAACATCTTTTGTCCAAAGTTATCTGCTTTAACCAATGAGGTTTCAAAGAGATGAAAACTTAGAGAGAGTCCAAGTCCAGGCCCATGATCAGAGGCAAAGAATCGCTTCCACCGCGTCTGACACGTGTTGTACACGTGTGTTCTTTCTGTTTCTTGGAGTGTCTCCTCCTGCGCTGGACACGTGTGACTCATTTTTGCTACAGAAATGTTTATTTTTTTACGTCAAAACTCTCTAGATTCTCCTTTTTTTTTTGTAAGCATAGCACGTGAGAACTAGATTACGAGTTAAAAAAACTGATTTATTACAATTATAAATTGATGAGGGTAATAAATAAGAGAACATCATAACAAACAAACAAAAACATGATTTCATTTCCATCCTTCGCTTGCGAGTGCACGTGGACTCATTTGTTATGAATTATGATTTAAAAAAATAAATCCGACCTGCCGGAATCGAACCAGCGACCTAAAGATTACAGCAACTACTACAGTCTTCCGCTCTACCAACTGAGCTAAGGTCGGACATTGATAGTTTCGCCTGTTGTTTCTATATAACCAAAAGGTTACGTTCCTAAGATAAATCAAGAAATCAACTTCTACGACTTATGTCCTTTTTTTTTTTCTTTGTTTCACCAAACACAAGTGGCTTCGAAAGAAAATATTAATCAACAAAATTGTAAAGAATGTATCTTCAACAACCAAAATTTTTTCTAGAATCCTAATCTAATTGTCTGTCTACCTACACCTACCAATTTAAGTTCATGCAAATCGATGAATAAATATTCGCACAGATTATTATTTTTTTAACCTTTCTTTTGCTTACCAAATGAATATGACTCACTCTTCTATTTGTCAAAGTAAAAGAAGACAAACGATCTCTAACTATAGCTTTTGGTCTAACTAAGACTATTATCAGTCAGACTAAAAAAAGTAAAAAAATCTGTTTATGATGGATGCAGAAAAGTTTTACATAGCTACCAAAAACTATTACCAACCAATCACCCACAAAACATATAAGTAGCGTAACCAAACGATCTATAAAAGAACTCTGAGAGAGAAGATGAGTTTTTTTTAATTCTTGACTTCATTGTTGGAGGTTAAGAGCGTCTTAACGATGTTATTAACCATACCTGGAGCGAGCGGGAACATATGCCCTGCTCCAGGAATCTCATGGTAATGAATCCATGGCAGCTTCTTAGCAATGTAACGTTGCAGAGTCACAGGCACAAGCGCGTCGTCATCTCCCTGCCACAAGTGCACCGATCCCTCGTTGTTCGGGAACAGGTTCTCGAGTTCCATTGGATCGAACTCCCAATTTCCAAATCCAACAATCATGTCATGGATCACTGTCTCGTGTGTTCCTTGCTGTCTTATTTGTGCCTGAAGAGTGAAGAGATAGTTTGATTTGATCAAATGCAAATAGGTGAATAAGAAGAAAGTGATCAAGAAGACAAGATATATACATACCTCATGTTGCCTCCGAGCAACACCAATCTTAAAGAGGATCTCTTTGTCTGATTTGGATAGCGAACCGAGGTTGCGGGTCACAACACTTGATCCAAGGAACCACTTCTGAGAGTTCCACCAATGAGTTAGCCAAGGAGCATAGTGTGCAACACGAACCGCCCATTGGTCATTTCTCGCTTGTTGGTCATAAGCTTCCTTTGAGATGTCTGATGGAAAGTTCTTCCACCAGTAGTTCACCACTGGAGCAACAAGCGTTACTCCAGCTAACCTAGAGAATCAAACACATCACAAAACAGAGACAGGTCACACATCAATATCATTCCTTTCAATAACTATGAGATCATTAAACAAAGTTTTTAGTTGAAGTGACACCTGTGAGGAATGTATTTAAGGCATGCCCATGTCGCTTGTCCTCCCATCGAGTACCCAATGACATAGAATTTAGATCCTAGACTCAACTGATCAGCAAGCTCTTCTATGTCCAAAGCTAAGCTTTTTGGAGTACGGTTTGGATTTGGATCACTCTCTCCATAACCAGGTCTATCAAATGAAACCATATACACACCTAGTCCTTCCTTAATATCCTACAACATTGATTTGATATAAAAATTTTGAAATTTTTATAACTGGTGGTAAAACCAAAACAGAGAAGTTAGTTGAGTTTGACATGAGGATCATCAAAAAGAGTTTTGAAGTAATACCGGTGAGAGTAGAGCTGCAAAAGCATTGTCGTGCCTGCAACTATCGGAACCATGGACAAAGACGATTCTGTGAGTAGCTTCATCTTTAGGAACTCCATGTTCTTTGTAAGCCAAATGCCTTCCGTCTCTCAGCTTAATTCTCGGTGCTGTGACCGATGGACCATTAGGAGAGCCACATAGCTTTGGAGGAGGAGGCTGGATTGCCTGATAAGTAGAAGCAGCTATCCCAACAGAGAACACCAACAACAGCTTGTAGAGAACACCTGTAATCAAGATTCAGACAAACAAAACATTACTTCTCATGTCCTTAAAATGAATCTTCAAGAGCAAGAAACACAAGCTGTGAAGTCTCTTGAGATCAAATCAGTTGAGAACTTTCACACATGGGCATTTATTAAGATTACTTAAACAAATATTGTAACAAGTTTCCACTTGTTGATGAAAATTCTTAAACTCCACAAAATTGGCAGGACCCACCAAAAAAAAAAAATCTAGGAACATTCATCGTTAGATTGATTTGGTTTTGAGGAAATCATGAAGCGATTTACTGACTTTCTTTTTTCTTGTGTGGTAAGAACTTTCAAGAAACGAAATTTGGAGATTAAGTAATGTGATTTAAAGCTATCATTAAATGCATCGTAATATTATCAACAATCTAATCATATCATTTTCATCTCATATGTCCCAATTCTTGAACTTTTTTCATTTTCTTTCTAGACTCTTATTATTCTGGAATTTTTTTGTATACGATTCTCGCCATACTTTTCTAAATCTAAGGAAGAATTTGTAAAGCGAAGAAGGAAATATCGAACCTGAGGAGCGGGAGCTAGCGGACTCGGTTGATCCAGTAGCCATTGGCCAAGAGAGAAAAGCAGAGAAACAGAGAGAGACAGAGAGAGAGAGAGAGAGATAAAGTAGCTGGAAAGTGAATAAAGAGGTTTGGTCTAATTAACGCAGGTTACTTTCAGCTTTTGCAAAGTTGGTCGTTTCTTGTTTGTTTGGTTAATCCACTGTAATAGGAATGAGATGTGAATATGCTTTATCCACGTACTCCATTGATTAACTAATGCACACGATTAAAGAAAATTAGTTACCATCATCCAACCAAATAACTTTCTAACTAGAAAATTAGACCCGAAGAAAACTGTAAAAGGGGAAGAAAAAAATTAAAATGTGCAAAGTTAGCAAACCAAAACATTAATTTGTTGAGGTATAGTGTTCGTATGATGAAGTTTGTATTTTTTACAACAAAATAATAATAATAATTGTATTCATTCAGTGTAATTTAGTTTTACATGTGTGAACTCGCCATGACATATTTCTATGATAGAAAATATTATATAATAATTAACAAAAAAATAATACATTTGATTTGATTCGTGTAACACTGAAACTTAAATATATAAGTAGACAATTTTTGAAACAATATCCTCCATGAATCTTCAATGAAGCTCTCCGTTGAATATACATCATATTTGATTCGGGTAATACACAACTTTACAAAAATTGTTAACAAATAAATGATACATATTATAAATGAATCGTGTTAGGTATACCTTCTTCTCCATGAAACCTTTTATAGTAACAATAAATAAATTTATCATTTAGTTTCCACAATAAAGTCGCTGTGTCATATTATACAAAGTTATAAACTATAACGCAATCTACATTAACTTTACCACGAATTGGAATTGAACATTTGAAGTTCATGGCAGGATTTAAACAAATTCAACGGATCGAATTTTCATAATTGTTGACATTAGTATTGTACTATTGTTTGAATATGATAACCGAGATGTTCAATCTGGATCAGCTAGGTTTCGTCTAGTTCGGATTCAATTGACTTCGTCATATTTTGTGATTTTCACATCTTTTTTTTCAGTTTAGATAGAGTAACAAGCATGTTAAAACACTAACGTTGAGTTTTTCTAAATACACTCTAAAACTCAATTGAAAAAGTGTTTGATTGAAGTTATAAGCCGAAGATGGTATTGAGTGCTCTTGACCTAATATATACGTATTCAGTGAATTGTTTAGAGTAAACCAAAACAATATGTTTATCAAAGTCGAGTTGTTTATTTTGATATTTTAAATCTCTAAATAAAAAACAAGGTCATATTAATGAAATATACTTAGTTCGGATTCAATACAATCGTGATTCGGTTCACTGATATGATGGGATGTGTTTTAAGTCTTATCAAGCATAAGTTGAATGTTCGCTTGACAAGTAAATTAATAACACGTTAAGCTAAAATATCATTTGCCCCAAACATATTTTGAAATAAACTTTATTTTAAAATGTTTTTCCAGACAATTGTTATTTATGACGGATGCTCATTAAAATACATATAGCGACAGTTGCATGGGAAATATTTAATGCAGTTACAACAATTTTATAGACAAATTCTGTTTTAGTAGGTTTTTTCCCGTGAACTTGTCGTTTTCGTTGAAGCTCTTACAAACTAAGATTTGTTTTTCTTTTGGAATTTCCTTGATTTTTTTTTAATGTGAGTAAATACCTCCAAAGTCCCAAAAATTCCCAACAAAGATAGTTGTAGATTCGTTGAGGACCGTTCCACTAACCCATCTTCTCGTTTAATCACCTTTATAAATACACATCAACTACGTACTCAAATTCAAACCACAAGGCTTTCTAAACCGCAAAATTAATAGGAATCAAACATGACACGTCGTGGTCGTGTTGGTTTGGTTAACCGGGGAATTGAGGAGGAGAAACAAGAAGCAAACGAACCTAAACAACGTGGTGATGAGGGAGGTAGTGAAGAAGACGGCGAGGAGGATGATCTGTTCGAGATAAACCTTGAGGCCGTGAGTGATATGAAGTTGTCTCCGCCGTATGACTGTCAGAGATTTCCGGCGAGGACAGGCAGCGTCTTACTGGCGAACTGTCTGTTACCAGCTGCGGACATCTCCGGTGCCGTGCCGGCAACGTCAAGGGCTTGGAGTGATTTGGTTTGGTTTAGAGGATTTCTCTATGTTGAAAATCTAGGGACTGAGAGTAAGAAGCTTAATTATTTTTGAAAAGAAAAAATTATGTTATTTATTTTGTAGTATATTGTACTTGTATTTTGTTAGGAGGGTTAATGGATCCTCGATTTGGCTTTATATGTATTTATTTTACTTGAATTTATCTGGCTAACCTCTCTGTAAATCAAAGATGTAAAAATGAGTTGCAAGTCTTGATAACAACAAAATGAGTTGAGACATGTTTGCTGACCATAAGCTGGCATACACAGCGCTTTGTATTTATCGTCGACCGGATCGCGTCCTAAATAGCCTGTCCTGTCTCTCCAGCAGCTTTCGGGTTTGGTTAAGGTTGAGAACCACCTCATGTTTGGGTTCCAAATTACAAGCCACGCTGATCTCTTAAAGCATATCAAGCCGTTGACTGAATTGGCGGGGAACAAACAACTATTGGGATATTTGATTTAGAAAAACGGTCCACAGGAGAACAACGAGAAGAATTGTCTGAATCCCTCCGTCGTGGCAAGGAGAAAACCACCAGATTGTCGCCTTTAACTGTGAAGATGAGAAGGCAGGGACTTTGCAAGGACTGAGCTGCGAACGAGTTGATGAAACATGGAAGGGTGGTGAAAGACAGACCAAAGCTTAGACACGCAGCGAGACATCACAACAGTTTTTGCAGACAGCCTTAAGAATAGCCTTCTTCTCTCCCAGCTTTCTCGTATCTCTTCTTCTTGTTTCTCCATCAACAACGTCGTTCGAACCCTAGTTTATTTTCCTTTTGACCTTCATATTTCAATTTTTAGATTATGCGTATATAATATACGCTCTCCCTCTTCTGTTCCTATAAAAATAGTTTCCATTTTTTGGGGGAAGAAAAGTCTTTCCTTTTACTGTTTTAACTAACCAAACATATGTACAACTTCAAAAAAATAGATAAGATCTTAGCTAACAAATTTTAGTTTCATGCAATTTCAATTTAAGAGAGTATAAGTTGATTAGAAAACTTTGTGACACAGCGAATACTGTTAGGGAGAGTAAGTGCAGTTCTGGGATTCACAGTAGTAGACTATACTGAAGCCAAGAGTCCATCTCGCTACTTCTCTAAAGACACCTAATCCGCGACTAATCCCGAGGAACCCCTAGATCCTAACCAGTATTTCATTCGACTACGCCTTAGTTCCAAGCAGCCAAAATGCTCAAACCAACTCATATTTTTAGTTTGCCTACCTAAAACCATAGTGTTAGCAAATGTTAACAATGTTAACATTTATTCTGCATTAGTTCATAGCAAATGTTAACAATGTCAAGCATGATCTAAATGTATAATTAAAGCAAGTATATAACCACATCTTCCTAGCTTCATACCCGGAAAGCATAGGCAAAAGAAACACCAAAAAAGAAGCATATAAGCTCTTCTAAATACACCATTTATTCTGCATTAGTTCATCGCATGTTATCCCAATGAGCATTCGGATACTTTCACAAATCTAATATTAAGAAACAAAAGACTGTCTAAGAAAAAGAAAGAAAAAATAACGTATTTGATGAATTGTGTATATAATTCTTAAGTAAAAACATCGAAAAATCAAGTGAAAGATACAAACATTGAATCAAATTTTCTTAAACATGTTTCTAAAGTTACCACAAAAAAAAGCCTTTACACGTCGCTCTGCTATTCCCACCCAATTCAACCTCACATCAAAGAAACTTAAGATTGTAGCAATTTTTTGCTACTTGCTAATGGCATCGGAAGATTCACAAAAACTATCGATATTCGTGAAGCATAACAGAGGAAAATCAAAATATAACGAGAAGTGAGAAGAGACTATAGATCAAGAAACAAGCGTACGAGATCAAGCCACGATGTTCTTCTCCACCGTCTGCGAGAGATACAACCAAATTGGAGCAAGCCCTTGTGGACCACAACACAAACACCGCCGCAAGCACGAACCGGACCGGCCCCGCCCCTTGCGGCACGAAGAGTGACACCGCAGATAAAATCACCACCGGAAGCAGACAGTATCCGACCAGGCTCGTACACGTATGGAGATTAAGGTTCCCGTTCCGACCCGCAAGCATGTTGAAGACGGCGTAGAGGAAGATAGAGGAGACGACGATCCATCCGAGTATAACGCCAAACTGGATCTTCCCGGCGAGCAACTGGAAAAGGCAAAGCGCGAGGTACAGAAAAATCGGGCCAGACAGATCTGAGTCCTTATGAACGGTCTGGTTGATCCGGAAAGGATTGAGAATCGATCTAGTCTTCTTCCAGATTTGATCCGGGTGGATCCCGAGCTCGTCAAGCAAAGGCTCCTCGTCTTCGAACGAAGCTGAACCTCCGCCAAAAGACGAAGATGAGGTCATTGTGCCGCTGAAAGGTCCGGCCGGCGTGGCGGAGGACGCGGCTGCGGATCCGATGTCGAACGACATGAAAGGGATCGCAGAAGAGGAGGGACGAGGAGGCTGAAACGGAGTCGCCGGGAACCGTCGCTGCTGGACATTAGCACCGGCCGAAGATCCGCCGGAGGGGAAAACAACAGGTGGAACTGCGAAGTCCTTCGTCATCCTCAAATTGAGATCCCAGAATCAGCACAGGGTTCGAAATTAGGGTTCAGGTTTGGGATCAACGAGAGAAAATTTAACCCCCTTCCACGTTCGTGACGTTTTCAGAGAAATTCTCCTTTTTCCTTAATAGTGTGAAGCGTACAGACAACTTCGCGTACAAAGAAGAAGGTGTGAGGGCACTTTCGCCAATCTGTGTAATAATTTACTTATATATGACGCAATACTATACCTTAAGTTTCTTCGGGATTGCTATGTTGACGTATATCATCTACCAGAAATTACTATAGTATCCTCCTTATGAGCTGAGGTAAGAAAATTAAAGGCCCAATGGGTCTTACTGGCCCAGTAATCATCGATAAACGTGGCGCGATGTTATTGGCAAAAGTATCGGAGTGATAATTCAACCAGCGAAGAAAAGCCGTTGACTTCCACATATAGCCGGTGGGTTTCTCGCCGGAGCTACTTCAATTCCTTTTTAATATGGCTTCCGAAGGAGATAGCATCTCGATGCCGGTGGCGGTGGCTTCCTGCGTCGCTATGGCACTATTTTACGTCTTGATCCTTTACGCTCCCACCGTGATTCTACGCCTCCCGTCGGCTTCTTCTTTCTCTGACTTCATGATTCGCCGATTCATTTGCGTGGCCATTTCAACCGTCGTGTCTCTCATCTTCACAGCTTTTATACTCCCGGTAAGCTTCTCTTAATCGCATTCTCGATTTTGAAGTTAAATTCTTAATTCTCCGGTGATCTGTAACCAAATCAGGTCAAAGCTAGAAGAAGCTGGTATTGTTTACCAGAATCCCTTTATTTCTTATTTGAAGGCTCTGTGTAATCGATGAAGTAAAGAGGAAATCTATATGCTTTTGGTAGATATCATTGGGATATGAAACATTTTTTTTTCTTTTTCATTTAGAATGTTAAGACTCAAAGATTCAAGACTATGCTATGTTTAGTACTATGGATCACTAGTTATAAGAATCGCTGAAACTTCTCTTCCTGTTTCTTTTGCTCGAGAAATGTTAGATAAAAAGCTGGGAGGCATCTCTTATACTTGGAGTTTTTGGCATAAGGAAAGATCATCTGGTAAGTTCTTTGTCTCCGTCTGTTTACTCGTTGTCCATCTTTGAATTCAGGTGAAAACTTATAATCACCATGATTGGCCTTCGGAGTAGAAAAGGCTGTATGTTTGCTTGATACACCATCCATCTTAAAAGATTCTGTATTGTGAATATGGAACAGTGGCAAGGAGTGGTGTATCCTCTTCTATTGACATCGCTAATTTACGCTGGATCTTTGGTCTTAGAGTTTTTATTACTCCTGGAATCATGGAAGGAAAATGGTGAAGGATGTAGTTCTGTTAAATCCATCAGAAGCTTTGTCCAAACAATCCCTGCTTGGATCCTATCAGGTGCTACTAATGTTTCCTTTTGGCGCAATTTTGTCGTGGTAATCATCTGTTCTCCATCTCTTTTGAATTATGTATCGAAACTGCGTAAGACCTGGCTTGCATTAATCCGAAGTCTAATATGCATCAGTTTCGTTTGTCATGTTGTACTTTTTTTCTTTCTTTTTTTTGCTTTGCATAAGTAACTACTTAATCGAACAAATTGTGATCTGTTTTAGCTGGCATATCTTGTGGTGGCAGGCACCATTAACTGAGGAGCTGGTTTTCCGGGCCTGTATGATACCTTTGCTTCTATGTGCTGGATTTAGGATTTACAACGCTATCTTTCTTTGCCCAATCCTCTTTAGCTTAGGTTTGGTTTCTTTGCTTCTCTGTGAATGACAGTTTACAACTCGAGTTGAGATGAAATTGCTGGATTTTGTCTTCTTGTATGTTTTGTCCAGCTCACTTGAACCATTTTAGAGAAATGTACATCAAGCATAACCGCAGCTATATGAAGGCCTTGCTTATTGTTGGTATGTCCCACTGTAACCACTGTTTCTCATAATCATAATAACAGCGTTTTTCCTCGGACGTAATTAACCACTCCTGAGCTTAACTTGTTTTTTGATCAGGTCTTCAACTTGGCTACACAGTCGTTTTTGGTTCATACGCATCGTTTCTCTTCATCAGAACAGGTACATTCCTTGCACTATATTTTCCCCTTTTAATGTTGTCCTTGGTAATGATGTCTCCTGCATTGTGTAATATTTCCAGGACATCTCGCTGCTCCTTTGTTTGCTCATATATTCTGCAATTACATGGGATTGCCTGTGCTATACCCCCGAGGAAAAGGTAATAAACAAAAACAAACGAAAACAAACACAAAAACTTAAGTTTCAAGGTTGGTAACAAAAAGATGTTCTCATGGTTCTTCTCTTAGGTTCGGTGAGTGCAGCGTTCTTGGTCGGTGTGATTGGGTTCGTCACACTTCTCTTTCCTTTAACAAAGCCTCTCATGTACAACGATAGAACCAACAATTGTCCGTGTTGGATTGGCTATTGTTTGTGGAATTGAAACTCTGCAATCACATCTCTGAATTTTATGTTTTCTAATTTCAACTGATCATGTCTTAATTAGTGTTTTAACAGATGTTGTGGTCGTTATCATGTCTTATGCCAAAATTCATTTAATTTTATTCTAATTTTTTAAAATAGAGAAATAATGATTAAAGAAATTGAACAATGGTACATAATCTTACATCTAAAGATGATGCCTTGCATGATCTTCCAAATAGATTTTGGGAGTATAATGATCAAACAGAATAGTTCTGTGAAAATTATATCTCAAAGAGAAGTTGACTTTCCAAGTCTGAGTTTACAATGATGATTTACTTAGGACTATTCACGTATCGAGATTCGTAGTTCTCTATGTAAGAAAAAACCAATTATAAAGAATTAGAAGAAGAAAATGGCTGCTTGGTTACCATAATACAAGTTAACGCAAAAAACAAAATATAGTCGTGGCCAATAAGCTAGCCTCTCTAAGTGATGTAGAGGCGTTGAGGTCAACTCGACCTGTACGATCTAACCGATACATAACAACTTTGATCACGTGATTGAAATTGGTAATAAGTACCTTATGTTTAATTAAACACTTTTCTTGTATCATCTTATATCATTATTAATACATATCCACATAATTTCGCTAATTAAAAGAAAATAACCGCCTTTTTTACTTATAAATTTACATATTACTTTGAAAATAAACCTGGTTGAGGTTATAAATCTCTTAACTAATATAACTAATAACTATGACAGAAAAAAGAAATACTACAAGAAAGTAATATAATTTTTAAACAAAGGAAAATGTAGAATAATAAAAGTGATGAAAAAATATAAAGATACTGGTTGTTCAAGAGAAGAACAGAAGGTACAATGTAGTCCCAGAATCCACCAAATCCTAAAGAACCAAACCCCACATGAAAAGGCAAAAAAGAAAATCTAATTAACATATAAATGGAAACAAAAGTAAAATATCCCTGAGAAGATAGGCAAGAGAGACACAACGCTTCTGTCCTTTTTCTAGTAAATAAATTAGAAGAACCCACAAATTTTTTTAAAATAAAAATTAACAAACAAGAAAACTACTTGATTAATTAATAATACTACTACTACTAACTACTACTCTTAACTATTTTCTTACATTACATCATAAAAGAGAAAGAAAAAAAGGATGGGTTCTTCTAATTAAGCAGGGTCATAATGGTTTTTTCAGACTACCAAATCCAAATCTTGCTCCTAAGAGTTTTGTTGCATCAAGATTGTCCAGAAGCAGAACTTGATGAAGAGAGGTTGTTGTTGTTGCTTCCTTGATTTGATCCATTAGTGTTCTTGGTTTTGGAGAGCTTCTGTTTGAGTTCGAAGAGAAGCTGTTGATTCTCTTGATTCAGAATCTGAGCTTTCTTCCTCAACCTTTCGTTCTCCTTTATTATATAACAGTTTTGCAGATACAGCTTCGAGTTTAGCCTCTCCATATTCGATAAACCTTGCTCTGTGTTTTTAAATTCAAAAAGCAAAATCTGAAGTTATGATAAAAGAAAAAAGAAAGAAAGAAGAAGATTTGATTTAATAAAGAGCTCTATGTTATGATTATCGTTGAGGTAAAATCATTGCAGCACCACATGGGTTGTGCAGCTTCACACGTTTAATGTGGAATTACATTAAGCAAAAATCATGACTGCATTTATTTCGTTTTCAACCAAAAATGTCAATTTTTTTCTTTTAATAAAAAATCAATGATCAAACAGAGGAAGAATCATGCTCTTTTTGGTTGCGAAAATAGAAAAAGATAAAGCCACCACAACAATGAAAACAAAAAAATAAAGTAATGATGATGCAGTAAGTATAATGATGAAGTTTGAAAACGAAAATTCAAACAGAAAGAAAAACAAAAGAAGCCGACCAAAACAGAGCAGGTACGAGCAAAAAACAGAGCCAATGATCTTTATTGTAACAATTTAAAGGAGTAAACGAATAGGGTTTATTCGGTTGCCTTTGTCTGAAAGAAAAGTATAAAGCTTTAAGATGAAACCATCAAGTTTGTTATAAGACACACACACACAAAATAGTTGGGTGGTTATGTAAATGATATTCACGTTGCTTGTACGTGAGGGGAGATATACATCTAACGAGAGAGAGAGAGAGAGAGAGAGAGAGAGAGAAGAGTAGAGAGAGAGAGAGAGAGAGAGAGAGAGAGAAAGAGAGTACCTTTAGGTAAAGAAGAGTTTTGGAATCGGGTGAAGAAGAAGAAGTGAAGTGAGTTATATGTTTCGTAAGGGAGAGAGATTTGTATGGAAGGTCGAGGGACAAAGAGAACAAAATGAAGATAGTGTCTTCTTATATAGAGCCACAAAAGCTAGAGAGAAAGAGAAGAGAAGAGAGAAGGGGACATGCTCCTCTCTCCTGACACAACAATCATGCTTTGTGTTGTGTTTTTGCTTAGATGGCGGCCGAATTCGCAGCTCTCAATATTTTGTTTATAATTATTATTAATAATAACTTGTGAGGGAAAAGTGATAAAAAGATTTGTGTTGCGTCATGTGAATGATGATCGAAATAAAAAAGTAACTTAGAGGGTGAGTTTTTTTACTTTCTTTGCTCTTTCGAAAACTTTTAATATTAGGGTTATCATCGTCTTTTGTTTTGTATCTTCACATTTTGGTTTGGTATGAGATAACCGTTATCTCGTTCGAACATGTTCATCTCTCACCCGCCAAGTAATCATTCACGTTTACCGTTTTTGATATCATCATAGACCTAACAAATTTTAGATGGCATCTCAATATTGTGAACATGTAGAATCAACTCATACCAACTCTCACTTTTAGTCCAGTACATGCATCAGTTTTTACATAAGACTTGTCTTTTAGGATGGTGTAGTGAGAGCATTCGAACAAGGTTCTTTCTACCCTAAAGACAAAATTTAATTTGAAGACCGGCTTGGGTTAATATTTAGATAGGAGAAGGGGTAAGTTTGTAGTGAGTAAAGGGTAAAAATGTAAGTAAAGAAGGGTTGAAACGAGTTATTAAGTGAAAATGATGATGATGAAGAGGAGGGCTATATAGGCCGTCGTCGTCCCTTAAAGATTTGCAATGATGGTTGGGGATTGGTTCGAACCATCATCACTCATTATTCAATTTTATTGTTCAGTTTGGACCATTTTCATTACTCTCTTTACTTCTTTCATTCCCGGTTTGGTCAATATTGGTTTAGTCAACATTACTCATCATCAGCCATAATAACACATATTAGAGGGTGTTCGTGCCCCATTTTTCTCCATTTCTTCTTCTTTCATCATCCTTTATTTAGATAAAGATAGAAATAATTAAAAAGAAAAGAAAAAGAGAGAAATTACGAAGAGGAAAGTTTTGGGACCCCAATAACTTAAAAGAACAAAAAAAACTCTGTGTTAATAAGTGTGTCACAGCGTGAACAGTTTACAAGGATGATTTGTTTTTCATTTTCTTTATGGGCTCTTTCGTCACTTCATCATATAGCTTCACTAACCATCGTCCCTCGTGGACCTCGTTCGTTTGGTTGCATAATAATACGAATTATTGCACTTTCACGTTTATAATTACTTTTTCTTTACCAAATCTTGTGAATTTTTTTGGGCTTTTGTTATTCTATTCACGGAAAAAATTTGGAAATCGCATTAATGCATATTTTGTGAACGGTGAATGATTAATTGATGTCTTGTTGTCCTATTTATTTTTTCTTTTTGTGCTAAGCATTCTAAATTGACAATGGAGTTAAATTTTCAAAACACAAATTCGAACCCTTTAATTATTATGTGTGTCTTGAAATGGAACTATAAATAAATATAAATGGAAGTAAAAATAAATAGTGGTTGCACTTCTTGCTTACATCAAAGGCAATGATAATTAATAAGTAGGGAGGTGTGTGTGAGTCATCCATGTTAATGTTGGGAGAATTTGAAATGACATATTTGTCCCCAAATGCTTTGGTTCTCTTTAACAACATACAAATGTTTAGTGTAAATATTCTTTTATTATTTGCTAATTTAACTAATTGTTTTTATAAAAAAACGACTAAGCAAATATATAGTCTGCATTTAGACTCAATAATTGCTTAATGTTTTGGTAAATAGTGATATAAACACACTTGTATCTTAGTTAACTATATGCTATATAGTATGTTAAATCGTGTGAGTATGAAACTATTTCCTACTTTTAATCATTGTAATTTGTCATCATTTCGTCCCTTTAGAACTTTATTTCTTTTTATGTTTTGGGTCTCCATAAGGTATAAAGTGCGTCCATATTGCATTGCATGGAAACATTATGATAACAAATTCTAATTTTTAAATATACAACGAATATTTAATAAAGATTTTGTGGGGGTGGAGCACTAATGATATACATGGGTCTGAAGTATATTAATTAAGAGATAAATGGCTCTCTTTTGCAGCTGAGACATATCACAGAGATGTAAATATAATATCAATGCTGAGAACCCATATATATAGTTTCATATGTGATGCTTACAAAACTAATTTCTAATTTTCATTCGATATGTACAACTGTAGTTTCATTTTGTATCTACAATCTCAGTGATATAACGTCTGAATCGAAATTTCTTTAAATTTGAAAAACAAAACAATTCGAGACACTCTAGTTCTATCACATTGTGGAAACATATCTTAGTCTCTTTTTTTGTAACTGTAAGGAATGTTGTTACATTCGTATAACATAATATAATGAGAAATTTGGAAAGATGCCATTTTGGTGGTGCTATTTTGTTAGTGTAAGAACTTTGTTATTCCGTTTTTTTTTCTTTCAGTTAAGTCATTTTAATCGAATTTATTTGAAATATAAAATATAACCTATAGAAAATATGAATTACTATCTTTACATATATTGAATTTATCATCTATAATCCAACAATGATGTAAAAACAGTAACTCCTTATGTCAGCAATTCGACCAACATGAAGTGTTTATGCGATGTTTTCCTATAATTAATGAGTTCCCCACGCAAATCTTTATATGTTCTTGTTATAAGAATTCATTCTTGTAATTCATACCTTGTTGTTCGTCTAATCTTTATGAAGTTTCTAAAACAAAAAAAAGTTATTGGTTTTAGAAGTTTCTAAACTAGCTACTCAATTGGTTCAGACATTGTTCTTTGCAACTATCTAGCCCGCTAAAGTTACTGTTAAGTAAAAAAATCATGTCATGTTTTTGCATGGCGTTGTGAACTTGCCATGCAACAGTATATATAGTATTTTAATGTAAACCATTTTTTTGTTGAAAAAATAATAACCTAAGTCTATGGTTTTTTTATCAGTATTTACGATTTTTAGCTAAAACGAGAGTTATCTACCTCAAATTAAATTCGAAGTTGTTGAAAAAATAATAACCTAAGCGTATAGTTTTTTTTCCGATTAATATTTACAAGTATAAAATAAGGTGAAAATTATTTACTTTATATAAAACTTGAAGTCATCAACGTGAAGTTGGGCTATTGGTTTAAATTTATGGAAGTTGAAAATATAAACATATAGGAGAACACAAATTCGATTTCCATTAGAAAAGATAATTTATTAAAGAAAAATCTTACATCTCGGATATGTATTGACATAGGCAAGAACTTCCAAAAAAGAAAAGAAAAAACTCGAAGTCAGAACAAAGACTCAATTTTCTTAAAAACAAAATGCTTAACCAAATAAAATCTAAGTTTTAATTAAAGTTATTCTACAATTAAGTATTTAGTTTATAATTTTCAATGCATTCCGCTTTCGTCCAGCATTTTGGGGTTCCACTTAGTTTTGTTTTGTCTACACAATTTTTCTGTTACTGATATTTAATTTAATAAAAAGGTAAACAAAAGTTATATAAAATGAGTTAAAAATAGGAAAATAGATAAAATAAAGAGGAAGCACCGTGTTAGCTTTGCTCTCTGGGTGTTACACTATCGTGCAAAATTGTGTCTTTATGCACATGCGCAACTTTATATTATTTATAATCCAATAGGTGTAACCAATTTATCTTTATTTCCATATTATGTGGATTCATAATCTTTGGTGGATTTGTCCCACGATGAATATTCTTTTCGATTTAAACTCGCTTAGCGAACGTCATATCAAACTCAAAATGTATGTGAACATTAATATGAAACAAGTCATACAATGTTGGTTTAAGATAACCAAAAGTGTATATGATCAAATGGTTTGTTTGAGTGGGTAAAATATTCGCCATGGACACGAGCGGAAGAGTGTCTTAGGAAGGAATCGCTACTCCATAAACGTTTAAAACATAGTTTTAACTTTTACTATCTCAAAAATAAAATGATCTTTATCAAATTTCAATTCATGTGAAATTCAACAAAACATATTAAATACTGAAAAATATTAGTTTAATAAATGCTCATTATATGTAATGCAATATTGATATGTTAGTTTGTTGCATTAATACATTTTTTTCTAAATGTAAATTTGTGAATTTTAAAAAAAATTTTTTATCATGATTCCATAAAATATTTCTTTCTGCTTTCAGCACTGCATATCGTTAAGATTAGAAATCGAATTCAACCATCTACAAAAGTAGTTATTTCTTTTAAAAACATTATAAACGTTTTAAATAGTTAAAATCTCCATTTTTATATAAAACTCTAATGTTAAGTTAGATAAGAATGTCCACAATCCAACAAAATAAGATTAGAAAGGATGGAATATCAAACCATATATAGTCGAGATGCTATAAATGTCAACTTGAAAACAAACCAAATGAGATTAATTTCTTAGGCTTACATGTGTAAACCAATCAAAACGATTGTTGAATTAACCGAGAATATATTAAAATTGACTTGCATATAGCTAGAGGTTTCAAATATACGGTCTAGCTCAAGTTAGAGGATTTTTCGGTTTGGCCATGGCTAGTATCCGGTCTAATTGAATTCTTAATCATACCGAATGTTTGAACAAATAAAGAAGTAAGCTCGTGGAGAAAAATATCAAATAAGAAATGAAAAACCATATAAAAAAAATATGATGACTATCCAAAAAATCATCGAAATTTAGAACGCATAGATTAACATTCAACCTCATAGAGATAAATCTAATGAAAAAATTGGACTAATAAGAATTGAACATTTTAGATTTTGGAATATAAATAAATAAATATATATATATAGTAGTAATAAATAAAAGCGTAAGAGAAGGGAGACAAAATGGGTCTTAGGGTAATGACGAATTAGAAGTAGGAGTGAGTAGCTGCCAGTCTCTCATATTCATAATAAACCCTCTTCTTCTGTAGCATCCAATGATGACCAAACCCCTCTAATTATATAAAGTTCTTTATTCTCTCTCTTTTCTACTTTTATTTTTTTATTTTTTATCTAAATTAGTGCAATTATCCAATTTGTCTTTATAAATTTACTTTTTCAGCGTATCTTAAAACCATTTACTGAAAATTAGTGCAAAGGGGGAAAAGAAAAAGAAAACCTGACCTCATGATTTAAGGAAGTTATTGAGTCATGGACGACAAGGGCAAAAGAGAAGTTATTGAGTCCATTAAAAAGCCAACAAGACCACAATTATTCAATTTCACATTAAATATTGCATCAGTGATACAATACATTCATGTTTATTCGTAATCTCCAAACTACATTGTTAATTGGTTAGAAAACAAACAAGAAAATATCAAGGATTAAAAAGTTAGGAAAAAATTGTATTAAACCACTAATCAAGTTTTTTCTAATTAATAGATATCAAACTTCAATTTCTACCAAATGTTTCATTGTTTAAATGACCCCAAGTCCAACTATATCAATTTGATTGATAGTACTATGTTGCACACATCTACCAAATGTTTCATGCCCTCTCGATGGATCATGCATTCTATATACACATATATTTACTGTATATAGTTTAGATGTAATAAATGATTCAACACTTGGTTTATTAAATTAAAAGGTTAAAAAAAAGAGGTAGAGAAGTACTCATGAGTACTACTCCCAACTTCATCATGATGATGATCAGCATCATCCACCATTTTGCCTGTAGATACAATTATGCATAGTGAGCTTCAACTTGTTATAACCATCTCATTGAATCATCTCATCTTTTCCTTTAGCATTTTCACATATTCACACTCTATCCTTTTTCATCATGCTTCAAAAAAAAAACCCTAATATTAGATATTACCGTGATTGCAAATAACATCTTTTTAGCATATGGCATTTAGATTTCAATAAAAAAACTATTAACCTAATTGTTGATATAAAATTTTTACACATACCTTTTAGATTCATCAACTTGAAGTATAGTTTGTAGTTGTTATAAATATAAATTCGGAAAACCATTTGGTTATAAAAAAACTGTATCTAAAGTTTTTTCTTTCTAAAACATACTTATAGACCAGAAGCAATCAATAAAACTATTTACAATATAAGTATGTGTTTTATGCTTATGTCTGTGTCTCTTTAAGAAGAAGGGTTTTAGCAAATCAAAGTAGTTATTTGGTGGGGAAGATGGTGTCGAACTGTTGTTAAGTCTCTCACTCGTGTGGAGATGTAATATGATTGGAGGAGGGGTGATGACTTGGCACGTCAACGACTTTTAACGATTTTCTTCTATGATTACTCGTTACTTACTTGTTTGTTATCATCATTGGCTGTGATTATACTTACGTGACCCACCTGTTTCCCTATCCTAATGGTTGAAGAACATGGAATAACTTTTGCATTTACAAGTTTCAATTTCAGAAATGTTTAGTTTACTCTATTGGGTAAGAGAATGGATCGGTTTTGCTGTGATGTTAACAAGAACAGAGACCAAAGGAAAGAACACAAAAAGAAAAACATGAAGGAGATTGATAGTTTTCATTTATTATCTTTTATTTTATTTTACCAAATTTAGCATTTATACAGTTCAAATACAGATATTGAATTGAGATTCGGGTTAGAACCAGAAGAGATGAAGAATGTGATAGATGCTATTTCAAATGAAATATTCACATTCTCACTTGTCTGAATGAAACTCATCTTTTATGGCTTCATCAGCATTCCTTTGATATGTTCCAGAACTCCGTCTACATCTACCGTCCAAGCCACTGATACTGGTGAATATCCCACCCATGGATTGCTCCCGTTCCATCTGCAATCCGATCAAAACCGCTCTTTAGAGAAAGGTCTAAAGATTTAATGTGTTTTTCTGTGAAGACTAAAGTTTATTATAAGACCTCTTGAGCCCTTGATCCATGAGCGTGTGGCCAACGCATATTCCTTGAGTCTCCACCCGAACAACGCCTTTCTTATATGTAAATAGATCAGGCCGTACTACAGCCACAAAGCTGACCGGGTCATGGAGGTACACTCCTGAAACCAGCAACAAAGACTTTTGAATCAGAACTTGCAATTTCATAAGCATGTTTGATCACAGTTTCTTGCTTTACCATAAACACCATCAGATTTTACGTGCCAATCTCTATAGAATTTGCACATGTCGCTTAACAATTTTGAGTGTTTCCCCTTGGAGTCACGCAGCGCTAAGAGGTCATCATCTGAAACAGGAAATAAAACAGACACTTGCTTTCAATGGACTATAGTGCGATATCGGGAATGAGATAGAGGAGGAGAAAGTTTCTTCACCTGTTAGTTTAAGTTGGGTTGTAATGTTTATCCCAACAACAGTGATATTGGCTCCAGACGTGAACACGACATCAGCTGCTTCCGGGTCACCATATATCTGCATACCGAGAGCAGACCCACAAAATGAAACCGGCATTTTCTTTTCATTAATTAATAGATGATTAAAGAAGAGGTTAAGGGGTGTTTTACATTTGCCTCGGCTGCAGGGTTGACATTTCCCAAAGCAAAGAAGGCTCCACCAAGTATAACAACTTTCTTCACCTTACTCGCAAATGAACTATCGCGTTTGATGGCCTTAAACAAACAAAAACCATCACGGTCAAGAACACAATTCGGATTATAAGATTAAAGAAGAGATTCATGATTCTTACTATTGCAAGATTGGTTAGAGGTCCGAGGGCGAGGATGGTGACTTCGCCGGGATATTCAGAGACCTTCTCAACTAGAAACTCAGCTGCACTTTTCTCACATTTCTTTTTACTCGGAAGAGGAACAGAGACATCTCCTAGCCCATTTTTACCGTGCACAAAATCAGCAACACGGGGAATTCCACCCTGAATCAACACAACAAGCCAACTCGAGCTAAAGTCACAACGGTTTGACTTCGTCTCATATCAACGATCTAACTATTCCCATGGCACAAATTAGGTTCAACCCTGAGGAGAGGAGAGAAAGATTGTACCTTTAAGGGTTCTGAACTTCCTTCTGCGACAGGAACATCAGGGAAGCCAGCAATCTCACACTATTCTTTTGCATAAACAATCAAACAGAAAGAGATCACATACACATTCCAAAAACATTTTCAAAGAAAACTGTACCGAAAAGAGGGTTTGTAAATACCAGGAGTAGAGCGTTGCGTGTAGCATCTTGTGTTGAAACATTGCCAAACACAGTAGTCAGTCCTAATATCTCCAGCTCCGGTGTTTGAAACGCCATCATTAGCGCCATGCTATCATCTAACCACACATATATAGTAATTAATAAAAGAAACTATAACCATTTTTCAGATTCTCAAATCTACTTGCAATTTGAGCTGCTCCTATTGATCTTACAACTGAAGGAATCTTGTTTCCACAACTCATTGGCACATAAATACTAACAAGAACAACTTTGCCTGACAAGAAGGATTATGCAAGCATGGAGCTTAAAGATCCAAACTTTTCAACCAAATGAGCTCAGATAAACAGATTTAAGGAATAGCAAGAACTCTCAATTCAAGGGTATTGCTTGAGATTTCAATTCGAACAAAGTCAAATACTAAAGAAACCATCATACTAAGCATCAAGATTACTAAATCTCACGTTTCTATAAGGCTAACCAAGCAAATGAATTCTACATGAGAACAAATAGGGGAAGAAGCTCACCGATTCCTGGGTCTGTATCGATAATGAGCTTCTCACGCTTAGAAACGTCTCCGTTTGAGATCCCACCATTGCAAATCCCCATAGCAGAATCCATATTGATCGAGATAAATTTGATTTAAACACACTGAAACTTTCCTGGTGGTAAACAGTCTCTTTCCTGATTTATGTATACGTGTATCAGATCAGAAAGGCCTGAGCTTTCACGACAGAACAAACAAAAATACCTCAAAAAAGCCACAAACTTTTAAAAAGGAAGAGGAATCGAAGTGGATCAGCTATGAAAGTTAAACAAAGATTTATGCAGAGACGAATTGCTGAGTCGTCCAGCTACGCTTTTTCTTTTTTTTTTCTTTTTTTTTCTCCCTATTTTTGTGGTGACAGAAAGATTGCTTTCAACATACAAAAATTGAATATCCTTTTTTTTCTTGTTAAAAAATATTTTAACCTTATTTTAAAGCCACCACCATACTATAATTATCCTTCACGTTAACCATTTTCAAATGAATTTATTTCTTGTACAGTTCTAACTTGATTGGATGTCCCTAAAATAACCAGTTTTCTATTTTGTAAAAAAAATAAAGTTCGGAAATAATGAATTGATATAATCTTTTAATATATATTTATATATAAATAAAGCGTTTGTTTATGTATTTTTTTGTGGGGGTTGGACTTTGGATTGGTGAAGAAAACGTTTATCAATTAAAAGGAATCAAAAGAATAAAATAAGGATCCCATAGAACAATAATTGGATTTGGAAGTTAGAAGGAAGGAACCTTTTGTTGTTTGTGTGTGTAAGATGCAACTAAGTTATGGTACCAACGACGAGTTGACTAGAACGCCGTTTGTTCACGCCCATACTACTTCCACCGTTACATAAATAAAAGCCCAATATGTCCTCTTGGGCCTGAAATGAAACCCGAACGAACAAAGCTTCTTTTCTTTTAGTTCTCGTCATTAACGTGAACTATATCATGATTTATTGTAAATTATTTTCTGGTTTTAAATTATAGATATAAAGCTATTTTATTTATAAATTAAAAAAAATTCTTAGATTCAATAATTTGTTTTTGTTGATGATGGTGGTAGGTAATATTATTCTTTTTGAAAATTACTTTGATTTTGTCTCGATACTTAATTTCATGTCAAAAAGAATCTATCCACATTCTTAGTCTTTTTGTTCTTACGTAAACCCACTAAACATAAGGGATTCATAAAGAGAAAATTAACCAAGAAGTAATCAAATGTAGAATAACACAATAAACCCCAATAATGGGTTAAATAGACTTAGCTAAAAAAGAAGAATTAATGGTATCTCGACTCTGAAAGCACTAAAATTTGGGATATGCCTAATGCGCAACTGTAAACAAACCAAAAAAAAGTTTCTTATACTTATAGGTTCTATATAAATACATGGATATAAATTATAATCCCTCAACAAAAAAAAGAAACCTAATTGTAAATATCACACGTTTTCTAACAAGAACACTTGTCGACATAGAACCTTAAAATATAATTGAACGCTTTCGTAATAATAAAAAAAAATCACAAACGAAATTCTTGCCGACAAAAAAATCAATAATGAGATATATTAAAACTTTAAAAGAAAGCATCAATAATAAACAAATTGAAAGTAAAGTGGGAAAATGAGGCGGACGAGAATCTTGGCGGCCGAAAATGGGTTTTATGCCAATTGTTAGCCCAACCAACCTTCTCCATTATCTCTATTATTATTTTACCTATTCTTATTATCATATAATATAACCATAATACATAAACTAATGGTTCAAAAAACTCACCAAAAATGTTTTACGTGGTTAAATTGAATCCTTGAGCTCAAAACTTACAAGATCGACATGTCCACGGTGGTTTAGACGAAACCCACGGTCCTAAACCATGTGAAACTCAGAAAATCATCACATACAATATAATCCATGTACTACTTTTTTATGGGGTTAAATTTTGGTGTGTTGTTAACTTTGTATCCTCTTACTAACGCAAATATATATATACCACAACGTTTATTGATATAAGAAGGTAATTATTCAAACGAATGGCAAGAAATCATCTATGTAGTAGAGGATAAATTTGCAACAGTTCGTGAGTAAAGTTCTATATGCAGTTTTAGTAAATATGCTCACGTTTATTCGTTTCAACATAAAAGATCTACCATTCAATAACCTTTTAACAAAAAAAATATAATAAGAGACGCTAAGTGGATTACTTGGGCATCGTAAGACTCTCATTATGTACCATACCAATGTCTTAAGTGATACTAACCACGTATGTTTATAAAATGCATTCAAAAAAAAAAAAGTTTAGTCAACATGACAAAGAAACCGAAACAAAAAAATCATTCACCAACAACTATGTTAGATATTCATGTATTTTAAAATCAATATCCCCACAGAAGAAGCGATTTCTCTAGTCACAAAAGCTATTTTATTCATTAAAAGAACTAATATCCCAACTTCTCATAACTATATGTTAGAAAACAAAAAAAACAGATGAAGACTTAAGTTTTAAAAACATTCAAAACTATTGATTAATCATGCGATAAAGATACTAGCTAGTCACCGTGACAACGATTTGGATAAAATGCAATTTGCTACCACTGATATAATATGACTCCACGAATAGAATTGTAAATAAAAAAAACAAATATCATACAATTTGGGCAATATGGAGACGTTGGAGGGTATTGTCTATCTGAATATATACGAATATATATATATATATATATATATCATACAGAGCTTATAATACAAAAGTGTGACGGAGAGGAGAGAGAGAGTAAGTGACGGAGAGGAGAGAGAGAGAAGGATAAGATAGAGAGAGAGAGAGAGTGTGTAGTTCTACAAGTGGACGGAGAGAGAAAGTTAGACTTCCATTTTGGCTTCTCTTTCCAACCTGTCTTTACACGCAATTCTTTTTTTTCAATATATATAAATAATTTGATACATATTTATAGTATTACTATCACACTTCATTTTCATTTCTTGATATAGAAATTTATAAAGTAATGTTATTAAGCCCTGAAGAGTGAAATCTCTCTCATTCAATCTGATTATAGAGCTTTGAAACTGTCGGTTCACTAGAGAAGAAAGATTGATTCGCTTAACTAATTGACCTAATTGAAAGAAAAACGTTTTACTTTTGAGTTTCGTTGCAGATTCCTAGTTTTTTTTTTTTGCCAAAGGTATCACAACACGGTTTCAATAATTATACCACCCAAAAAAAAAGTAACAAACATTAAAATATCACCTGAATTTTTTTTATTCATAGAATATAATAAATTAAACAAAAGAAAAAGAGTGATTTTATTAATTTCTGTGCATCATCATTTCGCCGTTGTTTTATCTCCAATATTGTTGTAGTAGTAGTATGATAAATATTTCTCTTTCTCCTTGTCTTATAGAAAAATTAAAAAAAATCAGTGAATATCTTCTTTCTTCTCGAAAAACAGGTTGAACAACAAAACATCTATCTCTCTCCATTTCTTGTTTTTATAATCTCTTGTTCACTTTTTGTTGTCTTGTTTTCTTTTCTGTTTGGTTGCCGAGAAAACGCAGAAAAAAACAAACTTCTGCACAACTCTCGGTGACCTGTTTTTTTAATTCGCTATTACAAAAGTTCTGCATATTTATAACCTCGTTGATTGTCTTTTCTTCATTTCTCAGATTTTCGACGAACTTGAAAATTTTTCCTCCGAGATCTGTTTTGTCGAAGCTTATTATATATAATTAATGGCGGAAGAACATCGATGCAAGACGCCGGAAGGCCACCGTCTCTGTCTCAACAACTGCGGTTTCTTGGGAAGCTCCGCCACCATGAATCTCTGCTCTAATTGCTACGGCGATCTCTGCCTCAAACAACAACAGCAAGCCTCCATGAAATCATCTCTCTCCGTCGCTTCTCCTCTGTCATCCTCGGAGATCGATTCCATACCATCATCATCTTCCTCCTCCTCGTCCACGATCGCACCCGTCCTCGAAAACTACGCAAGGGAGAAACAGATTCCGACGACGGCGACGGAGCAGAAAGAGCCACAGCCGCCGCAACGGCCTAACCGGTGCAGCTTGTGCAGAAAACGGGTCGGGTTAACCGGATTCATGTGCCGGTGCGGGACGAGTTTCTGTGGGAGACATAGGTATCCGGAGGTTCACGGGTGCAGTTACGATTTCAAATCGGCGGGGCGTGAGGAGATCGCAAAGGCTAACCCGTTGGTCATAGCCGCGAAGCTCCAAAAGATATGATCTTGAGCCGTTGGTTACACCTTCACCTTCTTCTTCTTCTTCTCTGCGTTTCCGGAGAAAGTCCCCGATGCTCTCGGTGTATCTCAGCCGTTGGTTATGTTTAAAAAACATACTTTGTTATTACGGACACGACACGTGTTACGTTATTAAAGGTTGAGACGGTTTTCAATTATTTTCCTTTTCTTCCGAAAGAATTTTTAAGTTTTTTTTATATAATTGTGTGGCTTTTGATTGTAAAAAAAAAGATTTTATTTTGGGAACAAAGAAGAAGAAAATATATAAAATTGTATCTCGCTTTTTAATCCTTTGTTTGGGAAATGTTGAATACCGACAACCGAAAGACGGTTTCGTTGACAAAATATAAAAGAAAAGAAACAATAGTTTAATCATCACCTTTAAACCGGTTAGCTTTTCGGTAGGACATCGAAGTCAATGACATGAGGTCCAAGTGTTTGTTTTTGATAAGATCAAAAGGAGTTTCTGTCGAAATGGCCCTAAGGTCTAAGTTTTGAAGTTGGAGGTAAAGAGTAAAATTTAACCAAAAGTGGAGTTTAGAGCAAAACATTTGTGGCTTGAGATCAATCCACTAATCAAAGATGGAGCTAGGTCAATGAGGCTCATGACCTGAGTCTAGTGAGTTGGTTGCCTTTGCCTTACACAAGTGGTATAGAAAACAACGGAGATACACTATTTTTAACCTAAGATTGTGTGTACTATCAATGAGTAGTGGTAGCTTCAAGAGGTTACTTTGAGAAGCTGAGGATCCACATAGTCTTTATGGCTACAAAGACCGTCAGGTCGCATGATGTATATAAGACATGATTACATCGTATAGAGTAGTAGTGTGTTGTGGAGAGGAGAATGTAACAAGATTGAAAGTTAGTAAGGTACTAAAAGGTTATATGATATCTAAGCTTTGTTGCTATATGGATTTCTCATTGTTAATTAATGAATTGAATAATTTGGTGCTTCATGGTTACTTGAGTTATTATACTTTATCCTTTTGCAAATTTTTGTGCAAGTTGACAAAAAAATTCAATAAAAAAACAAGTATTGACTTTGTTAGAGCTCTTCAAAGTCAATTAAGTTATACATCGTAAGTGTTCCATGATTCAAAACAATATAACTATATAAGATTAATATACGACTATTTGATAGATGAAGAAGGCTACTGTTTTCTCATCAAATATGTTGCTAAAATATCCTTATCTTCATATGACCATTTGATGAAAAGGACTCAACCAGCAAAAAAGAAAAGAAAAATAGTGTTATATTTTATTTACATGGTCAAATATTTACGTGTCTACATTAGGTGATATTCTTGTATAATTTCTAAAAATAAGATAAATATTTCACGATATATTCCATAATAATCTAATCAAAATTATCTTTCAAATATATATGACCATCGTCTGAAGAAGAGTCAAACCAATAAACTAGATTTGAATGTTTTTCATTTTTCTGATCAAATTATTATACCTTTTTGGTTTATATTTAGGTGATAGTTATAATTTTTTTTCCTTTTAAAATATTAAAATATTTAAATATATGTGTTATTCGTTTATCAAAGAGAAATATCCTCAAATGGACGAAAATAAAACTCAAATGTTGTGTTACAAAAAAAAGATATTAAAAAATATATATTGGAAAAAAATAAAAAGTTTCTACAAGGTAATTAAGAAAAAATATCTAAAACATGAGGGGAATTAAAATGAGGCTTAAACATACTTAATTAATTCAATGGAAACCGCTAAATTATTAACCGTACGACAGAATTAAAATCTAAAACTCACACGCACATCTCCTCGCCGATATATATATATACATTCAAGCAGCTTCATACCTATCCATGCACACACAAAAGCTATTATTTAATTCAACTATGAACATAACCAAAATCACTCCTTGGTTTCTTTTCTTGTGTCTAATTCTTCTATCAGGTATCAATATATACCTTTTATTTTCTTCTGCTTAATCACTCTTTTTTTTCTTTCACCCTTCTATATTCTCTATATATCCGTTCATTGCTATTAAATTAAGCAATTAAAACCTCCGCAATATACAATTTGGAGATTTGATATTAATTTAATCCGTTATATTAAATTCTAATGGTTCTAGATTACAAAAGTGTAAAAGGATCGATTTCTCCATCTAGCGAGCCGACTAAAGAAGATGGCATGTTTGGTTTCAAACCAAAAACATTGTTTGTGTTCGGAGACTCGTTCGCGGATACCGGTAACACACCTGTCATGATCGCCGCCTCATGGAGGTTTCCTTACGGAGTCACTTTCCCCGGAAAGCCTACCGGCCGGTTTGCTGATGGTCGTGTCTCTACTGATTATCTCGGTATGAAACTTTTCTTTTAACAATATTTTTGTCGACAAAAATCACAATACCACAATAGACTTTTATCAAGAAAAAAAAAACTCCACACCTGCAATTTTGGTGTTATTGTAAATATGTTATAGGTTCCAAACTCAATAGCTATTTGCGAAAACTCTTACATCGATAGTGATGTCTTAATTAGTTTGCATCTTGTATGTGATAATGCATAAGTGAAAAACTTTTTTTTCCCTAACTGATGTTTTATTGTGACATTGATTTTACGGATTTGTTTTTCTTATATAAAACGGTAACTTTATTTATAAGACTTCAAGTAGACATATATTACGTTGAACCCATTCATCTATAATCAATAACACATATATTTTTAACTTTGCAACCATTTTTAAATTTTTTTAAACTAATTAAAATTTAAGAATATCAAAATTTATACACCACGTAATATTTTTTTTGTTACCATGTAACGAAAGCTTACTAAATTCCTTGATTGAACTTATATCATATTGTCGTGATTATATAAGAGTTTATTTTACTAAATTTTTTTTAGTGAACTTAGATCATATAGTAGTGATTATTCAAGAATCGACTACATCATCATTTTTTTACATTTACACACGCACAACACACAAGACATGTCCCTAATTGAATGTAATTCGGTTGCAAAATCAGTAGCTAGCTATTTGCAAAACTATTACATTAATAGAAATATCTTAGTCGTTAGTATCGTATTATATCATATGTAGCGAAGTATCTTGGACTTAGAACACCGATTGCTTACAAATGGAGGAGATTCGCACGACCTAGACAAGTTGTGAAAAAAGGTATGAATTTCGCATACGGTGGAGCCGGAGTGTTTGAGACATTGTTCAAAGTCCCAACCGCGAGTATGCAGATCAATTTCTTTGAACAACTTCTCTGGAAAGGAGTTTTTTCACCGACCGATCTCAACTCTTCCGTCGCTTTGTTCAGCATCGTTGGCAATGACTATCTCACTTACAACAGATTCAACGGTACACCTCAGGTATACAAATTGATGATGATGTTATAACGGTTGTGATGGTTAATTATTATAATTATCGGTTACTATATTAACTTACAAATATGTGTGTGAATTAGGGACAATGTTTATGTAATCTTGATATTGTTATAACAAAGAAAGAAAAAAATGAAATGGCAGGGTCGTCCCGCGTTGATAAGGAGAGTTGTGAAGCAGATTTTGTTGGATGTGAAGCGAATTAAGGACTTGGGTGTGAGAAAGGTGTTTGTGTCTTTATCACCACCGCGAAACTGTGTGCCATTGTTTGTCACTTCTAAAAGCTGCAACACCAGCGACACGTACACGAAGCTCCACAACAATCTTCTCCGTGAAGGATTGAGAAAACTAAACAATGAGAATAACGATGAAAGCTTCCTCATGCTTGATCTCTACAAGGCTTTCATGACCATATTCAAGAATAGAGGAGTTCCAGGTACGTTAATTCTTTCGTTCATTAGTATAACTATATGTTAATTCATCAATTATATAACTTAAAAAGACGAGACATGCCAAAACAGATAGATCAAGAAGGTAAGTTTGTAACATACAAATGTTTAATTTGGCCGAGCAGGAGTTTCGAGTTTTCCGGAACCATTGAAGGCATGTTGTGTGGGAACAAAAGGAGGAAACTCTTGTGGAGATGTAGGCATAAACGGTGAAAAGTTATTCAGTCTCTGCAAAGATCCAAAGTCATTCTTTTTTTGGGACGATGTTCATATCACTGACGAAGGATGGCGTTCTGTATTTTCTCTTCTCCTACCTGATTCACGATTTTAAATTAAGTAGATATTCAACAGTTTACTATTAATCATTATAATGATATATGAGACTCATAAATGGACCATGGATGTCTCCAAAACTTCAACTACTATTGGATTGGATGAGTAGCCAAATCATATTTAATAAAGCGATCTTGCATATAAAAGATCCATAATAACATGGAACAAGTGTAAACTTATGAGTTAAAAATGATGTATCTAAAACAACAACAACAAATCGATTATAGTTTCATGGCGTATATATGGCCATCTATTAGCTACATGAGAAGTAAACCATGGGGGCATAATGAACAAGTCGAAACTATAAAGGCATAATTCAGAAGACTAAAATTATTGGTGCGGGTTATTAAATTAAGAAAAGAAAAACATAACCGTAAAAAGGCCAAGACTTCAAGGACGTATACAAATAATCTTGCAAGGTCTTCTACTTTTGTTTGATACTTTGATTCTCATTCTGGGCTTCACTTTTGTTCTTTTCACGCTTTTTCCTAAAATTCGAGTGCGTTGTGGTTAGATCCTTACTTCCTCATCCTCAAATTCGTCTCTTCGTCTCGCTTTCAACGTTTTTTTCTTCTTCTTCTTCTTCCTCTTTTAGCTTAATTTCTCCGATGAGATCTCCAGGGAAGCCGATGCCGTCGACGTCACCTTCTTCTATCTCCACGCAGAGGTCGCTACCTCCGACGGATACTTCACTGGCCATAGTGACTTTTGACAACTCCAATACTCAGTACTCTTCCTCTCCATCTCCGCCACATTCGCTTGATCATTCCAGCGGATCGGAGGAAGACGAGAAACGTAGACCCGAGAGTAGGAGAAGCAAGAATCCAGTAAAGGAAGCAGCTTTAGCTTCTATGAATCAGGAAACTCCATCTCCGATTGTGGTGGTTCACAATCACAATCACAATTCCTCTGTCAAAGAATTCGTTACTCCTGTGGTGACGAAGAAGAAGACTGCGCGAGTGGGTTCCGGGAGAAGCAGAGGTCAGCGATCGGGAGCTGTTTTGGCGATTCTGAGGAGGTCGAAGAGGGAAGAGGTAGTAAAGTTCTCAGCTTTAGGATTTAGGCTAAGTGAGGTCGTGCTGGCCTTGATTTCTTTCTCAATCATGGCCGCTGATAAAACCAAAGGCTGGAGCGGCGATTCTTTCGATCGTTACAAGGAGTACAGGTATCTTCTTCTTCTTCTTCTCAGATGGTGGTGTTATTGAATCTAGGATTCAGGGTTTAGTTTAAGGTTTAGGGGTTTGAAGATGAATCACCGATGCTGGTTTTCTGATAAGCAATGTGAATTGTCTTCAAAGCTTGTTGGTGGAATCTGTAATTACTGAAAGCTTTTGGATCTTATTCTATGCAATCACATGAACTATAAAGTCTATGTTTTGGTTGAATTTGATAAATGTCTGCCGTTTAACATTGATTTTTAATTGTTGGATCAGCAAAAAATTATTTTCTGTTTTTTTATTTGGCTTTCTTTCTCCAACACTTGTATTTAGATTATTATGTTTTTGATTTTGATACCAATCTGACGTCTTTAGTAATCGTCTCATATCGTGACAGGTTTTGTCTGTCTGTGAACGTGGTTGCTTTTGTATATTCTGCTTTTCAAGCATGTGACTTAGCATACTATCTTGTCAAAGAGAAGCACTTGATCAGCCACCACCTTCGACCTCTGTTTGAGTTCATCCTCGATCAGGCAAGCTATTAACTAACTTTTGTTCCCCATTCCAAATCTTCTTATCATGCGCTCTCTATGGTATTCTTTTGTTACTTTCGTTTTTCAATGACCTTACTTGGTTGAATCTCGGGGATGACATGACTTGGTTATAGATCATTTCCTGAAACTTTGACTTGCACTTTCAACTCGTGTTACCCTGTCTCCTGTCAGGCAAAGAAAAGCACTTTGTGGTTAAAGTCCAATATTGTTACACTTATCAACTTTTCTTTTGTTTCCTTTTTCTTAAAGCATTGGTGCAAGTGACTGGCATACCTATTTGATTAAACTACTCCATTTATTACATAATTGAAATTTCCTTACATGTTTATTTTCGGAAATCGCAAGCTCTCTTACGTCTCCCTCAAAACAGTTCAAATTCATATTGTAAATGAGATCTACTTGCGAATAAGAAAGGTTTGTGTTCTGAAGAAGAGTGGTTGCCTTTTCTCTTTTTTGCTATCAGGTACTTGCGTATATGCTTATATCGGCCTCAACCGCTGCAGTCACTCGTGTTGACGAATGGGTTTCAAACTGGGGAAAAGACGACTTCACAGAGATGGCAAGTGCCTCGATTGCTATGTCTTTCTTGGCCTTCCTTGCCTTTGCTTTCAGTTCCCTCATATCAGGCTATAACCTCTTTAACCAAGACTCTCTCTGATGCTCCCTCACTTTTTGTATAGCTATCCCAGACCCAAGAACACACCTTCATTGTGTCAATATATATATTTGAGAAATAAAAGATCAATTCATCTTCTTAACGTACACTATTTATGAATTTTGTAGACATAAAAGTTCCAGGAAATCAAACTGTGTAATATTTGAGGTTAATAAGAGAGGCATAGAGACCTTTTGATTATGTTGTCAAAAACGTTACAAAACCTGTAAACAACATATCTTCGCCAACTAACTAACGAATCAAGACCGGAGCAATAACTCAGAGCACTAACGATTCCACTGTTTCGTAGCTTCAACAAGACGCTATAACTCAGAGCACAAACCAGATTCCAGTTATTGAGCCTTGTGATTGTTAATGAGACCTCAAATGTTAACCTTCTGTTGTCGATAAGGTATTAAGGTTACAAAACTTGAACACATATTAGGAGGTATTAGCCAACTAATCTAAATCTCTGGCAGAACAAAGAAATAAAAAAAAACACATTCCAGTTCTTAAGCCTTACGAGCTTTTTTGTTTTCTTGTTAAGTGAGACAGCAGATTACACAGAACGTTGAAAAAGCAATTTTCAAACCGCAAATTTGAGCTTTTTTGTTTTCTTGTTATTTCTGAATGTGAAAGGTGTGTTTTTTATCACTTCCGTATTCGGACGCTTGACATTCACGTCGGGGAAATATCAATCGTCGCAAAAAAAAGGCTTTGTTGACGCTTGTGCTCCTTATGGGGTTTTACGTAGAGTAGTCAGTAGTGGAGAAAGAGACTCAATTGGGTTGGAACTTGGCTCGGATAATTTGATGTAAAAAATATTTATACTCTTCACGTTGTACTTGCTCATCTTCAAACTATAAAATGTTTTAAAGATTTTTATTTGTATTATTTTTATAGGATGTTTTTAACTTTCAATACATATTATAAATTGATCAAATTATAAAAACGGTGTGATCAATTGTATTTTATAATGTTTTCATAATAGGCTTAATTTTTTTAATATATACCTTTAATATAATTTTTCAGAGAAAAATACATTTTTTTAATTTTTGTACTTTTTGTTAAAACATTTTATATTTTTAAATGGAATCAATACATTATAATAAATTTTTTAAAGGTTTTTTAACACATATTAATAAATCATTAATATTTAACCCATTATTAATACACTGTTGACAAAAAAAATTATAAATCACTATTTAATGCTACTAAACATTTTCCCATGACTATAAACCAATAGTAATTCAATAAATTTAAATATTCACAATTATTATTTTTTGAAACTTGCAATTTGTTTAGAGTAATTAATAAAAATTGTATAGAGGACCTAAAAAAAAGTAATTATTACGAATCTAGGAAATCAATTCCCTATACTGGAAGGCAGATGAAGGGTTGTTTCTTTCATATTCTGTAATGATGGTGCGTTCAGATTGTTGTGCTAAACCCTAGACACAATATTTTTTTTAAAAATGGAATTTAAATCGTTTTGGGCTTTTTGATGTAATAAATTTGAGAAATGGGGTTTTAGTTATTTACGTTTTGGACGCTTCAAATTCTAAACGCTTGCGCTTCCTCTTACCCTCAGGGGTTTTAAATAGAGACTCACTCCACCATTTGTGAATCTTTCAACTCCCAAGTTTTCTACAAACCTTGTAAGTTCAAGCTATCGATGTCTCGAGGAGGTGATTCCACCAACTACAACTCGGATGAAGACATCGAAATCCAAGTCATCAACAATCCTGTGCCTTTGTCTTCCCTCACGAGGAAGCGTGACGACCACATCCCCATCGCGGAGCTCAGTAGGAGAAAGCAACTGAGGACGACAATACGATTGGTGGAATCTTCCCCTGCTTCGGCTTCAGAGATGATATGGAGTAGAGACGACGAGCTCCTCATTCTCAAGGTTTGTACTTCTTCCTCTCTTTTATATTCTCTCTTGTTTTTTCACTTTTTTTCAGTGTTCTTGTTTGTGTGTGAAAAGGGTATCGTGGACTATCAAATTAAAAAGAAGTCACGCTACGACTCTGACTGGGATTCCTTTTACTACTATATCAAAGATTCCCTCAAAACGAATTTCACGAAACAGCAACTCGCTGATAAGATTGCGATATTCAAGAAGAGATTCATAAGATACCAGGAGGGTTTTGGAGGTAGGAATGGGAGTTCCACTATCAATCCCCATGACGATGAGGTCCTTCAGTTGTCAATGATCATATGGCCATTTGCTTCTACTTTGAAAATGGTCCAAACAAGTGTGAGTGTGTTTTTCCTCATGTTATCCATTATTATTACCATATCTATAATGTATAGTGATACCATCACTACTAATGCCTTGCTAATGATCTTAGGTTCTGAATTCGAGTAAGTATGTGCCTCGAGTGCTCCGTGGGCAGGTGATTAACATAAGTACGGAAATTAATAATGTCGAGAAAGACAAGAGTGAGGAAGATGGTGTGGATGAGTTTTGTGCTATGCAGAATGCACTTGGGGAGACGACATTGTTTCAAAGCATTGATCAATATCAACAGAAGAAGCTGCTTCAGAATTTGGAAAACCTTGGAGCTCCAAGAAAAAAAGAACTAACTGATGAATGGAAGGCATTGCTTGTCGAGGACGCGCGCGTAAAAATCAAGAAACAATCTTTCTCTGCGAAGCTTGCATTTGCAGGTCTTTCTTCTTAGTTCAAGAACAAATAAGAAAAGACATCTACTTTTGGAATGCTTAAGATGCTTTAGTTATTATTAATTATGTTTTTGCTGTGTTTAAACCTAGCTTTTGAAAAACCAATTAGCCTATATTAAAAGGTTTGTCGCTTCTTTTGCTTATTGTGTGACTAGTTCTATTAAATGAGTGCAATCTCCATTATTAGATAAAGAGAGAACCGTGGCATCTTTTTTATTTAGAGTGTGACTTAATTTGTGGAAAACTTTGGTATTTCCTTGATCATTTGAAATGCATTACAGACAAATCTTGCTCAATAGACTCAAGCGATGCAATCAATACTTAAACATAGTCCGGTTCTTGAACATAATGTTTTAAAGGGTTTGGGTTTTTCTTTTTTTCCTTTTACTGCCCGAAAGGGTATATTCGTCATTTAAGCTTTCAGACTCCTGAAATTTCAAGCGGCGGTGATAAAAAGAAAAAAGAAAAAAAATTTGCTCAGACTCGATTCTTCGCAATTGAGGAAAATTAGGGTTTTTTCCCCTTCTCACAGATTTATAAAAACCTAGCCAAGTTTTAATCTTTGATCGCCGTCCAATGGTTGTTAGGAAGCGACTTCGTGACTATTCGAGTGATTCCAACTCTGATCGCTTCAAAATCCGACACAAAGGCCGAACTATGCCTTCGTCTCCCGTGAGGAGGATGCATGAAGAGGACGTCTTCGCTATGGAGGCGATGTTAAGGAGGATAAAACAGCAAAAGACAACGCCGAAGACATTGGTGTCTTCTTCCTCTACTGCGAAGAGGTTCTGGACTAAAAATGACGCGCTCATCATTCTCGGGGTTTGTGAATACTCTGCTTATTTGTCTTATTTAGATTCTTCTTACACTTTTTTTAATTATCTATATTTTCTTGTTTGTGTGTGGAAAAGAGTATTGTTGACTATGAGAAGGAAACCAAATTGAGCTACAGATCTGACTGGGATGCCTTCTACGGCTATATGAAAGATTTCATTGAAACAGACTTCTCTAAAAAGCAGCTCATTGATAAGATTAGGCACTTGAAGAAGAGATTTTTTGAGAACCAGGCGAGATTTAACAATGGAAAAGGACTTTCCTTTACTGACACTGAAGACGACGATATCTTCAAATTGTCAATCATCATATGGGACCCAAATGAAACAGAGTGTGCTTCTAATGAGAATATCGACAAAGCCGAGGTGAGTTTGTGTTTTCTTCTGTTTACCAATCTCTTTATCTCAAAACATTATTGTAAAGTATTATATTACGAATGCGTAATTGATATTAGGTTCTTGTTTTTGAATAAGGATGTACCTTCTGGGGAGCATGAACGGGTTGATGAGAATATGGACCAAGCAAGGATAGTGAGTGTTTATTCTGTTTCTACCAAGTTCCTTATTACCATCTCTAAACATTATGTAAGCTTTTGATATTACTCATGTCTAATGATGTTTTGGTTCTTGATTCGAATAAGGATGTGCCTTATGTGGAGCATGAGCAGGTTAATGCCAATGTGGACCAAGAAAATGTACTGAGTCTTTGTTCTGTTCTTCCACTCTACTTATTACCATCTCAAACCGTTATGTAAAAGTTTGATGTTAATAATGTGTATTGATCTTAGCTTCTTATTTTGAAATAGGATGTGCCTAGTGTGGAGCATGGACAAGTTAACGAGAATATGGACCAAGAAGAGGTAGCTAGTGTTTGTTCTGTTCTACCGATCTCCTTATTACCATTTCAAGACATTATGTAAAATTTCATATTACTAATGCGTAATTGATCCTAAATTCTTGTTTTGAATAAGTCTGTGCCTTACTCGGAAGGTGAGCCGGTGAGTAACTTAAGCTTTGAGACTGATAACGGAGAGAAAAAGAAGAATGAGGAAGATGCTGTGGATGAGTTTTATGCTCTGCAGGATGCACTTGAGGCGACGACATGGTTTCAAAGTGTAGGTAAATATCAACAGAAGAAGATGATTCAGAATTTGAAAACCCTTGGAGCTCAAAGAAGAAAAGAGCTAGCCGGTGAATGGAAGGCATTGCTTGCGGAGGAGATGAAATTGTATGCCAAGAAACTGACTTTTTCAGCAAAGCTTGCAAGCGCTTGAGATTCTTGTTGATTCAAGAAACAAAAAAGTCTGCTTTTGGAATGATTTAGCTGTTGTGGGTTGTTAAGCTACTAATGCTTTTTGTAGTCTTCAAGCCATCTTTTGAACTGTTAGTTATTGTATGTTAAAAAGGGTTGTGGCTTCTTTTGTCTGTAGGGTGTGACTGGTTTTGTGTTAATCAATGTCTCTGTTTCCTCATCTTGGGCTTTGTGCATCTCCTTCTCCTATTGGAATTCTAAACTACTAAACTATATAATCTGGAGATGGAGGAGATATCCAAAGACCAAAGTCATCTATAATCAACAAACAATCAAAACCTATCTATATATAAATGAACAATATATTTGCATATCATGTAACGTTAGATGATGACATACTTTATTTGTTATCAAATTTAGTCCAATCCAAGCATGCATGCAATCATGATTGTACGTTGACGTTTGACTGATTCATTATTTCTTCTTGTGATATTAATTGTGATTGGTAATATGGAATAAATGATGATATAATATTTAGCGACGAGAATTTTTGCTAACCATAATTGGGATTGTGATACAAGAAAAAGCTTTTGATAAACATAATAACACGTGTCGTAGAAGAAAAAATAGATATATCATGAACAACATGAAAAGAAAACAACAAACACACATCAAACCAAAATTGCACATATCGGTCACTCGTCTATTGTCTGACAATTTTGTTCCCTAATAATTGATAAATTTTTCTTGTATATAAAACATTTAACTTTTGAAAGAAAAGAAAAATCTAACGTGTGTGTGTGGTGCATAAATCTAGCTCCATGTCTTGGCTCTTATAGCTTTGTCTCGTTTGCGAAGGTAGTTACAGTGCAACGTGTACGACGTTCGAGCCAGACATTGAGCGAGCATGAGATGTTTACCATGCTGTTTTTGAAGAAAAAAGAAAATACCCTCCATCATGTAATATGTAGTACTAATATATGAGATATAGAAAGCTACAAGAGAAATAGATCACAGAGGAGTTCAACTTTTAACATCAAGATCGAAGTGGATCGAGCTCAAATTTGAGAGGATGTAAAAGAGCCGAGACATCCCGTAACAACCACTCTAATTTATCATCGGTTTGATCGTTTGATCGATATCTTAGGAGTAAACGTTGTAAGTACTTTTGTCACTTATGCTTTTTAGTAGATGAACTTCTATAGATTTTGGTGGTTCAACCACCGTTACTGTAAAATTTAATGACATAACTTCTATATTCCATTCAAAATATTTTTGTTAGTTTTAGAATATGTATATATATATAGTTATCACTTTTGCAACTCTGTTGAATTCTAGTGTTATGTAATACAATTTTTTTGATTAAACAACACAAAAATACTCAAAATCTAGGTTTTGTTAGTCTTCCTTTTAGGGCTGGGTTTCGATAGCCTTTCTTTAGGAATTAGGCCCAGTAACATTCTTCTTGCTTTGTCACAACACAACCACTTAGGCCAACAATAATTTTTTTGCTAGTGCCATTTTTTCACCTAGTGATAGATAATTTGTTACACTCCTCAACTCAACAGAGACCGAATAGATCACAAAAATGTTCACGTAAAATAGGGGAAAATGTATTTATTTTGAGTTATTTGGTCGGCAAAAAACAAAACAAAATGCTAGAATTAATTATGGAAAAGAGAGTGATGTGAAATGTGTAATGAAGAAGGAAAGAAAATAAAAAAACAATAGAAGCGACGAATTTGGACGTATTTTTCAGCGAAACATGAGACCCGCAAACATATGCTTTGGGGCCCACTTCGCCTTTCAACTTTATCATCTCACACACAGAGACATTTCTTCTCCGAACGCTAAACACCAAAATCCCTGAAATTTTTTTAAAAAGGACATTTTTTTACTCTTTCTGTGGATTCTCTTCAAGCTCGAGCCATTAGGGTTTTTTTTGGGAAGTCTTTATGAGTCTCTGGAACCTATTTTGTCCTATAATACTCTTGGGTACTCTTTTATTCTCTTCTATCTACTATCTCTGCGCAATGAGCTTGTGCAATGTATAGTGTGGGCTTGAGCTTTTTCATTTTGTTTTTTTTAATACATTTTGGATTTGATGTGAATCACTTTAAATCTCTTGATGATTTGACATCTTCTATCTTATTTTTGAAGTTGAATCTTCACTTCAGCTACTCTTCTTAGCATTCTGTTTAGCTTCTTCATAAGATCTGGGATCGAGACTGCTATTTTTTTTATAAAAAAATTGATTTTTTAATGTCTTGTTTGAGATTTAGTTTTCTTGATTCTTCATCTCTCTCTTTGTTTGTTTTTTTTTGACTTTTTTCCCCCTTTATTATAGTGTAATTGATTGGTCCATCGCCATCTCCAAAAAAAATGTGTTCTTTCTGTTTATTAAAGTCTGAAGTATCTATCTTTTATTTGTGTAGGGTTCCATCATTTTGAGTCTATAACCATGATGATTTTTACCTGTTAATTTCCTTTCTGGGTCTGTCGCTTCCCTTTACTTCTCCAGCTCCTTACTTTGATCATTGCATTTCTCTGATACATCTTCCTTTTAATCAACAGATGTTGCTGTTTGTTTGGAAGATTGTTGTTTGATTTTATTTAATAGAATCTCTTCCAGTTACTTCTGGTCTGATTAAAATGATGTGATTGTTGCAGGGTGTTGTACTCTTATGTTTAGAATGACTCAAGGAAGAGGAGGCTCTTACTGTCTTTGAGAACAAAGTCCTGACATGATATCTATAGCACTGGTTTGATTTCTCACTACTTGTGGTGTCTGAAGTCTGGGACTGATATCAGCATGAGAAGTTCCACTCCTTAAAAAGCTGTATTGATGAAGTAACTTATTCCAAATGGGATCGTTCGCGGGTGATTGTGAAATTGTTGAGGAGAAGGATGTGGTGAGGCTGGCCAAGCAATCTAGCAGATACTGTAAGCCAGCATTGGCATCAAGCAAAGATACGGAGCGTTCTGCACTAAAGCAAGGTTACCAAGGTTCTATGGAGTATGACATTGATCAGCTTTTCCAGTCTATAGCTATAAAACCATCACCCAGAAGAGTGATGGGCTCTTCTTCTTTTCATGATCTCGAGACGAGCGCAAGCGCTGGTCAGAGCAGAAGCACAAGCCCTTCCAAGAAAAGTGCTACGAAAAAGCCCTTTCCCATGGGAACCCCTCGATCACCAAGAGTTGGTCCCTCTGATTCAATTTCACTGAAGCAGGCTCTGAGAGATCTTTGCATCTCTAAGGCATCAGAAATGGCTGCCCAGAAACGGTTGACAAAATCTGCAGCTGCGTCTCCGAGGGTTTCTGAAGCAGACAGGGTAAAGAGTCTTTACAGACAAGTTTTGAATGAATCTTCCGGCAGGTCTGGGATTCCTCTGGACAAGGGTAAAAGCTTGGTTGAAGTATCTTTGACTCCTGTAGAGGATATACCCAGCTCTTCCCAAAGTTTGCCTCAGCGGTTTGATGTCCTTGAGTCAGAGCCTTCTAACTTCATTTCTGATTCATCTCAAGCTGGAGTCCTTCTCCGCGTAAATGGAAACAGCTCCGGATTAAAGGCAATGGGGTATCAAATTACGGAGACTGCGTTGCTGCATAAATCCAACAAATCTGGATCTTCCCTCAGTTCTGGTAGTGGAGATTTTGAGATAGAGATAGATGAAGATGCTGCATCCCGTCCATATGTGGTCATTAGAGATGGTTTGGTAGATATAGACAAACATATTACCTCTCTGCCTTCGTGTTCTGGCAGCAAAGTTGATGCTGAAGAGCTAGACACGAGCAGCGTCTCATCAGCTAGAGTGAAAAGTGAGCCAAAAGCTATGGACTTAGTGCTAGAAGGAAAGTTGGAAAACGGACCTAGTTCGGGAACAGAGAACAGCAAATCGGTAAACAAGGTAACACGAAATCTCCCACGTCCCAAACCACGTCCAAAGAGGAGGATTTTGCTAAAAAAGAAGTTAAGAATCGCTGTAGCTTCTGCTCCAAAAATGGTCGAGAAAGTTGATATTTCCTTAGAGCCTAGTGCAAGTCAAATTATGTGCCAGAAATGCCAATGTGCGTTAAAGAGCACCAGCACTGAAATCCATCCGCCCACAAATACTGGTCATAATACTGAGAAATGCTCAAACGGATTAAGATCTTTCTCAGAAAATGTCAGAATAGAAGCAAATCAGGAATCACTCGCAAGCCCGCATCTCATTCGCATTGTGAAGTGTAATAAAGATTCCAACAAGGATTCCTCTGATTCTTGTGAGATTAGTGATAGCGGAGAAGCTGTCATTGTCATGAAACAAAATGTCTCTCCAAGCAATTACAGTGGAAAATGTGATGCGGATGAACAGAAAAGAGAGAATCCAACTTCCAGCGAAAAGTTTGAATTCTCTTTGAGCTCAAAGGATAGCATAGGGGATTACAGCAGCAGCACAAGCATGAGTGAGGAGAGCAATCTGAGCAGGTTTAGCTGTGGAAATAAACCTCACATGTCTATGGATGTGAGATGGGAAGCAATTAAGCATGTTAAAGTGCAATGTGGGTCTCTAGGACTCCGACATTTCAACCTTTTGAAAAAGCTTGGTTGTGGAGATATAGGAACAGTTTATCTTGCTGAGCTGGTCGGTACGAACTGCCTGTTTGCCATAAAGGTCATGGACAATGAGTTCTTGGCCCGAAGGAAAAAGACCCCGAGGGCACAGGCGGAACGGGCAATCCTTAAAATGTTGGACCATCCTTTTCTGCCTACCTTGTATGCGCAGTTTACTTCAGATAATTTATCATGTCTGGTAATGGAGTATTGTCCCGGTGGTGATCTTCATGTTCTGAGGCAGAAACAGCTCAGTAGGTGTTTCCCCGAACCCGCAGCTAGGTAAGGTTACCTTCACATTGCTATTGTGAATTTGTTATGATCACACAAGTATTCTCTGATTAACAACGTTGACTGTAGTAATGTAGTAAAAATGATGATTTTTGTCCACAGGTTCTATGTAGCAGAAGTCCTCCTTGCGCTTGAGTACTTACACATGCTTGGTGTTATATACCGGGATTTGAAACCAGAGAACATTCTAGTCCGAGAAGATGGACACATTATGCTTACAGATTTTGACCTCTCACTCAGATGTGCTGTGAACCCGACTCTTCTCAGATCAACGTCTCCGCCCGGGAAAGATCCCGCTAGGATGTCGGGTCCATACAACACATCCAATTGCATACAACCTCTATGCATTGAACCATCATGTCGGGTCCCATGTTTCAGCCCTAGGCTAACCAAACCAAGAAAACCGAAAAGGCCTGAACTTTTGACCCATCAGTTCAAAACATTGCCTCAGCTTGTGGCTGAACCAACCGAAGCAAGATCAAATTCGTTTGTAGGAACTCACGAGTACTTGGCACCGGAGATCATTAAAGGAGAAGGACATGGTGCTGCAGTAGACTGGTGGACGTTCGGGGTCCTTCTCTATGAGCTTTTATATGGGAAGACACCTTTCAAAGGTTACGACAATGAGGAGACATTGTCCAAAGTCGTGTTTCAGAACCTCAAGTTTCCTGATAGCCCGCTTGTGAGCTTCCAGGCAAAGGATTTGATCCGAAGGTTGCTGATGAAGGATCCAGAGAGCCGTCTCGGGTCAGAGAAAGGAGCTGCAGAGATCAAGAGACATCCTTTCTTCGAAGGACTGAATTGGGCTCTCATCCGCTGCGCCATTCCGCCTGAGCTGCCGGATATCTATGACAATGGTGCAACGGAAGCGACTTCTCCTCAGGGAGATAACAATGGGTATCTTGAATGTAAAGCCATCGGAGATCACCTTGAGTTCGAGTTGTTTTAGGGGATAGAGAAAGACAACAAGGTCTAAGTTGTTGTAATCCATTTCTCAAGTCTATTAGGCAGATTTTGCCTCTATTTTCTATACTTTTCCAGTGGCTGGCGTGAGTGACAGCTTTGTGTTTGGGATGGTGTATCAACGCAAAGCAGTCTCCTTTAAAAAGGTCGAAAGCAAAAGAAAAATCACACAGACAAGAAAGAAAGCAGACATTAAGAGTAATATAAATAGAGAGATAAGAGAAACCAACCAAAGGACACAAGAACATGAATGGCAAAGACCCTTGGCTGTAACTAAAAGAAGAAGAGACCTTTTTGGTTTAAGCGGAGGATTCTATTGGGCTTTTGTCTTCGTCGTTTCTTGGCCCATTGAATTCGTTATTTCTTCTAGTCCCATTCAATAATAGCTGCGAGTTGTTGTCGGACGACGATATAAGACACGTGTGGATTTCTTACATTATTTTTGTCCCACATTTTGAAATGCAACTAGGCTTTGTAAAATACGAAAAATGAAAAAGTTAGACCTTGGAGGATCCAATCAAACAATTTTTAATATTATCATCATCAGATTACCACCAACAACCATTGAATAATATGAAGGAAAGTTCTCATGCAATTTCTTAGATCGATGAGATTTTTGACCCAAAAAGAAAATCAGTTGTTAAATTTTGTACTATATTATAAACAAACGTAATGAATACACTTGAGAGAGTGTAATAAGCTTGTTTATCTTAAAGGTCAATGATGAAGAAATAATGAAACAAACATGTACATACTGAGAAAGAAGCAAGTCAAATTAAATATTTTCTCTTCCCTTTTTCTTTTCTGCCGGCGCCAAATCTTTCCCGACGACACCTTCAGATGTTTCTCCGTCGAAGCGCCGTCGTCTACATACTACTCTTCTCCACCCTATCAGCCGTCTCTCTAGTCGCAGCTCAGAACTCTTCCTGTCCTCTCGACTTCTCCGTCCTTCAACCTTTCCGGCGTCCGAGCCCTGATGGCGCCACCACCTGCCAGTATCTCCTCCAAGGTCTACGCCTCCTCTACTCTCACCATCTCCGGCAGACCGGTTCTTTCCTCCCGCCGCCCGATTCCGCTGCCTCTTGCTGGGCTGCTTTACAGTCGTCGATCGCCGGATTTCTCCCTCGCTTCGACGTCCGATCTAGGTGTGGTTTTCAGACGCCGTGGATCTCTCAGGGCTGCATGAACATCACCACCAGGTCTCGATTCGAATCGCTAATCCCTAATTCCACGCTGAGTACGGTCGAGATGCGATGTAACCTCTCTCTAGAGAGCAATACACCTTGTGCCTCGTGCACTCAGAGTTTGTCCGCGTTTCAGGCCTATCTCACCGGAGCTTCCATTGGAAATGTCTCAGACTGTGCTGCTTTCCCCTCGATTTACGCCGCTGCTTACGCCAACATGTACGGTCCCACCGATCAAGGTACCGCGAAATGCTTGTTTCAGCTCGATCTGGCTTCTTCTAGCAGCAGCTCTGAGAAGAATAAGAAAGTGAAGATACTAGTTCCATTATCTGCTGTGTTGCTCGTTGCCTCTGCTTTGGTTTTCTGGTACTACCTGAGGAAAATGAAAGATTTCAAGCGGAGGAAGATGAAGCAGCAGCTGCAGCGAGATAGTTTAGAAGCGGGTACTCGCTCTAGGCTAGACTCCATGAGCGAGAGCACCACTCTGGTTAAGTTCAGTTTCGAAGAGATCAAGAAAGCGACTAACAATTTCTCAAGGCACAACATCATAGGCAGGGGAGGTTACGGGAACGTTTTCAAGGGCGTGTTGCTTGACGGCACCGAGGTTGCTTTCAAGAGGTTCAAGAACTGTTCTGCCGGTGGGGACGCCAACTTCGCTCATGAAGTTGAGGTCATTGCGAGCATACGCCATGTGAATCTTCTGGCGCTGAGAGGCTACTGCACGGCAACTACGCCGTACGAAGGTCACCAGAGGATCATAGTGTGTGACCTGGTGAGTAACGGTAGTCTTCACGACCATCTCTTTGGAGACTTGGAGACTCAGCTTGCCTGGCCTCTAAGGCAGAGGATTGCACTTGGGATGGCGAGAGGACTGGCTTATCTACACTACGGCGCACAACCCTCCATCATCCACAGGGACATCAAGGCCAGCAACATCCTCTTGGACGAGAGGTTTGAGGCCAAGGTTGCTGATTTCGGGTTAGCCAAGTTCAACCCTGAAGGAATGACGCATATGAGCACTCGGGTCGCTGGCACAATGGGCTACGTAGCGCCAGAGTACGCTCTGTACGGGCAATTGACAGAGAAGAGCGACGTGTACAGCTTCGGGGTGGTGCTTCTAGAGCTTCTGAGTGGGAGAAAGGCGATTGTGACAGAAGCTGATCGGCAGCCTGTGTCGGTGGCTGACTGGGCGTGGTCACTGGTGAGAGAAGGGCAAACGTTGGACGTGGTGGACGACCGGATGCCGGAGAAGGGATCTCCGGAGGTTCTGGAGAAGTATGTGCTGATAGCAGTGCTTTGCTCTCACCATCAACTCCACGCAAGACCAACAATGGATCAAGTGGTGAAAATGCTCGAGAGTAACGAGTTCACTGTTATCTCTATACCTCAACGCCCAATCCCTCTGGTGGCTTGTAGGGATGAGATAGACCGCTCTGTGAGTAGCAGCAGCGGCTCAGGGAAGCTGACTAGCCCCACGGGATATCAGGCCTTCTCCTTTGGAGCTGATGGACCCGAACACAAATAGCTCTAGTTCTTGTTTTTGCTGCCAACTTGTGAATAGTGTTAGTGTACATTCATTTCATTCTTTGATGGTTCTGTCACTTACGCATGATATATCGCTCCAATAAGTTTATCTGTTGTAATGTCTTCAATCCAAAGAAAATTGAAAGATATAATACACTTGTGTAAAATATCTGTAGAGACAAGGACTAAAGCTTTGTTGAAAAAAAGAAACGAAAAACACAGGTCCATGAGATGTATAAGTCGCCGAAAATTCATATTAACCCACCATAAAATATCACTTTCATTGATCCTCTTCGTTGAATTAAGTAGAGATAATGGAAATCTTTACATATTCGTGTTTGCTTTTGTCCTTGACTAAAAAGAAGTTGTACATAACTATTGACTATCAGAGATCTGATTCTCTTAAGACTTTCAGCTTTGTTGTTTGCAATGGTAATGCTGATCGCAATTCAGTGATCGTCGAGGCAGTTACTGGCTAAAGTGATAGAGTATGGGTGCAGAAGCTGAAAGAGATCAACAAGACTGTTGGCTCCTTACGATGAAAGATTCTACCTTCTACACGGAAACCTGTTTTAGTTTTGGCATCATACAAGGATTTAAGTTCGTCTTTTAAAGTGAGAAAATAATGTAATGGAAGAAAAGGTTTGCCTCAGGGTTTTAGAAGTTCAGACCTAAAGATGGTTGTTTCTTCTCCTTGTGAGTTTCATGGCAGAGCTTCTCAATCAGATTAGAAGGGTTTTGTATTCTTCCAGCAACTTCGGGATGTCATCCATCCGCAACTGAGAAGAGCAATGTAAACTAGATAAATCAGAGCATGTATTAAAAATAAATAAGCCTGATGTTCGTTTAAGATGCATAAAAAAGTTGTAGACCGAAAAATAAGGAATTGACAGGGTAATAATGCACATCCTCAATGCTGTTGTTATATAGAAAAACTGAGAAAACTTGAGAACAATTGTTCCAATTCTCAAATCAAGTAAAGAGTGGAATTTATAGGGTCAGAGCCACAGAAGTCAGGGTGAGATTCGTACAAGGGACATGATGCAACAAGTTGATTGATTGGTGTCAAACGTTCTAGAGAGCTAATAACAGGAGGAAAGTATGCGGTATTACCTCGGAAGAACTTTTGATATGATAAAACGTGAAGGTCTTCTTTCCTAGGAGGCCAAAATCAGATGCTAAGCTGCTCTGTACTCTGAGACACACCAGACACAACAATAGAAACAAGTATGTGTGAAGGTAAGGAAGAAACAAATGTGAAATATCATAACATGTAAAATTTTTCAGAAGGGGTACAAAACGATGCTTTTACAATCACCTTTATTGTGAGGATATCACAACCTTGAATCAGTTTCGACAATTCTTCGGATTAACAAGTCTCAAGGGCATATTCAAGAAACAAGAATAATATCCATATTAATTTTCTATGGCGGTCCAAACTTTCAAGAGATTTATCTAAAGTTGTCACAGTCATGTGGTAAATCCAGGCGCAATTAAGGAACCACCATTTGAATCCACAAACCAAGATAATCTACGTAAACAAGAACTAGTCCAAAATAATGGCATGGGAAAGAACTCACGTGTATATTTGGGTAACCAGTCGCTGATAATCTCGAAGCAAGGAACCAAGCTCTTTTAGTTGTAAAGTCACTGGAGTGGACTCTTTCCAATGTTGACGAAGTGCCTTTGCTGCCATCTTTCCATTGGGAAGCATTTCAGTACAAGAGAATACAATCACACATCCTGAAATAGACAGAGGATATAACACCTGAATCATGGAGGCCCGGTCATCAACTGCATCTCCCTCAATCAATCTTGTTCCCAATTCAACGAATTCTTGGTCTTCTGACTCCTCAGGAATTTGAATGCGTAACCCTGATGAAACAGTTATTCCCATTCTCTTTTGCAGTTCAACAAAAGTGGATCCCTCTTGTCCCATTTCCTGATGTGACCAGACTCTTATTTTAAAACAAGTTGAAACGCTACTTTAACTCCATTGGTGAGAAACACACAAGACGATAAGCAGGAACTCCAATTACCTTATCCAATTCTCTCTCTGACTCCTTAGTTTCAGGAGGATTTCCAAGTTGAGGTACAGAAGACCTCTTGGCTATTGGATCATCTGAGAAAAGCGAGAAAGAAATAGGTTGACCTTGAGGTTGTGGTGAAAGCGTAGACGTTAAGAGTTAGGTCCCTATCATGAGTTCAACATCCATTTCTTTCTTTAAAAACGAATAAGACCATTTTCAGAAGGCTAGACAGTTTTCTAAATTCAATCAAATGCGTAAAACTTCAAAACTTCCAATACAAACTTGATAAGAAAAGGAGCATGCTAGAAATTGAAGTGTCGTTAATTGCCTACAATCTACGACCAACACCATTATTAGTTTGTCGAGTGATACTAAACCCTTGCAACATATAAAATCTATCCACAGATAATACTGATGATGCATGTACACAGAAATGATAAGCAAGTTGGAGGTAAAACATCAGTAGAAATAAGTATAAAATACCTTCTGGAACCAACCACCAGAGATCACCGAATGTCGATTTTCCATCAAAACCACCAATTAAAAGATGACGAGCTCCAATACAAGTCATGGAATGGTAAGCTCGAGGAGGAGGAGGCTCATCATTGCTTATTGGTAAGCGCTTCCACTGAGCAGTTACTAGAATGTGAAAATAAAAAAAATTAACAGAAACGATAACAAGGCAGAGAAAACAAAATGCACAGCGAAAAAAATGATAATTTACATCACATGTAATTTTATCTCACTAGATCGTTATTGTAAACTACTGAAGTGGGTTTTGGATTTGCAGGAGAAAATTTAGTGATCCCTGAGCAGGAGACGGATCTAATGAGACGAGCAAGCAAAAATCTACCTCTGTCCAAAATTATAGTGTCATTATAATAGACATCATAACGACTCAGCCATCCACCAGTTCCATGTCCGCCGAATAACAGAAGCTGCATAAACAAAACTAATGATGTAAATGATGTTTGTCTCGCGAGCCTACCCATACACGAAAGCAAAAGACAAAATGAATAGCATCCTGAATGTTGAAAGACATAACAAGGAGCAAACAGGAGCTCAAAATGACATACGTAGTGTCCTCCGGATGAAACTGTATGACCACATCGAGCTGATGGTGCTTGGCCAGGAAGCTTGAGTTGGGTCCATCCAGGTGTTTCACGCTCTTTCTTCCACAACAAAGGTAAACGACAATAAGATCAGCAAAGAGAACATAATAAAGAACACAAATTAAGAGGGTACTCCTACAAGATTCAATGGGTTTTTAATGAACCTTCATCTATCAGACCCTTCAAAGCCCACAAATCACCCATGATAGGGCCACCACCTCCTGTCAAAGATAACCATATCACACACCATAATGTCAGTTAGTTGTTATCAACTCAAGCAAAATAAATCGTGATCAATGATCATGACCAATTCCTCAGAACCAAAAAATATTAAACTAGCTAATACATTTATAAGTATGAATCCATAGGATTAGAAGAAAGTTTCTACAATACATATACAATCAGTACACCCAGTCAGGAAACTTCTTCACTAATGATAGAAGTTATTAACTGACACGATTGAGTAAATCAAACACATCAGTATCCTCAACATTGTTTGATGAAATGAAAATGGGGAGTAGCAAATTAGCATTCAAATTTGACTTTTATCTTCAGAAAATTTGCTTACTGAGCAATAACACTTATCAATTGTGGAGAGAACTTAGGGAAAATAGCCTGAGTAACAACATTTTCTTTGTGCTAGATATGCCAAACACCTTAATTTATTTAAGGAATGGTGTCAAGGTGAATTCAGAAGCCAACAGCAAGAATCTACAAAGTTTTGGTTATGGTATACCTCGGCCACCAAAAACAAGTAACCGTTTCTCAACCATGGTGGCTGTATGGCCACATCTAGGAGGTGGCAACGACCCCGAAACAGACAGCTCCATCCATTCAAGGGACACTAATGGATACCAAGAAAGTTGACACTATCAGCGACTAAAAACAGTTTATTGCAAAACTGAAGTAGACAAGGGAAATAAGGTTTTACTTGTGTCCATAACATACACATCTGACAGCCACTTTTTACCATCCCAGCCGCCACACCTACCAGTGATCTAGGTTTAGCTATGCAGGCAGCAAGATTAAAATTAAACCTAAAAGCTAATGAACATCTAATTTTAATACTCACAACACTATTTTCTGGTTCCCAATAGCAGCAGCGGCAGAAAAATCACGAGGCGTAGGTAAGTCGCCAAAGCTGGTCAGCTCAGTCCACTGCCATATCTCTGCAGCAATATTAGCAGCCATCATGAATGGAGTGAAAGCAAAGTATTAAAAATTCCCAGGCAGGTAAGACTCACACGTCAATACATACCTGTATCTAGAACCCAAAAGTCGCCCAACCTGAAATTGATATATAGAAATAAGCTATTTGTGAGCGGTGAAAATAGAATGTAATGCCGCTATAACCACAAAACACCAGTGCGTACCTCTTGCCACCAGAACGTCCACCAAAGATGAGCATATGACAATCAATTGTGATGGCAACATGAAACGCACGGGGTGTAGGACCCACTTTTCCTTCGGACTCGCTGCCAGTACATTCTGGCTCAAACCATAGTTTGTTTTCTAGTCGACAGGATAAAGAACAAGCAATCATAAGACGACCAATTTTCACCTGATTAACAAAGCTGAGTAGAAAACCTTGTACTGATATAACCAACCACCTATACTTGAAGATCGTAAATGAAATAGTTTCACTGATACTCAAAAGAAGGAAAAGGAGAAGAAATCAGATACTCAGAATATAAAGTAGCAAACAATACTATCGAAACAAGTATGCGAGTATCCATCTGATTCATCTTCAACATCGAATCCAATAATCCCATCGTGAAGTTTTTAGTTTTCTATATTTTTGCAAAGAAACCATCTTTGATGAAGCATCGGCGCCTAAACCAAGCTAACAGTCGCTAAACTACCAGAAAGACCACTCATTACAAGCAAAAGCAAGCTAAAGACAGTAACTTGCAACAAAAGGAGCATCTTCCTTGATGATAAACTAATCAGAAGAACAACGAACTACTGAAGTTTCTTCGGACGGTTGATCTAAGATAACTTCAATTGTCTCGAGTAGACAATTAACAAAGGGATCAGAGGATAATTATTACCAATATCATAAACAATTATGTCGTTGAGGAATTTCTTATCGACGAGACCGCCGAAAACCACCACCATTGATTTTCCGACATTGACAGCTGTATGCCCACTGATGAACAAAACACCAGCTGGCATTAAAATCGAATTTGAATCGAGAAGAATTTCGGAGAAAGAAAGAGTTACCTCCGCGGCTGTGGAGGAGGTCCGCTGAAATCGGAAGAGGAAGCTCGAACCCAGTGATGCATACGGTGGCGATGATGTCGGAAAACGCACGGATCACCGTTTTTTTTTGGGATTCGCTTCAAGTGGACTTCTTCTCTCAAGTGTGTCAAATTTTGCAGATCGAAACGACTCTTGTCCCGGGGAGTCTCGTGTTATAGATCGATTGTGCTTCTTAATTCCGATCCGATATTAATCCAGAGCAAACCGAGTTTTGCTCACTAAACCACCGAATTATTACCGGTTTGGTTATGGAAGCCGCTATTCCAGAAGCAGTATAAAGCGATTTGTATGATTATTGCAACGACTTGTATGATTTTTATCAATTGTTAATAAACGCAACCGCCTGTAACATAGCGTTTGAACCGATCGACACTTAAACAAGTTGAGGATGTAGCGGTTTGTCCAGGTTCATTCCGGTTCGGTCTGGGATCTGTGGTTGAGTTACTGTTAAAATCATCTCACTCCATCCTAATTTTGTAAACGAACTTTTTAATTCGCCGTCGATAACTCTCTGTGCAGAACCAAAATGGCTCAAAGAAGCTTGCTCGATGAGTTAGTGATCCTCGTCGTGAATAATCAATCTCGACAAGACGATGCTTCTACGTGTCAAGAGATTTCGATCTCAGCTTCGGAAATTTCTTCCTGGGATTTGTCAGAGATACTCTGCTACGGAAGAGTAAAAGTCCGAGCTCATCGAACTAGGCAAGTGTCATACTTCTCATCGCCAAAATCTCGATTTTTTTTGGTAACAAGTGTAGTAATTATGGGTTTTCGTTTCTCTATGCAGGCTCATTCAAGAATCTTCTTATTTCCATGGCCTTCTTAGCGGAAGCTTCAGGTAAAATTTTGCTTGATTTGTATATTATGTTAGTGTCTGTATTGTTTCTAGTTTCAGTCAAAGTGATCATAACTTGATTGATATTGGATTCGTAACAGCGAATCAGGCCTCGATCATATCTCTGTCGAATGGAACCAAGAGACTTTCTTAAATCTTCTGAGGTGTATATGTGATTGCGCCATTGATATTACATCCAGTAGTTTCTTACCTTTATTCGATGTAAGCTCTTTGTGCTAATCCTCTCCTCTCTTTTGTTTTTTTCTTTCTCTTGTTACATACTTTTTAGTTCAAGTTAATTATGGAAAGTCTGAATGGCGAATATAGGCTGCACTCTATTTTGGAGTGGAGAGGCTTCTCTCTATATGCAAAACCTGGCTGTCTATGTTGGCTTCATCGAAGGACCCTGCATCACCACAACTAGAATTGTCTGACCTTATTCAGATGTGGAGTTTCGGTCTCGAGCGTGGTTAGAATCTCGAGAAAACCTTTTTTTCTGCAGTATTATTTATTTCTCTGAATCATAATTCATTGATGTTGAATTTTTGTGGTGCCATTTCAAGTACAAGTTATTTGAATTTTTATGTTAGGTGTTGGCATCATTATATATCTTAACACATGACTTGTGATACTTACAGCTGTAGACTTTGTGCCAGATCTCTGTGCAGCCTATCTTGCAAAGAATCTTGTATGTACCTGAACTCTTTCAGTGAGATGCATCTTTAGCCTCTCAATGATAGACAAAATGCTGACCTGTACTGTTATTTTGCATATGATGTCATTAAACAGCTGTTTAATACTATCTAGGAAAGAAAAATTGAATCTGGAATTTGCTACGGATAATTATCTAAATGCTGATTGTAAACCATTCAAGGGTAACAAATATGCACGCGTTGACAATGTGAACTGCTGCAGCCAATTATTATCATCTTGGTGCTGTGAAGTAAAGAGAATACAATTTTGATTTTGTTAGCTTCTTTATCCTTTTATTAGCTGGTATGAAAGATCTTACTTCATCGTATATAGTAGTCTTGATAGCTAATAACTGATCCTTATGCCTTGTGCAGATGTTGGTAAAATCTGATCAGTATTTTGGAAATGTTCCATATGAGTTGTTGATGTGCTGCATAAAACATCCTCACCTGACTGTACACAGGTAGGTTTGTGCCCATTGTGTATCTTATCAATGCAAAACATACCTTAGATTCTTACCTTGACCAAACTCTGACAGTGAGATGCATCTTGCTGATGCACTTCTTGTTTGGCTTGATGCCGACAAAAGAATGTTTGACTTGTCAGACAGTAGTAAGGATAAGATAATCAACTTGATGGAACAGGTAATGTTTAGGTCTGTTACCTATGCAGAGATGAATTTAACGTTACAAAACATAAAACCATGTATCCATGTCGAATCGCATGTTCGTTTTATGCATTCTTCTGCAGTCAAATGGCTCATATTCTTCACTGAAAAAAGAAAATAATGACACATATGGATATATAGCCAGTTCACCTACCTGCATAATCAAAAGTGAAACAAATCTGTGGCGTTTGGAGTTCTTTGTTTTGCTCATTCTACATACATGTTTAGCTTTCATGGAACTGTGGTTCTCACTTTAGGATTTTTGTTTTCTGTTGAATTCTATTGCAGGTCCGTTTTAGTCTGTTGCCGCTGTGGTTTATTGTAGGTAATGTTATGGCAGATGTGTGTGGTATATCTCCTACTTGGCGATACAGCAGAAAGTCATTTAGTTTAGTTTGTTCCCATATTTCAGGAAGAAGCAAGTCTCATGGTTTCTCAAATTTTGCTGGTCAAAGCATTGAAATTGTTATTAAACTAACGAAAATGTCATCCAAATGCTTGGTCGACAGTCTAAGAGATGGCCCTCTTGCTGATCTTAGAGTTCGGCTGACTGAATACACAGAGGTATCTATTTTTAAACAAAGTTTCTTCCTGGATTTTAGCTAACCAGTTGTGTCAGGAATTGTATTTCGCGGTTTTGCTAGATCTTCTAAGATTATTTGTATGGCACATAGATTATGATGAATAGTTTTTCTACAGTAGTAATAAATGCTTTTCTTAAATTTAGTTATCATGAGTTTGCATGATTTTTAACATAAGCATCCAACTTTTCATTACGATGTACAATATAAATCCAAGTTCTGTCTTATATGTTCATATATATAGACATTGCATGTCTTTGATTCATTTTTATTAGTAGCTGAGTCCTTCAAAGCTTTGTGTCGTCCTGTCTAATTATGCATTTGTTCCCTGAATCAGATATTGGACCTCTCAGGAAGCCCGCAATTAAATGAAGCCATTCTGCTACTGTCAGTACTTCCTAAAACATATCTCACAAACCCCATGTTGAGAAAGAGTTTAAAAAGTTTCCTAGCGAACCCAGAAGACAACGAAAGAAACCGAGAACAATTATCTCAGAAAACTTTACCAATTTTAACATTTGAAACGGTGAAAGAGGTTGATATTTCCAAGTGTCAGAGGCTTGATTATAAAGCTGCGATCAAGTGCTTCTCTAAGTCATTCCCATCATTAAGAAAACTGAGAGCTGCTTATCTCTTAAACATCAAGATGTCCACTATGCTTGAACTTCTCCAGAATTTTCGCCAGATTACGGAAGTTGATTTAACAGTTGATATCGTTCCTATAATACCCGGTCAAGCATCTGTGTTTTACTCAAGTCCAGGTTTAGCTCAGACTCCACCCATCATCTCCTTAACAGCTGGAAGTAATTCCTTTGTTTCTATCCAAGGTCAATGTTCGCTCTCGAATATCACAAGACTAACGCTGGAGGGTAGAAGTGATATATATGGTTAGTCTTTTTGTTCGTTATTTTTCGTTACTGTCTTATGCTACCAATTATTAAATCTACCGTATCAATCAGCAAAGTCCAATAATGCTCTACGTTGACAATCCAATTCCCAACTATTTTTCTTGGTCCTGCTAAAGTGCTAATAAACTAAAAGGTAGCTAAACATTATATTATTGTATTTGATACCTCATTTTTGCATTGTAACAGATACGGATCTACGAAGCCTCTCCAGATTATGTAATTCATTATGTTACCTGAACATAAAAGGGTGTGCACTACTCTCGGATGCATGTATAGCATATGTTATACGGAGGTGTAAAAAATTACAATCTCTCATAGTTTGTTATACCTCTTTTTCGGAGAACTCAATTTTGGCACTATGCGCTGGTACTTCTGTGACCAATGACCATATGGATTCACATTCAGTTGCATCCAATCTTCAGATACTGCACATGAGTAAATGCGAGGGTGTGTATTTTTTTCAATATCAGCCTCTCTATAATGTAGAAGATCATGGCTTTTGACATAAATTTAGTGTTAAATTTTGCAGGAATTAGCGAGACATCGCTTCTAAACTTGATAACTCAGACAAAGAAAATGAAAAGTCTTTCCTTAAGAGATACAAAAGTTACAGACAATGTGCTATATGAATTTTCTGGCTCTTCCTTAGAAGCACTTGATATTTCAAATACCACGGTCAGTCATTCATTCATTATTAGGGTATATCTTACTTCCGCATGACCTGGCCACATTCAAGTGATGCACTAATGCTTGGAGCGTTTTCACAGATATCTAGTATGGCTCTTGCTCGTGTGATTAGCAAAAATCCTAATCTAAAAAGCCTAAAAGCCAGGGGATGTAAAAATCTGCAACAGTTACAGATTGACGGGGGAGCTGACAATTTCTCTCCGTTGTTTTCTAGTCAAGAGGTGTTTAACTGTTTAAGCAAGGGAAGTGGATTAGAGGAGCTTGAGGTTGGTTGGGGGTTTTCTTATTTCTCTCTTGAGTCTTTGGGACCTGCGGTTTCGTCCCTACGAGCTATAAGTGTGGGTTTGGGTGCTTCCTTAGGTGAAGATGCTTTAAAACTTCTACCTTTGGCTTGTCCTTCGCTAGAGTCTATAGTCCTTCATTTTCAGGTAGTTCTGATTCTAAGAATTTCGAAGGGAGTTATTGAAAACGTAAACGAGTCTGTGATCTTTTCCCAATTTTAACTCTTTTTTTTGTTTGCCAGGAAATATCTGATTCTGCCTTGATAAGTATCGTGACATCATTGAAGCACCTACAAGAGCTAGCTTTGTCCTATTGTTTTGGTGACATATCCCTTCAAAGTTTCAAGTTCTTTATGCCGAACCTGAGAAAACTAAGGCTTGAGAGGGTAGCTCGTTGGATGACCAATGATGATTTATTTGTTCTCACGCAAAGCTGTCCGAACTTGACCGAGCTTTCGTTAGTAGGATGTTTGCACTTAAATTCAGGTACAACTTGTTTTGTTACTGGGGGAACAAATCGCCTAACCTCATAGTCCAGTGCCATTTCTTTTTTTTTCACCTTTTGCTTTGATGTTGTTTTCTCAGAATCTCAACCTATCATCTCAGCTGGATGGCCGGGAATGATTTCTCTTCATCTAGAGGTTTGTTGGGACCCTTTAAGTTTATATGAGTAATGTTTTTGTCATCCTCAAATATTTTCTGTCATGTTAACCGGAACCTATTAGAAGAACAGCCACTCACATATTAAGTCTTCTTTTACGACCATGTTTGCGTGATAGGAATGTGGGAGAATAACAGAGAATGGTGTTACCTCTCTCTATGGCTGCATTGCTCTCGAAGATCTTTTGCTTCGCCACAATGTGAGTTCTCTTCAAATATCCCCACTCTTTTAGTGCTATGCCACATCGCCCTTAGATAGAATTATAAAACACCTTTGATGTGTCGAGCTTTTTCTGACGGTTTTCTATATTCCTGTATATGTTTTAATTCAGGGCTCTGGGATACAGAAAAGCTTCCTTCTCGATGCTGCTTTGAAGGTATATATAGTTCAGACACTCTATGCCTTATTTACGTAAAGAGAGTTGGTCTCTTGATGCATCAGATTTTTTTTTTTTTGCTTAATTCATCTCAACAATCAGCAGTTTCCAACGCTTCGGCTCGTATCTCTGGACATGTGTGATGCAAAGGAAGGCAATTTTGATGTCCCAGAGGTAAGTAATAAATAACAGAGAACACGTTATTGAGGTTTACTCAGTAGCTAGAGGACATCATTTGAATACTTTTTATGTATCTTTAGATTGAAAACAACATTTACATGGCAAGATTCGTCGATGTGTTTTTTGGATTGGCAGGAGAAAGAGGAACAAGGCCGTTTCCTAAGCATAGTGAAGATCAGTAGATGCAAGTCTCAGAGATGCGCTCTTGGAAGACAGTTAGCTCCAGTGCATAGAGAGACGCTGGTTATGACTTGGAATGGCCAAAACTTCACTAAAACGCTGCTCAAACAAAGACTTTAATTACCACTCTTACCAGTTTAATACATATTGATGTACTTGAAAGATTTTGGTTTCGAGTTTAAATTTAAAGTGCGGTTTAGAATTTGATTAGTCTTTCTGTGTAAGTGTTTTGTCTTTTCCGATAGATTTTGAGCGATTAAGATTAAAAAAAAAAGTTGATTAGAATCACTAAAGAAATTGGTCATTACAATGTTAATTTTTAGACAATTATTACACGATCGAGAGAGTTGACTTTATAGATTTTGAGTTTGAAAGTCAACGTAACAGTTATTATCAAGCCGAGATTTGATTTCTATATAAAATAATAATAAAAAATCGTCCTTTTCGTGATTTTTATTTTCTTAAGCAGTACAAATCGTTTTTTGTAAGAAAGTGACTTTAAACTATTTTTAGAAGGGTTTCGGGGGGACAAACAATTAAAAAAAAATCAAATCAAGAAGCTATACGTCTCTAGCACTAGCAGTTTAATGCAATTTTATAACCATATAATTATAGTTGGCTGTTGAGGAAACATTAATATCTTTGTTGCCCTTCAAAATCATTTTTGATTGGAGGTTAAACACGCTTTATAAATGCAGATTAGTAATACAATTAGTTGTTTATTTAATTTTTTTTCATGTGCACCACTATTATTCAACTGAGTATTCTTTTCATAAACGTATCATTTAAGCCGTTTATAATTTACTATCAATTCTTGAAATTATTGCGAAAGTGGTTTGTCATCAGGAATATGATTATAACATTTGATCCCAAAGAGAAAACTGAATTTATGATTAACAGTACCAAAACCAATTTATTAAAAAAAAAAGTATACTCCACTATATGCAAACTTAGGGTTGGAGAAACGGTCCAGAACTAATGATATAGGTCATTCATAACCTTCCAAGAACGTGATCCATACCTCTATTTATTATTTTATTTTTTTGGAACTTTACCTAAATTTATTTATGTAATATTTATGGACGTATATCTGTAACGTGCAATAAAAGTTTTTGAGTTTTTGACAGGTCAAATCTAATGAATGTGAACTGTTTTGAAGTAGAAAGTCATGTAACCATCCATATGAAGTTATATAAACTAATGACGCTCTAGTCACTTATAAGGGAAAAGAAAAGAACTATGCATGTAACAAATAAACTTTCGTCATAGGTGACGTACGCTATACATGAGAATGTGTGCATGTCTTATTAAATTGGTAAGGAAACATCTTAATTAGGTTGGATATTTCGATAAGAAGAATATTTTGGTAATTAATAAGCTTTTATAATACCGAAATCCAAATTTTTTATTCTGTTTGCAGCTGTCTCTCGTGAATATATTATAAAGGAACGAGTGCTTTTTAGTTTTCTTGATAACTTTGGGAATGTAATTGTTGCCTAAAACGATATTCAAGAACAATGTACCTTCAATAACAAATCTGTGAATATTCAAAAACTTGTTCGATGCATTTAGCTTAGAACAAAAACCATTAAGCGAGATGGAACTTGAACGTAGAAGACGAAAATAATCGATCAACATATGGAAGTAGACAAATAATGAAACATTTTGGGAACACTCACTCTAAAATCTTAAATGATTTGAATTTGGATATTTAACAACTATTATTATTAATGATTGTGGTTATGATGCTCTTCATCATTATTATTGTATTAATAGATTGCATGGGAATAGCCAAATAAGACTGTTCTCATGTGATGAGAGTCCCTAAGTTTGTGGGCTACGGTATCTCTTTCGTTATCTCTTGACCATCCAAACATGTGTGGTCACGTTAATTCCTACTATTGATTACCAAACAATACATCAGTCTACATATAATACAATACATCGCCCTATGATTTTACTCTACTTAGACGTAACTTTTATTTATGTTTAATAACAAGCCAACATGTTGTGAACTACCACTTTCTATTACCTTAGCATATACAACTATATATGGGATACTACTCTCTTCTTATTTTTTATATATTAAATTTCGAACTTCTGCAACAAAAAATAATAATCGTTTAAAATAAATACTTGCAAGCAAGACACAAACAAAACAAAGCTCATCATTATCGAATATTATAGACGATTTGAAATCTTCAGAAGATGCTCTCGCCTCCCAGAGTGGCTCCATTGTACTTGAAACACATGCATGATAGTTATCAATTTAAGTTACGAATTTAATATTGATTTAGGTTATAAATTTAATATTTATATTTATTTAATTTATGTAAAATATATGTTAAAAATAGTTATCAACATCTCTAAAAAGATTATAAAAAATTATAATTTCAAATTGAGTTTTTGACCTAATTAATTTTTTTATAAATTAATTTTTTTTAAATTTAAATTTAGTATTGATAAATTAACATTTTAAATATATTTATTAATTTATTTGAAACAATTTGTATTAAAAAATATAAAAAATTATTATTATTCATTCTAATATTTTATTCCATTCATTATCTACCTTTTATTTCTTCTCATTTTATTACTTTGTTTATCTTCGTTCTTTTTTACATTCCTATATATCACTCTTCCAATGGTCACCAGTTAAGAGTCAAAACTGGTGTTCGACATTGCCGCTTAAATATCTTCATATATTGAACTGGATAAACTCATGGTAGATTCAACAATAAATGTAGTTTGAAAATGGCCGATAATTATTATCACATGTACTCATATTAAGACTTATTGTTTTTATTTCCCTTACAAAAAAAAAGTTTCTTTTTGTTTTCCAGCTTATTATTTGATTTATGACACAAGCAATTACATCACACGGACATGGCAAACACGTTCAATCCGTGTATTAACATAATTTGATTTGGAGTACATAAAATTAAACAATTATCACCAATTTGTGAACTTGTGTAATCAATTAACATCAATTACCACTGATTGTGAATGCAACATAATTAGTAGTGTCATTTACTTTTTAACCTTTTTCCTAATCCTATTATAAATGATAATTTTACCATTCACAACAAATAGTTATATCTATTTTTCTTTCTTTTTCTCAAACTTTCCATTCTTCTTTCTAATCTTTGTCATAAATATAGCCACATTTCTCTACATCTCTTCGACTTTTTTGTTGTCTTTATCAATTTCTCTAGATTTTACTACTGTTTAACAGAACTTGTTTACACTTGAAAGACAAATAATAAAGTCGCAGTTTAAAAAAAAACTTTCAATAAAAATGGAAGTTTCAGTTAACACTTCATAATTTCTGTAACTTTTTTTAAATTTCCGAAAAAAAATTATTTTTATTGCAAAATCTATAAAAAGAAATGTTAAATGGAGAAAAGCCAAAAAACTTCACCCGCCTCTTTTCTTTTCACTCTCCGAGTTTCTCTCTCCCTTTCTATGCCGGACGGAAAACGAATCAACCTGACCTGAGATTTCGAATCTCGACCAAAAGCATAATCCGCCTCCTTACCTCGTACCACAAACCGGAAAGACTCGTCGACAGGGTTGGCAATGTTAGGACGAGACGAAGATCTGGTCCGAACGATGAGCGGGAGAGGGAGTTTGGGCTCCACCAGTCACCGGAACTTGGCCGGAGGAGCTTCGAAAAGCTTCAGAGACGTGTTCGTTCCTCCGGCGGGGGACGAGGTTTTCGGGAGAAGCGAACGGCGGGAGGAAGATGACGTGGAGCTCCGGTGGGCAGCGCTTGAGAGATTGCCGACGTACGATAGGCTACGGAAAGGGATGTTGCCGCAACAAACGACGGTTAACGGGAAGATTGGGTTTGAAGAAGTTGACCTCACTAAGCTCGCACCTGAAAAAAAGAAACATCTCATGGAGGTGATTCTGAAATTCGTTGAAGAAGATAACGAGAAGTTTCTCCGTCGATTGAGAGAAAGAACAGACAGGTTTCGAATTTTATTTAAACTTTAGTTTTCGAGTAAAACAAATCGCAAAACAGAAGAAAAAAAAGTTGTCTTTTTTGTCATTGGTCTGAAAATTTTGAACTTTTTTTCGTTGGTTGTTCTGTTTTGTGAAAACAGAGTAGGAATCGAAGTTCCGAAGATTGAAGTAAGGTATGAGAAGATATCAGTTGAAGGAGATGTGCGTAGTGCAAGTAGATCACTTCCTACTCTCTTCAACGTCACTTTGAATACAATCGAGGTACTTCTGACTTTTTTTCTTTTTTGTTAACTTTATCTTGTTCCATGTCGTTGAGAAAATAAGATCTAAGTTTCAGGAAAAAGTTAAAACCTAACTTTACGGCTTTTTGTGTCTTTGGCATAAATGTTTCCTTTTATGTCATATAGTCTCGTCGGTCCAAAATTATATATTTTTTTAAAAAAAAATTTCGGACTTTTTGTGTGTAAATGTTAAAACTTTATGAAACTAATGATGACTTTCAGATCATCTAAACAACCACGAAAGCTTTACTTTTGTTATTTTGTTATGTAGAGTATTCTTGGACTGTTCCACCTCCTTCCATCTAAAAAGAGGAAGATTCAGATACTTAAAGATATCAGTGGGATTGTCAAACCATCAAGGTAATGTTAAAGCAAAATGCTACAATGGTCTTTGCTTATACTATAATCACGAGATGGAAGGAGAATATATTGAGTTACATTGTTGTTGAACTCTTTCCTGTCATTTTAATCAGCCTCTTATTGGAAAACGTGCAGGATGACCTTATTACTTGGTCCACCAAGTTCGGGAAAAACAACTTTGTTACAAGCTTTGGCTGGAAAGCTCGATGACACCCTCCAGGTTTGCTTCTTGTGGTTGAGTTAACACTTCCGGTTCTATCGTTACTTATCTGACCTGGATGTGGCAAACAGATGTCCGGGAAGATAACTTACTGCGGTCATGAGTTTGGTGAGTTTGTTCCTCAAAAGACATGTGCGTACATTAGTCAACATGACCTTCACTTTGGAGAAATGACTGTGAGAGAGACGCTGGATTTTTCTGGACGCTGTCTAGGTGTTGGGACTCGGTACCAGCTGCTGACTGAACTCTCAAGGAGGGAGAGAGAAGCGGGAATAAAGCCAGACCCTGAAATTGATGCATTCATGAAATCTATTGCCATATCAGGGCAAGAAACTAGTTTGGTTACAGACTATGTACTTAAGGTACAGCCTTTTTGTTTCTTTCTTAGGACTAACAAAGAGAAAGAAAAAAACAAGTATTGTGGGCTCATCTTTGGTAAATACCACTTGACAGATACTTGGTCTTGACATTTGTGCTGACATACTTGTTGGTGATGTGATGAGACGAGGTATTTCTGGTGGACAGCGGAAGCGTCTAACAACAGGTAAAACTTTGATTATTTTACATATGTTCACTTAGATATCCCCATGATTCACTACAGTTATAGTAACTCGGATGACTCTTGTCCAAACTGAGCAGGAGAGATGTTGGTAGGACCAGCAACAGCTCTTTTCATGGATGAAATATCAACAGGGTTGGATAGTTCCACAACATTCCAAATTTGCAAGTTCATGAGGCAATTAGTTCATATCTCGGATGTCACAATGATTATTTCGCTTCTGCAGCCTGCACCTGAGACATTTGAGCTATTCGACAATATTATCTTGCTCTCGGAGGGCCAAATTGTCTACCAGGGCCCTCGAGACAATGTTCTTGAGTTCTTTGAATACATGGGTTTCCAGTGTCCTGAAAGGAAAGGTGTTGCAGACTTTCTGCAAGAAGTCACGTCTAAGAAGGACCAAGAACAGTACTGGACCAGGCGAGAGCAACCTTACAGCTATGTGTCAGTGAGTGATTTTTCGAGCGGCTTCAATTCTTTTCACACCGGTCAACAACTCGCTTCAGAAATTAGGGCTCCATATGACAAAGCTAAAACCCATCCTGCTGCGTTAGTGACACAAAAGTATGGTATATCAAACTGGGAGCTGTTCAAGGCATGCTTTGATAGAGAATGGCTGCTTATGAAACGCAACGCCTTTGTGTATGTGTTCAAGACAGTCCAGATTACCATCATGTCTTTGATTGCCATGACGGTATATATTAGGACAGAAATGCATGTAGGCACGGTGCCAGATGGTCAAAAGTTTTATGGTGCTCTGTTTTTCAGCTTGATCAATGTAATGTTTAATGGAATGGCTGAACTAGCTTTCACAGTGATGAGGCTCCCGGTTTTCTACAAGCAGAGGGACTTCTTGTTCTACCCTCCATGGGCTTTCGCCTTACCAGCGTGGCTTCTAAAGATTCCATTATCTCTTATGGAGTCAGGTATATGGATCGCTCTAACGTACTACACTATCGGTTTTGCTCCTTCTGCTGCCAGGTACATTTGCTTGCTTCTAGTGGTCATGTTACACACTAAGGAACTTCTCTTTATATTCTTCTTTTCGTACATTCTCTTGAACTAACCCACTTGTGCCGTTAGGTTTTTCCGGCAGTTGCTGGCATACTTCTGTGTGAATCAGATGGCCCTTTCCTTGTTTAGATTCCTTGGAGCCATTGGAAGAACAGAAGTAATATCCAACTCGGTCGGGACCTTCACATTGCTAATTGTATTTACTCTTGGAGGCTTTATTATTGCTAAAGGTAAGCAGATGATCTCTCTTTACGCAGGAACTAAGTAAAAGAAGCTATACAAAGTTCTTAACGGATAGTAAAACATCATTTTTGGTTTCTCTTGATATCATTTTCGGTTTTTCTCCCTATGAGATTGTTAAGTGAAACCATATTTTATATTCTTCTTCACAGATGATATCCCGCCATGGATGACTTGGGCCTATTATATATCCCCTATGATGTATGGACAGACTGCTATTGTTATGAATGAGTTTCTGGATGAGCGATGGGGCGCGGTAAGATTTCACCAAGTCCTCATCTGGTTGGCTTCTCTTTGCCTATAATGATGCAAAATCTGTTATGTTACATCTTGCAGCCGAACAATGATACCCGCATCAATGCGAAAACAGTTGGAGAAGTCCTTCTGAAGAACCGGGGCTTCTCTACAGAGCCATATTGGTTCTGGATCTGTATCGTGGCGCTACTTGGGTTTTCTTTGTTGTTCAATCTCTTTTACATAATAGCCTTGATGTATTTGAACCGTTAGTGGTCTTATTTATCTCCAAAATTTAAGCTATTCCAGACTTTGGACAAGAACAAAGTCTTGACAAGAATCACTTTCTTTCAGCTCTCGGTGACTCCAGAGCTACAGTTGTGGAAGAAGGTAAAGAAAAACAGAGAGGGAATAACCGTGGAACAGAAGGTGAACTCTCTTACCTCTTTAATTCTCAGCTATCTATTTTTTTTTTAATATTGTTCTGTCTTTTCACTGGACTATGTGCCAAGGACTCTACGTCTTGTTTCTGATTCTACTGAGAAGGTGCAGGTTCTCTTGTGGAACTCAATAGTCGTTCAAGTAATGGGCCAAAGAGAGGAATGGTTTTACCTTTCCAACCGCTTTCTCTTGCATTCAACAATGTGAACTACTACGTGGATATGCCTGCAGTAAGTAAATTGCGTTTCTCTACTTTTGACATATGTATCACTTTTAAAAAAATCACCTTAAGTTTCATGCATTGTTTGCTTTAACCATTGCAGGAAATGAAAGCTCAAGGAATTGAAGGGGATCGCCTTCAATTACTAAGAGACGTTGGTGGAGCTTTCAGGCCAGGCGTATTGACTGCATTGGTCGGTGTCAGTGGTGCAGGTAAGACAACCTTAATGGATGTCTTGGCCGGAAGGAAAACAGGAGGGTATGTTGAAGGGAGTATTAGCATATCCGGTTACCCAAAGAACCAAGCAACATTTGCCCGAGTCTCTGGTTACTGTGAACAAAATGATATCCATTCTCCACATGTTACCGTTTATGAATCCATCATCTATTCAGCTTGGCTTCGTCTTCCCGCCGATATAGATGCCAAAACACGAGAGGTAAGTAACTACTGAGCATAAAGTCTCACTATTTTCTCAAAATTCGCTCACAAGGTTTTATCAAAGTGGTAACCTCTTTTGCCTGTTTATATGATTGATAGATGTTTGTTGAAGAAGTGATGGAGTTGGTGGAGCTCAAACCCCTTAGAAACTCTATAGTTGGCCTTCCTGGAATTGATGGTCTTTCAACAGAACAGAGGAAGAGGCTAACTATTGCAGTTGAATTGGTTGCTAATCCGTCAATAATCTTCATGGACGAGCCTACATCTGGTCTTGATGCCAGAGCTGCCGCCATTGTTATGCGTACTGTTAGAAACACTGTTGATACTGGGAGAACTGTTGTTTGTACCATTCACCAGCCTAGCATTGACATTTTCGAATCCTTTGATGAGGTTTGCCTTCGGAACTCTACTTTCGAGTCCCGAAACCAGAATATAATTGACGGATCATCTTTGGTTAATGCAGCTATTGTTGATGAAACGAGGAGGCCAAGTTATATATGCTGGAAGTCTAGGGCATCACTCACAAAAACTCATAGAATACTTTGAGGTGATGATCCGGTTTTGTTTTCCATCTCTTGGTCTTATGAGTTTGTGATACATATCCATGGAAGTAGTTGTTATATATCTAGAATCCTACTTGCAGGCTGTTGAAGGGATTCCGAAGATCATGGACGGATACAATCCTGCAACGTGGATGCTTGACGTTACTACTCCTACAATGGAGTCACAAATGAGCTTGGACTTTGCACAAATATTCGCCAACTCCTCTCTTTATAGGTATGTTTAAGAAAGACGTTACAACTAGTACTATACCAGAGTCTTTCGAATCTGAACTCGATGTCTACTTCAGGAGAAACCAGGAACTCATCAAAGAGCTCAGTACTCCACCACCGGGATCGAAGGATCTCTACTTCCGGACTAAGTACTCACAACCATTCTCTACTCAAACAAAAGCTTGCTTCTGGAAACAGTATTTGTCAAACTGGAGATATCCTCAGTACAATGCCATCCGGTTTCTCATGACAGTAGTCATTGGTGTCATGTTTGGTTTGATTTTCTGGCAAACAGGAACGAAAATGTAAAGCCTTTTTTTTCCTCTGTTTCATTATAAAACTATCATCTTTTCAAAACGTGACTGATTCATCCCAAAACCAAAACAGAGAGAAAGAGCAAGACCTGAATAATTTCTTTGGAGCCATGTACGCTGCGATACTGTTCCTTGGTGCCACCAACGCTGCAACAGTTCAACCCGCAATTGCCATTGAGCGAACTGTCTTCTACCGCGAAAAAGCTGCGGGGATGTACTCAGCCATTCCCTATGCAATTTCTCAGGTTACATTCTCATACTTTTGTCTTATGTTATATAACTAAAAAAAAAACTACAAACCAAAAGGTGGGAACTAAACGAATCTAAAATGGCGCAGGTCGCAGTGGAAATCTTGTACAACACGATACAAACCGGAGTTTACACGCTTATCCTTTACTCAATGATAGGATACGACTGGACTGTAGCCAAATTCTTCTGGTTCTACTACTACATGTTAACAAGCTTCATCTACTTCACGCTATACGGCATGATGCTTGTGGCCTTGACACCAAACTATCAAATCGCTGGAATCTGCATGTCCTTCTTCCTTAGTCTCTGGAATCTTTTCTCCGGTTTCCTCATCCCAAGACCGGTAAAAATCGTTAAACAACTTACATAATCTATACTCAACAAAAGTGTTTTAGAGCTAACTAACTTTTAAGTTTTGGTTTTGGGGGGACAAACGCAGCAAATACCGATATGGTGGAGATGGTATTATTGGGCAACACCAGTGGCTTGGACATTGTACGGAATCATCACATCTCAAGTAGGAGACAGAGATACGATAGTGCATATCAGTGGAGTCGGAGAGACGACTCTGAAAACGTTGCTCAAAGATGGATTCGGGTTCGAACATGACTTCTTACCAGTTGTAGCTGCTGTCCACATTGCATGGATCCTTCTCTTTGTCTTTGTCTTCGCTTATGGTATCAAGTTCCTCAACTTCCAAAGAAGGTGAAGAAGAACCTTTGTAGAAATAGAGTTGAAAAATCTTTATAGAAAATAGTGTTGACCGTTGTTAAATTCATGTAAATTTTCTTAATATTACCATTTTATTATTTTGTTTTCATTTAGTAACAATAATATAACAGCTTACGTTACCAAGTTACTTTGATATGATATATATATATATATTTTCCTTTCAAAACTACTGCGACTGGTATATTCTATATTCTCTAATGATTCTCCTGGGATGATATTTGTCTAAGTTTTGGACTCATCCCCGATTCAAGAAAAAAAGTTTTGGATCTTTTTAAGTTACGAGTATGGATCTGACAAGTAACAACACGAAACTATAAATGTATTTATTTCTATTTTTTTCTTTGTTATTTCAACAATAATTGTTAGGTTTTTTTAAGAGTTAAAATGTTTCGATAAATTCTTTTTCTTAATTAAGGTACTTTTATTTTTATTTGGGGTAGAAGATGCAATTATTGAGAAACTGAGAGATACTACTTTCTGATGCATATGAAAGAAGACGGACGAGGGGCGCTTGATGGGTCCCATTAAAATATCTTACTCCATACACGTGGCGCAGTATGCTCCGTCCCTAATGAGCTTCGTGTGATTTCTGATTAATTTTCATAACTTTTATTTTTATTTTTTTGTCGTTTAGTATTTATTTTGATTTTAAATTTTTATTTTTCTTCTCTTTTTAGATTTTATTCCTTTTCAGCTTTTCGCTCCTCACTCTCTCCCAAGTGCTCTCTGCAAACTCTCTCTCTCTCTCCTTCGCAAATGGTTTACACGATATCAGGCGTACGTTTCCCTCGTCTTCCATCGATTAAGAACTCTTCTCTCCCAAGTTTCAATGAAGATCGGAGAAGCAACGCCGTTTCTTTCTCTCTGAGGAAGGACACTCGTTCGTCTGGTACTACTGGTCCATTCTTCTCTTGTTTCTTTTTCTAATCTCCGTGTGTCTCATTCTACGGCACGCGTTTCGAGATTGGTGATTTCCATGGAGTCAATGTGTGGATCTCATTTTTGTATCCTGAGGATTTTTTTTTGTTCATGAAACATTGTTTTATCTGCAATTGCTTGGAGGATGTTTTGTTCTGTGTGTTCTGTGATTGGGTGCAGAAGTGTAAGGACTAGAATTGAGGAAGTTTTACTTGATGATGGATAAATTATAACAGGCTCGTCTCTGGGATTTTGGTGATATTAAAATTAGACACTTTGGCTTTATGAGATTTTCCAGTTCGATGGTCTTCTATAATTGTTTAATCAGTTATGTTTGTTCAAATCTAGAAGTTTGATCATTGGAGAAGTTTCTTGTTACTGTTCTGAATGCTCTGTGGAATGATACTTATCTTCATTTTGGGTGCCTGGTCATTTGATTTTGCTATTTGTCCTCATTTTGACATCAATTGTGCTAATTTCTTAGGGAAGGTTTTTGCTCGAAAGCCATCCTATGATTCTGAATCTTCTTCCCTAGCTACCACTTCATCTGAGAAGCTCGGTGGCCATCAGAGTGATAGCTCTTCAGCTGTCACTGATCAAGTAGAGCCTCGGGAAGCTCTCTCCGAAGATGCTCAGGTTTTTAGCATCAACTCGGTTTCTACTTATTATCAGGGTTGTGTACCTACACTTTATGACCTTGGAATAATAGATTAACTGCTAGTTAGTGTGTATGATCACAAATGAAGTTCTGTATGGGGCCAAAAACAAAGCTGAAGTAATAGTGATACATAATCGTGAAAAAATGAATGGAATCATGCTTCTTCCTTTTCATGTGGATCAACTGTGGCCACGTGATTGTTTGGTTAAATGGATCTTTCCTACTAATGAAAGTCGTATAGAATTTGAATCGAATCCTATCAATTTTAGTTTCCCCGTTCCGTTACTTATGCATCTGTTATGTTTGTCTCTCATAAAACGTATTTGACTGTTGGATGATATTCTTCTTTCAAGTGCACTAACATAGTTTCTTGCATTTACATGCTCATGAGATGATACATTTCTCCCCTATACTTTTCTCACATGTCTATTATCAGATATACGACGATGTAGATGCCCAGAAAATTGAAATAGAGGGACAAGATCAAGCTTCTGCACTTTCAACATCTGGAGGCCAGAGTTATACAGGCAATATTGCAAGTATGTCAGAGTCTTTCGACCAAGAAGGTGGACAGAGGAGGATTCCACCTCCTGGAGATGGGAAGAAAATATATGATATTGATCCTATGTTGAAGAGTTATAATGGTCATCTTGATTATCGGTAAACAATTCAAGAAATATATGTTAACTTGTTTGCAAAGAGTAAAACTCTCTCACCACCATTTTCCTCAGCCAACCACTAAGCAATGAATTGAATTTTTATTGGCGGGGCGTTTATTTATGTCATTTTGATATTCATCCTTCTCTTGGCTTAAAAACTTGTGTTTCTGTTCATTGGTATATTTGAAAAAATCCAGCATGCCATTGCAGATATGGGCAGTACAGAAAACTGCGTGAAGAAATCGACAAGAATGAAGGTGGTCTAGAGGCATTTTCTCGAGGTTACGAAATATTTGGCTTCACTCGAAGGTAAACATTATAATATATTCAAGTGCTGTCTTGATAGCTTCAACGATTTGTATTATTGCATTTTCAGTACTCTAGTCACCGTAAATGTTTACTAAATACCCTACAGATGGGTGGTACTGCAGTTGCTAATTATAATTCATTGTTTTTATTAGCACTACTGGTATCACTTACCGGGAATGGGCACCGGGAGCTAAGGTTTGTTTCATCACAGTTCTCTACCTAATAATTAGATTTTTAATGAACTTGTAGTAGTTTTGTGCTGTCATTAGAGTTTCAGAATCTGCCATTATGTATCAAATGACTACGTGTCATGCCCTGTGAAGAGTATTAATTTCGTGTAGAATCATGGACTGAAAGTCATGTTCACAGACATTTAATCCGATTAATCAAGTGATGTACACCTATTGCTAACATATGGCAAATTTTGCGGTAGTGAAAAATTCTTCTTTGAGCTGTTGGGGTTCCAGAATTCAGAACTGGTCAAGTGGTTTTGTATTAGCATAAGTATGAATAATCAGCCTGGACTCACAGCTGGCTATACACGGTCTCAAGTATGAAAGTAGAGTAGTGCCCTACCGTTGTGATATCAGTTTTGTCCTTTGACTTCTTTCCATGAATGTATCTGCACCTGGTTGAATATCTAGATTACTGTGTTTTCTAACAAGTTATTTGGATGAGTTTTTCCTTTCCAGGCAGCATCACTGATTGGAGATTTTAATAACTGGAATGCTAAAGCTGATGTTATGACTCGGGTATGCTGTTAATTGTATTTTGAGATCCGTTTAATCGTCCGTCTAAGCTGATAGAGTGATAGTTAAGCTAGTAGTTAAATTTTACTACAACCTTCAGTGATTCTTGTTGGCGGCATGCTTTGGTCTGTTATTTTTTCTATTAATATTGATCTAAGACAGTCTTTCACTGCAATTTTTGCAGAACGAATTTGGTGTATGGGAAATATTTCTGCCGAATGATGCTGATGGCTCGCCAGCAATTCCCCATGGCTCCCGTGTGAAGGTAACATGTTAGTGGTTTTCAAGTCAATGTTCAGATGTATAAAACGTTTTTCCATTACAACTTACTGCTGTCACACATTTTCTACATCACTTTCAGGAGAAATCCACATCTTTTTCCTCATTTATTTGCAGTTGTCAGAAAATAGACATCTTATTTACAACAAACAACTAGACAGCTTACATTCCTAGAGAACTTTTCTAGTTATGTGTTTTTTCAGTGCATTTCCAATTATCTCATGCGAATATAAATATTGGCGAAGAATTAGTGATACATGTACGCTTTTGGAAAAGCATACAAAGTTGTCAGCTTTATACTCTTTTCCATACCTTTTATTTTACTTCATGCATTGGTAGATTCGCATGGATACCCCATCTGGGATTAAAGATTCCATTCCAGCGTGGATCAAGTACTCTGTCCAGGCACCAGGCGAGATCCCGTACAATGGAGTATATTATGACCCTGCTGAGGAGGTACAAACCAGGACTCACCTTACCTTCTCACTTGTTTTGGTGCTTTCTAGAGATGATCTGAACTCTTTCAAGATGTAGATATCCAAGAAAGAGACAATATATTTACTATGTAACTCATAACTGGTTTCCAGTATTGACTATGTGTATATGTGGTTTCATATATGTGTTGTTTTTCTGCTCCTGTGATTTTGCATAAGGACTAAAGAGTACTCTATTGTTTCAGGAGCAGTATGTGTTCAAACATCCTCGTCCAAGGAGACCCACATCACTGCGTATATATGAATCACATGTTGGAATGAGTAGTACGGTCCGTTTCTTTCCTCTTTTCTTGGAATTGTAATCACTATAATAAGTATTAAAATATCCCTGACAGAGGTAGAAGATATGCAGACTGCATAAACTACGTTTGACAGGACAATTCTTGTAGGTGCATGACGTTGTTGCTTGTTAAGAATAGTGGAATTTATGGTCTAGGCTTGTGAATAGAATTTTCAACGTATCCTTTTGAAGAAGATGACTCTTATAGTTGCTTGTTGGCTCAGTCATCTTAGAGAACGTATGGTTTCAATATAAAAATGTAAAAGAAAGTTTAAGAGCTCATTTTGCGGACCAGTTTCTTGAAGAAGACTTTCACTTTTGAGAATATGATATTGAGTAACGTTTATCTTTTATCTGCAGGAACCAATGATAAATACATATGCCAACTTTAGAGATGATGTACTTCCCCGTATAAAAAAGCTAGGCTATAATGCTGTCCAGATAATGGCCATTCAAGAGCATTCCTACTATGCCAGCTTTGGGTACCTTCCTCTCCAAAGATATTGCTTGTCTATTTACCTATCATCCAACGCATTTCTGTTAAAACCTTTTGTTCAACTGGAGGAATGGAGCATGTGACTTTGCTACATGCAATGCAGGTATCATGTGACAAACTTTTTCGCTCCTAGCAGCCGCTTTGGAACACCGGATGACCTTAAATCTTTGATAGACAAAGCTCATGAGCTGGGTCTGGTTGTTCTGATGGATATGGTGCACAGGTATGGCCTTTTGTTGATAGACTTCTCCAGAATCACCTTACATGGGTTAATTTTATTGTGGATGCAATTGCAAATGGACTTTTTCATGGATAATCATCATTGTCTTAAATTAAAACAGCCACGCATCAAAAAACACACTGGATGGCCTGAACATGTTTGATGGCACTGATGGTCAGTATTTCCACTCTGGATCGCGGGGTTATCATTGGATGTGGGATTCTCGTCTTTTCAATTACGGAAGCTGGGAGGTGTCGCTCTCTCCCTGCAGTCGATATTGCAATATCAATAGGATAGTCTTTTAAATGTACCACCATGTTGGTAGAAACGTCTGTATTGGTATTAATATTTCGTCCTTGTCAATCTAGGTGCTTCGATATCTTCTGTCTAACGCTAGATGGTGGCTGGAAGAATACAAATTTGATGGGTTCAGATTTGATGGCGTGACTTCCATGATGTACACTCATCATGGACTGCAGGTGATATTTTTTGTATGGGATTAATTTTGTTTGCTAGGGAAAGAGATTATACTAACCATCCTTTATGCATCAGTACCGCACAAATATGCTGATGCCCAATATATGGGTACGATACTGATGCCCAATATATGGCTCTCTGCAAGCTAACTGCTATTATTTGTGGCAGGTCGAATTTACTGGGAATTACAGTGAATACTTTGGATATTCTACTGATGTTGACGCCGTGGTCTATCTAATGCTGGTGAACGATATGATTCATGGACTATACCCTGAGGCTATTGTTGTTGGCGAAGATGTAAGTCATGCACTTTCGTTTGGTGATACTAAAGTATCCTTGGTACCTCTCTTATGTTCTCTCAATTGGCTTCGTTACAGGTTAGTGGGATGCCAGCTTTTTGCATTCCTGTCCAAGACGGTGGTTTGGGTTTTGACTACCGTCTGCACATGGCGGTGGCTGATAAATGGATTGAGCTTCTCAAGTATGTCCTCAGGAACTCTTGACCTTTCAATAAGACTGAAAGGAACTCTGTTATATCACAATGAACTAATTTTGTGTGTTGTATAGGAAAAGAGACGAGGACTGGCAGGTTGGTGATATAGTTTTCACGCTTACCAACAGGAGGTGGGGCGAAAAATGTGTCGTCTATGCGGAAAGTCATGATCAGGCCCTTGTTGGAGACAAAACGATTGCGTTCTGGCTAATGGATAAGGTACCAATTTCATTGCTGACTAGACTCAGCAAACAGCATAACAAACATCTTACTGTCTTGGAACTAGTAAGTCAGGTTGTGTTCAGATAAATCGTTTTCAGTCAATCTTCTTTTTTTTTTCACCTGATTCTATAGGACATGTATGATTTCATGGCCGTGGATAGACAGGCCACTCCACGTGTAGACCGCGGGATCGCCTTGCACAAAATGATCCGTCTCATTACAATGGGATTAGGTGGAGAAGGATACCTCAATTTCATGGGAAACGAATTTGGACACCCAGAATGGATCGACTTCCCAAGGACTGACCAGCACCTTCCTGATGGCAGAGTCATCCCTGGGAATAATGGTAGTTATGATAAATGCCGACGTAGGTTTGATCTGGGAGATGCAGAGTATCTTAGATACCATGGACTGCAAGAGTTTGATCGAGCAATGCAACATCTCGAGAACACTTATGGTTTCATGGCTTCAGAGCACCAGTACATATCCCGCAAGGATGAAGGAGACAGAGTCATTGTATTCGAGAGAGGTAACTTGGTCTTTGTCTTCAACTTCCACTGGACCAACAGCTACTCTGACTACCGTATTGGTTGCTCTGTTCCTGGAAAGTACAAGATCGTTTTGGACTCTGATGACTCTTTATTCGGAGGCTTCAATCGGCTAGATGACTCTGCCGAGTTCTTCACCTGTGTAAGCCCATTAACTATACAAGAACTAAAAAGAAACTCTTTTGCGAAATCCTTTGCAAAGAAACTGACAATTTGCTATGCAGGATGGAAGGTACGATGACAGGCCTTGTTCCTTCATGGTGTATGCGCCATGTAGAACCGCTGTAGTTTACGCTGCAGTAGAGGGTGACGAAGATTCTTCTCTTGTGCCCATTAGCCTTGTACCGGAAGATGTTTAGGAGCAACAGAAGAATGTCCCGAGTTTGCCTACTGTAAGCTTGTACTACAATATTTACTGTTTATTTTTTTCTCCTTTAGTTTCACTTGCAGATCGTAATAACTTCAAAAAAAAGAAATAAAAGTCGCTGCACTTCTACAATTGCTCTAGCTTCATTTGCTTCATCACAGATTCTAGTTAGTATGATATGAACACTTGCTTAGTTCAAAAACCATAAATCTTTGAGAGGAAATTCTGCAGTGAAATTGAACAGATAAGAGGGAAAAGCTTAAGAAAAGGGAAGGTGATAGCAAAAGCCTCCCCTCTTTATACAGCGAAAATTTGAATAAAAACCCAAAACAAAACAGTAAGAAAAACCGCGATGTTGTATTGGTTTTTACACTGTTCAATGAAAGGCTTGCGTGGAGACACCGAGCTGATGGAGAACACTGGTTGGGGAAGACGACGAGGAAGATCTCAGTGCTTCGGCCAATGGTCCGCCCATGTGGTGGTTGTTGCGATGAGACCCTCCACCACTCCACCAGCTCATGTTTTGCTGGTCCCTCCCAGTGTTGTTGCTCCTAGCTTCCTCTTCATTGCCTGTAGACAGCTTCAGAGAGACGTCCGAGGAAGAGTTTCCGGGCATGGAAATGGAGAGACAAGTGGCTGAGCTCATGGAGCTTGAACTATTGTCGGCTTCAGAACGAGGCCAGTCATCAAAGAAGTGCCTCAAGATGTGGCCTCCGTCTGATCTGTCGTTGCCGAATCCATTATGGGATTCGTATGGCCTCTTGTTGTTGCTGTTGCTTTCTTGCTTCATCTCTGAACAACTGTTAACAGAATCCACATCTCATGATTTGAGTCACAATGGGTGAAAGAGATCACACCCAAACAGAAAAACAGAGCACAAAGCAAAATATTATTAAAAGAGATTCCACAGTTAGGCTCAACAACAACAGAGTTGAATACTTTATATTGTTTTTAAGCTTCAAAAGCACCTTTTTAATGCAGGTTATTAAGAATTGACTAAGTAGTTCTTAAATATAGATTATTATTAGTAACATGTGATGTGTGTGGATAGGGAAGGTGGGTGCAGAAGAATCTAAAAGCTTTAACTTTTCTGCAAGATATGAGACATATATGGGTCAGCTTTCACTAAGGTCCTACCATTTTCCACTGTCTTGTATCTACCTCTCTCTCTCTCTCTCTTTCTATTTCTCTGTTTGAAAAGTCTCACACCTAGCTTCAAAAAAATAGATTCTATCAAATCCAACGTTATCATTATCTCTCAACAGAAAATAGGAAGCTAATTTTATTTCACAAAGAAATGAAGCCAACAAACAAACAAAAGCCCTATAATTTGATAAGGATGTGTCTCTCAATTTCCAACATTACCCCTCTCTCCACAACAACACTCACGTTCAACGTATGAAGTATGAACATACAAACTCAGTTTGTGTGTATCAATCAGTTTCATGGATATTAAATAGCAGAATCAATCTTGCTTTCTTCTAAATCTTTAAAGTGAAAATCAATTGCAGATTTGGATAAAATTTCGACTTATTATCATTCAAAACAACTGTTTCAAGTCTCAACCAAAATCTTATTGGCTTAAAACTAAAGAAAACAAAAAAAAAAGTCAATGTGTTTAATGCTTTGACCAACGAGATCAACAGCTAAAACAGACATAGAAAAAAACAGTGTCTTTTTTTCTTATTACCTTTGACTAAGGTGGAGAAGTTCAGATGAAGAATTGGAAGAGCCAGAGAAGAAGAAACAAGAAGATCCTCCTTGACCCACTTCCTCGCCACCGCCAAATGCAAACGAAGACGTTGTTGCGGCGGGTGCGGCTGCGGCGGCGGCAGCCAAGGAAGTGGTGGTGGCATTGACGGCCGGAGTTTCCACAGGCTTTCTTGAACGGTTGCGGCCACGGTGCATGTGGCGCTCGCAATACTTGTGGCCAGCGAAGACGTCCCTTGAACATCTCCACTTCTTACCGTCCGTTCTCCTGCATCTCCCTGGCTCAGGATCCATCGCCGCCCTTCCCAAATACCCTGTTTTTTTTCCATTCATTTCACATATCAGATTAAGAACAGAGATCCTATAAACTGTATGTACTTTCATTCCAATCATAGATGTCAGATCTTCAATAGGGGCACAACATTTAAGGAGGAGTGAAGTTGTTTAGACTAAATTAAACAAAAGCAAGAACACATCACATGCTACTTCAAGATTTGCAAAACAAAATAACGCTAAATGGAAAGTCTAGATCTTGGGAACACAACTCCAACAACAACAGCACAAAACCCATGCATCCCATTAAAAAATAGATTAACTTTCTCTTCAAACAAGGATAAGTGATTAAAAAAATAATAAGAACCATATTCTCATGATGAAATGAACCAAGAGAGAGACAGAGATAGACTCACAAGCAGGCTGGTAATGAGGGAGGTGTTGCAGAGGGTGGTGAAGAAAGTATGAAGGAGATAGATGGAGAAGACTTTTCTTGATGGGTAAAAGGAGCTCTTGTGGAACAGCAGCTCCAGCCAACATGTACCTGTAGATCAGTGCCTGTAGTTCAAGCTCTTGCCACTGTTGCCAGCTAAAGAAGCTCCCCATCTCTACAAACCAAAAGAAAAAAACAAACACACATCAAAATCAACAACACCCATATTATTGATTCGAATATACCGAGTAAAAAGTCCATCTCTAAGTTTCAGAGATATAGGGGGGGGGGAGAAAAGACTCACTGGGGAACCTATAAGAAGAATCAGGAGGAGACAAAGAGGAGATTTTAGAAGAGGTAGGCTCAGGAGCAAAGAGTGGAAGAGCAGTAGAGGTTGCAGTTTGGGATTGAATCTGATCAAAGACATGTTTTGGTATCTTAGCTGCAGAAGGTTGTTCTTCTGACTCTGTCTGCTGCTGCTGCACCTGCTGGCTTCTCCATTGTTTCAGTTGCAAATCCATGGAAGAGAGAGATAAAGAGTGTTGGCTGCTTTTTGGGATAATTGGTTGTTTCAACCTTTTTGTTTTGTTTCCAGGGTCTGATTTTAATAGCTATGGCAACAACAGCAAAGTCTTGTTGGGGTTGTGAAGAGCAAAAGAAGAAAAAAAGAACAACTTTTATCCCTCTTAGAAAAAAGCTTTGTTCTTTGCAGTCAGTTTCTGTATCTGAGCTTCTTCTGCAGAGAGAGAGAGAGAAGGTTTTTATTAGGGCACTGGAGACTTGAGAGAAAAAGACAGTGAGACAAGACAGATGGGGGAGAAAACTATAGAGTAAACAACTATATAACTTTATTAATTGGGTTCACAAATCTTCATTAATCTCAGGTTATTAAAGTATGGTTTCTGTAGTAATATTATAGAAACAAAAGTCAGAAAACCCAGAAAGAACCACTCTCTGCAAGATGAAGATGGAGAGATAATAACCTGCAGTTTTTCTGTCTCGCTGCCTTGGAAATACCATTTGCATATTATCTCCATTTAATAATCAATTTGATTAGTTTATTGAGAAAATAAAAGCCTACGAGGAGATTTTTATTTAGTGACAAAATAATCAGACATCTGATATAGTAAGTGATTTGTTTGAAGATTATTTAAATTAGTGAGCGTTACGCCGATTTAATTTGCAATTACAGTGGTGACAAAAAGTTTAAATTTGAGTTACTAAAATTCGTTAAAATTCCTATTTAATCATACGGCAACTGAATGTACTTTCCACTTTTCTTTTTCTATTTTGACCTTTAAACTTTGTACCTTCCTCCATATTTTGTATCCATAGATCTCGTCTAGACCCTTGATGGTAACATTAGTTTTGTAGAATCAGTTGAATAAACTAAAAACATATTCATTTGAACGTAATTACTTGATGAAGTTAAATCATAAAAACTAAATCTCTGAATCTTTGGCTAATCTCAAACTCCAAAGCTTTGAAATAATGGTCGAATTAGGTTCCAAGAGTCTTTAGGATCCAACAAATGATAATTTATGATTGAGAAACATTATATGATAATGATATAGCCAACATTTTTGTTCTTGGTCTTTTTTTGTTTTGCGGATCTAAGCGTCTCCATTGTAATGCCATGTCCCTGTATGGACTTTGAAAACTCCAAAATAACATTCATATATTGGGAAACTTACTTGATTCCTTTCAGTTTGTCATAGTTTATCTAACATTCATTAGGAATGGCTTCACACTAAGCTATGTGAAATATGTCAGTTACTCTTTTATGCAGTTGCCATTTTTGGAACCAAAACCAATGTCGTAGGTTAAATAACAGTTTGGTTTCATTTTTTTTGTTTTTATGGTTTGTGTCAACGGTTTGATTTTGTTTTCTATTCAATTTTGTATACAATTCAGTAATTTGAGAGGGTTGATTTATAAGTTTTACAATCGCTTCGACTCAATAAACATTCACAACTCAAAGGAGAGTGGAGAGATTGAGAGGTAATAATGAGAAAAGAGAAGAAGCAGGTGGGTTGTGTCAGAAACTCTGAAGTGAGAAAAGCATAAAAGTGAGTAGTAACAAGTGGGTGGTGAGGGTTTCTCTCTATTCTTTATTTTTTTGGTTGTGACTCATCTTTGATTTGACTACTCATAGTACTTCTCTCTTTTTTCACTCTTACCCCCTCGTTTCTCTATTTTTTACCATTCTAAACCTCTAAAAATCTTTAATAACACTTCCATCACACCCCAAGCAAAATGTAAATTCTTTTTACTAATTCATTTTCAAACCGAACGTACATCACTTGAAGTTTGTTGTCTAATCTTTTCTTTGATGTTTACATTTTCCTTTTTTTTACGATTTACATGTATATTAAAAAAGGTCGTTCATGTAAATATCGTCTATGGTAACGATGATATAACAAATCAATAGTTTTGGTTATATAATATAAACCGTAACAAATAAAAGTTTTGGACGAGTATATATAGTAGCTTTATCTTCTTCTTTTTTTACGTCGGCAAGAGACATTTGCTTTTCATTTGAAATCTATTGATTTTCAGAAATTGCGATACGAATATGTTTTAATTAAAATGACAAAACGAGTTATTATTGTTATAGTACAAACAAATCTGAAACGAAGAAATCGTAAAATATATAAATTTTGGAGGAACAAGGACAGAGAATAAGAAGGAAGAGAGGCAAAGGAGGGCGAGAGTTCACATGTTCAAGAGAAGAGAAAGACAAATACGTTTTTCTGACACAAATCTGTCAGACATCTAAGAAATTTATTTTTATTTTTTGGTTTTTGTTTTGTTGTATGTGAAAGAAACGTATATTATTATTAGATTATTATTATGTCAATATTACACAAACAGAAGGGTCAGAGTCCGTCCACGTGGGTCCCACTTTAATTTATTTGGACATCACTTTTTTTTTTAATTATCTTTTTGTAGTAAAAGGCAAGTCACGCCGGCACGCGAGGCCTCACGTGATCCCACGTGCTTTATTATTCCTTCTCTCCCTTATGTTTCCCCAACTCTTTTATTTCTCTTTTTTCTCTTTTTTTTAGCTTGGTAAAGAATTTTCTTTTTGTCAAATTTACCGAATCATCTTTTAATTTATATGAAATTTTTTTTTTAATTTCTTCTTCACGTGTTTTAAAGGATGATATTTGAGAAAGACGAATCTAGACGCCTACGAAACATTTTCTAGCGGTCCTCTTATACTTTGAAACCATACATGTAGAAATCACGTGATTGTAAATATTTATTTAGGCGTAAGATTTATGTTTTACTAACATTACATAAGCACATGCCTAGATTTGTAAATGTAAATTCGCATCTCGCAATTGGTTATAGATATTAACCACACACACACACTAAAGAAAAAAAAGGCTACTACCAAACTTGGACCGGAACATGTTTCTTTTAAATAAAAAAATAATGTGAAAGAATACAAAATTAAAAAGAAACAAAAAGGAAAAAGGAAAGAATAGATCTTTCTGGTGGTGAGAGCGCATACACACACACATGACACAACACATTGACACAAGGTATCTTAAGGGCATGACCGCACGTGTCAACATGCAAAGATCAAACATGCGATCTTTTAATACTAGTTTGAAATTATATGTTTTAAAGAACTAAAAAGAATCCAATGTAAAGACTACTTTGCCTTCATGTCATGCCAATCTCTACTATATTTTTTTTAATCAGTGTACTAACACAAGTTGTTCTCAATAAGATCAAACCATCTAGTAGGTCTACTTGAGGGTTTATAATTCAAAATTATCATGTGACTTTATTCCAAATGAACATTAGTTCTGTTTTCTTTTGTTTTCACTTTCTATCAGCGAACTCCGAACTTTAGATTTTGAAACGCACTCTATTTAGAAGGTCGTCGAGCACACTAATAGATGTACATAAACTGGCGCAAAAGAATATTTATTTTGGGTTGTAAGCTTTACGAATATTGGTCCGAGAGTGAAAATTACGTTGCATCCAAGGTTTTTGTCAAACTATGGGATGTCATTTGTCGTATACAAACATAGAACAATCGACTCAAGAAGTTTAATGTTCTGTGTTGCGTACAAAACAGTACTGAATCGAATCTCACATATGAGATATGAGATATCATCAACAATTGTTAATCTCGTGTAGCAGCCAATTTGAGCCGAAAACATATGGTATGATGGATAAACCAGATGGTAGCTTATTTGGGTTTTGTGAGTATAGATTGTTGATGAATGAGTAGTCATTTTCGGCCCACGTACAGAGCCTGTGGTTTGTAAGTGAATCTGCAACATGTAGCCCAATCCACAACATAATTTCACTTATTGAAGCTTAGTCTTAATCCACAATAAGACCTTTGTTTAAGGCTTAGTATATGCTTTTGAGCTATCAATATAAACGACCAATTGAAATTATTTGGTTTTTATATAGGCCAAAATTGTTTCCACCCTTAGTAATAGTTAGCATAATTTTCTTATTTTCTGGTAAAAAAACCTTATGTATTTTTTGTTTTTTGTTTTGCATAATGAGTTCTATAATGAAGGCACCATTTTCATTAGTTTGTTTACTCAAGATATTTTCTTTTAAGTTTTCATAGTACATAACTCGTATGATTATTAACTTGGTCCACTATCAATCTCTGATCATACTTCAAAACACATTTTTAAAATATCCAGATAATATTTTCTCAAATTTGTATGCCTTTAATCTCATTTATAATTCCTTTGGTTCGAATGTTTGGAAGTTTCTGTTTGGCTCCTTCCACACCCGACGTCTTCTAACTTGTATTATCAATCTAGTCTTTTCTTTTGTAAGAATATTTTGTCCACATATTCACGATATTATACTCTTACTAAACAAAATACTATAATTTATAGAATTGTTTTGTCTGAATATGCTCTCACCATCAAACCGTTTGAATTTTCTTTCTCACCAAGTGGCCGATTGTGTATTTTGTTTTCAGACTCTTTTTATTCTTTTTTAAATGAACGTTAAACTTAATTATTCCAAACAAAAACTGTTTGTAAAATGATTAACTGTTTTTTTATAAACAAAGTAGAGAAGAAAATAGAAGATGCTAACTATTTGAAGCTGAATGAGTGAATATGCAAAGATGTTTATTTTCTTAGTGATGCAATTAGTGAATGTCTGAATGATGTCACTGTATTTGAGGGAAACATACTTTTTTTTTGGCGGTGACATAGGATTCGTTACAAGAAGTGTTACATAGATGTTATTTAATAGCTGTTGATATTGTATGTATTGTCAGATTGTCTAGATATTCGATGTCCTATGTTTTGAATATTTAAAGCTGTTTGTATAATATATATTTAAGCTGAGAAAAGACAACCAAAATCAATAAAGTTTACACATCAGTTAGTTGGGATTTGGTGGCACTTGGTAGTTCGGTCATTTTATTAGCTTTCTCTAAGTAGTATTTGCATATACAGTATACATGCCGTAGCAAAACAGCAAAGCTTAGAGTTATTTTTTTTTATGTTAACTTTTATTTTTCTATATGTTAACTTTTATTATTGTTTTCACTTTCTACGAGAAGGTATTCAAATATACTGTATCTTCATTTTTGTTTAGTTTAATATTTTAGAAAATAGTCTCATTAAATAATGATATACTATAACGACCAAAAAGTGACAAGTAATCATCCCAAAAGCCGCCTCGGCCATTAAAATACCTCCTAAAAGGCTTAGGATGTTCTAAAGCCAAATCCTCAAAAACAAATAGTTATTAACGCAAATAGAAGGCGAAGATGACTCATACCAACGCCGGAGACGGAGCCAGAGCCGCGGCAACGACAGAGCCTCCTCTGAACAACGAAATGATGTTTCATAGGAGCCTGAGCACGAGCAGCTATTTGTCCAAAGAAGATGAGGAGATGACTCGTACAGCTCTTTCATCGTTTAGAGCTAAAGAGAGTGAGATCGAGAGGAGAAAGATGGAGGTTCGTGAACGTGTCCAAGCTCAACTTGGTCGGGTCGAAGATGAAACCCGACGCCTCGCCACAATCCGCGAGGTTTACTATTTTTATGTTATAATTATTACAAAGTTTGACGTTATGACCAAAGTTACTATGCTGCTCCAATGCAATAAGGATTCGTGTTTTACCACTGCTATTTTAATCATAGTTAATTAGCCGGTTTAGATGCCTTGAATGACAAGAATACACATTGCTCTGATGATTAGTATGCGTTTTAAAAAGGAAGTTTGACGTTATGTTGTGTCGGTCTTGTAATGAATGATGATGGTGTTTTTGTACAGGAGCTTGAATCTCTTGCCGATCCAATGAGGAAGGAAGTTTTGATGATCCGCAAGAAGATTGATAGCGTTTACAAAGAGCTAAAACCATTAAGTTACTCTGTTCAAAAGAAGGTGAAAAAACCATTATTCTTTTAAGATTGTTTGATTTCATTTCGGTTTAGCAATAACCAAACAATAAACTCGGTTTTTGTTTTTGTAATGGGAATGAAACAGCAAAGGGAATACAAAGAAGCAGTTGATGCATTCAACGAGAAGAACTTGGAAAAAATTCAGCTGATCACCAAACTCATGGAGGTTAGTTTCTTGCTCTTATCTAAGTTACTGATTCGTTGAATTGTATACTTTCTTACTGAGGAGATTGAACAGTTGGCTGGAGAAAGCGAGAACCTGAGGTTGAAGAAGCTCGAAGATCTAAGCAAGAGCATATAGTGAATGTCACAAACACATACATGACGAAAGATCAATGAAAACTTATTGGGTTTGGGTATTTGTTCATTGTGCGAGTTGTGATGTATCTTCTTTCTTCCTTTGCAAATTGTGAAATTTGTGGGTGTCTTTTTTCTCTTTTGTAATTTATAAATATTTGGGTTTCATGTAAAAAAAAGTTGTCATCATTCATACAAAAAATCTATATAAAGTACCTTTTTCATATGATATTACATATGTTTGATATAACATCTTCTCACGCATGCAAACAAACGAATTTGTCTTGTTTAAGGCTAACGGTAGTTTGAGAAAGTGATAGCTTCAATACAATGTGTTATTCATTTTATGGACTTGTGTTCATCCATTATAACAGTTTTTTTTTATCTGGCACTAACGCAACGAAAGCTTCTTACTTTGATAGCCCAACACAATCGGCTGCTTAACTTTATCCATGACGTTTAGTTCATAAACCCAAATATTTGTACCCAATAAAGCCTTTTTACGGCCCAAAAAATGTTTTTTAGCCATCAATGTAAGCAGCCGCTAACACTAATGGACATTAAGTTTTATTTTGGGCAATTACATGATTTCATATTGTTTGTTTAGTTAAGCTTTATTTATTTACGATTTTCTCAACTATACTCCATAAATATGATGTTACTTATGAATGAGATTATTTCGATTAGTTTACGTGTAGCATACTCCATTAGTTTACGTGTAGAGTGATAACATAATTAATTATATTTGACAGGCATTAGATTTGAAAGAAACGTCTTTGGATGGAATAGCTTTGGGGAGTCAAGTCAATGGTAGGACATGAGACTAAATTCGCAATGACTTCTGGACAAATTCTTAACCCTAAGAACAAATATCAAGACCAAAGGGTGGAGATAGTGATTTTTGTTAAATTGTGGAAGTTCAAAAGCAGCGTTTAGGATGGATTTAGAAAAGCATATATTATTATGATTTTTAATAGTTTTCGTTTTAATTAAATTTTTTTTTCTGGATTTTTTTGAATCTTTCTGTGAATAGCATATTTAAATTAATAATCATATAGTTTTTTTTATAATCAAAGTGATTCCGATTAATTTTTCAAAACAAATGTGGTCGTTATATTAATTTTCATTCCGATTAATTTTTCAAAATAAAACATGGTATTATTTCGACTGATAAAATGAAAATGATTAGATAATTTTATATTTGAGGGAATCTGAGACACTTCCACAAGTGAAAACCACATGAAGCAAATGTTTGTAAAAATAAAATCTCAATAGCAAGAAGAGACAGGTAAATCAAAATTATGGTTTAGGTTATATAAGTAGTATTAGTTTACAGATGTACGACAGACATACAACCATACAATCAAAATAAAAATCTCATCTACTATAGTTCCTATGTTAGTGTCTGAATATGTTTTAAATAACAAACTCAACTCGATTAAAAATTGTTCTGATGAGATGGAAAGTGGTTGAAGTAATTGTATAAAGCCAAGAGGATTTGATGAGTCTTGTTTGCTTTGTATGTACAGCTATGACGTTTATAGTTTAATCAAATCAAAGTGATTCGACTAGAATTTGATTTTAAGATATTCTAGTTTCTGGTGGTATGCTAAAGATTCATTTACAGATCTTAATCAAGAGAATATTTTACATTTTGATTATATAATAAACTAAATGAATGCTAATACGAAAAAAAGTACAATAAATGTTGCACATATGATTGGTTGGATATGGTTGTCACTTGGCAGTTAGGTCATTTTCTTGGTTACTTTAATAAAATAAAAACGCCATACAAAAATTGTATTACAAAAAATATCTACAGATTATAAAATTCTTATTTTATGCATTGGCCACATTTCTGCTTTTGCTTTACAGGCACCCTTCTTCTTTCCGAAAGAATATTAGTATTCCATTTAACAATAAAAAAAGTTTACAAGTCCATATTAAGATATATAATATAATTATAATTCAAAACTTCAAACAAAACAATAATCGATTCCTTAAAAAACGGTCGTGATTAAATAGAAGATTAGGTTAATGATGTAATTAAACGCTGTGTATAATTAATTTATTTAAAACCAAACAAAACACCTTTACCCAAAGACCACCGAAACCCACTAACAATCCAGCGAGCAAATCAACCCAAAAACAGACGCCTCCGCCATTAAAACACACAAAAGCTTCGAATTATCTCTTTAAAATCAGCGAAAATAGGGTTACCCGAAGAACCCCACCGTAATTCCACTGAGGATTCGAGTTCCTGCTTTGGTTTGAGGAGGAAGAACAGCAAAAACCACAAGGAGAAACCGAAGATGACTCAGACCAACACCGGAGCTGCAACTGGAGCCACCGCGACGACAGAGCCTCCTCAGCCTCAGCAGCAGAGCAACGAGGTGGTTATGCACACGGGAAGCTTGAGCTTCAGCAGCCATATGTCGAGAGAAGACGAGGAGATGACTCGTTCTGCGCTTTCTGCGTTTAGAGCTAAAGAGGATGAGATTGAGAAGAGGAGGACGGAAGTTCGTCAACGGATCCAGGCTCAGTTGGGTCGGGTCGAGGAAGAAACCCGACGACTCTCAACCATTCGTGAGGTTTGATTTTATTCTTCTCTTCTTTTCAAATTAGAGAATTGTCTTTTAGTATAAACCCTAGAAAGTATACGTTTCTTTAGAGATTTGGATGTTTGTTGCTGCTTCTCTGGTCAAGGGTTTTTCAAGATCTAGGATTTTGGTCAAATGAGAAGAAATGTTTTGACTTTTTTTTTGAACTTCGGGCATGAACAGTTTGGTTTTATTTGATTTAATGGGATTATGTTCTGTTTCCAAGGTAAAGATGGTGATTTTGTTGTTGTTGTTTCTTCTACAGGAGCTTGAGTCTATGGCAGATCCTTTGAGGAAAGAAGTTTCTGTGGTTCGTAAGAAGATTGATAGTGTTAACAAAGAACTCAAACCTTTAGGTTCCACTGTTCAAAAGAAGGTAGACAAACACACGCTCTTTCTGATATTTGATTGCATTTATTGATTTTATTTCGGTATTTAGCATCATCCACCATGAAGCGTTTGGAATTGATGTATACATGCCAAAGATTTGATCTTTTAGGCAACCAACTGAATCCCTAAAGCCAGAAACTTTAACAATTGACTTTGTACATTTGTGGAGAGACTGAACAAAAACCTGGAAATGGGGGATGTTTTTGGATGAAACAGGAAAGGGAATACAAAGAAGCACTTGATACATTCAACGAGAAGAACAGGGAGAAAGTACAGCTAATCACCAAACTCATGGAGGTTAGTTCCGAGCTCCCATCTTAGATTCATAATTTGCAGAAAAATACGGGAACAAACCCGAGTTTTTATCGCTTATTATACATAAATGGTGTTTGGTTTTCTTCCTTGGGGAGATGGAACAGTTGGTTGGAGAAAGCGAGAAGTTGAGGATGACAAAGCTGGAGGAGCTGAGCAAGAGCATAGAAACCGTGTGAATGTGGTTCAAGAACTAATTGGGTTTGATTAGGGTCGTCTTGGTTCTTTGTGTGATGTACCTAGTTTACATTTTTCGTCTTTATGAGATGTGTGTATTTTTAAGATTGTGTGGGTGTTTTCTTTTTGTTAGTTTTGAAAAATCATGGGGTTGGTTTGTAAAATTTGTGGGTTCTCGTATTTTTTGATTAACCAAAATTAGGGAGTGGGAAATGGGAGATCCTTAGGATACTGAAACTCATCACAGTGATTATGTTTTTTTTTTTTTCTGTTCTTGCTTCTCTGTAATGTTTTTGAATTTGTCTTTTCTTTTTTCCAAGAATTAAATTTATTTTATTTCAAATTGTTTGTTTTCACTATTGTACGCTTTTTAGAAAAGTCTCTCGTTTGCAAAGAAAAGTGTATCTCGCGTGCGCTTTTGAAACTAAAAGCTGTCGGAACGGCAGAATTCTCGCAGTTGTTCAGGTGAGACCTCCTGGATCATAGTCACTTTGTCAAAAATGTATCATGTTTCATTCCAATTAAGTATAAAACTTTATTAAGAAACAAACACAACTTCTATTTATGATTTCTCAACTTTCAGCCATTTGATAAATTACTACTATATAAAAGTTTAAGTTTGAGGCTCCTAAGAGATGTCACCTTAGCAAAACAACAAGTTTAAAATAAAAACACATGACATTGAACAATTAAAACTTTTTTAATCTTCTTATTTTTTACTATTTTCATTAATTATATAAAAAATTAGTCTCTTTTTTATTAATCATAAATATTTATGCTTAAATAATAAATCATTAAATCACAATTTTTTTATGCTTAAAATTCTCCATTAAATCAATTTACCCATGAATTCAAAAAAATAAACATAACAATTTCAAAATTCATTATATTCAATAAATATTTTATGTATTTTAAAAATATTTGATGTAAACATACATTTTGTTCATAGGATTTATTTGGAGTTCCATCAACAAAATTTTACTTTGAGAAATTCATTTCTGTTATTAAAAGCTTCTGGAGAACGAAAAGAAAACTACTTTAGAAACATAAATAGATTCACGCAAACTATCATCTGGCAAAACCAATGGAAGCGATATGAATTCGGCCGAGAATATTTTTCTTTTTTCGCGATAAGTATGTTGTAGCTTATTTTTTAGGCACACAAGATGTTATCCTTTTAAAAATTACATAATCTTCTTCATATAAACACGAAGACAACTATACATATTTTTCTATTCTACAATTACATAAAATATAAAAAAAAACAAAATTATAGATATAAACAATAAAATAGAATTGATCATTTACAAAAATTACAAAACAAACGTCACATTCTAGCTGACATAGAAAACAAAAATTTATGTACATAACCTGCACTACTAACCCGCGCGTAGCGTGTGATCAACCCTAGTATAATAAGTATAAGATTATTATGCCCGGAGGAACAATAAATGAATATGAAGAAGAAAATAAAAAATATGAGTAATTAGAAGCAACGAACTTACAAACATTGTTGTAATCCCGCAAGCATTGCATGTGAATCGGTTTGGTTCTCCTTCTTTATCATTGCACCCATGTAACGGACGCATATGATGAGAATATGGAGACTCAGAAGAACAATATGGAGTTCCGATTATGAAATATGCCTCTTCATCGTTGATATTGTGAACTTCTTGTATGTATAATGTATTGTTTCTTTGCAATTAGTCAAAAAAAGGAAGAAGAAGAATCATCTTCCTAAACAATATAGCAAAAGTCTAACCAATACGTATTCACTAGCAACGCTCCCATGCATCAGCTTTATAGAGTATACAAGCAAAAATCCATTTTCAACTTGAACATTTTATATATCAAGCTAAATTTATGGTCCTTAATGGTGAATTAACTAAAAATAGTAATAATCTCTTCAACCTTTCTATCTCTCTTATTGTTTTCTATTTAAAATAATCTTCAATGTAAAAAATTGTTTTCCTTTGGTGGATATTCTAACCAGAGACAAAACTTGTTTATTATATATTTCTCTATATTCAAATGTAAGTTTTTTAGAGAATGATTTATGTTTTAAAATATTATATGTTTTGACATTTCTATGCAAACTTTAGATTTATTAGAAATTGTGTGGCTAATTGTATTATGCAGTCTATTTCATGATTGATTGAATTATTTTTAGTTTATATATTAATTTATATTCTTTAAAAGATTTAACAAAATTTTACATATAAAATTAAACCCATATATACATATGATCTATGTCGATAATGGACCCAAACGACAGCAGAAAGCTGAACAGTTAGTTTATAAACCAAAAATAATAGAAATGCATTATCTTACTGAATGGTGGAAAATGAAATTCTAGACCTTTCACCAAAACAAAAATCTTGAAATGACAAATTTTAGGTTTTTTTATTCCTTGTCGCCAAACGAATAAATAATTATATTACACTATTGTAGCATATCTTGTATGTAACTTGTGAGTGTATACATGTTAATATAGTTTGTGAGCTAGTCTACACATATTCAGATTATTCCTACATAATGAACTATTCAATCAACGTCACTAAATTAATAGTACGTACAAAAACTACCGAAGGTTCAAAATTATTTAAGAATATAATAAAATGATAGAATTGTAAATAAGAAGTTGATCAAATTTTGACACAATTGGACAAAAACGGTCTTTAGTCTAGTTTTGTGATATTTATATTTTTTTATAATATGGTTTATATTAAAATATCACATATTAGTTCCTGTAAGATATCACGTTATTGGTCATTATTACGACTCTTTTCGATATGTTATTTGAAGCATCAATTTTTCACATATAACGTCCATATTCTCGCAATCTGTAGTATAATTCGAAACTTTAAACAGCTTAATTTTAAGAACTTTCAAATTTGTGTTGCCACGATATTAAAATTTGAAGTATGATTTTGTTTTATATCGAATTGTTATGATAGGCCACGTACACTGATCTCCAATGGCGCCTTAGTCCTTAGGATTCTAAACGAATCTCATGACCTTATGCTTTGGCCGCCTCTAATTTATTGACAATTTGGCTGCTACGTTGATGGCAATAATCTCTCTTCAAGACAACTTTTTCACTGAATAAACTTTTTCTGTCACTTCAAACATTTATACTATTCTTTTAAGAACAATATATAAAGTTGTCATGATATGGTAGGAGCGAAAAAACCCAATATCGGTTTTTTGTATTTTTTCTTGGTAAGACAAAAAGCTCACAAGTGAAATAAATCTGTGTATATGCATATGAAGTTTTGAAGATGTCGTGAATTGTAATGTGGACCAAAAAATTAAACGACAAAGATGGATTTATATATGTTTAACAATGTGTTGTGTAATAAATTAGAGTGATTATACCGTCTATATAGTTTGGGCTACAATGCGTCTAGCTAATAATCCACAAAAGAGGTTTACTAGGCGATGGTAATTTTCACCCATCTATAGTATTTGTTATAAGTTGAAACTATACTATTTAGTATCTAGATACGAGTGAATGTCAATTCTACATCCAAAAACTAATGTATTACAATTGCCGTTGTAATAGTTTGTAAATAAAATTTTATTTAGAAAATAATATTGTATATAATATTAGTATTTTAAAATCTACATCAATATTCTTAATGTATTGTTTAAAAAATTAAACAAAATCTCATCCGTAATTAGAGAAAAGACATTAGCCAATATTATTATCTTTTTTAGCCAATCATAATTTGAACGCTTTTGTGTTTTTGTATAACAAAATAAATCAACTACTTAAACCACATTTAGTATGAATTGAATGGAACATGGTAGTGCAATGAAGAAAGAGCATGGAGATCAAGGATGCATGGTCCCAATTTCATGTAAAACAAATTCTGAGGAACGAGGGATAAGGGTACATTTAATTTGAATTGAGTGGCCATTCATTTAAAACTCATATAAAAATGTTGTCACTCAATATTAATGGCTATTTATATACATTAAAGACTAGCGTTGTTGAAAAATTGAGTACTACATTTCCAAGTTTTTTCTTACATTTTCCTATACTTGAGTATTTGGAGTTCCTTCTTAGTATTTATTTATATACTCGGGATGCTTAAAAATTTCGGAGCATTACAAATGTGTATAGCCACCAATTTGAATAATAGTTAAGAAAATAAAAATATTTTGTTTTTATTAGATTTACTTGAAAAGTTAACACTGAGACAAGTATAGAAGAAGATTAAGTACAATCAAACTTAAATAATGAGAGAACAATCAAAAACATAGTAGATGTTCAGATCAAGTACATGCACAGACAGTGGTTATTAACAGTTGCCAACAAAAGCGGGTTTCCAAATAATTTCAAAATAAAGTTGATGTCTCAAATAGGTCATATATTAGTATAAAGTATATTTGCATTTATTTGATCCACTTACACGTTTTAATAACGACCGTTATATAATTTTATATTGTATTGATAAAAGGAACGGTACGGCGCGAATTGCGTTAATATAAGCATACTATGAGAGTATCATGGCCACAAAAAACTGCACATATGTAATTTTCTTTTGTCGCCCGCAAATGTCACTTGATTCTTTTAATAGTACCCAATAATTTTCATGTGTACGCATAACACAATAATGATGATATTTCACAAACGATTATGACATTATCGGTGTATATCAATTTCTAAAGACGAAAACGCAAAACAGTAATCGACCTTCCATTTTCTTTTTTCTCAGCATGCATTAATCCATATATATGGCGTAAGAAACAGACAAACTGTTATATATTGAATTGATAATGTGCACTTGAGCTTGTAAGAAAATTGTCTACGTGTGTTTCTGGAGAAAACTATAGCAAGCAAAGAAAACTCAGCCTCGAACGTAACAAATTTCACGTAAAAGTTTAACGCTTACTATTATTTAAACCTGATATATTTTACTGCTGCAAATATGACTCTCATAAACAAACAACGTTTAGTTTCATAAGTATAAATAAAACGTAAACGTTTTTTAACACTTAGTTTTTATAACTTTCGACAGTTAATTTTAAGAAAGAAATAAATTCAAACCACACAAACAATTTGTTATTGTCTATCCTAAACGTAAGAGATATGTTCATTTCTGCTCATGCGGCGGATCTTACTAGAATAAAAGATTGGAGTCCTTCAAAGTTTTTTTTTCTCTCTCGCTCGATCTTTTTTATCTACAAAACAATAATTGAGAAGACGGCGAAGATTTAAAGGAAAGAACACCAAACCCTAGGACAAATCAGCATGCTTCCCCAACGTTGGGTCACACAATAGACAGCACTAGTATACTCAACATTGTGGGTTCAAAAATCTAGTGTCCTCGTCATTCCTACGACGTCGTGGAGCGGGAAATCTTTTCCACGTTTTCATGCCGTTTGCTTCTAAAAATGTATTTACAACATTATAACACATTGAGTTTTGAAAAAAAGATAAATAATTAGCTATAGGGCTTCTTTTAAGTGATAATTATTTACGTTGGGTTTCGTTTGCAATGCTTGCTTCATAAATATGAATAAAATGTAACGTAGTTTGAGTGTATATACGTAAATTTGCAGTGAACTACGTACATACGTTTTTCAAATTTCAATTACTACACATACAAATTTTTTCTTTCAATATTTAAATAAGTACATACATAAATAAAATCCGTCGGTATATTCATAAATTGACATTTCATGGTATGACTGGGGAAATATATTAAGTTATTGGTCGAGACACAGTTTTGTCATAACGATAAAATTAGTTAAAAGACAAAATCCAGACGTATACGGTGTCGTTTTACTTTCCACGCGTTCAGCAAAATCTTTCGTCTCCTGCATGCTCAGCTCAGATGATAAAGAGTCTGTAAGATTTGGCTTATTAACAAATAATTAAACAAGAATAATCAGTTGTATTACTTTAACTAATACAGCTTTATTTCTTGTTTGTTTGTATATATTTCAAGTGAGTATTGAATCTTACTTGAGATGGGAGCACCCCAGAACAAACACTGTCCCTACAAGCTGCTCTCGTTAGCTATTATATTCTTAATAAAGTATAATATTAGTCACCAAATTGCAATTAATTTTATTTTTTATATAAGTGGTGACAATTAGTGGGCTTCGCTTTTTATGAAAAAAAACCATCAATAGTGAGACACCAACAATAATTAAAACAAAACAATATTACGTATTATTAAATATACAGATTTGTCAATAATTGAAAAATAGGTATGAGTGGATAAACAGTGAAACCAATTATATGAAACATATGATTCCATAACTTCTCTTTAAATCAAATTTCAAAATTCAAGCTAAAACTAAACAATAAATAAAATGTAGCTAGTGCCACATGAAATTACAGGTCGGACCATAGTAAAAAATATCACCATATACTATATATAAAAAATATATGTATATATATATAACCTAAAGTTCCTCAGATGCTGAGAATTTAATTAAAGGGAGTACCCAGCTGTAAAGCCTACAACTTTTCTTATCTCATTTATGGTGCGAACCTTTTTTTGTCCTCCCCAATGCATTTTTAATAGTAAGCAGTAATATTTTTTATTTTCATTTGTATAGTTTTCAATTTTCAATGTATATGCATATTATTTTGTGTGTATATAATTAATTACCAAATTTTCACGTGTTGACAATATAGGACTCAGAAGAGGAGTATACAAAGGTGTGTGTACGTAGGACAAATCAGTCGTTGGATTAGTAGTTGCCAACAGTCGCCTTAATTAATAATTTAGTAATTTACTTTTGTTTTTGTGTTTGTTATGGTCAAGATAATATAAACATTTATGATATTAATCATAGATATATTACGACAAAAATATGGACCTGTTTATTACTCGAAAATTATATGAAGACGAGATAGAATAATGTCCTATTTGCTATTGTCATCAGTATCCAATCTATTTATAATTTAGTAGTCCTGATACAATTGATTTGTCTTAATTTATACTACAAGTATGATTTCTATTTTTGATTTCAACATCGTCAGATACTATTTTCCGAATGAGTATTAAGTTAATATTCCGACCACTGTTATTTGAAATTTCTTGAAATAAATAATTAACGATAGATTTCGTGTTAAGCCCGGTAACGTTAAATGTTAGAACATGGGATGTTTTTCTTTTTTTAATAATCTATCACTAAAGCAGATATAATCAAATTAGGAATTACGTTAAGTGCCAATCAGATTGTTATCACCAAAACCATATCTAATTGCTTTCGAATCCAGTTAACGTCAGTTCATTTATATTAAGAAAACAAAGTTTTTAATATTCCAATATTCAAAATACGAAAATTATACACTCCACTTGTAAATTTTTGATTGAACTATATAAACTCCACTTGACCAAATATCGTACCAAATCCAAGCTGAAGTTAGATAGCTAAATAGCATCGAAAATGTTATAACGGTATCAACACATCCGGTTCACGTTTAGTGTGTGTTTCTTATGACAATAATATACAATTTATGGATTGTTACATATCTTTAAAAACTCTACTCATAAATCTAATAAAGTACTGATAAAAATAAAACTTTTCATAGTGAAAGACAAATTAATGATTTCAGTTTTAATTTTTAAATTATAAGAAAAAGCTAGCATACCGATACAACTTCAAGCAAGACACATGTAAGAAAGAAGAGCAAACCAGCATCCCCATTTTCGTCCTCCTACAACAGGTGGACCGAACGAACATGAAGAATCATGACCACATTTTGTTTCTTTCATGATGATAAATTGATTATGCTTACCTTATTATCGAGTGCATTACAAATCCAGGTGATTGAAATTTACTGCTCAGTCAAATTTACATAATTAGTCCACAAATAGACTCTTTGAATTTTACACGTAAACTCTATTTTCTCAGGAGTCTTTTAAGGAGGCCCACTCTGAAAATAATATGTCAACTAAACTTTCTTTAACAAACAAAATTACCGTTGCACAAAGACAAATGTCAATTATAGTTCAATATGAAGAAAGAAAGAATATAAAGAGACGAATTTTGTTTTAATTTTTAACTTTTTTATTTATTTTCAAGATGCTAGGAAATAGCCAAATCCAAGCATTGACTCTTTATCCAATGTCTTACCCTTTGTCTATGACTGTTCCTCATCTTTCACTCTCTACACCAAATCTCTCTTTCTCTCTCTCTCTTTATAAGAAAGAGCAAAAAGCTTCCTTCGTTTTACTATTTTCATGATTCTGAATTCCACACAAAGAGAGGAAAAGAGAAAGAGAGAGAGAGTGAACAAAATAAAAGTTTAAAGTAATCTTGTTTTCATGGCTGCAGAGAGGAAGAAGAAGAAACACTTACATGAGTTTCTTGAAGATGACCAAGAGCCTTTTCATCTCAACCATTACATCGCCGACCTTCGTTCTCAGATGGGTCACTCCGATTTGCGTGTCAAGAAACGAAAGTCCGAAAACGCTGCCATTCTACCTCCTGGTTTCTTCTCATGCCAGAGCTCTTGTTTCTTCGCCACTCATCATAGTAATAAATCTCCCGACCCGAGAAAATCTCCCCTCTTCGAGCTCCGGTCTCCGGCCAAGAAGAAGACTCGCGACGGTCGAGTTTTTCTTCAGATTCCGGCGAGAACCGCCGCAATTCTACTGGAAGCGGCGGCGAGGATTCAGAAGCAGCAGTCGGAGAAGGCTAATAAGACCAACAACAGAGCTGGTAGGAACAGAGGAAACGCGTTCGGGATGTTCGGGTCCGTTTTGAAGCGGTTGACAACAAACCGTAAAGCGAAACCGCGTTTTGATGGAAACGCGGTTTCGTTGGAACGCGGGTCGGAACCAACGAGTAGCAGTAGCAGTTTCTTGGAGATTGGCGATAAGTGCTTTTGCGAGAGCCCTTTCCATTTCGTTCTTCATACAACTCCTTCTACTTCTGGTCACCGGACTCCCCACTTCACGTCGACGGCTACTTCTCCGGCGCGACGCAGTACAGAGGTTTTGTCTCAATCTTTCTCAACTAAATTATCTTTATACAGCAAAAGCCTAAAAAATCATAGGACAATTGTGAAAATAGTCTACATTTTATATCATATTAGTAAAATATTCTTAAAAACCATTAACTCCAAATTAAACTCTTAAAACTAAATCCTAAAATCTAAAAACTAATTTCAAAATCATAACTCATAAAAATTTTAAATTCCAATGCTAAAAAGACAAACTAAACATGCTAAAAAGACAAACGGAATGGCCTATTCCTTAGTTTTGATTCTTTTGAAAAAAACATTTCCATCTTTTTAATTTTGAATTTTTAGATTTTTTTTGCCAATTATTCCTAAAATGAATCCACTACTAACTAATTTAAGATAGTCATAAATTACCACACAGTAAAAAAGAAAAGTTAAAAAACATTCTATGAAAAAACATCTTCTGATTAGAGCAGAGACACATGGCTGGCTGAAAATTGTCTGTGTGATATGACTGAATCATGTAAGTTCTTCAGGAGTACGGTAAATATGTTTTTCACTTGAATGACGGATATGCCCCTATCTTCGAATGAATACCTGGCGTAGAGCCTGATATGGTGGGGGGTCTTTTTGTCATTTACATACATGTGGTCAATATCCCCCCACTATAACGATTATTGCATCACACTGGCTATAGTTCAACTTCAAAGTTTTCAAACCAATTAATTCTCTGGCAAATTACCAAAAATACATTTTAATTCAGTAGGTTAAGTCGTCTTAGATGTAAACCAAACCTTTTTGTGTTAGGTACTACTAGTCTTAAGTCATTAACTTTTGTGAATAGTATGAAGGTTTTCACAAAAAGTTTCAATCTTTTTAGGGAAGTATTAAATTGTATGTTCACAAAATTCGAAAGTAAAATTTACTCTACTTGTGGTTGTAGTATAAAAAAAATGCATAGTAAAATTTTAAAGAAGTACATTGAGGAATAATGAATATATGTAGATAGCTTAAAATACAACCTTCATGTATATAAATTTGAATAGCTAAAATTAGTTGTGATCCAAAAGCCAAAAATAGTAAGAGACAAAAAATGGTGAAACCAAAAGTGTATTAATGAGTTGTAACAGGACGAAGATAGCGATGAGACAGAGAGCTTAGAGAAAGTGAGAGGACAAGAAGAGGAAGATAAAGAAGAGGAAGACAAGGAACAATGTAGCCCTGTTTCTGTACTTGACCCTCTTGAGGAAGAGGAGGAAGACGAGGACCACCAACAACTAGAGCCTGACCATCTCAATCTCCTCTCCTGCAGCTTTGAAGTTGTACAACGTGAGTAACCAATCTACCATCACATCACATGGGCCAAATGTTGGAAACATAAACTTAGAATTGGTCCCCAAATCGGTTTTAAGGGGTTTAACATTGCTGTCTTTTGGACTAAACAGGGGCGAAAAGGCGGCTACTCAAGAAGCTTCGTAGATTTGAGAAGTTAGCAGGGCTGGATCCGGTAGACCTCGAAGGGAAGATGTCAGAAGAAGAGGAAGAAGATGAAGAGTATGAGGAGAGCGAGGAAGACGATAACACAAGGGTTTATGATTCGGATGAAGAATATGAGGACGTTGATGAAGCGATGGCCCGAGAGAGCGGATGCGTGGAAGAGGAGAGCAGGAAGAAGAATGATGAGAGGCAGAAGAAGTGGAGGATGATGAATGCATGGAGGGTAGGAATAGGTGCGGAGGAAGACGTGGACCTGGTCGTGCAGAAAGATATGAGAGGGGAAGCTGGAGAATGGACAAGACACGGTGGAGAAGTGGAGGAGGCTGTGTCCGAGCTCGAGCTCTCTATCTTCTTCTTCTTGATTGATGAATTTTCCCACGAACTTGTGTCTTGTCCTCCATGAACAAATAATGAATTTTATTAGAGGCAGAAAAAAATTAGTAGATTTCTAGATATCTTTGACTTGATAAAACGAATTAACTTCCATTACGTTAATACTAGATTTTCTTCATGTCTTGTCACTTCGAACGCTTCTAAAAGAATCTCACAACGCTAATTTTTCTTACTCAACAATATCTTATCTTGTACAAATCTGCTTTGAATGTTCTTTTCGAGAAAACTTGATTTTATTATTTGATAGTCAAAACAATTTTTTCACATAATTGATTATCCCAGAAAAGTAAAATGTGTACGTTTATGGGAAACATTCTAGTTCTATATCTTGTTTGCAATTTCATGCCTCTTGCTTTGTTTCACTTGTGTATGATTTTGTTGTTGTTACTAGTTAGTCTTTAAGAATAACCCCAAAATCAACCATTTGAACTATTTTAATGGGCTAAGACCCTTCGATTTATTCCACTCCACGCCATTTATATACCTCAATTTTGTGATTGTTTAGTATAAATTTGTTCAACTTAAGTTAGTTCTATGATATTCCATTATACTATTCTATCATTTCACTATTCATCTGAAATATCAACCACCATTAGACATGTGAGACAAAAATAATAGTACAACATGAATGATAATTTTTTTGCTTGAATAACAAAATATAAATGATTTAAATTGACAAAATAAAATTTTTATATAAAAACCATAAATAAAATTATATAAACTAGATTCATCATATCTCAATTTCACGACCATCCATTTGTCATGTTTCTAATATTTGTTTTTAGAAGTTATAATCGTTTTTAGACAGATATCTTTATTTTTTTAGAATACTGATTTTATCATATGTTTTTTACCACAAATCAATTTTTCTTATATGTTATAGATGAACATTTCTATATTTATAATAAAATCTAAATTTTATAAGATATTATATTTTATTATTATCAATAGCCGTTCGACACGCGTCTAAAACAGTTAGAGACAGATAAAATTAACAGCTAATTTTGCACATTATATTAGATTTGTTTTTAAGTTATCTTGGTGAAATCTGATTGGTTTTCTCTTTTGAATGCAAGAAATCTTAAATATTTTATGAGGTATCATTTTATTTTCTATATAATAAGTTTTGATGGCTTACTCACACACTCATCTAAGAGTTTGTTTTGAACTTAGCCTTTAGCCTTCTGATCCTTGACGACAGTCATCTCTAACGTTAAGTTGATTTTTATACCTTAATCAACCAGTGACCATAAACGTTACTCTTCCTCTTCCATTCGCTGGTAAGTAGCTTTAAAATGGCGTCCATCAATTTACAAACCCCCCCACCCGACATGCGTCTTTCTTCTTTGTTTTGTCAATGTTACATTTCCTTTATTATGTTGTTGTGTTTTTTTTTCTCAGCTATGGAAACCGAAGGCCAGAGACTTTACTCCGTTCTGACAACAAAAGAAGTTGTTGAAAAGATGATGAAAGAAATCGAACAGATCTCAGAAACCTTTTCGCTATCCAAATCAGTTTCTTGTATTGCAGGTCATATTACCTATGGCGATAGCGACTATTTACTCTCCACACCCTTTTGTTCACACAAGTTTTGCACTACTTGTTGGAGACATTATCTCAACAACTCTCTGGTGCATAACAAGGAGAAGAACGAGGAGCGAGTAGCATTAGCCCTTTGCCCTTATCCAGGATGTGCCCCATTTGCTGGATCCAGTACGATCAGGAAACTGGCAGAACCAGTGAAGGAGATCTGCGAAGGTTTCCTTTTGGGATCTTTCATGGAGAACAACAAGGAATCGATAAAATGGTGTCCTGCACTAGGCTGCGAGTACGCCATAGAGCGTCATCATAAAGAGGTATTAGAAGGTGATGAGTCTTGTCTTGATTTTGGTGTGGTGTGTTTGTGTGGTCACAGCTTCTGTTGGAGTTGCCAGCTCGAGTCACATCGACCCGTGACTTGCAACTATGCTTCGTATTGGTTGAATGAACGCTTAGATGAACTAACGGGCGCAGCTGCGGTCTTTGAAAGTATCAAATTTTGTCCTTGTTGCTACACTGCCTTGAAAGTGGATAATTACAATCATCAGAGATTCAGAACTTGTACATGCAGGTTTGATTCTTATATTATTTCTTCTCTCCATTAAATCAAATCTTTGTTTTTGAAATAAAAACTCATCATTTTTATGTTATGCGATCAGTTATCGCTTCTGTTGGCGCTGTCTTGGAACAGAGGAAGAGCACAATGGAAAATCGTATTGTGTTGAAGTCTCTGCTAGACCACCATCGAAGAATCAAGAAATGTCAGATTTTTATTTGCTGTACACTCAAACTCATTACTTCAGTCTCTGGGAGACATGTGATAAAGCCGTGGATAAATCCAAGTATGATCTCAAACATGGCACTGCAGCACTTGTCGGTAACTTCAGTTCAAGCAAAGAAGATATCAATGCTGCGCAAGAAGCATGGCTGCTGATATTTCAGTGCAGGCTTGTGCTGAAGTGGAGTTGTGTCCTTGAATATAGCGTAACCAAGGACCAAAGCGACAAGAAACAGTACATAGAGCACCTTCGTGATGAAGCTACCAAAACTCTTCTTAGACACATTGCAACTCTAAAAGAGTTGATGAATGGAGCTATCGCATCTGGAGATTTCAGTTGTTTCAAGCTCAAATTGTCGGCCAGTACAACAGCCACTGCTAACTACTTCCATGAATTTGTCAAGATTCTTGAAGATGGCTCTGATGAGAATGCAAAAAGCTTATGTGGTTCTAGTTCTAGTGATGCATAGACTTTCTTTGATTGCTTTTGTCTGGAGATTTTAGTTGTTTCAAGCTTAAATTATGCGTTGGGCATATTTAATGCTGTATCGTGTTTTTTTATAATAATTATCTTTTTAATAATTTATAATATATCTAGATAAAATTTTGACATTTGTAACTTTAGGATCCCCTAATCCTTTTATTAATGTCAAAATTTATAATGTTAATAGAAGAAATGATGAGAAATGATATTATTTGCAATGTCATTTGACACACCAACAATATAAATTTTCGTGTAAAACACTTGGTTTAAAGAGATTATTTTAGATACAAATATTTTATAATACCATTCATATCTATCATTCATGTCTTTATCATATTATTTAAATTAATTTGATTTTAATCCAATTAGAGTTTATAATCGTTATTAGAAACTAACAGTATTAGATTTATGGGAAATCTTATTTACTTAAATAACTCTACAAAGTAAATAATTAAGAATCACTACAAGTTCTTCAAAGAAACTTCCGAGCGGCGAAATATCATATGAATAGACCAAGTCATGAGTCATAACTGCTACAAATTAAAATTTAGATATTTTAAATAATTAGGACCAGCCTCAATTATGTGACGATCAAGCGGACCCGCAAAATAAATATATACTAATTACAGAGACTCATTGAGTTCCAAAACTACCCCTTTAATCATCTTTTTTTATAGATCCTCTTCATCAAATCCACACCAATAACAATGGTGGACACGGCGGATCAACCGTCTAACGTCTCCGTACACGACGACGGAGGAGAAAGCCTCCTCAAGATCCGCATTGAGATGATGCATAAGAAACTGAAGAAGCCACCGCGATTGCTCAGCGCGGCCGCCGGGAAGCCAACTTGCTCCATCTTCCGAGTACCTCAGAGCATGATTGATTGCAACGGCAGATGCTATGAGCCGCGAGTGGTCTCGGTGGGACCGTACCACCGAGGCAAAGCGCACCTCGGAATGATGGAAGAACACAAATGGCATTACCTTAATGCTCTTCTCACTCGAACCCACCAAACAAAATCTCTTAGTCTAGAGGATTACATGAAGAGAGTGAAGAGCGTTGAAGAAGAGGCGAGAAAGTGTTACTCCGAGTCAATCGACATGGAGTCGGACGAGTTCAACGAGATGATGGTTCTTGACGGTTGTTTCATTCTTGAGCTGTTTCGTAAAGTCAGCCAACTTGTTCCTTTCCAACCGGACGATCCACTCGTGGCCATGGCTTGGGTTCTTCCTTTCTTCTACAGAGATTTTATCCGTATTGAGAATCAAGTCCCTTTCTTCGTTCTTGAAACCTTGTTCAATCTCACAAAAGAAGATAAGGAAGGAGAGACCAACTCTTCTTTACCGTCTCTAGCTTTTGCGTTCTTCAACAAATCGATGAACAGAACAAACGAAGATCTCGCCAGATTCAAAGACCTAAAAGCCAAACACCTCCTCGACCTCGTCCGGTCAAGCTTCATCCCGGAGATTGAGCTTCACGCGCGATCGGTAACGAATCAGGGGAAGAAAACGACGCCGTCAAACATCATCCACAGCATCTCGAAGCTCCGGCGAGCCGGAATCAAGATCCGTGAGCTGAAAGATGCAGAGAGCTTCCTCGTTGTGAGTTTCAGGCACGGAGCGATCGAGATGCCGAGCATCACCCTCGACGATTTTATGAGCAGCTTCTTACAGAACTGCGTGGCTTACGAGCAGTGTCACGTGGCGTGCTCGAAGCATTTCACGACGTACGCGACGCTACTAGACTGTCTGATGAACACTTACAAAGACGTTGAGTATCTATGCGACAACAACATCATAGAGAACTACTTCGGAACAGAAGCGGATGTAGCTGGATTCGTGAACAGTCTAGGCAGAGACGTTGCGTTCGACATAGCAGAGTGTTATCTCAACGACTTGTTTAAAGAAGTGAATGAGTATTACAAGAGTAATTGGCACGTGGAATGGGCTAGTTTCAAGTTCACTTATTTTAGTTCTCCTTGGTCTTTTATCTCTGCTCTTGCTGCTTTTGTTCTTTTGGTCTTGTCTGTTATTGAGACTATCTACACTGTTGCAGAGGCTTATCAAAAAAAGTAATTTCATTTATTGAAATTCAATTAATCTATTGGTGTATAATTGAATGGCCTAATCACAATTTATGACAATTCTTATTTTAATGAAATTAGTGAATGATTAAGTACAATAATTTTTTTTGCTGGAATTTTCTGTCCAAACATGCATCTATAGTGTTTTGAGTAATAAACAAATTGTCTAGAGATGGATAATATTAATATTTTTCCTGGTACTGAGTTATTTTCTTAATAAATATACGAGATTGCATCTAGATATTTATTAATAGAGTGACAACTAGCTATTCTGCAGTTAATCAAATAGAAGGGATTAGTTTTCAAAGAATACTACGAGATTGGTAGTATAACGATAAGAAACGATATATTTTTATGTAAATTACACCGAATTAATAGAATAAATATATACCGATTTTCGTTACCTATGATTAACTTATCACATAATTTTAAAGTACAAATATATATATATATATATATATATATATATATATAATATAACAATATCTATATAAACATTTTAAATGATGTTTTAAAAAAAAAGGAACGTGCGAAGGAGGGGGGAAACAACATTTACAAAACGAGTACTGAAAGACTTTTACAAATTTCAACGTCTGAAGTATCTATGTTTGATATTTTCTTTTTGCCAATTCTCTCGAATTAAGAAGACTCGGTCATTTGCTTCTTCTTTAGATCATGCCTTAAGCCATAACTGCATATAAATAATCACATAAACACACAATCCAACATACATTTACACATCAATCACCGAACAAAACAAAGACATATATTTACATTTCCCTTCTATTGCTTTCAAGATCGTTATTTGTTGAATCATTCTCGACTTACGCAATAATGAGCGACAAAACATTGTTCTCTAAACCTAAGCTACTAGACCGTAAAGAGATCCAAGGGACGATTCAAGATGATGAGCGTTGTAAGCTTGACAGGCACGCTAATATTCACACGACGACCTCCCGAGGGGGCGGTCTAGTCGAAGAGGTTACCGAGAAGCTTCGGAGGTTCAAAGTACGTACGGTCAACATCTTGGTGGGAGGAGAAGCTGATGAACAGAAGAAATAAAAGAAGTACCAAAATTTGATTTCATTTATTCATTTCTAACGAACAAGACGTTACCTATCTATTGCTCTTAAAAGTGCGAGGATATTTGTTTTTTTAACCATCAAGCCTTTATATATGGGCCTGTAAGGGTCACGAATCTTGTGGCCTACATGGGTTGTTATACTTTCAAAAGGCCCATATAGACCTTTCGTACATGTATGTATGCATCAATTTCTTCCATACATACACAGTGTTCTAATTGTGTAAAGTGTTAAATTAAATAAGCTGTTTGTTTGGAAACATATGTTGTTTTGAACTCCTTTATGTATAAATTTGGGTGGCTTGTGGTAATTGACAAGCTTCTCTAGTGCTCGAAAACAAATTCAAAACTTTAAAATTGGACTATACGAGCACGAAAAAAAACGATATTAGCTTATAATATTATTAATATTTTTGGTATTTTTGAAGTCAGACAAAATTTTTTCCTTTTGCATTCCCCATATAAAAATCAATGGTTAATGGAACATATAACTGATCAAAATAAAGTTAAACATGTCTATGTCTAAAAAAAAAATCTTATAGATTTTATAAGTAATCGAATAAAAAAATATTAATTACATACACAAAAATCAGCAAGGTTATGATTCGATTAAGACTAGTAATCAACTTGTGTGTTATCCTCACCAAACCCATTTGGCACCTTTTTCAGTTTTCTAACTAGCTATGCATCCTCAAGTTTTTAAACCAAAAAAATGTGTGGTTCACGCCTTCACGGTTCAAAATGGTTTCGTACTTCTGTGAAATTAGCCGTAGAGTATAGGGACTATAGTGACATAGTTTATATCAACCATTATTTAAAACCAACCCCTATGAAAACTTTGTCTATCTGTAAAATTAAACAAATAAGAATCAGTCAAGGCATTGACTGTGATTACATTTGCAAGTACATCAGACTAGATTGCAAGACAATAGTTCAAAGAAAAAACTTTAATACAGTACGACCTTATCTTACGGTCTTAACGGGGCCTAACCATGCATGCAATGCATCACTAGGAGGCTCCCTTTCTTTATTTCATACATACATATATATAAACACACACAAAATCACATACTCATATATCTCATAATGGTTAGTATGTTTACTTTATCAAGGAAAATTCCACAAGTAATCATCTGCTGCGGTGTAACCATCAGCGTCGTAAGCAGCATCAAAGGCGGGTTGATGAGGCGGGCTAAGAAGCATTCCTTCAGCCATATTCATGAGCACATTAGGCATGTCGAATATCAAATCCTCGTCCATGAATGCATTTGTATTCTCATAACTAGCATCCATCACCATCATGTTACTCCGTTCCACACCGCTTGTTGCACTGTTATTATTGGCCATTACAATCGCATCCCTAGCAGCACCAAAAGCAGCGGCGGCTGAAGCGGCTGCGGCTTGGATGTCTCCCGGAGACATGGAAGCTGGGACAGGCAAAGAGGAAACCGAGTTTGGAAAGTTGAGCTCAGTTTGTGTTCCTTTAAGTGCTAGAGCTGCCACATCATAGGCTATTGCCGCCATTTCTGGGGTCGAGAATGTTCCTAGCCAGATACGGTTTGGTTTTCTCGGCTCGCGGATCTCAGAAACCCATTTGTCTGAGTTCCTTCGTTGTCTCACTCCCCTGTACAAAGGGTGGCGGCCGCCATTGTCTTTGGAGGTTCCTGCCATATTGATAATGAGAAATTAGGGTTTTGAGGAGGAGAGATGAGTGATGAGCTTGATGAAGGAGAGGAGGAGATCGAAGCCATTTTATACATGGGGGAGCTAGTTAAGTTACTTGAAGAGTGAAGTAGTGAAGAGTGAAGAGTGAAGATAAGAGAGTGAAGAAAGTGCAAACCAGTTATGGATGAAGAGATTAGGGTTTGTGAGGGATTGATCACAGCTCGGAGATGATCAAGTTAAAGCTGTAAAGACAGATTTTTAATTGCTCCTCTGGTTGGAAAATCGCGTTTTTTGGGTGGTGGCCAAATAAGTCGCAGATATGTATATATGTTTCTATCTAAAGTGGTCGTTTTCGTCATCACAGGTTCATGAATATATATATACATATATATGTTTTCTCATGATCTTGACATCACTTTAATTAGAAATTAAACTACTTACTCTTCCTTGAAATAAACCGAGGTGAATAAACGCTTCAATGTGGCAGCTTGGTTAAAAAATATCACATAGTTTTATGTAATTCGAGGCATACATGGGTTGATTCTACTGAACAAAATCATGTAGCTTAAGGCTTTCACTAGTTATAACATTTGTCGGTGTAAATAATGTTTTAGGACAGCTTTTCCTGTTAAAAGATTTTTTATTTAGTTTGTGTGATTAACATGCGGTGAAATTATGTTATTAATAAACGTATCCATGAATTTTGCTATGTATATATATAGACTCCATGTCTATGGTATAATGACGACTTCTTCACAAATTACATATGTTCCCTGTATGTTGCTTACATTGGGGTTAACGGTTATTTCAGAATAGAAATGAATATAGAGTTGACTGGTGAAATATATATATATATATATATATATATTATAATCACATCCAAAAAGTGTTTTAGAAATGCTAAGAAACCACTTAGTGTGTGATCGCTGTTTAGGTCAATTTCTTTGAGGCTTTGTCACTCCACTAAACATTAATATATTGTAATTTTTTCTAATTAAAACTTGTCAAATCGATTAGGGTAAGAAATCTATCACGTCTCGATACACAATGGAATATTTGTCCCCATCAACTCCACATATATATATAATTAAAAACTTCACCTAACTAAATCAATTTTTCTATACCATGTACCGTTGGTGTTGGCACTTGTCTATGTGAAAATTTATGACATCTGAGTTGAGAGGTTGAATGAACACCGATGATATTTTTTGCAAATGGTAAATCAAACATTTCTAATGATGTAATTTAAGTTATATAACGACTCGGTCTTAACTATTAGTCTGAGTAAGTTTTAGTGTATTGGGATAATACAATTTAGACATAAATGTCAACCAAACTGCCTAACTCGACACAGTCCAATCTGATTCATAGTTAGTAGTGTAATCCTGTACGGGTTATCAACCTTATGGTATGGGTTAAAATGTTCATTCATAGTAGTTTACTTTACGGAATCCAAGTGATTTAAATTCGTTAGACCTTTGAATACTACTGTATGAAGTATCTCTTTTCTATGAGGTATTTGAGAAAGTAATTAAAACTAATGATACAAATGAATGTATATTATTCATCTTGAAAGTGAATTATATGGTGTCTAAATATGTTATAAAACAATGTATTTTGTGGGTAGCTCTTAAAGGTAGAGTGTAATATTAAGGCAGTCGGTAAATCCTACAAGTTTGCAAGTAGCTCAGTATCTATTCATGATGCAAATGGGTGATAAACATACACATTAAGATGATAACACAACGATTTTAATATATAAATTGGTCTTTGTTCGGAATTTTTTTTCTTCTCAAGTTAGTATATACATTTTGAGTGTATTGTATCTAAAGAGATCAATAAAACAAGTTATAATATAATTTACGATTAGATTGAATCTCAATTAAAAGAAACATTTCTTGGTATATATACAAAAAGGTCCATATACTGTATATGTATGTTGAGATTTGAAAAGAACGGCAGGTTACCTGTTGAATCAAGGCTTGACATGTTAGCTAACTTATAGCAAAGGTATTGCACTTTGGGCTCCAAAGTTGTAAGCCCATAAAATTTCGTTGATCTTTTCTAGTTTCTTGAGTTTGGCCATGAACAGACAATACTTTCAAAGCAACTGAAGAGGTGGTTTCAAATCCCAACAAAATATACATTTTTTAGACAAAAAGGTTTCACAAGAACAAGACACCTCGGAAGAAGGTTTATCAAGGGTTTTTCATTTTACCACTCTTCTAAACAAAACACAAAACTAAAACTTCAAAAGATAATTTTGGAAGAGAAAACACAAAAGACAAACGATGATATTAAAAACTATGATCCTTAGCCTCATCCTCAGTACTTGTAATCCTTAACGTGAAGACTCTCTGCTGCGCCTTCACCGAGCTGAGCATCACCTTTGTAGGCACCAAGTGTAGCCTCAGAGTTAGCCTTGCACCTAACCAAAAACGCATCTTGCGCCTTCTTCACATTCTCCTCTTTGCCTACCCAGGTCTTGAGTGTGCTCTGCTGCAACGCCCTTCCAAAGGAAAACGACAGCGACCAAGGCTTCTTTGTCTTCAACTGGTTCATCGCGTTCAGGTTTCTTGTTGCCTCTTCCTCGCTCTGTCCACCCGACAAGAAGACAATGGCTGGAACAGCTGCTGGCACGGTCCTCTGAAGGGCGCGGACAGTGTACTCTGCGATCACCTCTGGTGCAACCTTGGCACTCTCTGATCCTGGAGTCACCATGTTTGGTTTCAATAGTGTTCCTTCGAGCAAGACATGGTGATCGCTCAGGGCTTTGTAGCAAGCTGCAAGGACACGCTCTGTCACCGCTGCACACTTGTGGATGTCATGAGACCCGTCAACAAGAATCTCAGGCTCCACAATTGGTACAAGACCGTTCTCTTGACAAATCACTGCGTATCTAGCCAATCCATAAGCATTCTCGTGGATGGCCAGCTCTGATGGCTCGTTCTGACCAATCTTAAGCACCGCACGCCACTTAGCAAAACGAGCACCGGCCTCGTAATACTTCTTGCAACGTTCGCCAAGACCATCGAGACCCTGTGTGGTGGTCTCACCATTGGTTCCAGCGAGCTCAACGGTACCCTTGTCAACCTTAATACCAGGCAAAACTCCTCCTTCCTTCAAGATATCCACAAAAGGGATCCCTGCACACACACTCAGACACAAACCCACTAAGCAAAGATACACCATGAGAGAAAAGGCACTGACTTTAGAGCCAAGTATCAATAACTACCATTAGAGCTCTTCTGGTAGAGAGTTTCTTCAAAGAGGATGACACCACTGAGACAAGGAAGAGCTCCGGGAGTAGTGAAGAGAAGCTCACGGAGAGCTCTCCTGTTCGACTCAACGTTCTCGACGTTGATGCTAGAGAGACGCTTTCCAATGGTACCGGTTGATTCATCTGCCGCAAGGATACCCTTTCCAGGTGTGCCAATGTAGGCAGCGTTAGCGATCAGCTCATCTGCAAGTTTCAAATTGGCAAAAGAAACGCATAAACAGTAGGACAACGAAACGCAATCAAAATTTTAAACGAGAAACAGAGTCCAAAAACTCAGATCACATAATCGACCAGAATTTTTTAAAAAAAATTAATGTCCAAAGCTTCCGAGTGATGCATGTACTGTACCGAATAAACCTCAAATCGTTAAACCCCAAGTCCTAAAACCCAAATCACAAAGTATGTAAAGACTGATCTGTCGATCTGTTGAACGTAAACAGATATAATCTATCAAAATTCTCGCATGTATAGAGTGAGAGAGTACACTTTAAAACAATAAGAAGAAGAAAATTACACCCAAAACAGAACACATCAAGACTTAAACGCAAACGAATCGTGAGCAAAATTCACGGAGAGAGAGAGAAAGGTAAGGTCTGTTACCGGCGAATTTGCTGGTGAATGAAGCCATAGTTGAAGAAGATTCCGACGACTGAAGAAAAATTGGATAAAAGAGAAACGAAGAGATATGGAGAAGAGGAAAATGGGTTTTCGTGTTATATACGGATGAAGTGACGGGAAGGTTCGAGAAATGTTGATTTCATGACAGATTTGGTTTGGCCTCTTGTCCAAGGAAAACGTTCTCAGCCGTTGGATGGTTTCGATGGCAGTTTATTTTTTGTTTTACCGCGAGTGGGTAGTTACTGTATTAATGCAATATACGAGGGATAACTTCTACGACATTCTATTTAACGCCCCAGTACGGCCCAGTGGCCCAGTGGCCCAGTAGCCCAATGGCAGTTTTGTAATCTAAGAACAAACCCAAAACCGGAAATAAGGATTAAACAAATTAGGCTACTCTCCATCTTTTAAAGAAAGATTGCTTTTTAGATTTTTTTCCTGTTTATAAAAGATTAATTTTTTAGATTCTAACTAATGCAACTTTATTCTAAAAATAAAAACGTAACTTAAAATTTAAAAATGTAACATTTATTACGATACAAATAAAACATTAAAATTAATTAGAAACAAAAAGTAAAATTTCATGTTTCTGAAAAGCCCAAAAATCTATTTAAAAAACAAAAACAGAGTGTTGGATAAGGTATACGTTCGACTTATGCATAATTCGTCTTCCACGATCTAGAATATAAATTCAGTTTTGATGACGTGATAGTGAAGGCAAGCTTCGACCGATATGAAACCTAGCCATAGTCCATAGATTGTGACATTTCTAAAAGTAAGTCAGTCTTCTTCTCCTTTTTTTTAAGAAAGAGATGAAATTAAAAAAAAGGATTGTTACATGCATATATCCCGTGAAAAAGGAAATGGAAGATTCATGAGAACCTTGAGTCCTCGTGAAACAGCCAAATAAAATAGACAATGTAAAAAGTGTCGATGTAAATTTAATAGATTGTTTGAACAAGATTTATCATTTTTGGGTGGCATCAACATACTACATTTAAAGTGTTTATGCACCAAATGTGTGACTTTGTGGGGGAGTTCCAAGCCGTCGTCCGACGTTGTGGTTCATTCGGCCACTTGCGGAGTTGTCACTTGGTGATTCTTTGTCATAGAGTTAGGAGTTGGCTTTCGACTTGGATCTTCAGGCATGTCTTCACCGTTGGACATGCGACTCAGCAAATGGTCAAAAAGATGTACATGAAGAAAGTTGGGTGAGTCTTTGATGTTCAAGTCAAGTCAAACCAAAACCACACCAGTAAAAAACTCGTAAAGCAAGAAATGGATATGGCTAAAAGCTAGTCCAAGACTTGGTCGTATCGTTCTATCCAGATCGGTTACATTTTTGAGATTTGTCTATAATTGACACACATGATCTATTGGAACATCTACTTTCAAATATATCCAAACCCGAGCTAAACTTGTGTTTGTCCAAAACAAGAACATCTACTTTTCAAATATCATGAGAACTTAAAAATTTAAATCAGACCACGAATGAGTTATGTTAAAGTTAAACCATCCATATCAAACAAAAAGGAAGGGTTAAAAATAAACGCATCAGCAATAAAAATGTTAAACTTTTTTACTTTTTAGAGACACAAATGACAAGAGAAAACGAATGTTTCGTTTCTCTTAACCCAATCTTCTTATTCTCTTCTTCGTCTTCCTCGAGCCATAATCTGCTATCCAATCCACTTCTCCTCCTGAACATAAACACGGCACACGGAGGAGAAGACGAAGAGGAAGAAGACGACGAGGACGACGTCGTTTTCGACGATGAAGTCGAAGAAGACGACACCGTCTCTCTGAAGAACCAGTCGTGTAAGTCCCACATCATGTCGATGAGCATTCCGTCGAAGAACATCGTTTGGTTCCCTCTGAAATTCCACTTGAGCTTCTTCACCTGAAACACTTTCTTCTTATCCACCCAAACTGTCATCGTTTCAGGACTTTTCGATTTCCATAAGTACCCTTCTTCTCCACCACCACCGCCTCCTCCTCCGCCGCCGCCGCATTGAATCTGAATCTCGTGTTTAGTTCCTGCGTCGGAGAACTGAGCTTTTGTCGAGAGCCAGCAAGTCCCGGAGAATCTCTCCGTTCGTGAGACCCGCCACGACGACTTGTCTCGCCTTAGACTTTCGTGGTCAACGTCGCCGATTCGGAGGGTGATCTCGGAATTAACCACGAGGGCGACGGAGAATCCCCTGGTTGGTTCGGGTCCGCCGTTCTCGTACTCTGCCTCCGTGAGATCCCAGATGATATCGGCGTTGAGTGAACCGGAGGAAGAAGTCAACTTTCTTGACCCTTTTGGTTTCCTAAGAGAAACAGAGTATGATTTCGGCGGCGTTGAGATCACGACGGTGAGATTATCCGACCAGGTGAGCGAAACAGAGACGGGTTTGTCGGAGGAAGGGAGATTGGACTTGTAGGTGGTAGTTACTGTGTCGGGAATCGAAGGAGGTAATGTCGGAGAGATGTAGGAATGGTTTGAAGGACCTGAACAGTAAGCATCTGATACTTTAATGGCGTGTTCGGTGTAACAAGCGGCGAGGCCTCTCATGATTCACGACTTTTTTCAAGAAAATAGATTCCTTTGTTCCCGGAAAAAAAGAAAGAAAGAGACGAAGCAAATGAAAGCAACTTCAGAGGAAAAAGCTTTGATTTTCGAGGGGAAATCGAAATTTGTATTGAGATTTTCTTAGCAGAGTAGAATGATTTTTTTCCCAGGAAAGAAACAAAAAACAGGGTGAATGTGAGAAAGACAGAAAGGAGGAAACTTTAAGAAAGAAGAAGAAGAAGACGAAAGCTTTAATTTTAGAGGGAAATTTTGAAAAAAAAAGGTTAGAAATTTTGTTTTGGATGCTATACGTGTGAATAAAGAGAGATGCTTGAAGGAAGAAAGAATAATACTTTTTAGTTTTAGAGGGAGACAAAGTTTAGAAAAGAAGATAAAATTTTGGTGGAAAAGAAGCAATGGAGTTCACAGATTCTGTCTTGGGAGATTAGAAACGACGTGGACGAACACAGACATGACAGAGGGAAAGAAGTTTTCAGAGTGATTTTCCCGGGAAACTAAAGTTAAAAAAGAAACTGAGGAAATAATTCTAGGGTTTAAAATTTGTTTTTTGGTACGGAAGTTGCAGAGAAGATATGAAGACGAGAGAGAAGAATACTTCTTGTTGTCTTGGATATGTGTTTGATTTCGGCCATGTGAAGATGTCTCTCTTCTGACTTTTTGAGTTTCGTCCGGTCTGTAAATATTGTTTTTATATGTTCTTCTACTCAAGTTGAAAATATGTTTTAAAAAAAAATAGAATCGATCATTTAATGACATTAAATTAGATATGTGAAAGATGAGCAAAGGACAAGAGATCAAGGAGTAATATTTAGATATTTTGTGACATGTTCCTTGCATTATCAAACATGGATTAATTCATCTATATTGTGAAAAACAAAGTTCTCTTGGGTTGTAATATTAATATAACGTCTTTATGAAAACTGAAGGAACGGGACCATGGATTAGTTCTTCCATTATGCGTTTAAGTATTATTTATTCGAAGAAACAAGTTAATTAATAGCTATTTTAGTGTTTGTTGCAGAAAAAGAAACAATTTAATCAATAGTTTGACCTTATTTGTACAGCATAGGTTTTGTAATAAGATGTGCGCGATGGTATTTTATATTCGTTAATTTTAGGAAAATATGACGTCTTCAATCGAAAAGTATGAAAATTTATGCTATCGTAAAATAGAACACGAGGGAGATAAAGACTTGACTTTGATTGATAAAATCTACAAACTTATTGAATTTATGAAGACCTCTTTAATATTCACGTGAAATTTGTAGCTTCTACTTATATAAACATAAAGAGAAACTAGTTTGGTTATAAGATAATTTAAAATAAGTGATTAAAAGAAGGAAAAAGAGTCTATTAGACATATGTTTTCTCGGGAAGAAAATTTAGGAATACAAGAAAACGAAACATGTTAAATGAACAAGAAACAAATCACATCTTGGACTTGTATTCTCAAAGTCATCATGATAATATTTGAGAAATGGCATCATGAGTCATCAAAGACGTCATGAAAACGAATCGAGTCTATTTAAAAAAGAAACAATTGGATATATTAGCTCATTAAAGCTTACTAGTCAATTAATCATCTTACCTACACAACTAATAATTAAATTATAATTTTCCACACTTTATACTAGTTATTAAAACAAAACAGGGTGCTTATTGCTTAATTTGGCTCTTGAGATAAACACAATTTGGAAAACTCCCTCTCTCACTCAGAAGAAAGTCTTGGTGTGCGAAACGGTTCGGCCGTTTAGTGATGATATTGTTGTAATTTTATTTCTTCGAAGTAAGAGTGAGAATTTTAACCAAACAGAAGTTTTCCAACTGAACAGAGTTTTACAGTTTTTGATTATTGTTTCGTTATTTAGGTCAAACCGATCAGCAATATTTTAAAATTAGTCTAATTATCGGTTCGGTTGGTAAATAATTGTTTTTTTGTAAACCACCAAAATATACAAAAAATATATTAAAATTTTTAAACGAGCTAACTAAATTAACAAAATTTAACCGAATTTGAAGCAAAAAAACAAAAATTTTGGTAAATAAAATAAATAACCAAACTAACCGTAACTGAAATGAACCAAATTCCAACATGTTTTTTCTTAACTAAACTAACCGAACAGCCGAAATATGAACCAACCCGACCCGAATTAACCCCAAGTTGCATGCCTACATCGACCCATTGGACTTTTCTTCATTTTGTCGTCTTGATCACACACGGAAATAAGCAGAATTGTAAATTAGCAAAAGGTTTCTAAATTCTAATGGATGTCTGAAAATACTTTTCGTGAAAAGGTTACCTATCCAATCTGATAAAATATATATACGTAACTTGATGTTATCTTGTCAGATATTGATCATTTCCGTTAGTAACAATGACGTTCTCAAACATCTGAATTCGAAAGCGACGACTAGTTGCATTTTACGAATAATCAACACCCTTAGCTTATACTCAACGAAATTGAAAGAAAAAACAGAGGAAGCCTATCCGATTGCACATTAAATATCAATCGAACAGCTCTTCACGTGAAAATTGGGGTTTCCCAAAGGGAAGGAACAGGTAACAAAGAGGAGCTTTCTCTGCCCCCACCTGCAAAAGTCTAAACACTACACACTCAATTTAATTCTCACACCTTTTGCATTTCTCTCCCTAGTAAATGTTAAATTTTAATTTCCTCTTTCTGCAATCTGCAAGCAAGTAAAGCGTTTATGATAAATGCAACTTCCATTCTATGAGGAATTCACATGATAACCACAACTACACTCAAATTGAGATAACACTGATAAAACAATCTTTCCGCAGAAATAGTCATTGCTAAGTTACAGATATGGTCATGGGTTGCTTTGGATATTCATGATACGTAACCTGACAAATCTGTGTTCATCATGATAAACCAGAGTGCACGCATATTCTTCTTTTCTGACACATGAAAGAAAGACCTAGAATATGGAACGTGCAATATTGGGAAGGCTTCTTTGCTCTTTTGTATTTTGTATAGAATGAAAAAGGAGAGAGACGAAGCATACATGAGAATCTTATAAAAAAAAATACTGCACATCTTTTTTCCTCAACTCAAAGCTTGACACTTTTCTACAAAACTAGAATGATGAGGACTCACGAACCTGTTTCCTCTGTGATGCCACCGCTTCCTCCAGCATAGGTTTCTTGGCCTTCATATGGAGGCTATTCAATAAGTTCCTAAAAGAATGGATCCAAAAACAAGCAAGGAACACGTAAAGATGGAATCATGCTGGATTAAAGAATTGAGTTTGAGATCAGAGAGCCCTAGAGATTGACTATAGAACTAAGTTACCTGTTTGATTGCATTCCCAACTCCCAAGCTCGGCAAAGAGCTCTTGGTCAAACAACCTGCATGGACGATCGGCCCATTGGGATCACCGTTAGCTGGAGAAATGGTAAGGTAAGAGGCTCCCTTGAACATCCATCGATCCATTTCTTGACTGAAATAGTCCTCAAACATCTCTCCACATAATATACATGCGCACTGGTTCTCATCAGCAGCTACGGCTGGACCATCCTCAACGGCACTATCAGGTTCACTCAGAACTTCCTCATATTCATGTTCAAGCTTTCCAGATTTTGCTGCTATCCAGTCATCAGCCTTTGGGAACCAAACCCTACATTTACTGTTTGTGCCACTTAACTCAAGCTTCTTCTTATCATGCAGCTCCATGTGCCTGTCAAGGTCTTCCTTTTCTTTAAGGCGAACGCCACAGGAGGTGCAAAGATGTGGAAGGTCATCAAAGAGACTATTAATCACTGACGGGTGAATTTCACGGATTTTGTCCGCCCTAAACTTCAATCCGATGAGGTTTTCGGGTTCCAATTTCGCTGTTTCCACTGGTGCTACCTTAGGGGCAGCGCAGGGACCCTTCTTCACCGAAACCAATGGCCGAGCATCTGATGGAACTACAGATACAGACATAGAGCTACTGGTAGAATGATCAGGACTCTGGTCCTGTGATATGGAAGCAGCCGCACTACATTGTACAGATATCAAGCCCTTTGAAACTAAGGAGCTCAAGAGGGACGAAATAGGATCTGAGGCCTTACTATTCTCTTTTGATGTCTGTGCTGATGTGACACCAGTAAGAGACACTGCGCCCGAACCAAGTGGTGCAGAGGGTTGTTCAACTTTTAAATGAGCTGATAAATTGTTACCAGCCAGTGAAATTGGCGATGTCTTAGGCTTACAGGCTGCTGACAGGGTCTGTGCCCTTGGGTTAACCTCATTTTGGGAACTCTCCTCCTTGATTGCACCACAAGTTGAATTATTAGAAAGGATTCCACTCTTCATGACTGCTTCCAGCAAATCAGTCATGTTGGATTGTCGTGTAGTTTCTGAAGCAATAGTAAGGCCTGCCGCATTTTCAGCTGTTGACTTAGAGTCAAACTTGTCCACTTGAAATGTATCAGGTAGTTCAATCGTATTTGTGTTTTTAAACTGACTACTTGAAGATAGGGGCCGTACAGAGTCATCTCTGAGGATACTTTGAGATTTCGCTGGAAACCGAGAAGCCCTAGGATCACGTTGAGGGAGGGAGTGAGCTCTTCTAAAATCTTGCTTGGTCACATTCTGTTTAGAAGTTGAATCATGTAAAGGCGACTGTCTATCTGACACTGAGTTAGGCAAAATTCCAGAGCTGGCAACCCTAGATTGAAGCTGAATTCCCTTTCTAGCTGCGTTTGAGGTTGCACCAATGGGAGGAAAAACTTCTGAATCATGCAAAGACCTAGGAGAAGATGTCCAGCGGCCAAAAACACTTGGATCTTTTTGCTCGCTGGAAAATGAATTTGTCGAATTCGTCTGATCAAACCTTGGGTCGACATCTGGAAACCTTGGTCGTTTTAAGAGGTGATTTTCAGATTCCTACAAGTTAGGAAAAGGTTAAGAAAAAAACTGAGAAACTGAGATATCTCATACTAAAATGTAATGCAAATGACTATTATAGCTAACCAATCTCTCTAGTTCATCTGGTGCATGAAGCTCATTCTTTGGGTTGATAGTGGCTACATCTGTTTCGGATAACCTTGAGTGCATGTCCCACATAAACTCTTCTTCCTCAGAGTTTTTCCAACTATCATAAGGCACACCTACGTTTCTACTGGGACCACTTGATTCCGAATTTTCTAGTCTCGCAGTCGCGTAGTTGGACATTCTGCTTTTGTTATGTAACCCACCCCTCGGGTCAGAAATCAGATCAGGACCCCTGCTCATAGCTTCGTACCACTGTTTCTCACACCCGTCATCAGTAACCCTTGAACCAACTTTCTTAATCACTGATCTAGAATTATGCAGTAGTTCAGAAGCATAATCATATTCCCCTGCTATTGACTCGATATCTTTCTCGTAGAGAGGTTCACTGAGTGAGTCTCTTTGAGGTCGTCGAATGGTCTGAATTCAACACACAATCAGTACACAGAACACAGGTTAAAAACTATAACCATGCCAAGGACAAATCATCTTACATTTCCTTTAGCTGGACCTGCCCACGAGCCTCCAGATGCTATGCTTGAAACTCTCTCAAGTCTATCTGAATCCCTATTCAAATTGGATGCGATCTCAGGGATATCAGTAACCATTACTTTTGGCTGCACAGAAAAAAACCAAAAAACGATTATTCAGGAAACTTTTAATGAAGTTACATTTCACTGGTTTCACTTTGGGCTTGTCGTCACCAATAAAATTCACTGTCCACAAGTTTACTTTGCTTACTCGTCCTGACTGCTGAAGGCGTTGCCTTTCTAAATACTTGGGATTCACATGGATGCTATTTGGTGGACGCTGAGATTGCAGATCAGCTCTGCCTGTGGTAACAGCAGCTGCTGAGCCATCACTTCTAGCATTAAAGCCAAGTTCTTTCTCAATATGCTGAAGTGTTTGCGGATGAAATACTCCTTTCCAGGTTCCAAAGAGATGCCGCATGTTAGAATGCATAGGAGGATCAACTTGTCTGTAAGCCTTAACAAATATCTGCACAGAAGTAAAAAAGAGGAAGATCAGAGATGAAGTTGCCAGAAAAAAAAATTATATAACCATGACTTTTAATAAAAACACCAACCTCAGGCAGCCTGGCAGCAAAGTACTTGATGTAATCTCTTCCAATGTTTTTCACAATGCTGTCCAACAGGTACAATGTTGGCAGCTTCTGATCACTTGGTACCTGCATAATATTCTTCAAATTAGATACCCAGGAAAAAAGGCCAATTTGATCTCACAGAGAGTAACATCGAGGATTTCCACAATTGAAGTGGCCCTAAAGGATAAGGACCAAATATCCAATAACTTATCTTTAACTAGCGTTTAAAGCACCAAATATGATGACATTCAAGCTACTACTAACATATATCCTGACAAACAATGAATCTAAAGATGGACACGGAAAGCTATTAAACAGAGGTTAGCGAAATCTATATGCCCAAAAATGGCTGAGTAACACTATTAGAAGCGTCAATTTCTAAGCTGAAGTGACAAACAGTGAAAGAGTAATCCTTGTTCTTCCCAGCGACTTGACTGAACAGGCTCCAATGCTTCTCAGCTACCCAAAGATGAATAAAAGTTGTTTTTGCTTTCTGGAGAGCACTCTGTAAGCAGAAGCCACTAACAGAAAATGCAAGCTCACTTAAAACAGAGCCTATAGTGCTCTTGTCAAATGGTAAAGTGAGATACAATTGAACAACTCCAACGCTGTCAGATAGACTACACACTCTATAAACAAAACTCAGTACAATGACATGAGGAGCTGATATATGCACTCTTGAAAAGTGAATATGGATCAAACTGTTGCATGGGCAGCAGTTAATTTGAGATAGTTAGTAACATAGTGTCGGGAAACAGATATTTTACAGAATAGGATCCAATAGATGACATAGACTATGAACTTTGATTCACAAGAATGATCTGCGACTTGGTGAATAAGTATCATAGATTCCAGGAAAGACACTAGGGTTGCTTTCAAACCTCAATTTTCTCATTAAACCTCGTATACAGATCACAATCTCAATCACCACATTCACCTTATTTCCCTTATATTATACAATTACTCAAACAAGAACTTCGAGGGAGAGAGAGAGAGAGAGAATGGAGCAAGGAGTATAACAAGTGGGCATGAAAACTGGGTGTTCACCTCGAGGATGTTGTTGCAAATGGCGGATACAACGGCCTTGGCAGCATGAACATTCTCTCCAGCAATTATCGTGAGGTTTGTTATTATCGGCTTCGAGTTGAACGTGAGCTCGGATAGTGCCGACTTATACTGGTTCACAAGCTCGTTATGTGGATGAACCGGCTGTGGCTGGTAAGCCTCGCGGCTCGGATCACTGGCGATATTACTCTCCGTTTCTCTGCCACCACCAACTCGAAATCTTGACGACGCCGGTGGTACTGCCACCGCCCCCGCACCGAGGGTTCTCTGCGACGAAAACGGCCGCGTGTTCGAATTCACAGGACGGATTAATTCATCGCTGAGCCTTGGTTTCTTCATAGGGCCTGGATCTCTGGATCTATCGAATGGTCTACGCGAATTCTCCATCTTTAGAACTATATAAATACGGGAATAAAAAAACTACGCAAAATTTCCCCTAAATTAAACCAAATCGGCAAAAATCGATTTCGATAACAAGAATCCTCGTAAGAGGGAGCTAGAGCATTACAGCAATCAGTAGCTTGAGAGATACAGATGAATAGAGAAACCTAAGTTACAATCTACAACTGAGATGCGAGCCTGCGAAGGAGTCACAGAAGATAGGAATGCTTCGAATTCGGCAAAAATGGCAGAGATTTGGACAAACTCCGATCAATTAGGGTTGTAGAATTGGGGATTTTAAGGAGACGAGACAAAAGCTAAGATCGGAGCTGGTTCTACAAATATTAGGCCCATTTAGTGGCCCATTATGGAGGTAGTTGATCTGTAATCTAACGGAACGGAAGTGTATAACTGAAACTGATTTATTTGGTCCTGCTAAACCAAGCCAATAAATGATATCCATACATTGAACCAAATCTTGATCAGGTAAACTCAACGAGTTGAACTGTATATTGGTTTTCAAAATCTGAAAACCAAAGTTGAATTAAACAATCACATGAGGCAAGACATGCTTCAAATCTAGTTGGGAGAGAACAATACATAAAAGGAAGAAGACAGAATCTGCAGCTACTGTTTGGCTCCTTGTGACTGGTGTTTAATACAAACAAAGAAACACTAAAATGGAATTTATAAAGACCTGTTACAACTCTACTGTTAGCTTTTATGTTTCATATTTTACATTGGCCTGTTGGTAAGTCTGTGCTCACTTCTAACCACAGGCCGTGTTTATTTGCTTACCTATGCAGCACCCGGATTAGCCTGTGACTTCATTTTGCTTGCCGGGAAGTGTAATCTCGCAATCAAAGGCTTTGGTCCTCTTGTCTTCCGGTCGAATCCCCTTACACATACGTACCCTACAAGGTTTTAACGATATATAACGTTTCAGACTCGAGTGAGAACTGATTATATGAACTTGTTTCAAAAGTTCTCTATATACTTTTCTCTTTTCATCGTCAATAAAAGAGAGAGGAAAGAATAGTAAAAGATGTTGAGCTTTTAACAGGTTTGCTTTCTTGATAATGAACTTAGATCAAAGTAAAGGAAGATGTTGCTATAGCTTATGCAAAATGTAATGCGTTACCTCTCCAGAAGCATTGTTGAATTGTTTCCGTTGGTAAACCTGAAAAAATAGCTCAAACAGTTAAAATATCTTACTCTTATGTGCACAGGAGCATTAGAATCTAATCATGGGGAAGATCATATACACCTTTAAATATTGATGGTATAGATGTTCCAAAATACACGGTTCTTCTAGCTAGGTCCCATAACCATTCCCTTGGAACATCAATTGGGGTTAGGCTAGAATCATGATCCGCAAACACCTATATTAACGGAAGACATCAGAAATTTCAACGCATATAAATAGATGAAAGAATTGGATATTGAGTTGAAGTGTAACCTCGTTAACTTGGAAGTATGTCCCGTTGAGTGGGAAGCTACCCCTCATTGCTGTTCTACAAGGTATCTGCATGAAATTACAACATATTACTTGCAAGTATCTGTTGAAACATGTCGTTAGCGGCAAAGGAGTTGGATGCAATTGCTTACCAAGATTGTCCCTCTAACAATCTGTGATCGCGCCTCCTTAATGCTGTTGCATGAGAAACAAGTTGCCTCATCACACAGTTTGCCAGCGACTTGCGAAACGCATTTGCCTACAGCTGGTCGGATGGAATCAACAGTCTCACCTAGTTTAAAATCATCGCGATTAAAAAAACTTATTTACTGATCTGACTAAATGATTAATAGATTTACAGATCACTCAATAACTCCTAGATCACCTGGTGTCCAAATAGCAAGCAGATAAGAACATGGATCATCAGGTTCTCTCCTTTCCAACTGCCATAAAAAAACACAAACAACTAGTTAGATTTTAAATATAGACAGCACCACGGCGTATGTCCTTAAACTAATCTATATTGTGCGTTTCGAATACATTTGTAGTTGCCAAACACCAATTGAGTTGTATTTTCAACTAAAACATAAATCTGTAAAACATATCTGACATACCTCAGCTAAAAGAGGATGGGAGTCTGGAAGTTCATAGCTGCAAATATATGAAAACAAACAGAGTCACCTGTTAGAAACGTCAATTTTAACAACACTGTAAGTATTGTTAACAACACTGTAAACAAATAGCTGCAAATTTTGTTTTTGCAATTATTTGTAGAACATCCTGTAAGTATTGGGAAGTTTGTCTTCTTCCCAACTTAACAGTAAATGTTAGTCTGCCATTATTGATTTATTCTAAGTCTGCCATTATTGATTTATTCTATCTAAACTTTCATGTAATAGAAAATGTGTTTCTTGATTCATTTCCACCTAAAAAAATGTGAATAACAGAGAAAAATGGACACGTACACTTGGTGTTCTGTTCTTAGCTGGCTGATATTCTTGAGCTTAGGCATTGGAAGAGATGCAGCCTCAGCGGTAAGTGCAACTAGAGCGGTAGACATGTTTCCGTCTTGTAGTTCCTTGTTGTGTTCCATAATTTTCTTTAAGTTACTCGTAAATGCATCCATGTTCAGCCTGATTGTTGGAATTTCTTCAGGATCCTCATAAAATGCATCTTCTATATCAGCTATTGATACATGTGCGGATTCTGGCTCCGGTGATGCTGGCTCTTCAATGATTGGTTCACAATTTCTGACCCTATTTGCTGCTTCTGAGTGCTTTACTACTTCTAACCCTTGTTGTCTCCGCAATGGTTCTGGCAGGTGGTGTAGAGGCAGATCAGGTGTCCCCATGCCTTTCTCTGAACCGGGCAAAGCAAGCCTCGCACTATAAAACAAGTAAAAGGTTACTAAATTTTTTGTACCAATTCAGAGCTACTTAAGGACTGAACATGTGGTTCTCTCGTTATGGTACTAAAGGTTTAAGGGAACACGTTTTATCACTATCACCTTGCAAACGCACTAGCAAAATGTCTGCATTCTCCTCTCATAGGACATGCATTGCAGTTAGGTTTGCTCTTTGTGCAAAACACCTAACAGTCAAGTAGATGAAAACCTCATCACGGGTCCTGCCTGTTTTTCCGCACATAGATATGTGTATATATTATACATACCTTTCCAAAAGTAATCATTTGATAGTGTAATTCGTACCTGTGAGATAATATGGCGTTAAACTCATGAATGGATGTATTAGAATGAGCAATAATAAAATATAAGGTAATGATAAACATGATGAGAGGTCTTACAATGTTTTTTGGTCGAGTTTGCACAAACGTGGCCAAAGATACTTCTGTATAGACTCAAGCACAGGATACCTAAATAAACCAAACCCAAGATGTATCAGGATGAAATAAAGTACAATTTGTAGTTAGGACCATATTGTATAGTTTTTACATTTCTAGAAGATGCAATTGTAGGGACTCTGGGAGTGGTTGAAGGGGTACCCATCCGAGTCTAACCGCTATGCGTCCAACATTCGTATCAACCTGTCAATAAGTTTTACCTTAAGTTCATACATCATATAATTCACTTGACATGGACAAAACGGAGTTGATCCATGCTTACTGGAAAGGCAAGATGGTGCAGCGTTAGAAGCCTAACACACTCCACACTTTTTAGACCAAGTCCTCTGAAGCTCAGAAGATATTCTCTGCATGATTGTAAAATATATGAGAAATGAGCAGTGAAATATTGAATCATTGATGTTTAACTGCCTAAGTAGTAACTTCTATATATCGCAGTTAATAACTAAGAAATAAAACACTTTTCTTTCAAACTCACTTTGCTTTGTCTGGTGGAACGTCTCTCAACCATTCCAGATCAATACTCCCATGTTCTGTTAGCAGTCTATTAAGGAAGCCCTGCAGTATTATTATGTTCAGAGTCAAATACTTCAAGAGGAGGTTATCAATGAATTTCGCGACATACTGATAAAATTATACCTGTATACGTTCCGCAAGTTTATGGTTCATTCCACGGCTCTTAATTGTTTCAGCAACTTCACTAACATCTGCTGTTCTTATTGCCTCCCAGTCCACAGAGTCCATTGTCCTTGCTGTTTTCTCTCTTTTTCCTTCTCTATCTTGTGCTTCTCTTCTTAAACTATCCCAATCAAACCCCGGTTTTTCCTCCTTCAAAACCTTTTTTCCTTTTGCGTTTACGGTAGCCTCATCCGTACGATTGAGCTCTATGCGGGATAAGTCTCGATGCTGCATTGAGCCAGGTCCTGGTTGTTTTTCTGTGCCTTCTTGGATAGCAATACAGCTCGTGCTTTCATTAATATCTGGAATCGGAGTCTCAGTCGTGAGTTTTGTCAAAGGAACGCTGCTAGAGCTTTCCGGCATCTCGGGTTTCTGAATACTTAAAACATCCCCAAAACAACAAAACTGTTCATTACTATCATCAGAAGATCTTGTGTGCCCTTTCAATGATTTGAAATCCTTAACCTCTGAGCTACAATCACCAGGAGACGTGTTTGATGATACTTGTAAGCTTCCAGGACTGCTTGAAACCCCAACTTCTTGCCTTGAACGCTGGTTTTTCTCATTGGACTCTTCTACTGAGACAGTCTCAGCTGTGATAACGTCTCTTCCTTTGCCTTGTAGCTGAGGAGAAGACCCTAGCGACTCCAGGAGCTTCACATAGGAAGGATAATGGTCTCCTTTTGAGTTGATCTCAGAGCTTGATCCTGCTCTCTCTGTATTTTGCGGAGTATCAGAAACCAACGAATCCTGACATGTAAGTGCAGAATCTTCAGATGGAAAGAGGTCTTGGACAAGGTATGTCTGATCTGTCTTATTAATTTCTACACTTGAGCCTGTTCTGTCTGAATCCACCTGCGCCTTTGAATCCGTGGTTTTCATAACTGATTCATGGCCGGAGCTGGCAATCTCACTACTGCTTCTTGAGGTGTCATTGCTGTTTACATAATCCTTCTCCTCAACAGCCTGTGTGCTTAAAGTAGCAGATATCTGATTATGAATGGGCGCGCATGACATTGATTCCTCTGAGTCCAAGTAAGTTATTCGGATAGAAGGCATCGAACTTGTTCCTACGTCAAAGGTACTGCTGGGTACTACCGGTGCAGGAAACTCTGCAGCTAGTGACATGAAAGCAGAACTATAGAGAAAAAAAACAAAACCAAAAAGATTAGAAAGCTTGTCTTGCTTGTGTTGGAGTTAGTTTAGAATAACTTAAGATTAGTATGTAAGAGCTTTTACCTTGAAAGATGGTCAGAAACGTTTTGAGTGAGAAACACTCCAACGACAGAATCAACAACTGATCCCTTCCAAGGTGTAAACCGTCGATCCCCTGTTAGAAAACCGGAGACCACAACAAGAAGTTATAAGTTATAACTAAGACACACAAGTTATAGATCAAATACTTGTAGAAACCGTGTGGTGTAGTCACCTTGTACAAGATGCATACGTGCTATAAATGAGTCTGCTCGTCCCTGAAACACATTTCGTTCCTCCTCCCACCATTTCGCCTTCTGCTCGTCTGATCCGTCAACACCATCGCTATCAATATTCTCCATCAGAAGTTTCCAAACTCTATCTGTCTCATTATCTAGGTCAACCTTTGCTCGTGCACGCCGTTTTTTTAACTGGAGCGGAAGGCACAATTTCTCCAGCGCCACTGGTGAAGAGAATAATCTGGTTTTCTGTGCTATTCATTGCATAAGGAACAAGAGCAGTTTCTGAATTCTCGCTGTTGATGTCTAATACACGCAGTTGCTCACTGAGTGCTTCAGCCGAGTAAAGTTGTTTCCAAATTTCATCTGGAGAAATATCTGCATAAAATAACATCATCATAACCAATAAATAGTCTGCACTCAAGAAATTCAAGAAAGGAACAAATCACAGTTGTGTATGTATCCTTTACCAGCAAATGAAGCTGGAAACTGGTGATGATTCGGTAGAACAGTAATCTGGTTGGTTTCTGATTTCTCAGACTTAGTGGTTCGCTTCTTTCTACTCGAGGTCACCCGCGTCTCAACAAGAACGTTATCTTTTTTCTGTGTTTTGCTATAACATCCTGCTTGTAACTGCTCAGAAACTTCGGTAACTTTATTTATGGAAGATAAATTCCGGAATCGAGCATGGCCTGTAGTTCTCTTCTTTATTGGTTTGTCTATCTTATTCAAGTGAACATTTGAGTCAAAACTCTGCCTTCCTTGAAAGGTACCTTTACATTTTTCTTCAATGGTTAGGACTCTACTAGCACTGGCCTGAGATGTGAAACTGTAGCAGTTTGAAGCAAAGGCAGAAACATCCTTGTGTTCGACATGTCGTTTTTCAACGAATGATGTGCTATAAATGGCATCATATCTCATTCCTTCCTGTTGCCAGTCGTTGAAATACAACCAATGCATCTTCTGGTAGTCACATATCTCATCGTACTGAATCCCTGATAGATTATAGTTGCTAGTTGGTTCTTTTCCTTGTCTTCTGTTTAAAGCTTGTGCGCCATTATTCTTCGGTTCCTTTCCCATTCTTCTACTTTGGCTGCGCTGTCTCTTAGGCGTGCTAGGCACTGTAATAAGGCAATCTTTCAATTCTTGATTTCCGGAATCAGACCGCTTATCTCTGCAAACTGATTCCGTCTCATCTGAGTGTTTTGTTTCGCTGCTGGTCGACTGGTTTTCTCCGTTTTCGGGTTCGAAACTCTTGCCCTCAAAATCCAAGGCTCTTCGACAAACCTTCTTGGCACGAGTCGAAGCTTCTACAGCTGCTGAATCTTCAACCGGAGTAGAATCTTGATCCTTGTTAACTTCTGCTTTCTTCCGCACATATTTCCTCCTAGGCGTTTTGTTTTCTTGACCTTCAACTGCAGGCTTCCTTGGAGTTTTCGGTTTCTGATCTCTCTTCGGTTTAGCTTCTTTAACAACCTTTGGCCTATGCTTCTTCCTCTTTGGCTTTTCCGGAGTCTTCAGATGTTCAGCAACATTGTTACTCACCGAGCTCAGGCTCTCCACTGCTTCATTACCCGTTGGCAACAGCTCTCCACAAACTATTTTCCCTGCAAATGACAATCATCAGATGACAGATTGCTCTGAAAAGAAATGATCCTTTCAATCTTTTAATGCTTCTTCAAACTTCAGCAAAACCAAATCTCTAATCAAAAACAGAATCAAAAGCCCTCTCTTACCTTGATCAATTCCAGTCTGACCGGAGAAATAGATTGATGATGCAGTGTTGGCTAGAGCCAACAAATCTCCAAAAGACAAGTGGTCAAGACCACTCATGTCTTTGTTCCCAACGAATCTCCTGCATGCATCACTTCCTTAAGCAATTACCCAAACACTAATCTTTGAAATTTCCAAAATTTAGGACAAAAACACTTTACCTTTCCTCTGCCTGATTCCGATTTGGGTAGATCGGAGCACTTGGCTTGATAGGTGTCTGAGGAATCCATGGTGTTTGATGAATGCTGCTGCTTTCTTCTCTGCCTTGTTTATCCATTTTTTCACTCCTCATTTGACTCTTTACACTATTTTCTTCATCGGAATAATTTGATTTTGCGCCGGGATTAAAAAACCTGCAAAGTTTCTATTTTTTAATTGCTAAAAGAAGATAAACCAACAGTTGAAACTATTTGAAGAGATCACCAAATACAAATAAAAATGTGAATATTAATGTTAATGTTTAGATCCACTTTTTTCTGTTGTATCTTTAGAGAGATCACCGGGAGTCATTGATTTTGGGTGAGTAGCGACATGAACGACGATTAATCCGTAAGGTAGAAGAAGACTTTTAAATTTTACAACAAAAATGATGAAAAAGAGTAAAAACACACTCAAAAACATAAAAATTCAAAGTAAGAAAATTTACCGGTGGGATCAGTGGCGGAGATCAAACTGATAAGAGAGTTGGTTCGGTGGTAGCTCTGAGAGGATAAGAACAGCTTCCTCTTTCTATTGGAAACGACGAAGTTGAGTGAGCTAGAGAAAAGTAATATAGAAAAAGCAAAAAGCCTTTTTGGCCTTAACGTATAAAGAAGGAGGAACATGTGTTCTATCTCTTGTATCATTTATATAGCCGTTTTTTAAGCGCGAGAGTTCGTTTGGTTGGCGGAAAAAGTTTCGAAAATTTTATTTTTGAAAAGAATAATTTTTTTTTATCAAGTCTCATCGACTATAAAAAAAAGTGATTTGCCAAGATAATAATATAATCCTCAACATATGTTTTTGTTTTTTTTCATCATTTTTTTTATCTCCGTCTTTTTAATAGATATATAAGGTATAATTGTAAAAAGTAATCACAAAATATTGTTACTATGTACTACACATTTTTGATAAATAATTATGTGATATATTTACAATTTTATTTTCATCAAAATTAACAGTTTCATACACGAAAAAAATTATTCATATATTTTTTTTATATAAAGATTTATATTATATAGTTATCTACTATATTATCCAATAATATATTATTTTATTTAAATTACATTGTTTTTTTATAAAACATTATCACCTGTAAGTTTTCACTAGTTATCAAGTTTAATTTATACAAACACACTTTATTTTTATAACATATTATTTGATAAAATAACACTAAAATATACAAAAAGTACATGTATTTTTGTCAAAACGCATTAAAATATTTTATGATTCTATTAAAAAAATTTGTTATTGAAACTTGAATTTTAGAAAATTTAATTCAAAAAAACAAAATTCTTTATAAATTTAATAAATTTCTCAATTTTAAAATCAATAAATTGTATATAAATTTCAGCCCCCAATCATTCAGCTTAGAACTATAATTTTCCAATAGTATGGAAGTAGGTTCTAGGGTGATTATTAGGATACTTACTTGCACACCAATTCTTTTTCTTCTTCTTTTTTTCTTTTCCCATATTTTTTTCACCAATATATCCCTAGTTGACTATTATTCTGATAATGTTTTAAGAATGTTGTTGGTTCATCCAATTAGAATGGTGACAACTAAGTATTGGTAATCGGAATACTTGATCGAATCAATTCAACCAATTTTTTTGGTTCGTGATCTTTTTTGACATAAACAAAATCATACGGAATAAAACCAAATAAAATTTTGATTCGATTTGGATAGGGGTATATGTATGATTCTATGTGATATGACTGATAAGATGATATGGAACTGTCTAAATCTTTTACATGACAACCCAACCTATATATCTTGTTTTTAAGACATGTTACAACTATAGTTTGAAAATAACTGATAACACTAAATATGCAGATTTTTTTGTTGAGGAACAATTTTTACATTATAACAAAAACAACAAATTTTTGTTGAAATTATAAAGCCGGTCACACTTGAATCCTAAACGAGTTAGTTGAAATTTTATCCGTTTTATATTTATATTATCTACTGTGGCTTATATTCAAAAAAAAATTAGTGGTCTAAAATAAGAATGTCCAGTTCAGTTTTATTGGCTCTAGTTAACCTAAAAGAACTGATCATAAAAATCAATTAAAAACCAAACACAAAAAATTGAGTTTGCACCAAACTGAACTTTTATTATAACTAATTAGAATTAAGAAAAAGTTTTTATGAACAAAATAATAGTTGTTAAGAAAAAGTTCACTAAAATCGTTTCCATTCTTTTTTATACTTTTTTAAGAATTAAAAAATTCAACCAAATCGTCGAATCAAAATTTCAAGTATACATACTCAACATATACAATTCAAATCAAATTTATTTATTTTCTTAAATATCATAATTGTGTTCTAGTTTTAGATTATCACAATCTTCATTTTTCAAAATCCGTAAAAGACTTTAATCCAACATTTTATCAATACAAAATCATCGCTGAACTATCAGTTGTTGATAATAATGGACTCAGAAATTATTTTTACTAAAATCATATTTAAAAAAAATCTTAAAGATATACAACTTGTCGCGTAATAGAATCATAAAAAAGTCTAACAAATGTAATTCAAACATAAATAATTAATAATTTCTATTTTTATGATTAAATCCTTACGGGCAAACAAAAAAAATATAGAAACAAAAAGTTTCAAATTTTCTTATAGGGTCTCTCTCCATGCGGTAACGTAACTGTCGGTGGCAGGAATACCGTTTTACGCACTGTGTGAGACGTGGACCCAAATGCTCCTCTACATTCTCTGTTCTCTTCACATTTGTATTAATATATTCACCATGTAATAAAGTGCTTAAACAATGTCAATAAATTACATTTTTTCAAATGTAACGCTCGTTATTTAATGTTATGATATCGTTGATACTTCTTCTCTGTCAACATGATATTATCCATATAAACATGGGGATACTCAACCAAAGAGACAACAAACACTCCCATAGTAATTTTCTTACTTCTCTCATGCAAACTGAGACAGTGCCAAGTGGAAGCCAAATGCCATCTTCCTTTGCTTAAAAATTCAAGGTCACATGGAACAACATTACATTAATACAATGCTTAATTTATTTTAATACTTCTTTTCCTCATGTCTAATATGTTGATCTACCTTTTTTGGATCATTGTTCACTTTCATCCTTGTAGATCATACATAATGTATTGAACATTGTAGTTAATTCGTGACTTTATATATTTGGATATTGTTTGGATAAAGGTACTTGTATTCATCATTTGAAGTGAATCTTGAATTTTCTAGTGTTACGTATATTCAAACTTTTAAGCAAATCTTTGGCCTGCTCTACAAAAATTCGGACAACCCTAATCAAAGGCTTATGTAGTTATGTTGCCTAAAAATTTAAATAAGTTAACCTGATTAAACTCATTCACAACATATTAAATGACAAACGAAATGTGTGGTTCGGACTAAGTCAGAATAGTACGGTCCACCTACTAATATAGATGATCAAAAATGTCGAGTGAAGGTCCCACTCTCTAGCATCCAAAGGTAAGATACTCGTTACAAAATACTACATTTTTTTTTGTGCGTTCGTTCGTATATATTATATTAAATTTAAATTATATTGCACTAAAAAATTAAATTACAAAAGTTAATATTATATTGATGAGATACTTAATGAATAATTCATCAATGAAATTACAAATCTATAAATATTAAATATAATATTATTTTATTAATGTAACTTAGTAAATATCTTACTCAACATAGGTGTTCTAAGAACTCGCCACAAGTCTAAAACTCACCCACTGTTCGTAAACTTACTAAACGCTTCTATGTATTCATTCGAAGTTTAATATTAGGTTAACAAAAAAAAAGAGTTTTGTAAATAAAAGAAAAGAGAAGAATACAAAGAATAATGAATAAATATAATAAACATGAGTGAATTATATATATTTTTTAAAAAATTTAGAGATTTATGAACATCTAGCATAAGTATATTTATTTTTATATTTTTTGTGGCATCCAATATAATTTAGAAAAATACAAATTTGATATAAATAATTGATTTTTAGAGGAATCTAAAAAAATAGTTAATTCCATCCAAATTATTTATTTTAATATATCAATCATTTGCACCCTATGTATTATAAAAAAAAGTATTAACCACGTTGTCATTACATTAATATAGTTAATTAACCATAATAACAGAGTTATTTGTATTCATCTTCTTTTTTCGGGGGTGAGGGTGAGTGGTAGCACCAGGAGACACGTTGTTAAGAAAAATAGAAAATCGCAAAAAAGGAGAAAAAAACAGATAATAAACAAAGGAATCCTTATTTCTGGAATCAAACCCCTTATGGAACTTTTCTTAAGATCAAACATATAAATTTGTGATTGAAGTTTCTCTGATGATTTGGTTTTGCTCATAGAAGACGAAACGATAAAGAAAATTTTATTCTTGAATTTCGAAACTTAATTCGCAATTTTTGATTTGGAAAGAACACCAAAAACACCAACCCTACCAAATATATACGTTACACCCACATCAAAAATTCAAGCTTTTCAAATCTTCAACCTCAATTTTGATCGCCGGTCAGTTATTTTCTTCTTCATCTGGGTTTTCGAGATTACATCTCATGTTTTTTTGCTGGAGTTGTGTTTTATTTGTTTAAAAATCTCTGTTTTTGCTTTAGATGCTGGGTTAGATTCTTTCATTTGGATTTTTGAAATAGATTTCCGGAAATTTTGTTGGATTTATTTTTGTGTGTTTGTTCTTGAATTCTCATCGTTAAACTGCGTCCATTTGTCTGAATGTCCAAAATCTGGAAAACAAATATATGTTGGCATATAAGGACAGACATTTCCTTTGATGTTTCTGTCTTTTGTCATTGAAAACGTAATCCAAATTGTTGAAATGGGTTTGATGAAATGAAAAGAGAAGGAAGATGTAATATAAATTACGATTCATGTTTACTCAGATTATAGCTACGTTTGTTTGCATTTCTTCTTGTCTTTGCTTGCGAAGTATTTGGAAGTTTAATTATTGTCTGGTTTTGTAGATTGATGGGTGATTAAAAGGGCCTTTCATACTCCTAAACATGACTACTCAGACTTCATCTGGAAGGAGAAGCATTTCAAGCGTAAGGCGAGGATCATCAGCTTCCAAGAAACCGGTTCTCCAATCCGAGGAGAGCGGAAGCAGTAGCTTGAATGAGAACACGCTCTCTAAACCCGATTCACCTCTTGCTCAACCGGTCTCCAATGGCGAGAGAACGGTCAAGAAGCTGCGGCTATCCAAAGCTCTCACTATTCCCGAAGGAACCACTGTCTTTGATGCTTGTCGAAGAATGGCTGCTCGGCGTGTTGACGCGGTTTTGTTGACCGATTCAAGCGCTCTTCTTTCCGGGATTGTTACCGACAAGGATATAGCCACGAGGGTGATTGCAGAAGGGTTGAGACCAGAGCACACCATGGTGTCCAAAGTCATGACTAGGAATCCGATTTTTGTCACCTCGGATTCACTTGCCATCGAGGCTCTTGAGAAGATGGTTCAGGGAAAATTCAGGCACTTGCCAGTTGTAGAGAACGGTGAAGTCATTGCTCTGTTGGATATTACAAAATGCCTCTATGATGCTATTTCTCGGATGGAAAAAGCCGCAGAGCAAGGAAGTGCTTTAGCTGCTGCAGTGGAAGGCGTGGAACGGCAATGGGGAAGCGGGAACCCTGCACCATATCCTTTCATCGAAACATTGAGGGAGCGGATGTTCAAGCCTGAATTGTCGACAATAGTTACTGAGAATTCAAAGGTTGCACTCGTGTCACCGTCGGATCCTGTTTTCGTAGCTTCCAAAAGAATGAGGGATTTGCGGGTTAACTCCGTGATCATTGCGGTTGGGAACAAAATCCATGGGATTCTAACTTCAAAGGACATTCTGATGAGAGTTGTCGCGCAGAATCTTTCCCCTGAGCTGACTCTTGTTGAAAAAGTAATGACTCCAAACCCGGAATGTGCATCAATGGAGACAACAATCGTTGATGCATTGCATATTATGCACGATGGGAAGTTTCTGCATCTTCCGGTTTTAGATAAAGACGGATTTGCAGCAGCTTGTGTTGACGTCCTGCAGATAACTCACGCCGCTATTTCAACAGTTGAGAACAGCTCAGGAGCTGTTAACGACATGGCGAATACGATGATGCAAAAGTTCTGGGATTCAGCTCTCACGTTAGATCCACCGGAGGATTACGAAACACACAGCGATATGTCGACAATGTTGATAAACTCAGACGGAGCAGATACTGGGAAGCAGTCTTGTCAATCTCAAGGAAGTGTGAGCTCGTTTGCTTTCAAATTTGAAGATCGTAAAGGACGAGTACATCGGTTTAACTCAACGGGTGAGAGTTTCGAAGAGCTGATGAGTGTTGTGATGCAAAGATGCGATGCGGATTCAGGACTTCAGATCATGTACCAAGATGATGAAGGTGACAATGTTTTGATAAGTAGGGACAGTGACCTTGTTGCTGCTGTTACTTTTGCTAGGTCTTTGGGGCAAAAGGTTTTGCGACTGCATCTAGATTTTACCGAGACGATATGTCTTGAGACGATTGCAGATTTGTCTGAGGGAAGTTGCGGCGGAGGCAGCGGTTGGGTTTGGTGGCAGACTGGAGTTGTGGCCGGGGCTATTGCCTTGACGAGCATAGGTTTTCTTGTTTACTTAAAACGTTCCAAGAAATGATATGTTAAATCGAAATTATAATACTTGTCTTCTTTTTATTTCGATTAACATTGTAAAGCAATAAATAACTTGTTACTTGATTAAACCAAAATAAAAATAAAAAACATAACTTGCTGGTCTGGATATTGTTACGACAAGTAAAGACAAGAAACACCACGGAAGTTCCAAAAATAGAGAGAAAACATGCAGGCTGTGGGGTTCGAACCCACGCGCACTTATGTGCAGAAGAACTTAAGTCTTCCCCCTTAACCACTCGGGCAAACCTGCTCTTTGTAACACATGGCATATATGTCAGTTATAAACGCAATATGTAATATTATCTCACAGCCCAACTTCACAACAAGAGTCAAATCATTCACCAGTTTGAACCACAACACAGTGGTAAGTGCACCTCCTCTTCTAACAATGATTTCTTTTATTCTTGGTTAATCGCATTTGTTTAATTACAAAATCGAAAATGGAACAAAATCTAGATCCAGATATTTATTACTTGTTCTAGAGACTAAAACTAGTCGTAATATTATTACTTGGACAAGGAGCAAAGGAAAATAAAACCTCTATTGACAAAAAAAAGAAAGAAAATAAAACCTCTTCTCGTCTGCAAAGGGCGTGCAGCACATCGTTTTGTCTTCTTCGAACCTACCTTCTCATCCAACGGTTGATATTAAAACAATCCAACGGCTTTCCCTTCCCGAGTTCCTCGTTATATATCGAACCAGACCACACAATTCATCAGCTACTCTAAAACCCTCGAACACATCGCCCTTTTTTCATCTTTTCATTTCTCTCTCTCTAGATCTACTCGAGCTTCAAAACCATGGCAACCATCACCGGTGTTAAGGCTAGGCAGATCTTCGACAGCCGTGGCAATCCCACCGTTGAGGTTTGTTTCTTTAAGCTTTTCCAATCACTTTTTTGCGTTTTCCGGTCACTCCCCGCTCTGTTCGTTGTGGATCTGTTTTGTCTGATGGGTATTTGATTCTGCAATCGTCTTTCTTTTACCTGGAGCTTAGGTTAATGAGATTGAGTGTTGTGAGAAATGATCGCTTATCTCGGATAATTAGAACTTATGAACTCTGTTCATCACTGTGTTTTTGATCGTGCGTTGATGATGTTTTATATGACTATTGCGACGGATCTGTTTATTTTCTAATTTCTGATCGGAATATTGTACTTGTTATCATTCTTTCACCTGGGTTTCACTATTTGGATATGTTTCTGTCGTCCGATCTCCCAATACTTCTTTGTTGATGATAGATAATGAATCATAGAACAGAAGCTAATGATGTCGGATTAAATCTGATATTGTTTTAGGTCGATGTCCACACATCCACTGGTGTCAAGGTTACAGCAGCTGTTCCGAGTGGAGCTTCCACTGGTATGTCACCTTTGATCTCTGTCCCATGCGTTATTGTCTATGTATTGTCTGATCTCTCTCTAGGTATTAATGGTATTTTTTGTGTGGATAGGAATCTACGAGGCCCTTGAGCTGAGGGATGGAGGATCAGACTACCTTGGAAAGGGTGTCTCGAAAGTGAGACTTCGTTGTGGTCTTTTTTGTATTTTGATTTGAGTGGAACAAGTGTTATGTGAATGGCGGAACTTTTTTTCCTTTTCTGATTTGTCTTTGATGTGTCAATAGGCTGTTGGCAATGTGAACTCAATCATCGGCCCAGCATTGATTGGAAAGGTGAGTCTCTCCTTAATTTAACTTTCTGCGCTTCAAATTTGTTTCTAAAGCTGTTGTTATCTGAAATTCATGTTTTTTTTCCTTTATTGTTTCTTGCAGGACCCAACTCAGCAGACTGCTATCGACAACTTCATGGTCCATGAACTTGATGGAACCCAAAACGAGTGGGGTTGGTGCAAGCAAAAGGTGCTTCAGCGGAAATTCATGATTTGTCTTTTCACTCATGAGTCATGTTTTGTCTTTTCACTCATGAGTCATGAATGGAAGACGATTCTGACCATCCTGTTTATTCTTTTTGTATACAGCTTGGAGCCAATGCTATTCTTGCTGTGTCTCTTGCTGTATGCAAAGCTGGGGCCGTTGTCAATGGCATTCCTCTCTACAAGGTAGGATGATATTGCGACTAATAATAAAGCTGTTGCCACTTTTTTTGTTGTTCTGGTACTAGATGTTCTAAGCTCTTCCCTTTTTGTGGTATTTGGTTGCAGCACATTGCCAATCTTGCTGGTAACCCTAAGATTGTGCTCCCAGTTCCTGCCTTCAACGTCATCAATGGTGGATCACATGCAGGAAACAAGCTTGCTATGCAGGCATGTTCATTTTGATTCTTTTGCATTGACATGTCAATTTTCAAGCTTCTTCAGTGTTCAATATTTCTGATTGGCTATTGGTATTTGCAGGAGTTTATGATTCTCCCTGTTGGAGCTTCATCTTTTAAGGAAGCCATGAAAATGGGTGTGGAAGTTTACCACAACTTGAAGGTAAACCTCTAATTAGTTTGTCTTTGAGATGCCCTCATAAATATGCAAAATATGTGTATCTCCTATTACAGCTGCTGTAACTTCAGTTAATTCCCGTTGACTAACATGTTTTCTTATGTTTTACAGTCTGTGATTAAGAAGAAGTATGGCCAGGATGCCACAAACGTCGGTGATGAAGGTGGCTTTGCACCAAACATTCAGGAAAACAAGGAAGGTCTTGAATTGCTCAAGACTGCTATTGAGAAAGCTGGCTACACTGGCAAGGTCTGTCTCTTATCCGCAGTAATTTAGCTGTCCTTTTACCTGAGACATAGTTCGTTAAACTAATGGATCCCATTCTTGATTCCCAGGTCGTCATTGGAATGGATGTTGCTGCATCGGAATTCTACTCATCTGACAAAACCTACGACTTGAACTTCAAAGAAGAGGTGGAGTTCTGCTACTTTTCATATTATTTGCTTCCTCTTTCTAAATTGATAAAACGCAAGAACTATGCTCTCAACTTCAACATCCTGCGCTGTTTGTTTCTCTGCAGAACAATGATGGTTCTCAGAAGATTTCTGGAGATGCTCTCAAGGACCTGTACAAGTCCTTTGTTTCTGAGTACCCAATTGTGTCCATTGAGGACCCATTTGACCAAGATGACTGGGAGCACTATGCTAAGATGACCACTGAGTGTGGAGACAATGTTCAGATTGTCGGTGATGATTTGTTGGTCACCAACCCCAAGGTTTGTGACCTATCTAGATGTTCTTGCCACTTTCTGTCTGTTTTAAAAAAAATTTCTCTCTAAGTGCTTATATCTCTGTGTTTACTCCATCCAGAGGGTTGCGAAGGCAATCGAGGAGAAGTCTTGCAATGCTCTTCTCTTGAAGGTATTCCCCAACCCAGATTATCCTTATCAGATAATATAATATTTCAACAATTACTGACTAGATTATCCTTATTCAGGTTGATATATTTCCACAATTAATGACTTAATATTTGGTGAACAGGTTAACCAAATCGGGTCAGTGACAGAGAGTATTGAGGCAGTTAAGATGTCGAAGAGAGCAGGTTGGGGAGTGATGGCCAGCCACCGCAGTGGTGAAACCGAGGACACCTTCATTGCTGATCTATCTGTTGGCTTGTCTACTGTAAGTTTTGAACCATTTAAAACGTTGCCAAGCAACATTCCCCTGTTGTCTGTCTGATTCTCATTTGGATCTTTCTCTCTTTCCAGGGACAAATCAAGACTGGAGCTCCTTGCAGGTCCGAACGTCTTGCCAAGTACAACCAGGTTAAACATCACAAAACAAAATGATCTTTGTGTTTTAACAAGAATCAAGAGCACAGTAGATATTTTACTTACTTATCTGTTTCGTTGCTTGCTGTAACATGACCAGCTTTTGCGTATTGAGGAGGAGTTGGGATCAGAGGCAGTTTACGCCGGAGCCAACTTCCGCAAACCTGTGGAGCCATACTAGAAGCGTGGAGCTTTTTAGAAGCAAAGTGGTCTTCTTTGTCATCTGAAGAATATCAGAGTTGTGTTTTGTCCATTTGCTTAAATAAAACATCACGTTTGCTTTCTTTGTTGGTTATTTCGCGTTTAATTGTTTGAACCCTTTTTGGGAGAAAAGTTGCTTATTTTTGTAAGAGAAACCTGAGATAGCTCTGCCTTTATATGGAGGACAGTAGCTCTTTTTTTTAAATCTAATTTCGGCTTTACTCTTACTTTCTCGTGTGTGATTCTTATGATTTCCACTGACATATAGTGTTTTGTCTTCAAATTATGGCTGCAACTTGTTTCAAACGCTTGTAGTAAAATGTTTTTCTTTTGAAATTATAATAATTGTAACTAGGGGAAGGTCTAACCCACACAAAGAAAAAACAGTCTGTGTTTGTGTTTTATGTTTGCTTTTCTATTAACTAGAGTTTTAAAAGTTTTTTTTTTTTTGAAATTTTGAGAGTTTAAAAGTGTTCCACTCACAAGACTGTAAACCAAATACTTTAAATGGTTATTGAATGCATGAGTTTGAAGTTTTCGGGACTCCAACTCTCTTTAAAGTTCGAAAAAAACGAAGTTGGTTTATATTTGGAACAAGTTATATAAGCTTTCACAATTAAATTTAAGAAATTAATAAATATGTAAAAGAACAAAAAGATTGTCAGTATCCAAAGAGTCGCGCATGAAGAAAAACGCCAAATGAATGGCTTGACCTCGTGAAGCTAAATCGCCAGTCGCCACCAGCTTAAATGACTTAAAGCCTCTTACTATTAGTATAAATACACCATATTAATCTTGACGATCTTATTAACAATAACAATGGCAGAAGAAAAATTTAGGAAGAGTTTCATTTTGGCCGACGACAGTGACGACGATGAGTATACATGTGACAAAGATTCAGAGCAGACAGAATTGAGTTTGATTCTGGATAAGCTTAGCTTAGGACCCAAGAAAGAGAAGAAGAAACTCTTGATCATAAGTCCTTGTGGTATACTCTTCCACAGAGTTCACAAAAAAAATATGAGGATGAACACCAGGAACCGTTCCTCAGATGCATCTTGTGGGCCAAATCTTGGTAATTTCTCAATATTATTTCATTACAACGTTTCATTTCCCTCTTTCTTTTTGGTTATACGTAGCTTAATTAGGACAATTTGTTGTTTATTAGTGTATAAGAGGCCATTTGCTCAAGAGTTCATCAAGTTTTGCCTTGAGAGATTTGAAGTTGGGATTTGGAGTTCCGCTTGCGAGTTAGTCTATTCATTTTCCTTCTTTGTAGATACAAGATTAACTGTAACAAGTTAAGTTTCTAGTACGTTGATTTTTATCTTTTCATGCTTTTTAATTGATAGGAGAAATGTTGACATGACTCTTAACGTTGCTCTTGAAGATCTGAATGATAAGCTTCTGTTTGTGTGGGTAAGACTCTTACGCGTAGATTGTATATATATATATATTCATACACTCTCTTATACTCTTCGTCATAGGGTCAAAGTCAGTGTACCAATACTGGATTGGAGACACTAGAGCACATTGGTCGGCCTCTGCTCTTCAAGAATCTTTCTAAAGTGTTTCAGAGGTTCAAAGAGTTCTCTGCATCAAACACTACATTCGTTGATGATGAACCCTACAAAGCTATTCTTAACCCGGTAAAATACTCTAAAACCTATTTAATAAGTTTGTTTATCAGTTTACCTTATCTTGCTGTGCACGCAGGATAATACCGGAGTGTTTCCAATGACTTATGATCCTACCGACAAAAATGATGATTTTCTTGGTATAAAACCAAACATTTTTGAACATGTTTGTGTTGTTGTGATTGAGTTATATACTTTGATGTCGTTAGATCCAGAAGGAGAGTTCTGCTCTTACTTGGATGATTTGGCGAATTCATCGGATGTGCAAGCTTATATTAAAGAGCATCCGTTTGGAAAGCCAAAGATTGATTCTGCTCATCCTGACTGGTCCTTCTACCGCAAAGCCTTAAAGATTGTCTCCTATCTAGCATGATCATATGTTTTATTTGAAGTTTAGTATTTTCAATAACGCTTTTCTTTAGCTTACTATTGAAGATTCAAAACAAAAATTTCGAATAATAAATATAAAAATTTGCTGTTTACCATGAATTTGTAATATCCTATCAATCGTCATCAGGTTAGTAGACTATGCGAAATTTTGAAACAAAGAGATGCAATGTGAAATTGAATTTAATTTACATGTAAATAAACCTATATGCGGATTGCTGAATATTTTAACAAAGTGAATGAAAAACAGAAAGATAACACTGCAAATAAAACTTAGCCATATTTGTCTTGTTAGAAGCATCAAGCTAGGCATCAATTAAGTTTTACACTCTTCTAGGAACATGACATAGCATCAAAAATCCTCTGTTTTGCATATATCCCTCTTATTAACTTAATTGATGAGATTACGGGTTAACTTCCGGTTCGGACTGGTACCAAACTCGGTTCACATGTTGAGAAGGGTCTCTCATTTATGGTTGTTGGACTTGTCATGTGGATGTCAAAACACTGCATTTACTATTGTTGGTGTATAAAAACTACATATTTGGATTATTTTTAGGCGAATTCGCGATCGACTGCTAAAATTTTTCGATAGACAATGTAGTATTATAGTCATATAGATTTTACTCCATCTCTCTGATTTTCTAAGTCATTCTAACTGGTGGTGTTTTTTTGATAAAAAGTAGTTTAGTTTGAAAAAAAAATTAAGAGTTTTGAGTAAAACTTTTAAAATATTGTTCCCCAATATCTTCATTTGACACAATTTCGTTTTGCCAAAAAAACATAATAATTTACTAATTATTTTCGAAAAGATGGCCCAAAGCTTACGGCCCAATTAGTATAAACTTGACTTTTAAAATGCGGATCCCACAATGGTAATGATGACTCACCAATGGATGATGATGCCCTTAAGAATAATAATAGCATCTATAAAACTCAGTATCCAAAGAGCAACAAGAAAGTAAAACAACAAATAAATGGGGTTTGACCTCGTGAAGCTAAATCGCCATCAACCTTGAAATGACTTGACCCTCTTAATATATAACCACAGTAAGATTTTTGACGAACATAATCACAGTATCAATGGCGGAAGAAAAGAAGAAGAAGAAGGGCATAATTGCATCCGACGATAACGACGATGAGTACTCATGTGACACCGAAACAGAGCAGGAGACAGAACTGAGTTCGATTCTTGATAAACTTAGTTTAGGACCCAAGAAAGAGAAGAAGAAACTCCTGGTCTTAAGTCTGAGTGGTCTACTTCTTCATAGAGTGCACAAAAGAAATCACCGTAAAACTCCAAAGAATCGTTCTCCGGATGCTTCTTGTGGGCCAAATCTAGGTAACTCTTCAGTATACTTTTCTGAATTTCCTTTTTTTTAAAAATCTATAGTTAAGCTCAGGTTTCGTTGTGTTTGAGTTATTAACTTTAAAGGTTTGTTTGTTTCTGTTGTGTTTACTGTTTAGTGTATAAGAGGCCATTTGCAGAAGAGTTTATGAAGTTTTGTCTTGAGAGATTCGAAGTTGGGATTTGGTCTTCTGCTTGCGAGTTAGTCTCCTCATTTTCTCTCTTTTTAATTATGGATTAACTTTAATAAACTAAATTCCTTCAAGCTTAAAAGTACGTTGATATATATGATTCTTCATCATGGTTTTGGCTTATAGGAAAAATGTTGATATAATTCTAAGCATTATTCTTGAAGATCTGCAAGATAAGCTTCTTTTTGTTTGGGTAAGACTCTTATGATAGACATGTTTGTGTGTGTGTGTGTGTTCATATTTAAGTACTTCTTATACTCTTTTGTTATAGGACCAAGAAGAGTGTTCGGACAGTGGATTTAAGACTTTAGAGAACAGGGACAAACCTATGTTCTTCAAGGATCTCTCTAAAGTGTTTCAGTACTTCAAAGTGTTCTCTGCTTCAAACACTATCTTCATTGATGATGAACCATACAAAGCTCTTCTGAATCCTGTAAAATACTTTTGATCTCTACAATAACGTCGTTTAGTTTTTCGCTCCTAACTAATTGATCTTGATGTACATGCAGGACAATACTGGCGTGTTTCCAGCGAGTTACGATCCTTCAGACAAAAACGATGATTTTCTTGGTATGAGAACGTTTTTTTAACCTTTGACGTTTCCATCTCTTTATCTTCAGCCATGATTTTCTGGTTATGGTTTGTTTGGTTTTGATTATCTTAGATCCAGAAGGAGAGTTCTGTTCTTATTTGGATGATCTCGCAAATTCATCGGATGTTCAAACTTATATAAAAGAGCATCCTTTTGGTCAGTTCTTCTCATCCAGACTGGTCTTTCTACCACAAAGCCATAAAGAATGTCTATTATCTTGCATATGATCATCTGTTTGTTGAAGATTAGATTTATCAATAATAATTATGTTCTTTAACTTACTATTGTGTATTGAACACATTTCTAATAATAATGTTGCACCTATTCTGTTTTTTTTTTATCAATTCTTCAATCCTCTCAAATGTCTTAAGTATTAACAAGCTTTATGATACTCTGAGACAAAGAGAAGCAATGTTAATGAATAAATAACTTTTATTATCTCCATCGGATTATAAAGAAACCAATGTGCTAAATGTTTGATCAAAGTTCAAAAGAAAAGATAACACTGAAAAAATGACTTTTAAACCAAATTTTGTCTGGTTAGATGCATCTTGCTAGCATCAATGGAGTCTTACACTCTCCTAAGAACATGAAAAAGCAGAAAACATCCTCTTTTTGTAAGGATTTTATTAACTTGGATCCGGATGAGATTACGGGTCAAAATTCAGATCCTAACCCATACCACTTTGTGTATGAATAGGGAGAAGGGTCTCTCATTTCTGGTTGCTGGACTTATCCTGTGGATGTGGAACCCAATGCGTTTGGTATTGTGGGTGTAATCATCAGAGATTTGGACTCATTGCACCTCTTTGGAGACGTATTTGCGATCAACGGCAAGGAACTTCCAAGGACAACCTGTAAATATAAATCATAAGCTAGGACTGTTTGATGTTTCAACATTACAAAACAAAAATATGTTTTTTCTTTTGTTCTTACTTGGACTGGACTTGCTGCAATAAGGCTACCGGCTAAACTACCACCGAAGACACATCCATCACCTCCAGCGATCGTAATCCGCCATCCTCCTATCTTATTTCTCATTCCTCCGCTTTCAGTTGCCACCATTGTACCGGTCAAGGATACTATCTCATATGCATCCTACACCAAAATGTTATTGAATGTATTTGAATAAACAATAATTTTGATAACTTTTTATCCTGAAATTATAATATCGGAGTTTTTGAAAAATAATAAAAACAAAATTGTACAACATGAAATTGAAATAAAAAAGATGTATATATACGCTATGTACCTCTCGGGTATTAATTGTGAACATATACACCGTCAAGTCCCCTCCTCCAAGACTCTTAGACGGGTCACCTTCAATCCAAAACACATTAGAAGTTTGCCCCATATATATTTTCATCTGAACTCACATATTTTTTGAAAACAAATAGATTTTATTCCATTTTCTTCTATATGATTAAATGTTTATTCCTTAAGTATTTTTTCACAATAATTTTTATATAGTTTGTACTTTATTTCGGTAATGAAAAATTTTCTAACGCAAGATAATTTTTTTTTTCTATTGATTTCCATTGATTGAACATAACCGATATTCGTATTCATATTTATATTCGTAATCTCATAATAATTTATTTACTTCCCAACATCAAATCTCGAATGTTTTATATTGTATCATTTTATTATATATCATAAGAGCTCAAATTTTTTACCTTCTCTCTTGTTCAACGATCTCTTCATCGAAAATTCTTCATGCGTTTTAAACGATTTGATTGATTTCCTTCTGGGTTCATATTTTTTCGGCCTCTCGCTATTCTTCTTCACCAAAGTATCTCCCCATTTGATCTCCTTCTCCACCATAGTTGGTACTGCTTCGACTGTCACCGTAACCGGAGAGGAAGAGATGGGTCTTGTGTTCGACATTGAAACAGAAACAATACTCTCGTTTAGATTCATAATAGATACAGAAATAAGAGGTAACAAGAGTATTTGTGATTTATAAAATTCCTTCTATAAGCATAAAATAATAGAAAAAAGGAAAATATATGATAGTTTGGAAAATTTGTTTTTTGTTTTTTTTCCTAATAAATTTGAACGCCTGAGTCATTTAGTAGAAATTGTAAAAATAAAATAAATGTAATATCTAGATTTTCTACAATTCACGAATATCTACTATAATATACTTCGCAAAACAGAAATGTATAGTTAATATTTTTGTAAGTAATAATTATTTTAAAAAAAAGTCAAGTCTGGCCTATTTTTTATTTAAAAAAATCAGCTTATCAAATAAAATGAAATACAAATTAAATACATTATGTTATTATTGATATAACTCTATTTTTCTTTCGTCCTATTATCACAATTTACCCTATAAAATTAAAACTTTAAATATACTTTAATTAAAATTTGATTTTGGTTTTATATGTATTTTAATTCATTTTGGATTTAGCTGAATTTGTATGAAAAAATGAACAGTCAAAGAAAACAAATTAACCAACCGTGCACTAAATTCATGTATACTACTATATATATATTGGATTTACTTGTGTCAGTCAAACCAAATGTTCTGTCGTACCATCAACACATCTCCCCAAACTCATGAGACAGACATATATAACCAATATCCCACTGCAAAACAGCATTTTCATAGTAGCATGTGACCCAAAAAAAATATATTCATAGTAGCGAAAAAGGCAATATCCACAATCATTTTTGTAATATGTTAAAGTTTTTCAAATTTAAAATCTTGAAAAACAAACAAATAAACGGTACAATGTAAAAATAGACGAATACTGAAGTAAATAATGTTTAGAAACAAAATCAAATCATTCTCTTTCAGATCCATATCGCTAACTTTAAGACCATATGCCATAGTCCAATGGTATTTTTGGATGCAAAGGCCCAATAGTATATAGCTTAACATTTTACCATCAATCTATGCACACACATCAAGACCCGAATGAAAGAGAGGCTCTCTCTCTTTGAAATTCATCAGATTCGTTTTGATACAAATGTATATCTACGAGCCCAAAAATTTATATGAGGTAAAGAAAGTTTAATCGATCGATAATATGAGTAGATCACTAGTTTCTAACTATAATTTTCTGTTGTGAACCTTTTTTTTCACCGTCTAGATTATTTATGAGAATAATTATAAAATTAAATCTACAATAGAAAATTTACATGTTTCATAAAATATTTACAATATATATGCGGGACTACGATATATATTTACATCTTTTTTTTACACCATGATATAAATTTATTTTTATTAATTTGCAACATCGCAGTATATGAGAATTGAACTTTCCGATCTTATGATGTATAACCTTTATGAATATTTTAGTCAATTATTGGACTCAAAGTGTTGTCACTATTATAAATCTATAAATTTTCGTTGTTGTTAAACTAATGTTTTATTTAGCTAAATATTTTGAAATTTAGCGTATTTTCTACAATTTAGTACACATTAAACTATATGTTTTCCATCTACATCATAAAAACGTTGCATCAAAGATGGTTTATTGAGACACATCACTATGTATCATTAGTTGTTACAATTTATATATAATATTAGCAACAGATAAACTATTAAATGCAAATTCCTTTTTTTTTACTGAGCAAACCTACAATTTTAACACTTTAGTAATTTTTTATGATAAAAAGATGAAAATCACAACGCCAATTGCGCCTTTCTTTTCTGCTTTTATAAATTAGTTAACAAACCTCAAGAAATGTCGGGTTTGGTAGAAAAAAAAAGATATAATCGAAAGAGTATGTAATTGAGGGGAAAAAGGTTAAGGTGCAAAGCTGACTTTGTCCTTTTGTTTTCCAAACATCATCAACTGTCGCGTCGTACCAATCATACCTACACCATGTTGTTTGTTATTTTTTTGTCGGTACACTAAGTTTAATTTGAACTATTTTATTATAATGAAACAAAATATTTATCGTTTTTTTTTCGAAATACAAATCATACCGGAGAATGTTGGTTTTATTGATTATAATGATATTGTTTGCTCGACAACTACGTTCTTATCCTAATTACGAAAATCTTATAAGAATTGCAAAGTGACAAAAACATCAAAGTTGCAAGTGTTATGAATATATAATATGTGGCCGGTTTGTCCATTTGAATAGTTGATTAAGACTTTGCTAAACAACAAAAATTGTTTACAATATGTCAGAATTTTAGTGTAAAAAGGATGTTAAAATGTTCTTAATACATGTTGATATATTTGAGTAAACAAGCTGTGACCTAAACTGAAGCTATAAGTAGAGTTTTAAATCCTGATGCTAAACATGTCAATGATTATGATTAAAAAATTGACTAAGAGCTAACTAGCTTCCAGATTGTCTAAGTAATAATAATTTATCCTTTTTCTAAATTTTAGATTGATCAAAAAGCTTTGCCATTAGAGTAGAAAACTAAATTTCATTACTAGTCCATGTTAACATAAACTTATATAATCAACCTCATACTACACTACACGAATAACACCAAAACAAAAATCTTACTTATCTCCCATATCATGTTTTTATAATCAAGTACATAAACAATATCATCTGAACCAGAATATGGACTATTAAGCTTGAAAACCTAAACTTAAAAGAGAGACTCAACATCTAATTAGTGAAACGAATTGCATTATTAACTTAATTTTTTCTTACAAAGAGAGACACACAAAAAGGCATTATTTACTGTGGATAACTTTTTCATATTTTGGGTAAACTTTTTGGGCAGTGTAGGGTTATGTTCACCCATCCAAAGTCACACCAAGGAGTGGAGAACAGCAATCATTCACACAACCACCATTCCTACTTTTTCCCTTTTTCACAATTTACCATCATCTTCTGTTTTTTTTTCATTTTTACATATTTATCAAAGTAGATCTAAAACTGATTGATGAAAAATTCAGTTGATATTATTTGATAAACCTTATTGTAACATATGTTATTTACTTGTATCTTTATTTAGCGATTTTAACATAGAGCGTACATTGTTTTATTTTGTTTCATCTTCCTGACTTCCTTAACAATGGCTATGTACAAAACTTTTGTTTTTTTTCTCTCTTCATTTTTGTTTTTTCCTTCTCCTTCGTTTCTGGACTTACTCTTCTGACACTACATTTGAAAAAACATAACCGACGATACAAAACAAAAAAAGAAAAAGAGTAAAAACAAAAGAAAAGAAAAAAGCAAATTGAAAGATTCCGTACTTTTGTCGTTTTTATCAATTTTCATTTTATTTATCTGTTTCAAACATACAGATATATCATTTCTCTCTTCACACTCACTCTTCTCTTCCCGCCAATCCGCCATGGCTAAACCTCTTCCTTTTCTTCTCCTCCTTCTTCTTCAGCTCTCCGTCTCCTTCGCTCTAAACGACACTAACGCCCTTACACTCTTCCGCATCCAAACCGACGCACACGGCAACCTCGCCGGAAACTGGACCGGCTCTGACGCTTGTTTGGCCTTTTGGCGTGGCGTTTCTTGCTCGCCGTCTTCTCGCCGCGTCACCGGACTCTCCCTCCCTTCTCTCTCATTACGAGGACCTTTGATCTCTCTCTCCTCCTTAGACCAGCTCCGTCTTCTCGACCTCCATGATAACAGACTCAACGGCACCGTTTTACCCCTCACCAACTGTACAAACCTCAGGCTCGTTTATCTCGCCGGCAATGATGTATCTGGTGAGATCCCTAAAGAGATCTCTTCCCTCAAACGAATGATCCGTCTCGATCTCTCCGATAACAACATCCGAGGAGTAATCCCCAAAGAGATTCTCGGGTTTACCCGGATTTTGACTATCAGGCTCCAGAACAACGAGTTAACGGGTCGGATCCCTGATTTTTCTCAGGTGAAAACGCTTCTTGAGTTAAATGTGTCTTACAACGAATTGCACGGCAAAGTCACCGACGGTATAGTGAAGAAATTTGGAGACTTGAGCTTTTCCGGTAACGAAGGACTGTGCGGGTCGGATCCGTTACCGGCTTGCTCTTTCACGAATGACCCGGAATCTTCCAACACAGATCAGATCGTTCCATCGAATCCGACGTCGGTTCCGCATTCTCCGGTCGTCGCCGGAAATCCGACGAACCACAGCCATCGAGGGCTAAGAACCGGAACAATCGCCGCCATTATCGGCGGCGGCGTAGCGGTTATCGTTGTGGCATCGTTCGGTTTTGCTTTCTGCTGCGGGAGATTAGACCGTAGCGGCGGATCGAAATCCGGAAGCCTAGAGAGTGGGTTCGTGGGAGGAGGAGGAGAAGGGAAGAGACGAAGCAGCTACGGAGGAGGCGGTGAAGACAGCGACGCGACGTCGGCGACTGATAGGAGCCGACTTGTGTTTTTCGAGAGGAGGAAGCAGTTCGAGCTTGAGGATCTGTTGAAAGCATCCGCGGAGATGCTTGGGAAAGGGAGCTTAGGAACAGTTTACAAGGCGGTGCTCGACGACGGATCAACGACGGTGGCGGTGAAACGTCTCAAAGACGCGAATCCATGTCCGAGAAAGGAATTCGAGCAGTACATGGAGATTATCGGAAGGCTTAAACACCAAAACGTCGTCAAACTCAGAGCTTACTATTACGCTAAAGAAGAGAAGCTCCTTGTTTATGAGTATCTACCCAATGGAAGCTTACACTCTCTTCTTCATGGTTAAATCTCTTTCTCAGCTTGATTCTCAAATTGAAATGTCCTGTCTTGCAATTTGATCAAATGGGTCACTCCTTAGTGAATCAAAATCTGATTTTTTATTTATTTCTTCTTTAGGAAATCGAGGTCCTGGAAGGATTCCATTGGATTGGACTACAAGGATCAGTCTAATGCTAGGAGCAGCGAGAGGCTTGGCGAAGATTCACGACGAATATAGCATCTCCAAGATTCCTCACGGAAACATCAAATCCTCTAACGTTCTACTCGACAGAAACGGCGTCGCATTGATCGCCGATTTCGGTTTATCCCTTCTTCTTAACCCGGTTCACGCTATCGCCCGTCTAGGAGGCTACCGTGCGCCGGAACAGTCTGAGATCAAACGCCTCTCTCAGAAAGCCGACGTGTACAGCTTCGGCGTGCTGCTCCTCGAGGTTCTCACCGGAAAAGCTCCCTCCATATACCCGTCTCCGTCGAGGCCTAGATCGGCTGCTTCGGTAGCGGTGGAAGAGGAGGAGGAAGCGGTAGTTGACCTACCGAAATGGGTGAGGTCGGTGGTAAAGGAGGAATGGACGGCGGAGGTTTTTGATCCGGAGCTTTTGAGGTACAAGAACATAGAAGAGGAGATGGTGGCAATGCTGCATATCGGTCTCGCCTGCGTCGTGCCGCAGCCGGAGAAGCGGCCAACGATGGCGGAGGTTGTTAAGATGGTTGAGGAGATTAGAGTTGAGCAATCGCCGGTAGGAGAGGATTTCGACGAGTCAAGGAACTCGTTGTCGCCGTCATTGGCCACGACGGAGGGTTGATTTGTCTGTTCGCTTTGTAAAATGTATCTATTGCTGCATTTGGTCGATTCCAAGGTTCTTGCTTAGATCCCCGGATTTGCGACGTTGTCGTAGTTTTTTTAGCCATCTTTTGTGTCTTCATGGTTTGTGATTTTCTAACGTTTTGTGGATTTATGAAGCCGTTTCAAATAATATGTTTCAAAAACCCAACACAGGTTAATGTTAAGAGGAGGCCCATTAATTAACAATTTGCCAATGACCTCGAACCGTACCATTGATATATGTTTCTAGAACGGTGGGTGCTTTGTGTGTTGTCTCCACTTGTCTTAAATCGCAGTTGCCTTTTTGGTTAAAGAGCCTGCCCTTGCGATTTGACCTTTCGCACACTGTTTGAGCCCATGGAGAATGAATTAATTAGCCAATTAACTGGTTCCGATTACAATTTGAAGTTAGACCAATCAAGTGATTAGTGTTCTACAAGTGTTACTGGGCATGCAATACAAATTGTTAAACAAGAGTTGAAACTTCAAGCTTGAGATTTAGGTGTTCACGGATCGCTTTCCGTTAAAGTCCATGAAAAGTGATTAATAGAATATATATATATGGTTAATTGTTAATTGTTTTCAATTGTTGAAACTTGAGAGTGAATCTCTAAAGGTCAACCGGTTTAAGTGCTCTTGTTGACGGGACTTAAATGACAAAAGATTTTAAATTAGACATCAGTAGATGTCGATATGGCTTATTTTTTGTGAATTCAAGGTGAAAATCGAGCTTTAGTGGATAAAAACATATGTATAAGCATCAAATAAATGCAAGTTTAATATATCAACAAGTTATCTTTATAAAACCACTTTTAGCTTTTATAGTGAATAAACTTATGTATATTCATGATAGAAAAAAAACATTCTACAAAATCATGGGCAATAAATCAGCAGAATCATGTTTATGATTATTTATTTCTTTCAAATACTTGTACCTGGTCTTATTTTGAAATTTTCAGTGTGACATTGTTCAATATTTGAAAATTATGGATCAAAAATCTGGTTTATAAAACTAAAGTTTTGTTTTATATAAAATAATTTTGGTGTATTCTTTTACGTAAGTTTGTTATTATATAATTTTGGTGTATTCTTTTATGTAAGTTTTTATCCAAAAATTTATTTATAAAAATTTAGCAAATATGCAAAAATTTAGCAAATATCCAAAAATTTAGCAAATACGTAAGTTCAATATTTTTTTTTTGACAATAGATATACTGTTTCTCTAAATATGAAAATATCATATTCACGTGATTCACAAAAAAAACCTAATGAAATTTATGTTCTACGCGCAATCCCTCAGCGCGTCAGGTTTATTTGACCCCTTGCCCACGAAAAATTAACTTGGAGAGGAATACTAAAGCCTCACGTTCCCACGTGTACGATCAGAGGCTGTCACTTTTGCTCTGCACACTGAAATTTGCTAAATCTATTCCAATAAGTCCCTTTAGTTTTAGCTTCTTGCTACTTTAACCCCTGTTGTTTTAGTTACGACATTTCATTGACTAATTGAATATATTACGTAGTTTATAGTAACTTTATCTATTTGACTATTATACATATACGAATTTAAGCTATTACTTTAAAAGTGTTTGAATTTGATTAATCCTTTTATCATTCAACTATTCCACATGTTACAAAAAATCATTCAGAATCAGCAAAGTAAGAAAAACCAAAAAAATCAGATCATTTGGGGTTGACAGTTTAATATAAAACAATTGGGGATAGTTTTGATTAGTTAGTGAACATTTGGGTGGTAGAAACAAGTTAAAAGTCGATGACTTGTTTTATAACATTTTCTCTTTATTGTGTGATATTTAAACTGTGTCGTATGCGGAGGCATATTCGACGGTCAAACGCATCAAAAACCCAAATACGCACACTTTTCTCCGCCTCTTCGTCACTCCAAAATTCCTCTGCGTCTCTCTGCCGTCGTCACCGTCGAACGCCTGAGATCTCCGAGTTCCGATCAGCAGCTATGCATTCGAGTCATCTTCTTCTCGAGGAACCGATCAGGATGACTTCCATCCTAGAGCCTTCCAAAGCAGTGAGCTATCTATTTCTCCCTTTCTATCTCTCCCTTTCTATCTCTCTCTGTTTTGTGTGATGGTTTTGATTTCTTACTATTTCTTCATTGATTCTCCGTCACGCTTAGATCTGTTGCGATATTTCGTTTACAAGGTTTTTGATTCCGCTTGATGTATATCGCAGAGTTTCTTCCCGGCTTTGACTAAGATTGTGGGGACTCTGGGTCCGAAATCTCGATCCGTCGAGGTGATAGCCGGTTGTCTCAAAGCTGGAATGTCCGGTAAAAATCAATTACTTCCCTTTTTGTGATTCTCTTTTCTCCAGTTTCACTATGTCAGACGTGATTTGCTTGGGGTTTTCTCTGACTGATTTTTTTTGTTGTGCAGTGGCTCGATTCGATTTCTCTTGGTGTGATGCAGATTATCACCAGGAAACGCTGGAGAATCTGAAGACAGCTGTGAAGAGCACTAAGAAGCTTTGTGCTGTACGTTCTCTTCTCTTGTTTTGATGTGCTGTGTTTCTGGTAATGCGTAATCTCATGAATTAAGATGGTTTTTTGGCTTCTCCAGGTTATGCTAGACACCGTGGGACCTGAGTTGCAGGTTATAAACAAGACTGAGAAAGCTATTTCTCTTAAAGCCGAGGGCCTTGTAACGTTGACTCCCAGTCAGGATCAAGAAGCCTCCTCTGAAGTCCTTCCCATTAATTTCGATGGGCTAGCTAAGGTTCTATAAGACCCTTACAGTATAGATGTTGGCTAGATGATATTGTCTTTTTCTATAGGCAACTAATGTATGTTATATTGTTTATTATCTTCAGGTAGTTAAGAAAGGAGACACTATCTTTGTTGGACAATACCTCTTCACTGGTAGTGAAACAACTTCAGTTTGGCTTGAGGTAAAAAAGAACTTACATATGGATCTTTGCAGTGTGTAATTCGATTTTAGACTGTTAGATGTTTATGTTGTGAGAAGTTTACCATTTAAACAAACCTTCAGGTTGATGAAGTTAAAGGAGATGATGTCATCTGTGTGTCAAGGAATGCTGCTACTCTGGGTGGTCCATTGTTCACGTTGCATGTGTCTCAAGTTCACATTGATCTCCCAACCCTCACTGAGAAGGATAAGGAGGTTAGCGTTGCTTCTATTCTGCATATCTTAATGACGATTTTGTCCGTCTCTCGTAATATTCTAGCTTGGTTGTTGGAGTGCTTTAACTGTTTTGTTCAATATTGGTTCTCCGCAAGGTTATAAGCACATGGGGAGTCCAGAATAAGATTGACTTCCTCTCATTATCGTACTGTAGACATGCAGAAGATGTTCGCCAGGTCTATATTCTTTTGCATAATGGTTTTTATTATACCACCTTTCGATTGTTACTCCTTGGTTTGCACAATACTAATTCTCAGCTTCTGATACACTTTGAATGATTTTGGTTGTTATGCCATTATACAGGCCCGTGAGTTGCTGAATAAGTTGGGTGACCTCTCTCAAACACAAATATTTGCGAAGATTGAAAATGAAGAGGCAAGTTAAATGCATTTATGTTTGCTTTACATGTCTCTCTTTGTAACTTTTCTTTTACTAGCAATGGGAATGGTGCTGATTATATTTACCCATCTATATTTGTTTTAGGGGCTGACCCACTTCGATGAAATTCTACAAGAAGCTGATGGCATTATTCTTTCTCGTGGGAATTTGGGTATCGATCTACCTCCAGAAAAGGTATGATGTTGGTCACTCAAACAAACCCTTTCTCACTTTTTAATCAGATTGGTAGGTGTCTTATTAGTGATATGCCATTTTTTGGAGCGAAGTGCTAACTTCATCCTAAAACTCGCAGGTGTTTTTGTTCCAAAAAGCTGCTCTATACAAGTGTAACATGGCTGGAAAGCCAGCTGTTCTCACTCGTGTTGTAGACAGTATGACAGACAATCTGCGGCCAACTCGTGCAGAGGCAACTGACGTTGCCAATGCTGTTTTAGATGGTATGTTTAGTCTCTGAAATTTGTATTTTGTGTGCTGCTAATATCTATAGGAGAGATCACATTTTTTGGGTCGTTGTTTTGGTCTGAAGAGGTTTTCTTCCCTTTCACTCTCTGCAGGAAGTGATGCGATTCTTCTTGGTGCTGAGACCCTCCGTGGCCTGTACCCGGTCGAAACTATATCAACTGTTGGTAGAATCTGTGCTGAGGTAGGATTTTACCTTATAGTTCTCATGTATTATTATTTGCGGTCGCATTCTTATTATCTTCAAGCAGCATCGTAGCTATGGTCAGTCATCTGATTTCTTTTTACGCATTTCTGTACGTTTTTATAGGCAGAGAAGGTTTTTCAACCAGGATTTATTCTTCAAGAAGACTGTCAAGTATGTTGGGGAACCAATGAGTCACTTGGAATCTATTGCTTCTTCTGCTGTAAGTCTATCTTCTGTGCTACATATGTAACTTAAAGGCTGGGTATTTGCATTTTATGTTGATGATTGCTGTCTTCATTTCTAATTTGAAGTCTTAAATTCTGCTTGATATCAGGTACGGGCAGCCATCAAGGTTAAGGCATCTGTTATTATATGCTTCACTTCGTCAGGAAGAGCAGCAAGGTTCACACCATTCTTTTGGGCTTAAACTGCTCCTTTATTTAAAAATCTTTAGCTATCTTCTTAATATTTCTTCCATGTTTATGAAGGTTGATTGCCAAATACCGGCCAACTATGCCTGTTCTCTCTGTTGTAATTCCCCGGCTTGCAACAAATCAGCTAAAGTGGAGCTTTAGCGGAGCCTTTGAGGTAAACTTGATTCTGTTCGTGTTGGATTTAGAAAATTATCTTCAAACATGAAACTGGGTTTTTTCTTACGCCACTTGCTGATTTTCAATATATCTGATGTACTGTTGTTGATTGCTTACATATTCCTGCATATCCTCTCTATGTCTAGTCGTCATCAATAGTTAACTTGGTTCAAAAGAATAGTAACTCTTAAAATGTGTTTTATAAGCACTTGAAGATTAAAAGGAAAGTTACACTTTGGGATAATATCACCTTCTTGTAAACTTCAAATCTGGTGAATGACGTATCTTATGAAATCTAAATCGTTGCACCAGAAAACGCAAAACCTTTTTAACCTTGGCATATACAAATTGCCTATGTGGAGTTTATTTATTGTCCAACGTTAACAACATGTTTGTGTATAATGTGGTCTCAGGCAAGGCAGTCACTTATTGTCAGAGGTCTCTTCCCCATGCTCGCTGACCCTCGTCACCCTGTAAGTCTTGTTACCTATATCATCTTTCTACCTCACACTAAATATAGAAGAATTTGATTCAAAGTCGTTGGCTTGGTTTGAAACAGTGTTTTAATCTGGTGTATTTTGAATCTTCTTGGTCAGGCGGAATCGACAAGCGCAACAAATGAGTCGGTTCTGAAAGTGGCTCTAGACCATGGGAAGCAAGCTGGAGTGATCAAGTCACATGACAGAGTTGTGGTCTGCCAGAAAGTAGGCGATGCAGCCGTGGTCAAAATCATCGAGCTTGAGGATTAGAAGAAGCAGACTCAGAGGTCCTTTGTCCCAGTCTTTTTTTTTTCTTTTACCTAATCAATTTCATGCCTTCAAGAAAAAACTCGCGATTCTTGTCTCGCTGGAGAGAGGTGTTGGCTAGATTACCAGAGTGAAGATTATATATCTCCTGGACTTTTGTTTTTGTATTTACTATTTAGGAGATTTGATGTTTCGGAATTATGATATAAACCACTTTCCACTTTTTGGATAATATCTACATTCTCTACCCCTTTTTAAGCAAAAATATTTACGGACTTATAACTCCGAATTATCAAAATAAATTATAAATTAAGACCATTCAAAAGATTAGATTTGATATTCTCATATAGTGAAATCAGATTTTGTTATTTTTAGTCTTCTCTCATTTTGGAACACATGTAAAGTTTTATCAGAAGCAAGTGTATAAATTGAAACGACATTTGGGTTTACACTTATTTTTTCCCCACCATCAAGAAGTCAACCAAGTTAATGTTTTTCTCTTTATACATTCATCTATCTTCGTTACATGTATTTGTTATATTTCTAAAAGTAATTGGGATAACAAGAGCGCCCGTGGCCTAATGGATAAGGCGTTTGACTTCTAATCAAACGATTGTGGGTTCGAGTCCCACCGGGCGTGACATTATTTGATTTTGTTTTTGTTATCATCTCTCGCCCTAATTTAGTAAATTTTCCATTTAATACATACTTCATGAGTTGTTATTTTTTAATTTATATATTTTTAACTCAAACGTACTATCTTGTTATTAAATACTTCTTAGTTTCAACTTTCAATCATGCATCTAAACTATGAAAGAATACAAGAATTGAACTCTCGACCATTTTTACGATTCATGAGTCGTCTTAACCAATATCTTATAAGCTATCTCAAATATAATTCATCAAAAACCCAAATTATGAATACAAGACATGGCCTATAAAAAAGTTACATCTTGTGCATCACGACTAAAGAACAAAGCAGGGTATGTGTTAGCTCCACATGGCATCTTTATTTTAGCTTTCGATCCACATACTCTAGTTTGATTTGTCCCTGCCGTCCAAATGTAGTGTAGAGTAGTATTTTAATCTTTAAAAAATATTTTCTTTCCAGGTTTCGATCGTCACGTGGCAGGCGCTAAACTCGTCGATTTCCCATGACCTTCCCGAATGTTGTTCCCTTCACTTCCTCGTCCCCTACAAGCTTTTCCCGGAACATCATCGGAGAGATCGAGATGAAATAGAACATAAAGTACTTTACTTTCTCTTCACCAACCACAACACACTTCGTCTCCCTCGCTATGGCTCTCGCGCGTCATCACTTCTCTCTTCTACGCGTCTAGGCGGCTTATATTACGTTTTTGAAAGCGAGCGAGGTTACTCTGAAGAGGCATGGGATTGTCCTTCTCGAACCTTAACGGCGAGACTAATGGTTCGGCCACAATCGGACCGAGCCTCGGCGATATACCGGAGAGCTGCGTTGCTTCCGTGATTCTGCACCTGACGCCGCCGGAGATTTGCAATCTGGCTCGCCTGAATCGAGCATTTCGCGGCGCAGCTTCGTCGGATTCTGTGTGGGATAAGAAGCTGCCACGTAATTACCAGGATCTGCTTGGTCTATTGCCGCCGCAGAGGTATCAGGGTCTCTCGAAGAAGGGTAAATTCGCCTTGCTCTCTCGTCCTATCCCGTTCGACGATGGTAATAAGGTCTGTTGGGCGTTCGTTGGCATCTTTTATCGATGGTTTGGAATTGGGAATTAGGGTATTCTCTATGAGGACAGTGTCTCCTGTTTGATGATATGAACACATATCGTTGCAGGAACTGTGGATTGATAGAGTGTCAGGACGGGTTTGTATGGCGATTTCGGCGAGAGGAATGGCTATAACTGGCATCGAAGACCGCAGATATTGGAATTGGATTGCAACTGAAGAATCAAGGTACATAATTTTCCGAAAATTATTGAACTTTAGAAGATTCAGCTACTGGGTATCGAAATTTTAGCAAAAGGAAGAATAGATATCAAAAGCGTTGCATACTCTGTTTGTGATCATTTCAATGGTTCATAAACTGTTGATTCTTGATTCTCAGTTTTTGCCAGGTTCGTGGATCCTTGACCAAGGCTGTTTCAGAACAATTCTCTCTTTGGCAGATCAAAATGGATTTGAAAGTTTTTGCATGAGTGTTACAGTTTGACTAGTGGTCTGTCTCTGAGTGAATGTGTTCAGGTGTCTCAGATTTTAGGTTTTGAATAATAGTTGTTGTGATAATGAGTCTATCAAGACTTGCGGAATGGTTGAGCTAATGGCAAAACTCAATTGAAGTCTCTACAACAGAGAATATGAATTCGATTTGAAAGTTGAAAAAAAGGCAAAAGATAAATGGGGAAGGTTTTATGTTAGACTGAAAAACTGGTGTCATATGCATATGTTAAAGTGCCAATGCTGTTTTCAGTCTCTGCGGTTGCTGAGTAACATTACATCCTTTGATTCTTTTTCCATTGATAGGTTCCATGTTGTGGCCTACTTACAGCAGATTTGGTGGTTTGAAGTAGATGGGATGGTGAGATTCAATCTTCCTCCTGGTATATACTGCCTATCATTCAGAATACACCTTGGAAGATTCTCGAAAAGGTTGGGAAGACGAGTCTGCCATTTCGAGCACACGCATGGTTGGGAGTTAAAGCCTGTACGATTTTCACTCTCAACTTCGGACGGGCAGGAGTCATCATGTGAATATTACTTGGGTGATAAAGATGGAGAGCAAACGGGTAAGGATCTCAAAGGAGGAGGAGGAGGAGAATTCTGGAGAGATTATAAGGTTGGAGAATTTAATGTTGGTTGCTCAGAACTATCAACCGAAGTACGATGGTCGATGAAACAGATTGATTGCACACATTCGAAAGGCGGAATCTGTGTGGATTCAGTCTTCATCATCCCAATTGATGTGAAGGAACGCAACAAAAGGAAAGCTGCTGTGAAATAATAGTTAGAAAGAAAGAATGTACATCACACTTTGCATATATACTACATACTCTGAAGGTGTATAAACTGTTTGTGGTCTTGAGCTGGTTCTTGAATTAGAAGATAGAGCAATAGCATTGTGAATTTAATCGAGTTTTTCTTTTGTTTGTACTTCACACATTTTGTTCCAGATTCAAGAAGAGAAGTTGTGATTGTGATATATAGCAACAGAGTTTCTAATACGAGCAAGTGATGTGAAAAAGAAATCATTTTTCTTTCAAGTTACATTAGTAATCATCTTGGGAGTGATTAGTGATTACACTGATGTTATAACAACCACTAATGACATTTTGTCCAACACAAACATGATATTGAAAGGAGATCTAAACGGAAGAATGTAATAAATGGGTACAAGTGGTGAAATGGATTGGCTTTTGACTATTCTAACTTGACAGAAAAGGGTCTTGTTCAATTGTAAGGACCATTCTTTTTCTGAAAGGGACCATCAGTGTTAATTGTTAAAAACGTATATTCATGTTACTCGAAAGTCCATTTCCTCCTATTGAATGTTAGTTTTGTTTTCACGATGGTGACAATGATAATTTCGACTTTAAATTACCCAAAAAAGGTAATAATTGCAAAAGCAAAGTCAGGTTCTGTCTTCACTGGTTTAACCCTTGGTTTAGTCCCAAGTACATGTTAAGAAACTTAATTGTGAAAATTGTCCGAAAAATAAAACTTATAGTTTTCACCATGTTCTATATTTAGCAAGTACATTAACCGTTGGTTTTGGTTTTTAACTAACATGGAATTTTTATCTGAGTTTGGAAAAAGAAAAAGAAATATAATGTGCTTCTGCTTTATACGAAAACCTTCAGCAATGACACACACTCTTCTCTGTCTTTCTCTTGGAGCTTTATTTCTCTGTAACTATATGGTCCTCCTTTAGATTTATCATTATGTTTTTTTACTATTTACCATTTACTCTCTCAATTAATTGGATCGTGACGAATGATAGTAAGTACTCCAATCCCAACGGATATGCAAGGAGTTGAATTCAATAAGATTTTTTTTATATAATTTTTATGGAAACAATTCAATAGATTTTGCGATATCATAATTCTATATTTGTTGTTTTTTCTTTTACAAGCATCCCTACACCCCCAAATCCATTATCTAGCTCATTGTTGGATTCACATGATAAGTTTCATGTCTTTAAATTGCAATTTTCTCAATTTAGATGACTGAGTTAACAAAAATAGTTAAGGTTTCACATTTGTTAATGGCATATAGTATAATGGTTTGTTTTAGTGTTGTCGTTTGTATCGCTTTCCAAATTCGAACCCAAATATTGCATGTTGTTGAAAATAAAACTTACATCTCAACTTCAACGTTTAGTATATAATGTAGTTATTTGTGCCTCAGAGTTTAGTAATTAAACACATATCAACTCGGGTTATACGTAATATCTTTATTGTAGAAATTTGATGTATAAAAACATGATCAGTGCTATAATTTTTAGCTTTATACAACCATATAACCTCGTAACAAACATGATTAGTACTATTATATGCGGTAAAAAATTATTGGTCGAGCTTTAGCGATTCAAGAACGAACCTATGAGTTTGGACCTAGTTTGTCAAAGAGGTTTTGTTGGGACTTCTTGTCTCGTCGAAATTTTTTATGATTACTGTAGCATTTTCTATACGTTCAAAACATTAAACTGCTTAAATGTGCGTTTAACACAATATCTTGAACTATTTGTCTGATCTAGTAAAAGAAGGCTTCTCAGATGATCAAATAAGTTGTTCTTTTAATAAGTCCATAGTTCTTACATAACAAAAACCTCATGAGCATATTTTCTTTATGTATAAACTATAAATCAATTTCTGAATTACTTTGCCATCGCATAAGTTTTGCAAACGGCCATTCAAAAATATATACTAATCAACAGCTTACAATTTTCAAGCTGGCTTAGCTCCACAACTTGCTAGTTGCTCACAAAGACTAATTAGTTTGATAAAGGACATTTGAAAATACGTTGCATCAGTCCATACTTTAACGCCGGATCAATACAGTTCAACATTAAAAACAAAACCCGTAGATCGATATGATGATACTACTTTCACTAGTGCACTGTGTGCTCCAAAATTCTATCAGTATTTAGAATTGGACCCTTCTCATTTCAGTTCTGATCTTTCTGTTTTGAGTACTAGCACTCCTGCAGCTCCACAGTGTTAAATAAAGATTGTGGGGTTCACATTTTACAAATACATATGAAAAATTGGAGACTATGTATTATGTAATATGTATATATTGAGAGAGTGGAAGTTTAAATTGATATATGTCAGATTTGAGATTGATTAAGGTAGAGAAAGTGATAGACACTTGTACATAAGTAGAATCTGGACCAGTCTCTCTTCTTTATTTCCCTCTACATGTTACTATTCTTTTTCTCAACTCACTCACTTCTTTTATTTTACTTTTATTTTTAGTTTTCATAAACTAATATCCACATTAATTATTGATCACCAATTATTTATTTACAAAATTATGAATACTTACTTTTTCTATGTGATATACCATGACGATGTCGATGTGCATCAGCTTCCTGTGCTAAACTCGAACTAATAAGTTCACATAGAACAATCGATGTATGACTTATAAAATGCCTCATCTTTTGTTTCTAAACGTATACTCATCAATCAGTTTTCTGCTTCTATACTAAGTGAGCAACAAAATTAACAATGTGAAGAATACTGGTTTAGTGAAAAAAAACTAACTAATTATAAATTCTCTTTGTTACAGAGTATTATTTTTTAAATTAGAATTTCCAAAATTTGATTTCGGATATTGGAAAAACTATGGATATTCGGCTTACACATGATTTTAAAATACATTTTAATGAATAATTATTAAAAAAGCTAAAAATCATCAAAAATCATCAAACATACAAATTTTTTTTATAATTCACACATTAAATTCTTATATAAATCATCAAAACTGAATATTATAAACATAAAAAGGGTAATGTTATCGATCCAATTAATAACACCCCTGTAGCTGATTATTTTTTAAAAAAATCTGCAGCTGTGTAAGTTTTTTTTAATCAATTGACGTATTTTTCTCATGTTGGTAGTGAATGGAGACATGCATGCAGAGCAATACATTTTTTTAGCATCTTTTGTGACAGTATATCATGTGAAAATTGTAACCACATGCGGATGTTGGTTAAAAAATAAAAGAAAAACAATTAATACAGAAATATTAATGAGATTGGTCCACAGACGGTAAAAAGTAATACATAAAATCAAGAGGTGTTAACATATAGATTATATGCGGCTTTGGTTTCCTTTGCATTCAATTTAAGTAGAATTTGAAAAAGAAACTATGCAGATTACTTTTATCGACCAAGAAAATATTTCAATCAACCAAAATTTCAACCAAAATTTGATAATTATTATATTTATTCAAATCACCGTTCAACTATTTTTTCTATTCGTTATAACCCCACTCTTTTCGTTTGTTCCACACCATATACTTACTGTCATTAGTTGGATCCTTTGTTACCGGTTAAAACCTAAATGGCTTACACATATTTCTCTTTACTCAACAGTGACTCAATTAATAATACGAAGCTAAAAATCAGAAGACCTAGGGCTTTTCAACCATATTTACTTATATCTATATATTATGCAAATGCATGTAGTAACATTTGTATAAATATACACACATATCATCTTAACTCCAAGTTCCAGATCAAATCCAAAATTGCTCATTTCTTTGTTTGGCTAAAGCGTCGTCTCTTGAAACTGTTTGTTTTCTGCAGAAATAGACAAAAGAGCAAAAAGAAGAAGAGAAAGATGGAATATTGGAGTAGCCCCTTCATCAATGGCGATTATTCTTCTTCCAACTTCATCCCTTTCCATTATGTTGACCATTTTTCAGGTACGTGTATATATATATGCAAAGGTACTTGGTTAACGAAACAATGCTATATACTTTTTACAAGCCTCTCTCTTCTATTAAATTTGTAGGAAACCAAGAAAACAAATGTTTTTCTTCAAGTACAATGGTGGAGACACAAGGAGGTCTGCTTCATGAACAGTATGCCCCTCCAGTCATGGTGGAGAGTAGCTATGGAGAAGCAAGCAACAACATCAACGGATATGAAAAGAAGAAGAAGAAGATGACGAGCGAGCAGCTAAAGTTTCTAGAGAGAAGTTTTCAACAGGAGATGAAGTTGGACCCGGACAGGAAGATGAAGCTGTCCAGAGAACTCGGGCTGCAACCAAAACAGATTGCAGTTTGGTTCCAGAACAGGAAAGCCAGATGGAAGAACAAACAACTCGAGTATCTCTACGAATCACTAAGGCAAGAATTAGATGTTGTCTCTAGAGAAAAGAATCTGCTACAGGAAGAGGTATTAGTTTATCTCGTTTGGCCATCAGTCCAAAGTTAGTCCACCATTCAAGTGACATTTACTTCAGTTACTTTTCACTTTTTTTAAACAGCTTATACAACTGAAGTCGATGATAAGAGATAACGGTTTGAGCAAGAAGAAGCAAACATGGGAAAGTGTTTGCAGCGAGGCAATATCAGTTCAATTCCAACTCAACTAGATCTCAAACTGATTCCAAAATTGTAGCTTTGGTTCAACAGAAACATCAATGTCAGGCTCTGTTTTCGTTTTTGGTAATGGTTTTAAGTTACTTCCATGAAAATGGGTTCTCTTTATTAACACAATAACATTGCTAATCAAGAAAGATAAGGCCAGTAATGCCAGCTAAAACTCTCTTTATATGCTTAATCTACACAGACAAACTAACAGTAGACGAACCATGAACTGGTCATACCACTAGAAAAATTGATCAACAGCCATGTTCACAACATACGCTGGAGTTTTCAGATATAAATTCAAGACAAAACGAAAAGGATGCCAAGCAAAAAATTTCATAAGCTGCAGAAAAATCCTCAAGTACAATATATTAGGTTGGTGCCAAACTATAAAAACTGGTAACAAGACAAAACAATTAAAAAAAGATAATTGAAGAGTGATGATGAGTGGCTACTCTATAAATCCATTCAACGTTTGCCACCACCACCACCCATCTTAGCGGCTCTGGGAGCAGCAGCCTTGGTGATATTGCCCTTCGCTTGAGACTTTTGTTGCTTTGAAGCAAACTCAGCCTTCTTTGCCTTCTTCTCGTCCTTGGTCTTCTTGATTCTCTCTTTAATGTCACTGCAGAATCATTAACATTTGTTTCAAGTCAATCACATTATCAGGTTTTTCAAAAGATTGATACAGCGAGTGTCTTGGAACTTGGGCAAAGAAAACTAACCGTAGGGCAGCTTCTCTGGCTGCATCACGAACTTCGGGCTTCTCTGCTCGCTTTTTCTGAATGACCTCCAAAGTAGCGCCAACAATTGACCTTGAGTAGGGCTTCTTTGTTGCGCGTCTCCTCTTCTTCACAGCCTCTTGAGCAGCGTCCTGGAAGAGATCAGAAGATGAAAATGTAAACACAAATGAGGATCACTTTAACAGGTCAAACGCATAGAATCCAATCTTGGCATAACTATAAACACAAGAACCAAACAAAAAAGTTTCAACCTTTTTGTGTTGCTTTCTGTACATGGCAGTCCATGCAAGCTTGGATGGCTTCAACTTATTGTGAAAGTACCTCTTGCATTTCGAGTTGGCGAACAAAAACACCTGATAAATCATGAAAACAAAGATGATAAATCAATACAGAGATATAGCAAACAGATTCTTAAAGAAAATGGCAGAAACTTGACCAAAGTACCTGAGAGTCAGATCTGATGAATCTGATTCCCCTTCCTGGGTAAATCTTCTGGCCACTGAATCGGCAAAGCTCAGTCCTACATGTCAAAACATAATCAAGACCTTATGTTACAAAACATGTCTCAATCTAGACAAATTCAGATTACACACAAAAAGAGGTCACATTAATATCGATAAGTATCATAGTGGATCATCACAATGGGAAGGTAACGAACACAAGTAGACAATGAATTCACTCAGATTTCAATTGGAGACCAACACATTTAGCTAGATACACGGAGCTAAAAGCTCAGAAACACAGATGAGCTATTACAATAAAGTAAAGGAGAACAACAAGATCTAGCTACCGCCGAACACAAACCACGTCACGTACAAAACAATCTGAAATTGCAGGCCATTTTTACCATAAAACAAGCAGAACTAAACAGGGAAAAACAACATTTCAGCAAAGCCGCCATCTTTGACAGTAGCATATTCACACGGATCATTTAACAATAATGCAAGCCCTATGAGCTGAGCAGTACGAAGAAAGAGCGAGAGATGAGAATGATTACTTGAGAACCATGGCTCCGCCGCGCTAAAACTTTTTACACTCGATGCCCTAAAAATCCAAGCTTTAAGATAAAGATTTGTATTTAAGGCAAATGAATTCGTCTGAACCCTAGTAGCTTTCGAAGACTATACTGGGCCTCTTAGACCAAATGATGTTTTGGCCCATTAGATATTTTTTATTACGTTCAAGCCCATTAAAGAACATTTTGATGGCCTGTGTTTGATAGAACATAGAATAGAGAAATTTCATCTTCATTAAACCCTCTCAAGTTAGACAATTCATACAATTTCATCCCAAATTAATAAGTTTATTCGTAAACCACCTAAACTATATATTTCACACTAATTTTATATCTACAATTAAATCTAGAAAGTCAAGTTTAATTATTAAAATCGCATTTTATAACTGCATATTTTTAATCATATTTACCAGATTGTTTTGTTTGTTGTTAGGTCAGGTTAAATCGACATATGAGATTATGTTAAACTTAAACTAAAATTGGATTGAATAGTTGCTATTTTTAAAACATGATTTCAAGAATTGAACTTGATTTCTCAAATTTAATTGTAGATGTTGAATTAGTTTGATATATGTAATTTATGGAAATTACTAATTAGTTTAGTAGTTTGTGAAAAATATTATAGGTTGCATAAATTGAAGAGTTTAATGAAATCAATTTTTTGTGACGAGAAAACTTCCAATATTTTGTAAATAATATAATCGTTATAGATATTTGTATGATTATAATTACCCAAAAAGTTATAATAACATATACGAATTTTGAGTTTAAATTTTATCCGATAAAATTATTATATCAATTTTAAATTATCCAAACGATTACTAGAAACTAAATTATATCAGTGACATCTACAAGAAATGCCGTGGTTAACCAATTTTTTTTAATATACTCAACAAGAAAAGAAAAAGTTGGTGCCTATATGATCAATTCATATCATGGTTGGACCCAGGTATCTCAATTACATTATTTTTGAAATTGATGTTTAACCGCAAACCACCAACTCGCAATATCAAAAAGGTGGACTTTAATTTGAAAAGAAAAAAAACGAATATTAAATTTGTAAATAGACTAAACTGTCCATATGATGCATGGACCAGAAGTTATAAATGATACGAATCATTCAACTACAATCTCTCTCTAATCATGTGGTAGTTTAGCAAAAATGTTGGAACCACAATAATTGTTAATTCTTATTGTAACCAATCAATTTATTGTGGATTGCCATATTTATACAAAGTGCAAGATCTCTTGAAACTTTTTGGAATCACACAGAAATGATGTGGCGATGATAAGATTTGTCTGAAAATGTCTTTTTCTCAGTCAGCAACCTTACCCAAAATCCAAAATCTCCCTTTTTGGAATTTACCAACTCATGTTGTGTCTTCTAGTACTAGTTTCATTGCAACATGTGAAACAATGTATTTGAGTTTTTTATGTTTTGTGTCGCAAGCATCCAAAGGTGCAATAAATACACCGTCTAGTACTAACTTAGAAAGAGAAATCAAGTTTGATAACCTTTATTTCTTGAGTAGGTCAACTGAGAATTGACCTCAAGAACAGATCACAGATGACTTGGGCTACAGGCAAACCCCATTCAACAAGATAAAATCCGACTCACAACTTCTAACAGTGATAATGTCGGACAACCAAAATTGTCCAATGAATCGAAAGAACAACACTTTTGTTCAAATATTCTTCAAGTAAATTGAGGATTCACTGACTGCTGCAGAATCCCAAGAATCCCATGAACTCATGGTTATGTATCATCCTTATGCTGTTCTCTATTCCAATTACTCCCATTGTGAGAGCACTGGCACATATGACTCCCGAGAGGACGAAAACGATGATCGAAGCTCTTTTCAGAACCGCCACAAGCTTTCTTATGAAGGATTGTCCCCAGAAACCGGCAAGAATCGATACTGTCATCAAGTACATTGCTGCAAGTGAAACAAAAGATTCATCATCAGTTTTCTTTGTCTTTTTTCTTTTGCTTACTCTGAATGTTTCTCTCCAGTTGTGTGTTTTAAGAGATCTTTACCGTATGGTATTGGGAATCTCTTGAGGAGATAGAACTCAACTACGGATAAGGACGAAGAAAACATCATCACAAATGTAGCTGTCGCGCTAGCAACCTGCGATTTTCACCATAGGAAAAGAGATCAAGGAAACAAGATGATTGATTTGTAATCATGGATTGATAGGATTTATGTGTGTGTGTGTACCTGTGGGATGACTCCAATCTCAAGAAGCAAAGGACCTAGAACAAATCCACCACCGGATCCAAGTAGACCACCTACGATGCCTCCAATGAGTCCACACAGAGCACAGAAGATAAGACTCAGAGGAGTCCACTCGATTGTAGCCTCACAGATTGATTCAGTGTTTCCACTGCTTAGCCTCTCTTTGTTCTCTCTATTCAATCTCACTGCTTCAAATCCAAACACCCCGAAAGCAACTGGAAACTGCAAACAGAAAATGGTTCCAAATGAAGATTTAGCATTTCGCTGACCATAAAGGATTCTTTGGGACATAGATATGTTACCTGTACGACGAAAAGCACCCAATATATTGTGCTGCAGACCTTGATTTCGTTCTGTATAAACCCGAGAGTTAGTAATCAACATCAAGACTGCGAGTGCTGAAAACCAATAAGCTATACAAGAAGAAGTTTACTTGCCTTGATAATTTGGATGAACAAGAAAGCTGACCAGACAGTTATCAGAAGCAGAAGCCGTTTCCACTTGAGGTTGGACTTTATTATTTCCTGTAAGTAAACAATCAAACCCGGTTCTTTAATATTTATGCAAGTCTTGACGAGCCAAAAAGTTAAAAATCAACTTGCATACTCACCAGTTCTGACTTCTCTTCTCTAGGATAAAGCGGCTCATACACTGTGTCGATTAAAACTGCACAGAATCAACAAGGGAGAATGTGGTGAGATTAAGATCAGAAACATAAAAAGGAATCAATCACAAGTATGAAGAAGCTTCACGCACGTTCTCCCCGGGAATTGACCGTGGAACCTTGTTGCTGCTTCGCCATTTCGTTCTGGTTAAAAACAACTTAAAACGTTCAGTGATTCTTCCACATCAAAACAAGAATATTACTTGATGGAAACAATCTAACCTTTAACAAAGTCTCCTCCTTCCACATCTCAATGCCTTTAAAAAAAGATCTTGAAGAAGTACCAACGAAAAGAATGATGATGAGGACGGTGATGAGCCAGTAAGGGAAAACAACACTGAGAGAAACACCAACAGTGATACCCAGAAGAAGCATAGGTTGAAACAGGAGAGCAAGATCATAGTCTAAGATCGGTACTTCTTTTGTCGGATGACGAACTCTTACATTGTACCAAACTGATGATGCAGATGCTCCCATTATCATACCTTCTCACAACAACACCATCAAAGTTAAAACCCATTTACAACATCAAACCATGAAACGAGAAAAACGATTCTGTCTTACATTTTGAGATTGCAGCTGCAGATTTTGTGTCGAATCCGAGTATGAGAGTGAGCATAGGAACGAATATTCCACCGCCTCCAACGCCACCAACCGTCCCACACGCAGATCCTAGAAACGCTATTAAGGTAGCCACCACAAGCTTCCAACTAAACTTCAAATCCTAATTTTTCACAATGTTGAAAAAACAAACAAAAGATTAAAAAAAGAAAAATAATAGTCAAAAGTCCACTTTTTTAGATTCTTCCAACCTTTTGGGTGTACCGTACGTAAGAAACTGATTATGTCCCCATTATTTTAATCAACACGCATCTGTCTATTCAAACGGATTAACGATTTTTTCTATTCAAAAATTATAACTTTACAACGTCGATCAGATTAAACAATCGACGACTATTGGAAAACGACTCAAGTAAATGATGACGAAGGGAAGACATTTAGATGTTGAGAAGAAAAAGGGTTAATTTTTATTTACCGGCCAAACTTGTTCGGTGACAGAGAGCGGAGAAGAGGAGAGATGATGAGAATTAGGGTTTGTTTCTCCGACGTACGAAACGGAGAAGACGGCGACGGAGAAACCCACGAGAAGGTAGAGGAGAAATCCTCCGGTGCCTCTTTTCATCGACAATCCCATCTTCTTCAGTATAAACCCTTTACAAACAGCTTTGTCTTGAGAACTGAGAAAATATGAAAATTTTGATTTTTGGTTTTGATTTTGGTGTTTTATCTCTGGTGGTGAAAGCAGAGAGAAGCGTTCTTATATAAAAAGCAGAGTCAGAGAGGTGATGACGGGAGAGAGATAGAGAGTTATCAACTGTACTCTTGCGTATATGATTACGATACTATCTTTTTTATTAGGCTTACACCGTTACACGTGGCATATTTTTTGTTTTCTTTTTTGGTTTACAAATTCGATTTTGATTCTTCTCTATTTTAGAAGATTGAGGCTGTAATCCATAGATAAATACAATATAAGGAATTAATCCGATATATAAACAAACAATATATCAAAATAAGAATTGTCTGCCTTATTAAACAATAAATATATTCTCTTCTATCATATATTCGTTTTTCTATTTTTGTACAAAATATAAATTATTCGAAATTTTTGAATCGCTAAAAATCATAAAACAGTTAGGTAGATAATTCATAACAAAAGAACAAAATATATAAAAAAATACTCTTAATAATCTTTGATGTTTATCTGTTTCTAAAATATTTTAGGCCACAGACTTATATTGTTGTAATTCATAAATACAAAAAACCGTCTCTTTCATGGAATAAATAACGAAATATTTTGAAAAAAAAGCTGTAGTGAACAAGTGATATTAACTCTTTCTGGATTTGATTACATACTTTGCTCCATAAGAAACAAAGCAGCCCCATGTCAGTGATTGGGCGAGATTGATCCACAACAACATGCAAGAAGAGGCTATTCGAACCCATGTGCTGGTGGCCACCTTCAGGAACAAGACAACCTTATAAGTTAATGTTTCATATACATGTCTTCAGGAACAAAAACAAAAATAATCTCACGTCGTCGATAAAATCAAATCATATAATCATGTTCATCAGTTGGTAGTTTCGAGCGTCCGTAAGTACAATGCACCGACGGCTTTTGGTGATATATTTCCGAAGTTTGACTTTTGTGGATAACTATAAACACCACATGAAACATTCCGTCCGACATAATATTTTTACCAAAACAAGCCATAGTATCGTATCGTTGCGTGATCAGTCACGATTTGATTAATTTGGTAGCTAAAAACATAATTTCAATTTACTAACTAAAAAACAAAATTTCAACTCCGCCGTAAATGTTGACTTAACTAAAGTGAGAAACTGCATTGGAGATTTGATTGAGTAAACCAATTATTGGCATATCTGATATTTGACAAAAACAAAAAAAAGAGGTATACATGATACTTATTTATTATTGTTTTGATTGCTGAAAATCATTGAGATTCATAATGTCTGCATATATGTAGCGTACGTTTGTATCTCGTAATCTCTAAATATATGTGTAAACTATATAATATAATAGTCAATAAAATCTTTGCATTCTTCTTTGTTATATTTATCAAATTGGAACTACCATTAAAAAAAATATATAACGGTTTCTCTTTTCCAAAACAAGAATACAACAACAGAGAGAACATTACTTGCTACAACAGATCCATCCAAAACAAAGGCCCAATATCCATTTCATGAGGCCTCACACACACCCGATACACGTTTCGACTCTCTTAGAGCTTTCCTTTCTCTTTACGAGCCTCATCATCATGGATACGTCCAACGTCGTTGAATGTCTGACCGCTCATCTGATCCGACGCCTTGAGGGAAGTCGCCACCTTGCTCGGTTTCGTTTCTTCGACATTTACTTCAACCACCGTCCTTCCCGTGCCTCCATGCTCACGCGCCGCCCGTGTCTCCTCCACGATGTCCGACGGCATTGTCAGTTTGCTCTTTATGGCCTCCGTCACGTTCCCTAATGCACCTAGTATAGTCCCCTTCGCTTCATTTCCCCTGTATATACCATTAATAACGTCATAAAACATCCCTCAATAAATCAAAGCCGTCAAAATTTTGATATAGCAAACTTCAATGTATGCTACGTTACTTCCTTAGATATCTTTTACCTAGCCGCAGCAGAATATTTCGTCTCGTGGGCTCTTTCAGCTGCCGAATCAGTACTCTCCTTGGTCTTTTGAGATGCCTCGTACGCTTTTTCTCCGGCTTCATCTTTGAGTTCTTTGCCTTCTAATCTCATCTCCTCCATCTTTCGTCTCGTTTCTTCTCCAGCTTCCTCCATTTTTTCCTATATTTTCAGTTAACAAGGCAGCCATAAATATATTACGAACATTTCACATCCGCAATTACGTGAGAGAGGACAACGTTTTAAAAAAAAGAATCACCTTAGCACTATCTTTGGTCTCCAATGCTTTTTGTTTGGTTTCCTCTGTCTTTCCAGACAAGAAACCCATAGCTCTCTTAGCCGTATCAAATGCACTATCCTTCAACTCTCCAAGCTTACTCACTCCAACATCTTTTCCTTCAGTCGCCTTCTCCACCGTGTAGTCCTTATACTCTCCGGTCTTTTCTGCCGTCTTATCCTTCGCTTCAACAGCCTTCTCCGCCGTGTAATCCTTAGCTTCCATGGCCTTGTCCGCCGTGTAATCCTTATACTCACCCACCTTCTGAGCAGTCTTGTCCTTCGCCTCCCTGGCCCTATCTGCTGTATAGTTCGCCGTCTCCTTTGCCTTCTCCGCCGTCTTATCCTTTGCTTCTACAGCCTTATCGACCGTATAGTCTTTGTATTCTCCCATCTTTTCCGCCGTCTTGTCCTTCGCTTCTACAGTCTTATCTGCTGTATAGTTCGCCGTCTCCTTCGCCTTTTCCGCCGTCTTATCCTTTGCTTCTACAGCCTTATCGACCGTATAGTCTTTGTATTCTCCCAACTTTTCCGCCGTCTTGTCCTTCGCTTCTACCGCTTTATCTGCGGTATAATCTGACATCTCTTTCGCCTTCTCCGCAGTTTTGTCCTTGGCCTCTGTAGCTTTATCAACCGTATAGTCTTTATACTCGCCCACCTTCTCCGCCGTCTTATCTTTAGCCTCTCTTACCTTCTCAGCCGTATAGTCGGCCGTGTCTTTTGCTTTTTCAACGGTTGCATCTTTGGCTCCAGCAGCTTTCTCTGAGGCCATCTGAGCTCCTTCTCGAGTAGACTCGGCCGCGTCTTGGCTTTTTCCGACAACAGCATCCCTTGCGTGCTCGTATGTCCCTTGTACAGCCCTGACCACCGAACCTATCACCCCTGGCCTCTCCTGCTCTGGTGGATGTTCAATTGTTCTCTCCGTTACCTTATACATCGTGACGTCATCGCCACCGTGTTTGTTAATGTCATGCAAGTCGTCAGCTGCAAGCCTCGCTGCGACCTCGGCTCTCTCCGACTTTTGTTGTTTCTCCGACGCCATTGCTCCGCTCGATTACTTGAGAATTAGTAAAAAACTGAGTCACCGATTTTTGAAAGTTTTGAGTAATTTGCGCTTTTTAAAAAAATCTTTTTTACTTATGTTATCTATCAATCGAGGTGCTTTTGTTGCTTCTTATAGTAAATCCTCTGTTTCTGTGGAGACTCCACGTGGTGGAGAGGCAGACGTAGGAGCTGCCACGTAATTTGCTTTTTACCCTTTTTTCTCTTCTTGCCGTTCGTGTAGACTCTCGTGCGACGCGTGTCTTAATTAAGTAAATCGTTTATCCTCTCGGGATGTACCTTGACACGTCGACCTTTTCATTCATGGATCTCGAGTCTTCATGGTCTTGACTTAAGACCTAAGCAAGCATTGATGGTCATAATTTTGAGCTCATCGAGGAATTACACTTAAGGGACGAAAAATAAAGGGTAAAGTATAAAACTTAAGAACAATTCTAAGCAAGAAGTTAGATTACAAAATGCAGAAAGCAAAGGATATGGGAATATCAAACCAAGACTAGAGGCATGAAGCATTTGCCCAACCGCAAGAAGATAGAGGAAGCCCTATCGAACATATGTTTCGTGATTGCCAGATAGAATTTAGTAAATTATGTGTTTTATCTAAGTAAAATCTCAATTGCTTAATCGTAAAATCTAAAAACATTGGTAGTACTGTATTTTTTTAATAAAGTAATTCTATAATCATTTTCTTAATATTATTATATAAAGCTTCATTTTTAAAAAGTGTATGCAAAATTGTAACCCACTCACATAGTCAAAATTGTAACCCGTTCACAGTTGTTCGGCAAGGTCGAACAAAAATTCACACCTAAATTTTCTTTATTCTTTTGTTACATTTGTTCGCATATAAAACTTTAAAAATAGCTTTTCTGTCAATATTTATAGAAACAAAAATTATAACGATTCGGATAACTAAATTAAATTTATATCATCCATTTAGATAATGTGTAATCTGATTATTTTCAAGCATATTTTGCTAATCTATCTGTTTTTATGTTACATTTGCGCAAAATTATAATCAGCGACCATTTAGTAAAAATTAGTTTTGTATTTTTAACTTAATTCAGATTAGCAAGTCTCATTTCTGTTAACTATAGTTTCAGATCGACCGATATTTTCAGGTTAGCAGATGTTAATATTTTTTATTGTATTGACAGCGACCTACTTTGAAGTGTCAAGATATGGTGAAGATCTAAATTAATCATGTTAATTATTAAATATTTGTCAACAAACTAATCACATTAGTTGTGTTCTCACATAGACTATTTAATTAGGTACGTCATTCTATTTTATTATTTCTCCGACAACATTGTGCAATTGATGCCGAATCATCCAAATCGTCACGTTTTACATGTGATTTGCCGCTGATTAAATATGTTATACTTCTTCTTTTCTTTTTTGCTTTTTGCTTTTGTTTTTCTTTGTTTTGTTATTACAATATGCTTCTTGTTTCTCATGAGATTTAATTTAAAATAACGGTGGTTTACTGATATCAAAATTTAGTTTCGAGTTTAGGATTAAATTTTTATGGCATTTCTAGCAGCATGGCATGCATAATAATATAGACATACGTGTGTAGTGAAAGTGGAGAATCCGATGCCCAAGCGAGTAAGTAAGCAATGGTCTAAAAGCAACCGATTTCAAATAGTTTTCTTATTTAAAAGGAAACAAAAAGGCATACACTAAGGGAAAAGAATAATCTTACAAGACATGTCTCCTCCACAGCAGAAAGAAGTAATAAAGTAATTATAAGAAAAGGCCATGATTCGTATAAACCATTTAAATTTGTTCAAACCCTCACAACATCAATCAATCAATTCTCTGATCTGAGTCTCGATCATCTAATCAAAACAAGGAAACAATTTTTAGTGAGAAAAGAAAGCTTTGGAATTGAAAGCTTCAGAAGATAGTAATGGATGGTTCAGGTCCAAGAGAAGGGGGAGGAGCTATGAAGCCGGTGATTCTGAGAGTTGGTATTGCTCTTGTATTATCAGCAACTGGTTTGATCTTGGCCAGGTTCGTGTCTCGGAAAGAAGATAATGAGGTAACTTCTTCTTCAAGCAATCCAGAGTCTTGTTCATTACCTAATAGAAGAAACGATGGGGAAGAAGAAGAAACAGAGAGCCTAAATGATCATCAGAAGCGGGAGATTCTTGGATTAAAATCCAGATTTGAGGAGCTTCAGAGGAAGGAATACGAGATGGAGTTACGTTTCGAACGTTATTGTAAGTTGAAAGATCAAGAAGTCATGCTTATGGAGCATAACAGCATTTTGAGTCTTGAGAAATCTCAACTAGATTTCTTCCGTAGAGAAGTTTCGGCGATGGAGGAAGAACACAACAGGGGCCAAGATTTGGTGATTGTGTATCTCAAACTGGTTGGAGAAATCCAAGAGTTGAGATCAGAGAACTGGTTGCTTGAGGGGAAAGCAAAGAAGCTCAGGAGAAGAGGGAAGCAATTATACCGTGTTGTAAACGAGAAGAGCAGGAAGAATATTGGCGTGGAAAAAGCGTTATTGAAGTGTCTTGATGAATTGGAGATGAAGAATAACGTTGTGAAGGAACTTGAAGGTGAAGTTAAAGATTTGAAAGCTAACCTTGATGAGTTGCTAGAGGAAAAAGAAGAAGTATCCAGGAAGTCTTCAGAAAATTCAAGATCACAGGTAAGTATTCATTTTAGGGATCCAAGTTCAATGATTCGATTTCATTTATGCTGATTGGCTTGCTTTTGCCTTTGTGAAGATGGTGAGTGTAGAAGATTATAGAAGGATATTAGAGGAGTATGAGGATATGAGGAAGGATTTTGCTAATGGCGTGAAGGAAGTGATTAATCTGAGATGGAGCAATGCTTGTTTGAGGCACGAGGTGATGAGAAATGGAACCAATTATGGGGAAGTAGCGTTTTCTCCAAATCGTAACTTGCAAGAGTTGGAAATGGAGGATCAAGCGGATGTTCTTGCATTGACAGTAGTAGCTGATGAGCATCATGAAGAGAATAACCATCATGAAACTTCAAGGAGGAAGAGGTTGATGAAGAAGCTAAAGAGATGGGTTGAAGGAAACGAGAAGGGAAAATCAACAAAGCCAGAGGAAAGATGTTTCGGAAGGCACTCTTTGACGGTGGAACCTGAGGAAGAACGGATGTTTCACTCAAGAAGATCTTGTTCTAGCGTGTAAATGAAACAGTCTCTTGCTTGACGAGAGTATCTTTCAATGTTTTAAGCATTTCTTCAAAAATTACCATAGTCATGGAAATGATCGATGCAATGTTATTGTGCATAAGAAAATAAAAGAAAACTAAAAAAATCCAATCCAAGACGAAAAGAAGAAAGACAAATTCACTTAACCGAGAGAAGTAGTTTTTCATTTTGTCTCACATTCATTTAACCGAAACGCCAGACGCCAAGTAACCAGAACGATGTGTTTGGACCGGCCATGTTTGTCTTTGATAAAATCAAAAATTTTATCGTGCTAATATAGTGGAATTTATTTTTTGAAAAAAACTATATAATGGGTTTTTTCGCAAGGAGAGTTATCTACAATTGCAAACTGCACTACTTACTAAAACAGAGAAGATGTGTGAATGGTGAAAGAATCAGCTACAACACTACTCTAAAACAAAAACAAAAAAACGTGAAACTCTATAAATTTACCATGGAGAAAAACGTACAAAGAAGTAGAGCCGTTAGGACGCTAGAGAACAATTTTAATAGCATGTCTTGTGTTGACATGCTCAAGCTTGGTTGCCCTGAGTTCACTATATCCTTTCCTGAAGTTACCGATACATTCACAGACATCGAACCTGTCAAACAAAAACAGGTTTCGAAGTTCATATGAAGATAACCGATGACTATACTTTCCTAAATGACAAATGACTATAAGATTTATACTTACAATCGTAGTCTGCCCATCCAATCCGTTGCCTAGCAAGATCATACACAAAGACTTTATCTTTGAGGACAAGATCTGCAAAACAAAACAGGATTGATATATAAACACAGTTGGGACAAGCAAATGCAGAAGTCTATCATCAGTTTTGTAATGCTCAATGCCTGACCTCCTAAAATGTTTTGTTCTTCCGGAGCTTTCGAAAAACCAATGCACCACATCGATGCACCATCCTGCTAGACAGGAGAGACAAAGTTAATAGATTACACATAAAAAACAGTCTGTTCTAATGCTGCTAGTTATATGTAAATATATAACTAGTAGACGAGCTTACATAGAAACCATAATGAAATAAGTAGTCCTGAGGTCTTAACATCATTGATGCACCACCAGCAAAATTGAGACTAACCGGAGGAAACATGTCACTTACGCTGCACAAACACCCCCAAAAAACCTTGAGAACTCGCTTTTAACTTTGACCTATAGAGAAAAGGATTTGAACATTGCAATTATCGATAAGGAGGCCTACCTAGTCGAGACCAAATAGCACTGCTCTCCATTAGAAATGATTGGTGTTACCAGCTGCGACACGCTGTTTGATATCTGCAGATAATTCAAGTACACGACATCAGTGATTTGAAATCCAGATTCTCAGCCAGAAACACACAAGAAATTCACAAACTTACAGCATTCAGAAAGGGATCATAAGCCTCTTTCACCAGATAGGTCAAAGTGGTTCCCGTGTCAACAATAGTACCACGGGTATTCGTTGTTTCAAATGCTACTGCATCGATGGGCAGCATCTGTCCATTCACACCAATGCTCAACAGATTTAAGTTATAGTGAGGCCTGTAGTACATAATCAAATGACAAAAACAGATTCTTATACGTATCACATGCCATTCAACAACTTCACATCCCAAACGCTAGAAAGGTCCAGTATGCACCAACTCATTCTGCCCAACGTCCTATGAACTTGTTAGCTCTCTAAATAACCGTATTAACGATTGTTGCTGAGATCTTAATACAGCTACAATCCACTACAATCCATCTCTGCTACATATAGTGCTCATGCTCTAGACTAACACAAAGACTTGTCACAATTTTCAGCTTGTGGCAGCATAGTACAATCAAAGAGTGAAAATTAAAGAAGTGGTTTGTGAGCTTACTGTGATTGGACCAGAGGACTATAAACCATTCCTGGGACCAATATCTCGCCAAGGACGAAGACACCGCCTCCACTACCATCTCCTTTTAAACAATGAGAAAACACTGGAGGTGTAATACCACGGGACGACAATTGCGAAACAACTGAAAACTTTCCCTTGCCAAAACCAAATATTCCATCCACTGCTTTGTCTGACTTTGTCAAATCCCCAGATTGGTAGGTACTACAGCTGTTGCAAATACAATAAAATCATCTTAACAAAGTTTAAGATCTTCAATCGGCGATAAACTCTCATGCAAACACAAAGGTCAGTCATCTGATAGAAAAAGCTCTCACCCGAAAACAATAGGAGCAGAAGAGTTTGCAACCAAAGACTCTCCCAAAATAGCGTCAAAGTAGAACGTGTCAGTCATATAGTAACCCGAAGTACCACTTCCATCGCCATACCGAAAGGAGTAACCGCACTGGTTATTCTCAGAACACTGTGCAGCTGTTGTCTGAAAAGCTGAAGAACAAATCGGATCTGAACAAGTAACAGAGCCAGCAGTCACGGAACCAGGAGCATTAAAGAAATGGAGGTCGATCTGAAAAATGAATGTGGAAAAAAAGAGATGGATAAGCCCTACACACTTCTCTGAAGCTGATCCCACAACAAAGTAAAAAACTAAGATAAAGCTACTTACTCCAAGACCACTGGAGCGAGGGCAATTAGTGCAAGAACCACAAGTAACCCACAAGATGTCACTTCCAGTATCAATCTGAACATTGAACTCTGTAGGAGGAGAACCCAATTTGACCTTTGTGAAATAAAGCCTACCAAAAAACAGCATACATAATATATATATCACATAAAAGAAGATTTGTCAACAAAACAAAAGCTGCTGATAAAATCCATTATAGAACTAGTAGGAAGGATCCAATAACACAGAGTGCAAATGTAGACATACATAGTCGTCTTGGAGCTGCAACAAAGAAAACGAAAGGAGACAAATTGAATAAGATCTTAACTCGGCATAAAGCCCACAAAAAAAAAGGAAAACAATAATAAAAAGCTTCGAAAACTCTGTCGATTTCATCATATAATATGGTGTAAAGAGATTAAAAGCGGTAGTTTAAAACGATTTTAAATCAATCTGAAGACTGATTATGACGAAGAAGGCAGACATGTCTGATTTCTCCCTGGAACAAGAAACTAGACTACTTTCGGAAATGGAAACCCCACAAGATTAAGTAAATTACCCTACGAGGTAAGGATCGGAAGAGCCTTTTACTGGAAAGTCCACGACGCCGGCGATGGAGCTCTGGCGACCGCCTCCGCCCAGTAAGATTCGCGCGTGCCTGACACGGTCACGCGCCCTGAGCTCACTCAGCTCAACTAGCTCGTCGAGAGGAAAAGCCCTTTCTAAAGGTAGAATATTTGTCGTAGTAGCTGTGTAGCTCGGAAACGGGGACGCGAACCCAGTTACCGCTGCCGCAAACGCAACCGCCACCGCCAACATCATCTGACACCAAAAGGTAGGCATTCAAGTAGCTCGTTCGGATTCTGGTGGTGTTCACAATAAACACAAACTTAAAAAGAGCGACACAATTGCTCGATTCTTTGCATCGAGGCTCGAGGGAGAGAGACAAGAAAACAAAAAGAACTGTCAGAGAGAGAAAAGAGAAAGAGAGAGACGATTCTAAAATATTTTGGAGTGATAGTTGGGCTCAAAGAGAAATATATATATCCAAAATTAATTGATTTTGGTTTTGGTTTGGTTCGGTTCGGTTCGATTTTATGTTCATCTTAGTTGTGTTAGCTATTGTATAATTACTTTTTTTGTTCTTCTTCGCAAATAAAGGAGAAATCTATTGGTAGATGGTTCCTTCGTCTTCTCTAACATAATTAAATAACTTTCGTATTTCCTTCATCTTCCTTCTCTTTTACATAATTTTCTCAATCGGGAAAACAAAAATTTAAATAACGGATGTTGGTAAAGAGCATATTATTCGGAGCAACCAGATTCTTTGTCCTCCGGTATTATTTACTATGAAAAGATAATAAGTTTCTTATACGCAAATAAACTTATACAATTTTCCGACCATGAAAAGCTATAAAAAAAAACAATAATTTTCTTATCAGGTTTAGGTTCACTGAGTCTAATTAAATTAGTCACACAACTCGTAAGAAGCTACACGCCATCCATACGTAATCATTTTAGATGTGTTAACTATGTTTTAGAGTGTTTGTAAATAATTATTTGTGTAACAAATTCGAGCAAGAAGTAAACAAATAAGAAGAAATGATAATTCACAACAACATTAAATGAATATAGTTAACTTAATATTAAAAATTGACTTGCAGGTCAGTCGCTTCTAGTCCATGATTCAAAAGGGCACGTTAGAGAACGAGGCTGGTCAAATTGTGGTGTGATTTTCCAAAAGGAAGACAAAATTGGACACATGCCACGTCAAAAATGCATTTGATTCTTCCTTTTGACCCTCTTATTTGCCCAAACCATTCCATAAGCACTTAATTTAGTAATCTACTGGACAGAATTAAAGTTGTGTGTACTCTTAAGCTATTGTAAGTTTCATAACACATGTAGTCTTCGATGTTTCACACCCAAATAACAAAAAAAGATTCAAAATCGGAACGAATACTACAAGTTTCAGATTCAGAGATCATAATAACATGATTCTGTAATCCAATAATATTGATTTTCATATAGATCTCACTAGTAAACCAATTTTAGTCTTGCTTCTTTTTTACTTAGACAACGATTTTATGGAAAACCAAACAGCTTTGTTTGTTTCAAGTTCAACCGATAAACGAAGTTTTAGCAGCGAGATGGATCAAAGCGCGTCGATGATACTGGCTTCTGAGCTTTTTGTATTTCTGCACAAATGCAGCTGTATCAATATCCTTCTCCATAAACTTCTGTTGCAGCTCCTCTGATTCTTCATCAGCCTTGTTCATAGCATCTACCATGAACGAAAAACCGGAATTGTGTTTAGAAAGCAATGTGAATCATTTTGGTACTATCAAAGGATATGAGTGAAGGGAGCTAATGTTTCACCTTGAAGTCTATGAAGAAGAGAACCAGGAGAGTAAAATTTGAGTATCTCTTCTCTTTGATTCTCAAGCTCATTGAGCTTCTCTTGAGCAGTTGCAAGCTCGGTTGTACGGATTATTCTGCACTGTTAAGAATTGATTTGACTGATGGTCAGAAAATTTCATATACTCAATACAACTCACTCAAAATAATGAATAATATACGCACTTGGTTTCTGAGCTCCACTATCTGTGGTTCCTTCTCCAAGTTTTTTCCTGTTATATATTAGCATGAATGTTTTAGATCACTTGATGAAAATAGAATTTTCGTAGTTAAGTTAAAGTCTTACGAGGACTTACTAGCTAGATGTAATGTTTCTTCGCGAAGCTCTTCTCTGATCTGATGGACGTAAAGAAAAGTCTCAAGATTAAATCTATCTCAAGAACGTAAATAGTGAAGAAGCTACATTCCTATGACAGAGAATAACTTTTACTTCATGTTTCTGACTTACATTGTTTTGAATTGTGACCTGCTCAAGCGAGTGCAGAAACTGTTGATACGCATCCTTGTCAGTCAGAAGCTTCCTGAGCTCATCCACACTGAAGCACAAATATTGAAGAAGACAAAATATGAGTGATGAAACAAAGACCACAAGACAAATAATAGATTGAAAAGTCCAGAAATCGATTCCTTTTACATATGTATCTCTGTAAATCACAGAGAATTTCAGCAACAAAACGATCGGAACAACTAGCACTATAGGGTTTGTTCTAGAGTTAACATAAACTATCCCAAGCCTAAAATGGCTTAAAGTCATATTGAAGAAGACACGAAATGTGTGATGCACGACATATGATATACATATCCTGCACAAAAGAAGCAAACAAAAAGATTTAAGGAATTTGGAAGCTAACCTTTTGTCTTTTAAAAATGCAATAATGCCGGCGGCTTCACCTTGCGAATTATGTGATGGAAGATGCCTTGGTGTTTGAGGCCGGGATGAGCTAGGCGAGGTGACCAGAGATGGCGAATACCACGGTTGTGCATATGGTTCTGAAGAAGGACGTGACTGCCCTTGTTGTTCTTTTGATCCCCTGTATTTTAACACAAAATACAAAACATCTTCAAATACTTTCTAAAAGTGTTTCAAGACCCAATATATAGCATCTTATCGAGATACAAACATTGCAGAATCTAAACAAGAGATGAGGTGCTCTTAAAGATTACAAACAACCGAGAAAAAGCTTTACTTTCTTTTATCAGAAGTGAAATTATATCATTCGGAATTTATAACATTTGATTGTATGAACACTCAAATCTTCTTTAGAGACACTCTCTCATTTATTACTGTAGAGAGACCAACAGCAACAAAACTTTCAAGGAAGATTATTTACATCAGGTGCTCTAAATCTGATAGCAGCAACTATAAACCCAAACTTAGTGGCTCTAGAGAATTCAAGTAAGCAAAAATCTACACTAAACGCCATTAAGACTAAGAAACTACCAAAAAACAGAGTTCCTTAATCACGAAGAAACATGCCCAGAACACAGAAATCCGAATTCCCCCCCCCCCAAAATGATGATCATCAAATTAGATACAAACACAATAGAGCAGAGGTAAAAGAGAGTAAAAAATGGCATAATCATGAAGAACAAAATAAGCTCAATCAGATCATGGAGTTGATGTTTACCAGAAATTGAACATCGTTCGTAGAGTCCACCGATCAGCCAAAGGCTTTTCGATTCCGAAGAATTGATAAAATCGCAATCAGAAGCTCCCAATCGTTACTCTTCCGTAATACAGCAAACAAAAACGATAAACTTCAGAAAATTGTGGAATCCGCAATTTCCCAGAATCGTATATTTGTTTTTGTCAACGAGAAAAATCTTTTCTTTTGCTTCTCTTCTTCCCTCCATGGAAATTACCATTAACGGGCCTTTTTATACGAATAGTCCATTAAGTTGACAAATACAAATATATGGGCTTTAATGGTTGGCCCATCAGTAATTCGTCGCAAGCTACTATTTCAGTATTTCTTCTAGTAATAAACTGTCTTCAAGAGGATTTAGACATGGAGATTCGTGGATGTGTACAGATTATACTTCAACTTTCACAAGTCAATATTTCTTAATGTAGTTAGTTTGTCGCATTCATCCAGAGGATATCCAACAAAATATAATCAAAAGCTGACGAGCACGTTTACACAGAGAAAAAGAGAAACGATGTAATGAGGACTAAACGTGATGGTTCCCTCTGGTAGGACGACAAACATGGTTACGCTTACGAGCATGGTCTTCGTTGTGGTGCTGTGTCCTACATGCGTATCCGTACCAACAATCTTCCCTCGTTGCCGCATCCGCTGGCAGATGATCTCGGGGAAGTGTTATCCGGAACCAGTATAAAAGGAACCCCACCAGCTTATCGTAACAATCACTGCAATGTACAACAACAATCTTATCATCACAGTGTAAAGAAATAAATTACATATTACGGTGCAAGCAAACATCAGTCTTTAACTATGTTTCAAATGGTTCATTTTGAATGTTTTGTTTGAGGGGAAAGAGTAAGAAGCGTATCCACCCTGCACTAGTAACTTACTTGCAAACATGTGTTGATGCAGTTATCGTGTCAGCATGATTGAGAGGCATTCGAGAGCGGTCTGCACATAGATATAAGCATATCATACATGTAAATAATACATTTTGGTTTTGGTGGTTTAGGGTCAAGAAACCTTTTCCTCTTTATAGAGCTTAAGGAGAGAAATCAAGTTCAGTTTCTTTAAATATGTAACGTTTAGGACAAATTGGTTTGCGCAATTTATCTTATGATTACCGATTTCTCCATTGTTGAAACGCCTGAACCACTCTGCTGCAATATCCTGCACTGTTTTCCCCATCTCGGCAATGCATCTTTGTGTGATCTACAGTATCCACACAGTATGTCACCAACAACAAAAAAGAAAAATCAATAATCCATTAGAGGCAATTCCTTACATCTTGTTCATGGCGATTCATTTCATGGGTTATGAATGGAATCCTTGTAACTGTGCGTTCCGAGATCTGCAATTATTAGTAAAAAGTATTGAAAAAAGAGAGAGGAATAAATTTTCTGTATCTTGTGAACATTAACATGCAAGCGATTGGAGCAGAAGGAAAACCACCAAGTACATGTAAAAAACTGAAAGAACAAATGCACAAAACAAGCTTGATCATAACTTATTTTTTTAAGTCACATTACGTATAATAGATGCCAAAGTTTAAAGTGATCAGTTTTAACTAAATCATTCTAATCTTATATAGCATACAGTAGTATCAACATGCCCTAACATGGAAAATATTGGACACTGTTGATTAAATCGTAGCTCAACCTACAGGTCTAAAAGTTTCTCGACTGCAGACTGGAGAAGATTCACCATGTGTAACATTTTCGGAACTCCAATAAGCACCACAAAACGGCCTATCACATCCCATGCCTGCAATAAACCAGAGTCAAGTGTGTATATATATGTATATTATAAAATGCAAGACTTTCCTCTCCAACTAAACATGTTTAAATATTAATAGTCACATATCAGTCCAACCTTGCAAAATTCAGCACAGAGACATAAAAAACATAATTTTTTCTCAGTATTCGACCAGCATCTGTACATATTTAGTACCCATATTACAGATGACATATAAGAGTAAGAGTACAAAATAAGGTTACCAACAGGACAAACAGTATCCATTCAATTGAGACAAATTATATTAGTTGAGCATATGAAAGCAACGACAACAATGAAGTTACAATGTCAAGGGTGGAAAGAAAATAGCATACCAGTCTTGAAAGCTAGATGGTAGATTATTTCAACCGTAAACAATGCAAAACAAAGAAGCATGTACTGTCACTTACAGTGTAATGGCACTTGATGATTGGTTCTAAAGGGCATCAACCCTCTACACAGGTGGCATTGCAGATGTGCACCATGGTGTTCACACTGATAACCACCAACCGTAGCAACTGACAATAGAGCCATTGCGTAAAGAATAAATCAAATTCCATAAGACGGGAAAGCTGAGATAAAACCCATCAATGACAGAATTTTTCGGTAATACCTCGAGTCCTGATCTTTTTAGATTTCCTTTTTCTCAAGTACATTCATTCTTTACTAGGACTAGAATCAGTTTATTTCTGGTTTCCTTTGAATCAATTTATTCACGAGAATAGCAAGAACATAGATCTGAAAAATAAGTTTCAAAATCTAGTCTAGAAGTTCCTTTAGCATGAACAACTTTTTTAGCACAAGTTCAGGTTATTAACACACCACTCATTGGGAAAATCTGCCCAATCACATAGTAATTAAAAGTAGTAACTAGTAAGTGGAAAATGACAGAACTTTAGAGTTATTTAAGTGAAACCTTAATTAATAAAATAGATATATTAGAGAATGGTAAATACGAACACAGAACATTTCTGGACAAACGAGGACTGATAGAGTCCTAGATCCACCATAGAATCCCATTGAAAAAAAGCAAGCAGCCGTATTTTCCCACTACATAGTCTATATAATCTAGTAGAAAAAATCCTAACCAACTACTAGTTCCTAATTATCCAACTTCATCTCCTCACCAAGAAACTGATGTCAGTATACGGATATATTGTGATTTTCTACCGTGAAAAAATGTAAGAAGCAAGCATCCAGATAAAAATATATTACCACATTGTGGGCATCGCAAACTCAAGCTATCTCTTTCGTCAAGTGTGGGCGAGACTAGCGTACTCAAACGACGTTTCCTCTTGCTCCCAATGATCTAAAATGTATGGCAGTTGTAGTATTTAAGACAGCATGGCAGGTATGTATAACTAACAACTGATTGCACAAGAATACTATTAGCGTGTTTAGCCAATGCTAATGATTCTTTAGTGACTTGCACCAAGAAGTTGATCTGCTGCAAGACAAACACATCTTGACAACAAAGGCTTTGTCTATTTCCAAAACAGATACTTAATAGAAGATATTGCAGCAAATACTTACAAGATTTGATTGTATTGATGCAGATGAGTCTAATACTGCAATATCTTCAGCTGGCCGCCTCAGTGCGATATCCACTTTTAATATATCCTAACATAACAGGGTCTGAAATAGTCACCAAAAGCTCAAGCGTAAATGAAGCACAATAACATATGAAAAGGTCCTCTGGGTAAAGAATAACAAGTGGAAAGAAAAGTCGTATGTAAATGAAGAAAATACTTGCAGTGAACAGAAAATTCTACCTCTTGTATGTTTTGCAGAAAATGATTTCTCCCGACAAATTGTACAGTTGTTCTGCATTGTGGACATAGCACATGTTTATGTTTTTCTTCCGATCTCCGCATCCATTCTGAAAAACAGCCATTACTGCAGGCAGAAACCATTTACCATCAATTACCAATACAGTGAAATATATGTCACTGATGAGAACTGCACAAAACCAACAAATGGCAGACCAAAAATTATGAAGGCAAGGTGCAGCTGTGACAACATCATGCCATACGTTTAAGCAGATACTGCATTTTGCATTTTCAGGATCTATGGGAATCTGGAAAGCAAAATCAAAGAGAGAGATAAGAAACTCAACTTATATTTTCAAAAGGATCTAGAATTATGGATTATAAGTAGATATCATTGAGAACCTTTAATAGCTGGGTTCTTGATTCTGGAGCAGGCATTACCGTAAATCTGTACTGCAAGTAACCTACAATATTGAATAAAGACAATATACATATCGAAACTGATTGTCTTCTTAAAAAAGTAACTTCAGCATCAAACTCAACAAAGAAACTATACAAATAACTTGAAATAAAAATCTGGAACTACAGCTTCATTATCAGAGGCTCAGAACTACCTCAATGAGAAACATTTATATAGCAATACCATTCTCCACAGATTTAATCTTTTCTATTTGGCCTTCAACGAAAGGGATTCCTAAAAACTAAAGCATAGCAATTACTTTATTCCACCATAGATACAATGCAACAAGAATGCACTAATTTGAAGTAACGCATCTTTATTGACCTGGACTAGTACAATTGACCATGCCATTTTCTAGATGAAAACAAAAAGGCTTGCTTTACGAAATAAACTGGCTAACTCAGAGAGATAAAAATATAAGGAGGCCAAACCTTGTCCTCCAGGGCCAGGAAAAATTTCAGATCCACACATGATATCAGCAGCACCATCTTTCGGGATGACTGCCTCGTCAACAAGTATAGCATCCGAACTAAGCAAACAAGTTACCGCAATTCAGGAAGCGCAACAAAATCCAAATAAAGAAAGATGTGAAAAGCGAACAAAAAAACAAAAACACCCTACACTCAAAAATGTTAGTAGTTATTGGCATACCTCTTGTTATGTATAGTGGCAGAACCTTGACCTATATTCTTTGTGATTCTGCACCATTCATGTCTTTCTAGGGAAGATGGTTTAATCTCCGAGCATATTACCATATCATTGCACCTTATATCGATGTCTGAGAATCTAGTGTCCAAGGGAACTGCAACAGAATCAGTTTGAAACAGAACCAAAGATCACAGTGCATTAGTTTAACAGAAAATGAGAAAAAAAAATTTAAGGTCAATGGAATACAATGAGAGACATAATCAACATTTGGTAGCAATTCGAATACAAATGAGACATTCGATTGCATTTAAAGAGAAAATTGTCGGAAGAAAAACAAAACAAAGGATCAAAAGGGCTGACCCAGTTTGGCCCATGCATCATCAGAGGGCTTCGAACCAGAGGATTGACCAGTTTCCGTCGTCATCGGAGTTCACTTGCGAAATTCTACAGAAGCTTTTCAATGAAAACGATGGAGGAATCGGTTATATTTATTGTCTAGAATGGTCTTTCGTACGAGAAGAAATTTGTTTTTTCTCGCTAAATTTTTTCAAACGACCCAGCTTACCACTAATGGGCCTTTTATAATTCATTTTCAGAGTTTGACATATATAAAGACATATTGAAACCATTACTTATGGGCTCTTATTGTTGGCTCATCAATGATTTTCGGCCTAATCCTTATGGGTTCAAGCTCTTTTGCAAGCAAAACAAAATTCTCTTTTTTCTTTTTGTTAAACTTAAATCTTTGTCTTTCAATAATTGCTTAATGTTAGTGTTTTGCTTGCGTTGTTTAGTCATGGAAAATCTGGAAGGAGTTACTTTTCATAAACTTCATCTTCCAAGTAATTGCTTGATGTGAATGTTCCTATATTGAGCTTCTTTATAATTAAAAAGAAAAAACTTTATAAAAAAAAAAGAAATATCCCGGCGACAAGGAGTTGACCAGAGAAAGAACAGCACGTGGGGCCCACATAGTACATCTCAAAGTACTGTTTCCGCTTTCGGACATGGTCAGATCTTTAAAACACTCCTTGAATCAGGAGACCTTGTCGGCTTTTCACGAGGTCAACTCTTTGACTATTCGACCTACATCGCGTCGTTTTTTTTGTTTCTAGATAAATAAAAAAACTGCATGCCGGTTTTGCTTATAGATGACTTAGTCTCGTTTAACACAATCCCACAATATTCGAAAACTAAAATATATTTTGCGAGACATGTACTTAAGCTGATTTAAATTTCAAGACTTAAATCTTCTATAAAATTAATATCAGATATATAATGCATATAGCATGCATGATCATGCCAATAATCTTTTGGGACAGAATAATAGTCTTGAACCAAAAAATATTACCGCATTTAACAATTAACAATTAACACTATATATATCTTTGATCATATATTGCGTCTATACCCTACCCGATGCTCAAACACAGTGAACATAAATCATTACGTATGGACTGGCGGGGGCTAAATTAACTGAATTAGTAACACATCAATCCATCAATAAGTTTAATGAAATTCATGAAATAAGTTGCAAGTTTCAGTACGTATATAGTATAATTTACGGTGAAGGAGCTTTCAGTATCTTTATGTTAGATTATTAAATTTGACAGCAAAGTATCATTTATTACCTAAGAGGGCACCAGCGTAGAAATAGTTGACAGCAAAGTTTAGAACATGAAATTTGTTAGTTTCGTGTCTTGTGACTTTTATAATATAGGATTATAGATTAGCCTTACGGATGCAACAGGTCGTCAGCAATATGTCCTGAACTCTTATACGTTTTATATTATTTGACTTCATAAATATTACGTAATTAAAAACTATACGATTCAAACTTTTGACTTAGACAATAGTTATAGACCCAGTGCCGGCTCAATAATCAGAAATATTCCGATCAAAAGATTGAAGTAAGAAATTATAAAGGTTTCTAAAGAAAGAATCGTCATTAGATTCTTTTATTTTAATAAGTAATAATATTCCTTTTTCCTTACATATTTCGTCCACCGATTATTTAATACGTGAAAAAAGCTAAAAATGTAATGGGAAAGAATGATGATACAAAGAATATAAAAATTTCTATAGAGAAGAGGTAGTCGTCATTAGATAATTTTTATTTTAATAAATTATAAAGGTTTCTAGAGAGAAGAGTGAGAGTCGTCATTAGATTATTTTATTTTAATAAATAATGATGTTTTTTTCCTTACATTTTTCGTCCACTAATATTATTACTATAAACAAATAATAATACTCCCTCATTTTTATATTTCTGAAAAAGCTAAAATTTAATGCGAAAGAATGATGATACAAAGAATATAAAGAAATAGAGAGACTTACAACGAATGAAGAGGAAAAAGACGAGATGCATGCAGATACTTTCTATTAATAAAGTATTTAATTTTGTCTTTGACTTCGAGGCCTTGCTTTTTCGCAAGTTTTACTAACTGTCTTCTAATAATTTATTTTTGCCAACTCATGTAACTGTTCCTAAAATTTAATATTTTTTCTTATAATTCAATAAATAACCCTCCTATTTTCTTGACTCCAACATTTTTTTTATGTAGTTGTCAATCATTTAAATTCGTATGATTTGTGCATTGCATCTGCATATCAGCACAATTGGTTTTATTTATTTTCAGTTTCTTGCATTTAGTACTAAAAACTCCCACTCTCTTAGGTCTAGATATGCTTAAAGAAAAAACACCATCCGAAAATATATCTTCCTAACATAGGAAATTACTTGAAATTTTCTATCATTTCATGCAACTTAATTAGATTTTAAGACACAAAAGTTAGAAAACAGAACACTTTCAATTCACAGCAATATCTGAAAATCAACTCTAGCTAGTTATCGACATTATTGCATATGTAGGGGTATTTTTGGGACTTAAAAAATCTATGATCCATTTCTGACTCTATAGTATATTAAAACCCATAACTGGATGCATACCGAATCAATGGTAAACACCAAATCATTAGTTAAGTCGGTCGATGTTTATGAATATGTGGTTTCTTAAGACTATGGAATGATGTATTTAGAAAATTTCAAATCTATGGATCAATTTGAATTCAACAAATTTAATACAAGCAATTGAACTCAAGGATACGGCATTATTAATTAATAGCAGTCATATACAAAAAAAGGTTTTTAAAATTACGAGTTTCAATAGTAAAAGCTAAATGTATTTATTAACCTTTTCTTTGATTCTCGATCCTGGAAGATATGTGTCTAACTCTCGGTTTTTTTTTTGATAGAAGAAAAATCAAGAAGCATTTTATGGCTTTACCTTACGTCCAATAGTTTACTTACCTAAGTGCCTATACATAGATGTGACGTGAATTTCGTAAAACCAACCAATACTGTACTACATGTCGTCGATATTTCCACATATGTTGATAGTTAAATCGGATATATATATACATGGTAAAGTCATTAGTACTGACTCATTACTTGAGAAAGATTTAATCTTCAGAACAATCTCCCAAAAATATCGTTTAAAAATATTTTATTTTTCCTATTAAATCTAGATCAAGATTTGCATGCTGGTGACTTCTGCATGTATTAATCTTAACTTCGTAGTACGGTAATGGTTTTTTCTAACAACACCTGGCATGCATGGATGGAACTAAATCTTACTTAATATATTTTGGAAATGGGAGGATTCATCGAATCACATTTGATCTATATTATATTGCTTACTTAATTAGTTTTATAATGACAAGAGGATCTAGTTAGCAATTTTTCTTATTCACTAAGGGTAAGTTAACACCTTGTTACAAAGTTTTTTACAATAATATATATTTGTAATTGTAAATCAACCATTTATTTTACAGTCAACTCGTAATAAAAATTGTAAATCAACCATTTATTTTAAAAATTATTTGAAAAACATGGTTTTGATAAAAAAAAAATTTAACTAATAAATTTTAAAATCAAAGTTTGAAATTAGGATTTGGCAAAGGTATATATATATATATATATATTTTTTTTTAATTCGAAATTATGACTTGGGAAAGGTATATGAACTACTTAACTAGTTGTGCCAAATCACTTTTTGGTATATTAACTAACAGAACTATTTTTATAACTACAATTTCAGAAAATATAAGCAGATCTGACCCCTAATCCAGATCCTGATCCTTAACCCCCATTGGCGATGTTCATGATTGGTGTCATTTTGCTCCAGAGTTAAGTACACTTTGTTTAATGCACATGGATCCATCGTTTTATATGTCAAATGGCCATATGGTAACTCTCTTGAGTCACATCAAATCAAAGACTCTTTAAAAATGAGTGCCTTTAGAATAAAATTGGTGTTTCAAACTGTATACTCTAGTTTTTGGTGTTATATTTGGAATTGTTTTCTCCTCCTTATATCTGTGGTTAGGAATTTCAGATATCTTTTTTTTAATAAAAAAGATGTAGTAACGATTACATAAACAAATCTGTTGGTTGTATTATAAAGTAAATCATTTGGTTCAGTTGGTTAAGTAATTTTTTGTTGTTGTTGCTAAGGTCATGGGTTCGTCTATGGTTTGTAATATTTTGGACTGTAAAACATGATATTTATTGTGTTTTTTAATGTTTAGAATTTTGATGATAACTTAAAAATATAACATAAAGCGTGCAATATGTAATCTTGAATGATTAATAACAATCAGCTGTCAAAGAAAATCATAGGTTCTATTTTTCTCTTTTCTTACAAGAAACCATACGTTCTATATAAATTTAAAGAACATTTGCATTATTTGCTGTAACCGAGGGATCGTATTTGCTGATCGGTCCAAAGTTGATTTATATGTGAGATATGATGAGACGAACACACACAAAAAAACGAATAAGAAGTGATCTCTTCTACAAAAAAAGAAGATGTACGTAATCAAAAGCCTTATTATAAAGTAAACATTAAGACAATCAACATTCTTTTAAGGACAATTTTATATTTGCAAATTCTGCAAAAGTCAATATATAAAAAGTCCTCTTCAGTTGACCCATTCCCTACCCGAAGCTACGAAGTTTCGCGCCAAGAAGTTTCGATTCGTCAAATGCTTAAATATTCTCAATATAATGGATCTTTTACCGTAAAATGATATGAAGTTTTTCAATATCTCTATAATAAGTTAGAATTCTCAAGCCTCTTCTATCTTCTTAACAAAGAGAAAACGATAGTGAAGAAAACAAAAGCACAAAGACAACTACAAATTCTATTGATCAGCTAATATTGTAGTCAAATAGATTTGTTGGTCCAAAATAAAATAATAAATTTATGATTATATATATTTGTGTGTTTTTAGAATTATAGATTTAAATTTTCGTAGTGCGTATTTATATTAAATTCATTATCAAACTATCATTTGACCTTAGTACGTAATTATCATAAATTTTTATTGAACAAAATTCTAAAATCATTTTACAACTAAACTATAGGATAATAATAATACTAATAATATGTCAACGGTTTTCGTAAAGGAGACGAATTAAGAAGAAAAAGTCAGTCTTCAAAAACTTGACTCAGAACGATACCAAGGCTGGTTCAACTCGTCAAATATCAATTCTCGACTATTCATTTCAACGTCTTTTATATAAATACTACACCCACCAACATGAAAAACCCACCACAACTTACCAAGTCCTGAAACATTGATTCCTCGCATTTACATATATACATTATACATATATAATATATATCTGCATATTGTCAAAGAGAACATCAAGATTCATCAGGTAAATTATATACACCGTTTTGAAAATATTCATCTCCTGAGTCTCCGTTCTTTTATCAGGTCTCTGTATATATTAATTGATTACATGATGGATATACGTGTCAATGTCAATGTCTCATTTGCAGTGCCAGGGAGAAGAATGTCGCCGTCGATGATAGCTCCGGTGGTGGAAGAAGAGAACAAGAAATACCAAAGCGGTGTGAAACATCTTTGTGACAATGGTGTGACCAAAGTGCCAACAAAATATATATTGCCTGAACATGACCGGCCCATCTTCACAAAAACCGATAAACTCATCAAACCAAAACAAAACCTAAAGCTTCCCATCATAGATTTCGCCGAGCTCCTTGGACCTAACCGGCTTCAAGTCCTACGAACCATAGCCGAGGCCTGCCAAACCTACGGATTCTTCCTGGTTGATTCTCAAAATCCTAAAAAATTACATGAACCTATATATATATATATGTATATTACTTGCTTGCTAATCAAGTAAGCTATGTTAATGGGCATGCAGGTGGTGAATCATGGAATGGAGGGAGATGTGAGCAGGAACATGATAGAAGTGTGTAAGAAATTCTTTGAGCTTCCGTACGAGGAGAGATCAAAGTACATGACGTCGGACATGTCGGCTCCAGTACGGTACGGCACGAGTTTTAACCAGAGCAAAGACAATATCTTTTGTTGGAGAGACTTCTTGAAACTTTTTGCCCATCCTCTCCCTGATTTTCTTCCTTATTGGCCTTCTTCTCCATCCGATTTCAGGTGAAATTTCCCACATTTACATTTTATAACTGGAAAGCTAATTAATCATATGCACATTTATGTTTCAATTATAAACTCAAAAACAGGTAGTTCAACATTACCATTATGGATACTTTAAAATACAACTGAAGAACTAGTCAACGTAATAATTTATGTATATACATCATTAGACACAGTTTTAGAATCTTTGAAGTGCATATACGTACATCTTACATTTTGGTCACAAAGTGCCTACCCAATTAATTAACTAAAGCCAGGCAATCGTGTTATTTGATTCATTTTTTTATAATAGATGTGTAAGTGGCGGCTTGTGAATCTATAGTATAATTAAAAACTACTAAATAACAAAGAAAAGGAGCATATATATTACGACTTATTTATCTTTTCTCCTACCTACACCACCACCATACAATAGCAGTCACGGGTTACAGCAGCACGCGTAATACACTAATATTGTTAAAAAAAATATTTTAATAATATTGTAAGAAGTTAATTACATAAGCCTTCTAACTAATTTATCTTAAAATATTTTAAAATGAAAACAGGAGTTTGGCGGCTACCTACGCGAAAGAGACTAAAGAGATGTTCGAGATGATGGTGAAAGCCATCTTGGAGAGCCTTAAAATCGAGAGTGACGGCGACGAGGCGGCGGAGGAGTTGGAAGAAGGTAGTCAGTTGGTGGTGGTGAACTGTTATCCGCCGTGTCCAGAGCCGGAGCTGACGCTAGGGATGCCACCGCACTCCGATTACGGCTTCTTGACTCTTCTTCTGCAAGACGACGTTGAAGGGCTTCAGATTCTGTACCGTGACGAATGGGTCACTGTTGATCCCATTCCTGGCTCTTTTGTCGTCAACGTTGGCGATCATCTCGAGGTATGTAATTGTCTTTCTTAAAATGCTTTTCTTATCTACTTTTTTTTTCTACCAAATTATGAAATTACTTTCCGTAGATAAATTTTTCATTTTATATTTTGAGAGAACATTTTTTATTTTTATATTCCAATAATTGTTTATCTTTATTGGACGTAGATAACTAACATCTTAAATTTGAGGGTTAGCATAGCAACAAAGCTCATTTTTAATTTTTTTTATTGGATTAATAAATCTTTAGTTAAAAAATGCTTCTACAAAATCTTTAAGGTAGAAAAATACTGAAAAAAAATATTACTAAGTCAGACTGATTTGGTTACAAAAATAGAAACTTTTACATCCTTAAGATAAACTAATATAACATTGATGCTAAAATTTCCTAATGAGTTGGATTGTTTGTCCCACCCATTGGGAACGAGATTTAAAGTAATTAGCACATCAAATTAATTTCCAAAAATTATAATTTCATATCATTCTCAGCTGTCGTTTTATTTTTCACATAATAATTAAAATTAATATTTTGTTGTCATTATATATGTAGATATTTAGCAATGGGAGGTACAAAAGCGTGTTACATAGAGTATTGGTGAATTCCGTAAAGCCTAGAATATCTGTGGCGTCGCTGCATAGCTTCCCTTTGAAGTCCGTCGTGAAGCCATCGCCGAAACTGATCGACGAACATAATCCACCGCAGTATATGGACACCGACTTTGCCACTTTTCTTCAGTATATATCTTCTCGTGAACCCAAGTGGAAAAATTTTCTTGAATCACGTAAGATTCACCATATAAGATGAACGAAAAAGATTATCGATTTTCTTCTTCGAATGCTAATAAACATCAAGGTGAATTAGATTTACGTCATGGTTAAAAGAGAAAGAAGAACAAACATATATACGCGAAGATTCCAACTTAATTCTGTAGCTCTCTGTTATTTTAATCGAATTATATATGTTCTAAACCCAACCTAACTGAATCTAAGTATCTTTGTAATCTTATTCATTCATTCAATCAACCGCAAGTTACTTGTTAAACATAATCTTTTTGTCTTGGTTTTTTTGAGCAACACTAGTTAAACACAATCTAAGAGTTTCAGTTGATTAGTTTGCTTACCTGTTAAGTGGTCCAAATAAGATCTTGATTTGCCGGTTTGAGAAGTTTAGTTGGCGGGAAACTTCTATCTCTTGTTTCTCTCCATTGCAATAATAAGAAATTGATTTGGACCTCAAATTCATGCACAGGAGGAAAATAATATTTGGAAATGAGGGGTTGGTTAACTAGAGTCACAAAAAAATAGTTCATGCCGATCAAATAAGGTCTTTGAGATCCGAGAGTTCTAATCCTTTTTCACCTAGATTTTCAATTCACAACATATCAGTAGTTATAGCTATCATGATCTAGAACTATAGAGGAGTTTAAATAAGTGGTTTGATCATCAAATTGACCAGAAAGCAAACCGGAGATGGCGGTATTTGACATATTTCAAAAGAATTGCATTCATTATACTATTCCCAATTAATCGTAAAGATATATAACTTTTTACTATATGTTAAAAAGTATTTTATTTTTATTTTAAGAAACTGATTTATTGTTGATAAATTTTAAGATTTTTTTATTAATGCTCTTGATTCATAAACAAGTAAATAAATAAACAAGACTTGAAATTCTGTGGTGATGCCATGTAAACCTTTAATCATCCTCTGTTAATACATTTGATGTAGAAACGATTGGCAGAAAGAAAAAATGTATAAAATTAACCAAAATAATCCCATAAAGTAAATATATAAATTGACAAAAAATAAGTGACCAAATAATGGAAAACAAATAAATGCAATAATTACATCAGATGTAGTCAAGAAAATTAACATTCTTGCGATGGATTCTCTCCTTTATAACTCTGAATGTCTTTGGAAAGGGAGTATGCACACAATTCGTAATAGATAGAGTCAGAAAGAGCAAAGGATGATGGCTTGTAAGAGTTTGGTTATCGTTCTCATAATTGTGTCTCTCCTTGGTCTTCATCAATATAAGAATTTTTTTAATCTCATTTTCTTTTACCCCACAAACCAAAAATTAATATTACATATACGTATGTAGACTACTTAATTTTCACACTTATGACAACTGGTCTACGTGTATTTAACTCGTTTATGAGCTAATGAATAAAAATATTGCTTGATGTATATGATATTTGTAGGTCAAGAGGAGGAACATCCAAAGGGATATAAAAAGTGTTTTAGAAAATTTATGGGAGGAGCAAAGCCGCCTCCCCCTCATTTTCTCCTCTAAGGTTATATGTTTTGAATGATTTGACTAGTAACCTTTCATCTATAAATGACCATCTGATTGTGCCATCATATAATTTTTAATCGTATAATATGGTTTTTAGTTTATTCCTTTGCTTTGGTTTTAATTGCTTTCTTCAACTCTAGTCATTAATATTGTGGGATGACTAACTTTGTCGAACTACTTTAGTAAAACACACAAGGCTTGCATTTCTCATAATATACCATTTGACTACGAATAAATTTACGGCTATGGAATAGTCTTGAAATGGTCTTTTCTAAAGCCATTGGTTTCCATTGATAAAAGAGAGGTTGGTGAACGCAGCTGCTTCAACATCGGTGAGTTGCTTTGCGTAGCCGACCCTTTCATTGTGATTTGCTCCAGGTCCATAGCACCAATGCTCCCCATAATAGACTGTTGAAAGAGATACTATATTTAAGTTAACGAAAGAAATATTTTTCTATCTTCTATACATTTGACAAGCCTTTTGTCTCTTATGATTTCCCATGTCATTCCACCCATCAAGGGAAACAACTTGGGATTTTTTCGAAGATCATTATCCATTAACAAGGTTACGAGAATCCGCATTATGATTCGGAATCAGAGATTATTATACGATGAGTTGTTCATAGTAATCTAATTAACGAATCAGAGATTTTTTTCCTTTTTTGATTAGACCCAGAAAAGCACTAGACGACACAACTTAATGACATCGATAATGAGGGAAATTAGAAAAACCCAATCACAAGTGAAAAATGTGGATTACCTAGGCCGGATAAAGTCTTAATTTTTCAGAGAAGATTTGAGAGTTTCGTTTGAATCGACGAAAATAGAAAATTTCATGCGAGTGCATGTTTGTATTATGTTATGTATGTGCTGGAGAAAACAACCGTCGTGTAAGGCCTCCATGCGCGTTCGAGCCAAACTTTGCTGCTTTCTTTTATCTTGTCAGTTAATGAAAGCAAATTTCGTTTGATTGGTTTATGATTCCTTTCCATTTGCCATCTACACCCAAATGTATTTTCTAGAAACCGAGATATTGTGCAGTTGGTTTTTTTTGTTTCAAATCATCAATCTACACGTAAAGATTTATGTGTAAAGATTAAGGAAGAGATTGATGTACCTGGTGAAGCGACCTTGCATTACCAAAAATGAAGTCAATTCATCCTTGGATAAAGCATTCTTTGTAAAAGTGCATTCCTTCTTGGTCTAGAAGCACAACCTTTAGAGCTACCGCATGTCTAACCTTTGGATCAGGATTTGGAGCTGAAACAGAGTTCTGATACCAAACAAATAAAAACAACATGCCAAGGTTATTGAAAGCGCAAAAATAGGTCATAAAGTAATATTTTATGTGGAATTGAATTAGTTAGAAAACAACACATAAACTTCCTAACCCAAAATGGAAAGAATCCACAAATCAAACCAACATACAAAGGAATAAGCTCAACGATAGGTTCCTACATTCTATAGCTCAACGAAACAAAAATGTCCCCAAAATAAAATCTTTACACACAAGAAAGCCAACATACAAGGAAATAAACTCAATATTAGGTTCCTACTTTCTATAATACAAAAAAATTATCCACAAAGCATAATTTTTGTGTGGAATCGAATTAGTAATCAAACAAAACACAAACTTTCTAATCCAAAAATTAAACCAACATACAAGGGAATAAACTGAATACTAAGTTATTACTTTCTAATAACATAATCAAATCAAAATTGCCCACAAAGCAAAATCTTTAGATGCAACCACAGAAAAGACTGATTATACATTGAAACTTATGTTGAACGCAGTTAATTTTTCTTCTAGTATTGCAACAGAAAAGCTTGAAAAGGTGTCGTTGGAAGATGCTGCAGTATAATTCATCTTGATAGATGTGTTTAAGTATCCCATCCTTCGGATGACAATGTTGTTTTTGCCTTTAGGAAAAATGACCACTTCCCTAACAAAGTCAACCTCATTATTTTTTTGGTTAAAGAAAGTCAAAACTGTAAAGAAACAAAACATAATTGAGTTGAAAAACAAACCAGTAGATGCTGGAATCAACAAGGATGAGATTTCTGTTTCGGTTTGAAGTAGGGATTGCATCAATTGCCTCTTGAACTGTAGTGAAGTTTCCGCAACCTTTGAGTGATGCCTTGAACACCAAGTATCCTTTGGTTTGAAGTCTTGACATATGATCACAATTGGGAGGATGAAGAGCAGAATAATGGTGGGAATGGTGGTGATTATGTCCACGAAAGTTTTGATCCGTTCGAGAGATGATGGAAAAAAAGGAAAGGAAGAAGATAGTGCTGGACATGGTTTAAGGTTAGAGATGGTCAAGAAGAAAAAATGTTTATGTATTTTCGATTATTCATGTAAAAAGATATTTGCATCTGTTTGTGGTTTCTGTATTTAAGAATCATATGAGTTGGTGTCCTCTTTGACTAAAGGGATTTGAAACATATATAAATATATAATCGATTTTCATGTGTTTAATTATCTCCTTCATTCAATATCTAAATGATTCAAAAATGTTAAAACAGTAGTGAATCTAATTAAGAGTTTCACCAATCTACATAAATAAAAGTATTACGTTTGTGACACAAATTACATAGTCATTGCTTAAGGTTAAGATATAGTTTAAAATTTTAATACGCTTCTCATTTTGTTCATTTATTGGCATAAGTAATATTAGCAAATGATCATTTTTGGTTCTAAAGTCTTAAACTATTGTTATCACTTTATGTTTGCTTACTTTTTTACTTACGTTTTGCTTTTTTTTTCCTCATTTTGCTTATTTTGTTCAACTTGCTCTTTTTATTATTTTTTTCTTCAAAAATTTAGAACAACTATAATGTATATATGATATACCGATATGTAACCAACACGCGGATGAAGTATCTCAAATACCTGCCTAGATAAAACAACAAGATAAAAAATGTTGTCTCATTAGAAGATGTTAACAGCCATTTAGGATTATTCATCCAAAAAAATTAGGACATAACTTCAGATTATATGAGGGGTCATTTGGAAAGAATTTGAATGTGCTTACTTGTCCCTAGGTTGATCGTCCATATCGTTTCATCCATCTAGAGAGATGATCCCGGACGTATACATGTTCGAGAACACGACGGTATCATATACCCAACCACACCTTCCCGATTCTATCTATATTGCAGTTGATGAAAGAGAATCCTAATTTCTCATATTTCCTTCCATGAGCTGTTATACATCCGTTTATTATGCTTTCGGGTAACTCGGTTATGCTTTTTGCTTTGCATTTCCATATGTGTGAATTGTGATTTTGCTCGACACTTTCATTTTTCATCACTACTTCCCTGAAATTGCTTGTGTTCTTTGTTGCTGTTAGGATTTGATTCTCACGACCGATTACTGAGTTAGTATTTTCTACAAATGCGAAACCTGAAAGAGACGTTATTCTGGTATGAGAAGTCACCAAGTAAAAACAGAGTCGTGGTTAGGACAGTTTTAACAAATTCAAACACTCAAAAGACAAAATTGTGGTTTTTCCCAAAGCCTCTATGCATTTATTTGACAACAGTTAACATGCTAATTAGTGTATTTCTTGGGCTGCAAGAATTATGTTGGCTCTCTTTCCAAAGTAACATGAACATTGTGTTCCAGCTAAATAAGAGTATCACTTTAGAAGCAAGTTGTTTACTAACATTTGAGCTCTAATCAAATTGATTGATTAGAGAAGAAATTTCCATGTTTATTACAACGTCATCAATAACGCTTGTTTAAGGCTCTAATCTCCCAATCCATATGTCTCTCCTACTTTCCCTTATGTTTCTTGAGAGCACGAACAGTGTAAAGAATGGGATCATGAGAGCATGAACACTATACACCATGAAGCAGTCATTTTCGCAGCATCAACATCGGATATAGTTGGAGGCTCGGAGCTCTCACAAAAGCCAAAACAAATCTATTGTTGCGAAAATAGTTTCTGTGAACATTCTCTTTTCATTTTGACTTTTTCTTTTTATGGAGAAAAAGGCAAACAAACTCGTTAAAACTTATATATATATATGCATATCACCGATCTTAATACACATTGGGATTTATCATGGACTACTAAATTTAATTTCTTCCAATTGTCGAATTCTAATTAGAAGCATGAGACATTATACACTTTTCTTATTATTATTATCTTCATACTAATATTTCAATTATTTTTATTTATGTTTAAAATGTAGATATATGTCACTAGATCTAAAACAAATAAACACTTATCACGATAAGATGAATTACATATTTACATTTCTGTTAGAGACCTATCTAACTTCACATATTATACAATCTTCCTTTTTGTTTTTCAACTTTATTTTTTATATTAATTTTTAAGCAATATTTATATATGTTTTAAAGATAAGTAGACATTTATCGGGATAAGATATTATAGTAAATCTAGTAATAAGACATGTATTAGTTCCTATTATCTTTAAATATTTTTTTGCCTTTTATTCAACTTCTTAAAAATTTGTTTTCTATTTTGATTTGATAGAAGATACTGCTGCTTTTTGGTAAAACTGTAAATGCTTATCCTTGAATTATTTTTGTTCATATTAACGTAGATAAATCTCGCTGGTCAACATACATATTAAATATCATGAAAATCCGGTAATTATAATTACACCATGTATAGTAATACGTAACCCCGTGTATCTAATAAGATTTATGATTCTCCCCAAAATAACATGATAATGGTGGATCCTCTCCTTTATAAAAAAAGTATTTGCAAGCGTCAACACACACATGCATGCAAATTCACATAATATAATTAACACCTATAAGAAAGTCATTGGTCAGAAGAGCAAAGATGGGTTGTAAAACTTTTCTTATCATTCTCATTATCGTCTCTCTCGTTGGTGTCCACAATTGTAAGAAGTGGATCGCGCACTATCTTCCTTCTTCAAAACCAAATATTAATAATAGATTTAGGCGTTAAGCATGCCGTGTTACACTTTCGTACACAAGTCTATTTTCACGTTTACATATATATATATATATATATATGAATAATATGCGGTTGTTTATGAATAAAAGTAATTGTTACCACATGATTATTTTTACATTTTGATGAGATGATGATTGTAGGTGACGATCCCTTAGATCATCCACCGGGAATAGAGAGATGCTTCAATAAATTAATGGGAAAGACATGGAAACTTGAGTATTGGTGTTGCGTCGAAGCTCCATCCACTTGCTTCCCTATCATCTTTCCCGAAGATTGTCTCAAAACATGTCCGCCGCTAAGAGAAGGTGCAACACCGTCTCCTCTATAATTGCTCAATGAAATTAATGGTCGTATTTAATTTGACATTAATCTTGCCATATTGATAAAATTTTTAAAAATTTGTATGAGTATGACAAACATTGTAATAGTTATAGAAATAAGCCATTAGGCCCATTACATTCGACTCTAATGCCCATATCACCTAAATCTTTCATCTGTACAGGATTATCCTATATTTTCGCTCACCCAAATGAGATAACGTTATCAATAACTTTATATATCAAAACTATATTTTTATTTTTGTTAATCTATTAAATTGTTTTTGATATGAAAGTCGCTTTGAAAAAGAAAAAAAAGAGTGATCAAAAAATTAAAAAGGATAAAAAAACTTCTAGTACTATACTACTATAAATTAAAAGTTAAAATTAACTTTTACACATTGTACATATAAAACTGAGTTTTTGCTAAAAAACCCCTCAACTAAAGATTCGGGTAAAAATATTTAGTATAAATAATGACATGATTACATATTTAAAATATATTTTTTAGTAAAAGTATTTTTAACTAAAGATGATTCAGATAAAAACCTCTCAATTAAAAATCAAATATAAAAATGTTGTAACTCCTTATTTTCCAATATCGTGAAAACTTAGATGATCATTATTAAAATCATCTAAGTTTAGTTAATGGTTACATCTCTCGTAAAACCATACCAATGCCAAATTTGGAGGAAAGAAATTTAGTGGGAATTGCGTTTTGCTTTGCTTTTATTGTATTTTGTAATTTAAAAAATATTATTTCCTTGGACGACGAGTCAAACTATCATACTCATAAAGTCTTAATCTTCACCAACATAAATTAACGCAAAATAAAAATATAATAGTTAGCCATCTTGGCGTACAATTTCACCGTACTCCCAACTCGCTCGCTTGTCGGTTTGACAATTCTTTCTTATAATCTCAACAACTATTTCTTTGGAATCATTTGATAGGTTTGAAAATCATAAAATTCATCAAAAAAAATAAAAAAGCTTATAAAATCATAGTTTATTACATATATTTATGTATATTTTTGTCCAAAACATAAATTTATATATTCTAATTTGAAAAACCAAATTTTATATAATAAATTTTTTTTGGCAAGACATCATATACCTTTATCCATATTGAGTGATACTTTTCTAAAAGAAATAAATTGTACTTGAAAACAAAGATAATATATATAAAAAGATATATTTCATCTACATAAAAACATCTCTAAGAAAAATTTCATAATATAAAGTGTTAGTTTTAAAATTCTTGCAAACAAAAAAAATATAAGCTCCAATTTTTTGGACCCATAAAAACAAAAAGATTAACATATACTTAGAAGTAAAAATAAAATCATAATTTTCGTCTGAATTTTGTAAAGATTTTCTTCCTCTACCTCCACAACTGTATTCCTAACCAACTGAGAATGTCTCTAAAAAAACATTATTTCACAGTTTTTCTTGGCAATTTCTTAAGTGACATTTAATACTTTTCATGTTATATCATTGTTATTAATATTTTTTTATTTATAATTGCTAACTTTTTCTAAAAGTACTTGGAAACTTTTATTGTACTATGTTATATTAAAAGTTGACCCCAAGTATATTTTGTTCAGAATGCTTTTAAGTTGAAGATGTATTTTACGAAACCATCTTCTAGAACATTATCTGAATTAATGAAAATTTGGAGATTTTTCTTTATGTATTCTGTTAAAAATAACAGCTAATTAATTCTATGAAAAGATACCAAATTGTTCATTCAGAAATGTCATTGGAAGGTTGATGGAATAATAAATGTTCATCTTTTAGAAGCCCATATCCTTCACTTTACTCTCACGCCACTCTATCTCACAGATTTATAAATACAACCAATATTTGCAGCTTTTTAAACTTAGTCCCCATGTTATTTTAACCATGGCCATTAAACCGGTTTTAACCATCCTCATTGCCCTTTTTTCAACCATTCTTGCTCTCTATACAATCCTATTGCCTTCCTCTCTCTCTTCTATTGCTACAACTATCATAACCAATTCCCAACTCGGAGCATTATCAATACATTCAACATTCTTTGGACACACACACCATCATTTACCAATAAAGTGTTGTGAGACATGGACGTCAAGGCTTACACACTTGTACAAGACGTCTCTTGTGTTGACTGTTGATTTGCACGGTTGTGGTAACTTTAGCAATGTTCAAAGTGCCATTGATTCTGTCCCTGATTTAAGCCCTTCCAAAACTCTCATTATCGTCAATTCAGGCGTTTATAGGTCGTCTCTTTAACTTCAAGCTCTTGTTCTTCACCTTTCTCTATTGATAACTCCATATTCGTTTCTTGTGTAATATCAAATAGTTTTAGTAATGTTTGGTTAAATGTAAGAAAACAGGGAAAAAGTTACAGTGAATGAGAACAAGACAAACATTGTAATGCAAGGAAGAGGATATCAAAACACATCCATTGAATGGAACGACACATCGAAATCTACAGGAGGCACTGCGTATAGCTTCTCTTTTTTTGTGCTTGCAGCTAACTTCACAGCTTACAATATCAGCTTCAAGGTAAGAATATCGAAATAGCAACAATCTATATGATGATTTAAGTTCTCAAATGTGTATTTGTTTTGAGTGGTGGGAAGAACACTGCACCAGAACCAGATCCTGGTCAAGATGATGCACAAGCAGTAGCTCTAAGGATTGAAGGAGACCAGTGTGCTTTTTATGGATGTGGATTCTACGGTGCTCAAGATACCCTTCTAGATGATAAAGGAAGACATTTCTTCAAAAACTGTTTCATCCAAGGGTCCATAGATTTCATATTTGGCAATGGAAGATCACTCTATCAGGTTATAACTATACAATACATACATGAACCTTCCAAAACATGACCATAACCAATATATATTCGCTAGCAGGATTGTACAATAAATTCGATAGCAAAAGATAATGCAGCAGGAGTTAGTGGATCTATCACGGCTCATGCAAGACAATCAAAAGATGAACAGACAGGATTCTCTTTCGTGAACTGTAAGATAGATGGAAGCGGGAAAGTGTGGCTTGGAAGAGCTTGGGGAGCCTATGCTACTGTCGTGTTCTCGAATACTTACATGTCTGGAATCATCATTCCAGAAGGTTGGAATGATTGGGGTGATCCAAGTAGAGATAAGTAAGTTGACTACAAAAAATTTCATATCATACATAAAAAGTTTTGCTTTGGTCGTGCTAAATGTATTTGAGTTTCTAGGACAGTGACTTTTGGAGAGCATAAATGCTATGGAGAAGGAGCAAATTACCAAAAGAGAGTTTCGTATGGGAAACAACTAACAGATTCTGAAGCATCTTCATTCACGGACATGTCTTACATAGATGGAGACCAGTGGCTAAATCAAGCTAACGTATTCTCCAAGGTTACATCTAAGGATAACAAAGATGAACTTATCGGATTTTACTAACGTATATAAGGATCATGATATATACACACAAAACATTTATCCATAGATAATATCTACTTCACATAATATAATTAACCCCTATAAGAAAATTATTGGTCGAGAAATATACCAAATGTAATTTAATTTTACATTTTGATAAGACATATCTTCTTGATAGGTTTCTTTACGATTTGAATATAAATCAAGTCTTCTGTCTTTAAGTCATAATTCACTTTCATTACTTTGGTTTACAATACTTATGGTGGAGCATCTGAGTAAACATGGGATCACATGAGCAGAAATTGAAAGAAACAATATTGATATAATCCAAATTAAAAAATTTTGTTTTTTTAAAATATTTCTTTAAAAAAATTAAAATCTTGATGGAAACGACAACTTTGTTTTTCCCAATAAGAAGAAAAGGTAGAAATGTGAACCTAAAAAGTAAACCAAAAAGAGCTTCGCTTCGCATCTACAAAAATTTACACAAGTCTCTATTGTGATTTGTAAGAACTCATTCATCCACTCTTTCATCCATCTGTAACGACTCCTTGGGTTGTTTCAAATCAAAATCATCTTCTAAAGATACGTCGGTCTCGATTTTCTTGTCAGTGATTTGGTGCCAATGAACCGGTTTCTGCAGCATGGATGCTCCTTTGAACCTCACCATTTGGTAGCACACCTTTATATACTTGCTGAGCTGTAGCAATGAAGGGTTTTTATGAGATTCTCCGTAGAACAACTTTCAGAAACTACACAATTCAAAAATGAGTCAAAATCAACGTCTTACCTGTTCAGGTGCGAGCTTTCTGAAGCCAAATTTGTTCATCCATAAGGGCTCAGCCTCTTCAGCTGCTGGAACCACGATGCTTTCAACTTTCAGGAATGAGAGTAGCTTCTCAACGCAGGAAAATAGCAATTGAAAGTAGCCCTATTTTGTATAAAAACCCCATGAAACTCGGTTAAGCAAGGAACCTCATAGATCAATCAGGAAACATAATTTATCTTCTATATATGGTTTGTACATGGGACACGAAGACATTACCTTCTCTCGGCTGCACAAGCGTGTTGCAACTAATGGAAGTTCTGCAACCTCTCGGCCAAATACTCTTAGTAGTCCAGCAGAAACAACAGTTGCACTACGTAAATTAGCAGCCCACAAAAAAAAGCCAAATCAATGGTTAACCGCAATAACAAAATATATGGCATCTGGTTAGATAGAATCGAGGAAAAGATCTTACTTCACAGTCAAAACAGCACAGCAGATTCCCCCGTAGTCTTGACCTTGCATACTCTTCCTAAACGAAAAATGCACTTGTACTTATTATTGATATTAATGAAAGTGTTAAAAGAATCAAAAGTCAGGCTACTTGAAGCAGACATGATGGAAGAGCCCTCACCCGTAAACCATTCTTGGAATAAGATTGCGCCCAGAAACTGGATCAACTATAGGATCAAAGCAATCCTGCAAAAAAAAAAGCGTTAAACATGATATAAGTTTTAAGTAACTATACTAACGGAACGTCAGTCATATGATGATTCCATGAAAGATACCAAGGAATATAAAGGTAAAGCAATAAGCATTTCGAAGTTAAAACAAATTTTCCAGAAGAGGTACTTCTTATTCATGCTTATGCCTTCCTTTGGTTTCAACTTGTAGGCATAGAAATAGAGATATTCGTAAATACTAACCAAATCAAGATGAAACTAAATAAACATGATTAAAGTTTTTGACGTACTATACTTCAGGGTAATGTAGACCTATGCAACCTTAATTGTCCTATTTTATAGTATGTACTGCACTTTGCTAGTTACCCTGCACCATAGTTTTCTGGCCAATACTTAACGGAAAGAAAGTAGCAATGAGCTACGCCAATTCGTCCTTTTTCTTACAGTACCAATTATCCGATTGGAACAAAAGAACAGCAGTGATATAAAGTTATAGATTTTGAACAGCAAAGCCTCTTACATGAAAAATAGCCAATGCCTGAGACAGTAACATCCGGCTTTCAGGAGAAGTAACTTTGCCACTGATCAGTCTCCATCTGATGTCAAGATGACTGACAGAATCAACATCAGTTCTTCCTTGCTTCATGCGTATTATTTCCAAAGAAGAATCTGAAAGATTCTCCGCCCCACCAAGCAGTAACTTCTGCAATGTGGAGTTGATCCTTGTACAGTCCATAGAGCAAAACCAATTTCCTTTAGGTAATTCCTGTCAGAAAATCATATAATCCCGTGTAAGCTGAAACGTGTGAACAAACGCAGAAGACTGTAAGCTGGGAATAAAGCTCTATGAGGTCACCTTTAAATCCACAATGTTCTGACTACTCAGACATCCAATGTGGTACTCCTTTTCACACTGTTGCAATATAGAGATAAGTAACAATAGTAATTATTAGTTTGATATGCAAATTACAGAATAATCTAATTTAAGATCTCGCCACGATTGAGAAAGTACCTGATCACATATTATCATTGTCCGTGGCCCGAATCCAGATCTGCAAAAATCAGAACCACTGTGGACAAAAAAAATATTAGCTAAGAAAATTAATATATATACTGGGTTAGTTTTATCTGTTAGTGTTGGCCCGAAATACAAAAAAGCGACTATTACATCAAAACCTATGCTTGTACGACATTTTACCATACACCTAATGGTCTGTCAAAACAGGTAACATCCTACCTTTAACATAGACCTAATGGTCTTCTGAAGCAATTAATTCTGAGATAGACCTGCTTGTCTCTCAGCACAGGTAATACCCATGTAACTCGAAGGACAGAGTAGTAAAACAACTTTAAGCATACAGCACATTCAGAAGAAGAACTTAGACTCAGCAAGAATAATTACCTGCATAGTACACAACCATTTGTTTCAGCTTCCATGTTTTTGACAACTCGAATGCATCGTCCAGCTAACTGATCAGCATGATCAACTCCTTCTAGTTGACCAGGTGCAGAACAATTAACATTGTACTCTCCAACAGTTTCGCTCTTGGAACTTTTCTCGCAGTATTTGCAGTGCCAATTACCACGAGGAATACTTGGAAGGGAAACACATTCTACATAGACCAGACAGATATGTTGAGAAAAAGTGCTCGAAAATACAACAGAGTGATTCAAACCATAAGAATATCAACAAACTGTACTGTTTGAGAGACATGATTTGAAGTTCAGCAAAGTAGCTAAAATGGTAAAGGTTTTTCGAAGTGATCCTGCTTGTAGATTTATCCATATCTATTTCTCGATCAGTATTATAATCATACAATTAACTCATCCTGCAAGCAATATTTTACCAACAAGTGTAGATACCGAACTAGAAGCAAAATCCTTAAAGAGATAAAGAAAGAAAGTGAAATGCATGCTGCAAAACTGATTTAAGTACAGCTTTACCTATGTGGAAGGCTCTTGGGCAGCTATCGCAGCGCAAAAGATTTCCACCATCAGCACAAATGACACACAAGTCATCATTTTCATTAGCAGAATATTTCCGACCTTGTGAGAAAGTCATTGCCCATTCGTGAAGAGACACACCATTAGATGTATATATGTAAAAATAACTGCAACAAACAGAGAATAATCAGACATCAAACGAACGCAAAAAATCCAATGTAAAAGAGACAGGAGAAAATTCGCACGGTTTTCTACGAGAAGTCCAGCCTGCATGAGCTTCGAACAGAGATGGGCTCACCTGCACGCAAAATGCCATATTAAGAACTAACTGATTACGCATGAATCATGATGTCGAGTGTATAATATCAAGAAGTACCTCACACTTGCAGCAGTAACAGTATATTCCAGCACCCATTTTGTAGCCTCCGAGCAATTTCTGCCCACAGTGATATTATGTCTTAAAAGAGAAGACCGGGTGAAGAGAAATATAACCACATGTAGGATAAGGTAAGTAACCTGTCCACGGGCATAGTATCCTAGTTCAGTTCCATCTGGTAATCCCCCTCTCTCAAACACTAACTTATGCAATCCCTGATCCCTGCATGAAAAACGAGATATATGTAAAACATAATAGATCGAAACCAGTTAGAATTAAAAAAAGTAAGTTTGGTAAATTAATGATACAAACTTTCTCGTTGTTCTACAACTTCTCTTTTTTGAAGAAACAGAAAGGGACACGTTTTTTAAAGCCTTGGGGGTCACAGAATGTTGGGTCAACCTTCAAAAAATACAAGGAAACCAGACACATCAAAATACAACTCTTTATCATCAGCGTTAGTTTGGGTAATCATCATGAAGAAAAGATACTAACATCTTCTTAAATTTAGATCTGCATTTATTATGTGAGGATATATTTGTAGAAGCACTGAGAGCCTTCCCAACCAAAGCTTGACGTAATGCCCTGAGACGCAAGGTGATGATTTAAGATTTGATGACCAGATTCAAGAAAAAAGGACATTGCATTACATACACCACGCCTAAGCAACAACAAAATTGCAAATAGGGTCCAATCAATGCAATGGTTGATGAAGATGCAAGATACACAAACAAAAAAACAACAGGATGGTACCCACTTTCTTGTGATCTTTTGAGTGCTATTTTCAAGTGTTGACATAGATACAGTTGATTTTAAAGTGGACTCTGATCGCCTGAAAAGGCAAAACAAGACAGCAGAGAATTGAATATCTATACTCATGCAAGATGCCCAAAGAAAATAATATTTCACCGCACATAAGATGGAAATCTAAACAGTAGAAGAGACACCTTATGACTAAGAGTACATAGAATAAAGGTTACCAACTTTCTTGTTATCTTCAGTTTGCTCTTAACCAGAGATGTTATGCATGCAGGAGCACTATTTGGGGTCATTGTAGCAGCAGGGCTGGGCTGAGAATTTTCTATCTCTGAGCATGACAAACAAAGAAACCCTCTATGGCCAAGAGAGGATAGAGGGCACACACCTAGAAACCACAGGCATTAAATTCAATTTTGACCGAAAAATCAAAGAAATCGATTCATTTTATAAGTTAGACAAGCTAGGGAGAAATACCATAACAGACCCACCTTTGCATCTTTTACAGGTGAAGCATTTCTCTTTAGACGCATAATCAACAGCATCAAGAATTTTTGCTTCAAGAGAATGTAGAGGAGCGTTCCTACAAATCTTCAGAACATCTAGCAGGCTCTTACCATTCTCAAAGCAAATGTATTGTGATGCTCGTTTGTATTGCTTATTAGCATGAATCTCAAATTTGGAAGTTGTGATAACCTACAAACAGAAATGTGTTTATGTATACCAGAATATGTCTGATAGAATTACTAGAGAATAATCAAAATCAACCTGCAGTCTGAGTTGCAGAGTAACAGATTCTTACTTTAGCCCAATCACAGGAGGAACAGGAACATAAAATTCCACCATCTTTAATGATGCCACGGAGACCAAATCCTTGAGACTAAAACAGAAAAAAAAAAAATACACTTCTTAGATTTAAGGTAGAACGAAATGGTCACAAAAGCATAGGAAAACAAGACAGAATTGCCCAACCTTAACAGTACCCATGTAAACCACTGAGACACCATCGAGTATACCGGTCTCAAAAAGTTCCCTCACTGTTACTGGCCTTTTGCAGACTACATTGGACATGTCAGGGAGACTCATAGAATGATTCTGTTCGTCTAACCCCTCATGGTCCAACTCTGATTCTGGCAGAACTTTTGCATTCTTGCGCACTAAATTGTTTACCTTCTTCAGTCTCAAAAACGATTTATAGATCTGTTTTGTACGCTTTAAAGATCCATGCCTATTCTCCTTTGATGCCGAATAGGGTTTTCCCATAGTTCTGTCTTTACCTTTTACTCTCCGTACCTCAAAATCCAGGCTTCCCTCTGGCAGAATTTCAACTGGAATCGGTTCATGTAACAATTCTACAAATTGGATGTCATCAATTACAACATCGACTAATGAGCTACTACTGTCAGTCTCAGTATCCACTTCTTTGAATCTCTCAGTTGCCATAATTTCAGCTAAGCTGCCAGTAACTAAGCGCTCTCCCGTCGCAATTTTCTCGACAGGGTTCTCGACAACTATATTGTTAATACAAGAACTCGCAGAGATGTTAGGTTCAGCTATCGAGTCGTCGCGACACATATCGCCCGAGGAAATTGTAACGCCAGTTGTTGGTTTCGGCTCCTCGAGACAATCTGACGTTCTATTTTCCAAAAGTCCAGCATTTGCATCTTCTTCGTGAAGCTTGGTGAATTTAGTCCTCCTAGTTCTGGTGTACACAATAAAACCATTGACCTGAGTCGTTTTAATTCTCTTACAGCTAGTCCTACTCCTGTCACCACTCTCCCCACACGCACCGTCTAAAGCCATCCGCTTAACCGAAGACTGCCAAACGGAACTGATCCCACCACCGTAGAGCTGCCCGCCGCCCATCGACCCGGGCAAAAACTCTTCCTTCATTGCAACAAATCTGCTCCACAACAAAACCCTCTAAAGGAAACCTACACAGAGCAGAAAAGAAGAGAAGCAAACTGAGATTAGTAGAGAAGAACTAGTGACGAATAGATTTAGCAATCAAGTCCAATCAAACATGCTTTAACCTAATCGGAGAAACCATGGCATTCCAAAAGTTACACTTTTCGAATAAAGTGAATCTGGCATGAGAGACAAAGCGAAGCGAACCTTAAAGAGTCTTAAAACCACCAGTTGATTACGTTGAGACGAATCGGCGTAAATATCAGGATTAGAAGTTAACATCCGATCAAATCTCGTAACCGATGACTGAATTAGGGTTCAGGGGAAGCTTCATACATGGATCTGCACGAAGGTGATGAAACAAAATCCTAAGGATTTTTGCAGCCATTGGGAAGAAGATAGAGAAAATGCAGTAAATTACAGTCTACTGGGCAGTGGCAAACTTCGTAAATATCAATATGTTAAGGGTATTTCTTTAAAAAAAAAAAGGGCCCAAGGCCCGGATTTACAACGCAGATAATAGCGTTTTCATTTTTCTAAAATTTATTGCGTTTATCCTTACGTTTATTTAAAGTTTTGAGATAAGCGGGTGGGTAGCGTTTAGTATGACCATGTCATGGTTTAAAAAAAAAACCGGTCTAGTCGGTGTTTTGGCACGCACTGATATTTAAAGATGGGCGTAAATACTTGATTTTCGTATTATATTCGTGTTATATTATATGTTCTGTATATGGTTTGAAAAATCAGATATTTGATATTATTAAATTAAATAATAAATAATAGATAATTGGTACAGGCTAAAAAACAAGTATTTAAAAGAAAAATTAATACATCGTTTATTTTATCCATTACTCGTTTTGTTTTTTAAACACTTTTATAAATATAATTATTATATAACAATTTTAAAAATAAAATTTAATTGAATTAAAAATTAAATTAAATACTAAGTAAATAAAACATGAAATAAATAATTAATAAGTAACTTGTAAGTAATTCTCAAATAACTTGGAAATAATTTGTATATATAATTTACAAATACTTTACAAGTAGCAAATAATAATAATATAAACAATTTGCAAGTATGCTACTTTTTTAGCAAGTATTTATAATTTTAGATACTCATCTTTGACAAGTTAAATACAAATCTATCCATACAAAGTATATCAAATAACAAATATATCCAAAATGATAAGTATTTGCCTTCTTCTACCTCTATTTGTACATAAAGACCTTAAGATATAGACCCATTTTTGAATCAAATTGGTTTTTCATTTCAGACATTAAGTGTAACCGAACTCACTCTAATCTATTTGCTTTTTAATGCTAAGGTGGTCTTTTCATTTGTAATATAACGTAGGCTAACAACGACATTATGATTTCATTTTTCTTGTTTCACTTATTTATCATCTAATTTTGCCTCCAAATTCACTTAATCGGAAGTGTGATACAATATGTTGTACCGATGTATCATCCTTAACTCGTTGTAAAAGCTCATCATCACTGGGAAAGTATCTTGAGTGTCATAAACAGTGTAATCAATCCGCATCTCTGTGACAAGATAACACAATATTCTCAAGAACCAAAGCAAGAATGATAAATATGATCTAATGTATAACATACTTGTATATTATGATTGTATATATCAATGAACACTAAACTCAATATTTCTTGCAAACGGTACATTTATATAATCTTTTTAAATAATAGAATGAGAAAATGTATGTACTCGTCCTCAATCCCATTTTCATATTGGTGAGACGTTTATATTAAGTAGTCGTGGAACTTAATGTAATTGGTCGAGTCAATGTATTCATTTTTTATTATTATTATAACATAATTAGGTTAGTGATATGCAATTAGTATTCTGTCTTCGTTATGTACGAACTTCCTTTATATAAAGTAATCGTAATGAATTTTGAACAAGACTAGATCAATAAGAAAGACAATCATCACTTCCTTTTCCTTGAAAATCTCATTCTTGAATTTGTGTTTGTTCATTCTTATATGCTTTTATGAAGTGAATAAGAGGTAAAGCAAAGAGATCTAACAAGAAAAGTTCATTGACAAGTACTCTTTTCTTCTTCTTTCTTCAAGTCTTAGGCAGCATATTTCCAACTTGAATCGAATTAGAGATGTAACACAATAGCTATATTAATGAGAATAAATGTATAGTATAAGGATAAAAACAAAAAAAGCATCAACTCAAAAATAATAGGGTAATTATATAACAGAAAACAAAACACACATAGATGGAAAGAGAGTCAAAGACAAAAGAGGTGATAAATACAAACCAGAAGAAGTGAAACTATGAACCAACACAATTTAAACAGAACTCTCAAAGGGAAGAAGATATACACATCTTCTTCTTCAATCCCACATAGAGGAAATGCCAAAGGATCCGATCGAGTTGCCCTATTTACATGTATATGAGAACCCGCTGGCTGAAACAGCGGATTCGTACCTCCTCATAGAAGAGCCAACACCACCGTCATGTTTCGATGTTGTGGAGAGAGGGTTTCATATGATGCTTTTATGCTTTCTTTATAGACTCACACAAATAGATACATCTCTACATGTCCCTCGTACGCTAGCAAAATTTGCTGATGTCTATTTGTTTTTTTTATATATATCATGTGATAATATATAATATGTTACTCTCTAGCTATATATTTGAAAAAACAAAATAATGGGTCGAGAAATTGGGAATCTTCCGAGGGATATGCCATTTTTCCATTGGCTACGCTTTTCACTTAAGCTCCAATCATACTCCATGAACTATATCTTTTTGCCATAAATCATTTTACTTTTACTTTCTCGCTTTCTTTAGAAAATGGGATACGATTTCATTAATTGTCTTGTATAATGAATACATTAATATTACCTAAACAAACAAACAAAAATACGTGTAAAAGTTTCATAAATCCTAAGATGGATCATACGTATGCCATGACTTGACGTTTTTTATATTTTTTTCTATACTTTTTAACGTTTAAAATGGATATAATGATATCACATTGTTATATAAACCAATAAACATCAGAAGAATCCCCATAGAATTTTGGAATTCTAATGTAAAGCGGAAAATAAATGATATACTGTGTAAAAACCACTATTTTTGTATTTTGATATATGATTTTTATTATATTATAGAAATTATCATAATGTTGTTAAAGTTTGGTTTTTAGATTTTGAGTCATGAAAGTAGTGCAACACTAACACTACTATAGATTTAACTTTTTTTGTTATTGATTTTTATAAAATATATTGTGAAAGTATATATGACGAGAATTAAGAATCTTCTATTGGATATGCCATATTTCCATTGGCTACGTTTTCTTTATTGTAGCTCCAACTGCATATCCATTCATATTTTCCAATTTTGATTTTAAATTTCCCATAGATTTCAATTACATTGGGATTGCATTTTATCAAATTTTATACAGTATATTATGATTGATTTCTAGTTGCTCTTAAAATTATAAGAAAATGGTCTAAATGATTATATATTTTGTAACTTGAGAAAATCTTGAAGTTATTCTGAAAACGTTTATTATAGATTTTTTCTTTTTTCCTAAAGTTATTCGTTACCCTTAGAAAATGTTAAATTTTGACCATATGATTGTCACTTGTTAAGTGCAACTTGAACAAATCTAATAACTCATAGATGTATACATACTCAGAACGAGGATCATATCCTGAGAAGAATCTATGAACTGACCCACCCAGCTCCAGACAACTCTCTCCGGCTATCTTCTTCATCTTGTTATCCTTCATTACTCTTCTAACTTTTGCTGCCTCGTCCCACATTCTAGCTTCCGCAAACCTATTCGCCACAATCACCAAATTTCCACTCCTCTTTGGCTCTAACTCAATCAATCTCTTCTTTACTTTCTCTCCAATCCCCTTATCATCTTCATCGTGATGGATACTGCAAGCGGAAAGTAGAGTCCTCCAAACAATCGCATCAGGCTCAAAAGGCATCTTCTTTATGAAGTCATACGCCTCGTTTAGTCGACCTGCACGTCCCAAGATATCTACCATTGCCCCGTAATGAATCATCATTGGCTTGATCTTGTGTGTTTTCTCCATCTGCTGGAAGTATTTGTAGCCGCCCTCCACTAATCCCGTGTGGCTACACGCACATAAAACACCGAGAAATGTCACGTAGTTTGGTCTCACCGATGATTCCTTCTTCATCTTCGAGAAAAGTTGAAGGGCTTCTTCTGCGAATCCATTTTGCGCTAGTCCTACAATCATCGCGCTCCAACTCCAAACATTTCTTTCATACATTCTTTCGAAAACAAACCGAGCATACTCTAATCCACCAGATTTTGCATATATGTCGACAAGTGCAGTACCCAGTCTACAGTTTAACTCTAACTCTCTTACCATCACCTGTGAATGCACCAGCTTCCCCAAGCTCAAGTTACCGGCACAAGCAGAGAGTAAAACCACCATTGTCGTCTCATCAGGACAAAACCGCCCACGGATCATCTCGAGAAAACACTCAATCGCCAAGTTGAACTTACCGTTCTCGACCAGAGCAGTCATGATGGAGTTCCAAGAAACGACATTTCTCTCAGTCATTTTATCGAACACCTTTCTGGCATCCGAAGTTTTCTTACAAGAACCATAGAGATTGATCAGAGTGTTCCCAACATACACATCAGAATCAAACCCATGCTTCCAAACGTCGACTTGGATCTGTCTCCCCGCCGTGAGACCGAAAAAGGAAGCGCAAGCGTTGAGAAGAAAAGGAAAAGTGAGCTTGTTGGGTTTGATTTGTCGTCTCTTCATTTCAGAGTAAATCCAAATCGATTCTACAGGGAAATCACTAGAAGCATAGCCTCTGCTGAGCATATTCCAGGTGGAAGGAGTCGAATCAGAAGAATGAAGCAAAAGGGTTCGAGCAAAGGCAAGGTCTTTGGTGTGAGATAGTGAAGCAACCCGTACAAGCTCGCTGATGATAAAGCTGTCAGCTTGGAGAGCGGAGACATGGATTTGGCCATGGATCTGCAAGAGATGTTTAATGGAGAAACAGAACTTGAGGAAGACAAGGCATTGGTGTTTCTTGGATTTGAAGCTTGAACTCATAATTTTGGCGGTTGAAACTGTACGAAGAGCAATTTCTACGTCCTTTGTGAAGTCAAATCATGCGATTGCTTAGGGACGGAAATCGCGAAAGTGTTCCAATTTGTCACATCGATTTGACTTTTTTTATTTTAGCCTTGGAGTTTGGTTTAACTGAATCGAAGTAATACTAGAAAAATCAAGTCAATGTTAAAATTACATGGATTTGCTAAGTTCACCAAAATATAGAAAATTACACTCTCTGATTTTGTGATGGTGTCGTAGGTTGTGGCCTGGAGGATCACTTTCTGGGAGTGACACACTTATGAGAGTGGTGTTTCCAGTTCAAGCTCTGATCATGAAAACTTCCTCCATGATGTTCATCTCACTTCTGAGTCAAAACATCCACGGCATCTCTGAACACCAAAACCACTCGATGATTTGATGCACAGACCAGCCTCGGGAGAGGGTCCAAGAATCACAATCATGTGAGTTTACGACTATGAGTTCATGTTGATGTTGATGGAAACTAAAAGCTTTTCCTATATATGAACCCACCAGGGAGGTTTTTCTTAATCTGAGTCTGAATCTGAATCTTCACTCACTTCTGGAGACTCGAAACTACAGAAACGAGCTGAGTTTCTCTGGGAAAATGATCTGCCTGTCTTCGGAATCTTTGTTCGCTTTTGTTTTGCAGCAAACCCGTTCACCACAAGTGTATCAAATAAATCTCCCATCTCCATTTTCTTTCTTAAGCCATTATGTTCGTCCATGAACCTTGAGAGAACCAAAACATAAGACGTTTAGAACACTTAAATTCTTACACAAAAGTAAAAAGACAATGTAAAAGAGAAAGTGTTTCCCTTAATTAAATCAAGAGAACGAGAATCAATTTGATCTGTTAGAGGGAACACCGAATGACCACTTCTGTAAGGTAAAGCATGCAACAACATTTCGATCAAATGGCACCTTTCTCGTATTGCTTTGAAGGCGTCTCTAGTTGCATAAGGAAGACCAGTTTTTGGATCTCGGTATCTGTATCACCGGAAAACAACAACTTAAAATTCTTGTTGTGAAAGTGCAGAGGACAATCAGGTTGCTTGGCTAGAACATAGTTTATTTTCAAGAAGTGGAAAACAAAGAAACCGATAGCTTCTCTTCAGTAGAGATAAAAAAAGAATCTAGTTGTTTTCGTTCAAGATCTTTCTGTTTTCACAGTGACAAAGTAGATGAATAGAAAAACTCTTACTTGGCAGGTAATCCAGTAATCACACATATAGCTTTTTCTGAATCTGCAAAAGAGACGAGAAAACAAACTAAGATTAAATAGAGTTCAATGTGGATTAAAGGTAATAGAACATATTTATGTTCATCTCGGACAAAATTACTTACATGGAACAGACTTTGTCGAAATCTCTGAACTGAATGATGCACCATTACAAAATTCTAAATAGTTGCACCCTGCAAGTAAAGTTGGACATTTAAATAAATATAGTTCCTGCTTTTCTGGAAAAAGACCAATTAGACGAGAAAACTATTTTTCTGGAGAGCTTACCATCTTTTGAAAGATACCGAACCTGAGGACCCTTGTAGACCGCTTTATGCACAATCGCTTTCTTTTTTACTTCTTCTTCCCTTGCCAAGACACGTTCTAAATTCCTCAAGTTCATGATTTCTGCAAAAACCCGACTTTAGCCATCTAAGTTTCTGATAGAAAAACGGATGCAGGATCATAAACACAAACCTGTTTGAGCAGCTTCCAGCAGCATTTCTTCTTGGGTCATCCGTTTTTCCTCCCCTATTTTTTTCCTTTGTATTGGCTGAACACATACATAAACGAGCTCAACATGGTAAAACTTTTTTTTTAAAAGTGTCAAAAGTGTAGCCACTAGTGGAAATAGCTAATGTAGAAGAATCCTGAGAAAACCTTTGTTGTCGCCTGTATAGCAGCACGCAGTGCATCTCTCTCTGCTTGACGTACAATAACTGAAGTCCGCGTAGATTTTCTTATGACCTTCTCACCTTCCATATCTTCTTGTGCTTCATTCTGTTCTTTTTCGTCTTGTTCCCTGTCTCCCGATTCTTCACCTGGCTTCTCATCTTCACAAGTATCTTCTAGTTTCGAAACGAGCTTCTTCTTCTTTTTCTTTGGAGCAGTTTTACCAGGGTAAATCAACCGCTTCTTTGGCGAATCCCTGCGACCATATGCCATGTTGCATGAACTAAAGAAATAATGTGTACATAATAGCAATCATAAGATGTACTTAGAGGACGGTCAAACCTCTCTTCTTTTTCATTTTCTGCTACTGCATCAGGTTCAGGCTCCTATTTCCCCCCAAAAAAAGGCAAAAGAAAGAATTTTTAAAAATGGGATCCGGGCAACACTTTCACGAATAAGTACTGAATATACAAGCAACACAGTAAATACATCGTCATTGAAGTCACTATCAAACTCATCAGCAACTTCAGCTTCTGCTTCATAGTTATCATCACATTCTTCCTGCGGATAGCAAAGTAAAGAGATATATAAGTGACAACATACATACGAAGTTTCTGTAATAGCATGCTATTACCTGAGGAAAACCACAAAGAAGAGAGTATATGGTATATAAAAAAAACCTCTTTAAGAGCTTCCTGATTCCAAAACTGTTCATCTTCTTCTACTTCGTCATCAAGCAACTTGGTCATCCTGCAAAAAGAAAAGTAATGAACAAAGATTCCAAAAGAGAGTTCTTGTATCTCTTTTACAATGAGAGAAAACACAATCTCAGGGTAAAACTCATTCATCACGTAGAAGCCTAGTGCAAGTGGTTCTTACCGTTTGCCTCGTGTTGCTCGGGTTGTACGATCCAAGAAAACCACTTGCTCTTCTCTATCGCTTTCCATTGATAACTTGCTCGTGTCTTAGCTCTGCAAGTTCACTACTTTAACGAAATCTAACAATCCACAAAAAGACCCGAAATTAGAGTCTCTAACGAAGCATAGGGCTTGCGAATTCCGAATTCAAATTCTAAAACTCTATGATTATATCAAAATCTCCTAGAGGCAAAAAAGAACGAAACCCAAAATTTGAATGAGCACAGTGATCGAAGAAGAGCCTACGAAAGCAAGAGCGAAAAGTGATTTGTTGATGAGCTTAAAATCTCGCTCGAGAATTATTTACCTCGGTGAATGAAGATGTTTCTTTTCAACGAGCACGTCCTCACCGGAGACACGCCCCACTGATTCCTCTCTGAATAACTCTCAGATGGCACACTGGTTCGTACTTCGTGCACCATAGTTAATGGACTTTAATATATTATTGGGCCTTTTAGTAAGACAATTTGAAAAGCCCATACTATAGAAAAATTACAAATTTTCGTTCTTGTTGGTATTTTTTTTTTTTCTTGCCAACAAAACCTATTTTATTCAATAGTTATTGTCATTACATACAAATCCCTGTATAAAATGGACAGGAATTAAAAATACACAAGGTAAAGATGACTTGTCAAGAAAAATACAAAACTCCGTCGAATCAAACGAAATGACATTCTCTTATCCATCTGGCAAACCAGTTTTTTGATATGGAATCTTCACATGCTCCAACCTAATGGGCAAGAACTGGACTGGATGGTCCGGTTTAGGACATTCTTGAACATCACTGCGTTGTAAGGCGTTGTGACAATCGTTACCGTCACACTGCGGTGAGCCAAGAGCCTTGCTATATATCAACCATATAGGGACCATATGGCCTTGAGCCATAAAACCTAAGTGAAGAGTAGAATGAAATTGTTGGGTTGTTTCTGAACCCATGAGGAACTCTTAGTGTGTCTTTTTTCTTTCTTACTTTAATTTGGATTGTGTGTGTATTTGTCTGGCATACATATATGTAATTTATTGAGTCATGAAAAGAAAAAAAAAACATGAAGTCAAGGAAAGATATAAAGTGATGTTTGAGAGAACATGTAAGCAAATTGGCTTATTATTGCTTACAAAACACATAGAGACTAGTACGTTCCGTGGCGGCCACTCACATGTGTTCTTTTGTACCCATCAGCCCCTAAAGAAACAAGAGATATATCTTTGACAACTACGTCGAAGATAAAGTGAAAAGTGTTCACAGCCGCAAAAATAATAAAACGAAAAATCAAAATTGGACTCTCTATTTCTCTCTTTGGACAAGACATTCTACATATTAGAAATAACATCTTAACAAAAAGAAAAACAAGACAAGCTGTAAGAAATAACTGTCTTTTATCTAACCAGATATTATTTCTTTTCATGCAATCAACTCAAAAATAATTACAAGAATTCAGTTTAGTAGTTTTAAAACATATAAACTTATAATGAAAAATCTAAATACCAAACATTTTTCTTATAAATTTTGCTTTACATATATAGCTAATTAATCCTCTTACTAAGAGATATGGTAATTAAGAGATATCACTGCAAAAATATCTCCGATGGTCTTTACAAAATTTAAAAGAAAATAATAATTAAATCATTTAATAAGTGATATCTAAATGAGTAATTAACATTTTTAAAAAAGTCTTTTTGTAAGAAAAAGCTCCAAGAGGAAATGGTTACTGATGACATTTACACGAAAAAAAAGAAGAAGTGTCTAACCTCTAAGGAGCCGCTAGAGGCAATACAAAGTTGAAATATATTAGAAAGAATTATTCAATATTAAAATGATGTAAAACAGCAAATAATTAACTAAATAAACTACATGTCCACATTAAAAGAAAAAAAAGAATAACATGTTACGGGGAAAAAATCACACGTACGATTACAGTGAAAGAAGAAGAACATCAAAATTTGCTCATTTCCATTTGTATAATTGATTTAGCTCTATCAGAAACTGTGTTTTTTAACTGGTTTACATAATTTTAATATGAAAACAATACGAATTTGATACCTGAATCTTCATTAACTAATCTTGATTTGTGCTTGTTGCATTATGTCTTGAGAGTAATGTGATATTGGAATGAGAAGAGCCTCCTTCGTCAACAGCCTTGTGAGCTAATTCTCCAAGCTCTTTGACTCTTTCTCTTCTCTCTCTAGCTTCATCACTATCACCCATCAATGCTTCCACTGCCTTCTTCACTCCTTTATCCACCAATACTCCTATTTTCTCCTCTTCTCCCCATTTTATGGGATCTTCAACACCTACTCGCACACCAACTTTTAATACCTGCACCGCCAATTTCTCATTGCAGAATTGGTCTCCAAACAATGGCCATGTGAGCAACGGAACGCCCGAGGTGATTCCTTCAAGAGTCGAGTTCCATCCACAGTGTGTCAGGAATCCTCCGACCGAAAGATGTGAGAGGATGAGCATTTGAGGCGACCATCCTCTTATGAGAAGGCCTCTTTCTTTGATTCTTTCTTTAAATCCACTCTCTGATATCCACTCAACTAGTTCATTATACCTCTCCCAACCTCTGATGACCCAAATGAAAGGTCTTTGGGATTCTTCGAGGCCTAGTCCGAGCTCTTTGAGCTGAGACAAAGGAAGATTGCATATACTTCCAAGGCAAACATATAGCACCGACCCTTCTTCTTTAGAATCAAGCCATTTAATACACTCTTCTTGATCGATGGCCGCCTTGTTTCCCCTCTCAGCTTTGTCTACTCCTACCTTGTTGCACAATGAAACCGGCCCGATGCTCCATAACTTACCTGCCTTAACCTTCTTGTAGTCTCTAATATAAGCTGGCTCCAGCTCTTCAAACGTGTTGACAATGACACCATAAGAAGTTATCCCCTTCTACCATTCCGTCTAGAATGTCTTTCCAATCTCCAACACCATTTGTGATCATCGGAAGCTGAGCTTTTGTGAACTCAGCTTTGTCAGGAAAATTTGGAATGGGGAAGTACTCTTTATCAGACTCTATAGTTTCCAAAAGCTCGTAGTTTTGGCGCATAATGTGCATACAAAGAAGATTGAAGCTACACATGCCATGAAAGATGATCTTTGGTATACCTAAGTTCTTGGCGATTCTGTTTGTAAAAGGCAAACACATGTCGGCGATTATGCATGATGGTCTAGGTTCAATCTCTTTCAAGAGCTTCTCGACCGGTTCCTCGAGCATGTTAATTGCTTTGACGAAAGGTATTGAGGCCCCTAACGAATCGAGCAAGTCCAGATTCTCAGGTCCGTCTGATGAACCCGATTCTTGAGATGGAAACTTCAACTGCACAAGATTGATGGGCAAGCCGGACTGGATGGCCCGGATAAGAACGTTCTTGAACCGGGCAGCGTTGTGAGGCGTAGTGACAATGGTTATAGTCACACCGCGCTGAGCCAAGAGCCTTGCAATATCGACCATGGGGATCATGTGGCCTTGAGCCATGAAAGGGAAGAGAACAAAGTGAAGAGGAAGATGAACTTGTTGGGTTGTTTCGGAAGCCATGAGAAACTCTCCAACTTCTTTTTTTGCTTTGGTTTGGTTGTGTGTCTCATGAAAAAGATATTGGAAGTCGAGGAAATAAAAAAAAGTGATGTAAGAGAGAACATAAGCAAATTGGCGTATTCGTTGCAAAACACAATATGGTTCACAGAGATCAGTACAGTACATTTCGTGGCGGGGACTCATGTGTCCTTTTGTATTTATATATCTTGTCTTTTGGTGTGCAATTTGTATTCATATAACTATAAGCCAAAAAGAATTAGAGATATATTCTTGAGAACTACGTCAAAAAGATAGCGAAGAGTTCACAGCCGCAAAAATCAAATTTAGATAAAAGAAAAAGAGAGAAATATCAAACTTGACTCTCGATTTCTATCTATAGACAAACTACTACACATATACACAATAAACTTCAAAGCATCAACGAAAAAGACCCAAAACTTTTTTAGAATATTCGTCTTCAAAATAAATCAAAGTATATAGGATAAATATTTTATCATTTTTTACAACAACAAAGAAGTTTTTTTCTTATCAGCAATATTGCACATTCAAGTGCAAAAATTTGTTTATTTTTTAGTTTGGTCATATTTCTCTATTACTTTTTTATTATCTCCATATATTTTTTATTTTATTTTTATGCATATATTTTTTCGAAAATTAATTTCTTTTTATTTTAATTATATTTTTTCGTTATTTCTTTTGTAATCTTTTGTAATCTTTAATGTTATAATATTTTGATTCTTAACATCTACATTCTTTTTCATCTCTTTTTTACTTGCTAAAAAATATTTTATTTTATTTTTTTCTACACTTTTTTCTCTTATCTCTTGCCTAATTTTTATACTAATTTGAGCAATAAAAAATCCTTAACAGAACTATCCTTTAATATATTAACTTTATTTATTACTTTAAATACTTATAATATATTATTATTTTAAATATTAATTACATATAATGTTTCTTTTTGATTTTTTATGCAAATAACCTAAAGTTTAGAATACATTTTGTTAATAATTTTTCTTCAAATTTTATTAACGTTTATAATCTTGCATTATTATTATATTATAATTTTTTTCTTATTCCTATAGTATTGGATTTAAATATTTTTGTTTCATATTCTCTTGCTTTTTTTCTTTTTGTATCATTTAGATTTTTTTGTGAGTTATTTTTTATAACTCAATATAATAATATGAAAATGTGTAAATTAATTGAGTTATTAATATCAGTTTTAAGTTTTTTTGCTGATGTGGATAGGTAAAATGGAAAAGAAAAACCTTTTTTGTTCATTTGGATAGATTAGAAAAAATTAACTAATTATATATAAGATTTATAATAGCCAACCATTATTAACATTTCAGTGGAAAGACACGAACTCCGGTCACATAATCTAGGAGTGGTATTTCAATTTTTTTTTGTGTGGGTAAAATCGCTATTTCAATTTTACCATAACTTAGTTAGCAAACCGCTCAAAGTAAACCAAATGTTCTATATAGTATTGAAGCCATAGCTTTTGGTTATGTAAGTGTTGCGTCTAATTGGAACTGGAGTAAATAAAATGTTGGAACTGAAGAGAAAAACAAAATTAAAGGAGGTGGAACTGAGTCTAAGACGAATTAATTGGACTAGGGCTTGCAAAATACAATAATAAGAAAACGTTTATGTTGGCGTTGCACCACCGCTCATGGATTTTTTTTGTTTCTTCTACGAATATGCATATATTATAATGTTTCTAGTCGTTCAACAAGTTTGGAGCTTAAAACTCACATTCGATGAAATGAGATAGTTTGAATTAAATTCACAAAATGTTACAATGTAAATCAATTGTTGAATTTCACTTGTTGCATAATGTCTTCTAAGAGGAAAGTGATGTTAGAATGAGAAGAGCCTCCTTCTTCCACAGCCTTGTGAGCTAATTCTCCAAGTTCTTTGGCTCTTCTTGTTCTCTCTTTTGCATCATCACTCTCACCCATTAATTCTTCCACTGCCTTTTTCACTCTTTCTTTATCCACCAACACTCCTATGTTCTCCTCTTCCCCCCATTTCATAGGCTGCTCAACCCCGACTTTCACACCGACTTTGAGTACCTGCACGACCAGTTTTTCGTTGCAAAATTGGTCAGCAAAGAGCGGCCATGTAAGCAGAGGTAGACCAGAGGTTATCCCTTCAAGAGTTGAGTTCCATCCACAGTGAGTTAAGAACCCTCCAACGGAAGGATGTGAAAGGATAATCATTTGGGGAGACCATCCTTTGATGAGAAGGCCTCTCTCTTTGATTCTTTCTTCGAAACCACTCTCTAAGATCCACTCAGCTAGCTCATTATACTTCTCCCAACTTCGTATGACCCAAATGAAAGGCTTTTGGGATTCCTCGAGGCCTAGCCCGAGTTCCTTGAGCTGATCCAAGGGAAGATTGCAAATACTACCAAGGCATACATAGAGCACCGACCTTTCTTCTTTAGAATTAAGCCATTTAAGGCACTCATCTTTATCAATGTCTGCCTTCTTTCCCCTCTCAGCTTGATCTACTCCCACCTTGTTGCACAAGGAAACAGGTCCAATGGACCATACTTTACCATCTCTAGCCTCCTTGTATTCTTTGATATAAGCGGGTTCGAGCTCTTCAAATGTGTTGACGATCACACCAAAGGATGTGTTATCCGCCTCTACCAATTCGTCCACCAAGTCTTTCCAATCTCCATCAGCATTTGTTTCCACAGGAACTTGAAGCTTTGTAAATTCAACTCTGTCAGGAAAAGAGGGAACGAGGAAATACTCTTTCTCTGACTTTAAATTCTCCAATATCTCATAGTTCTTGCGTAAAACATGCATACACAGAAGACAAAAGCAAGACATGCCATGGAAAACGATCTTTGGTATATTCAACCTCTTAGCAATTCTGCTTGTATAAAAGAAAGACATATCAGAAATTAGACAGCTTGGTCGCGGAGTCATCTCTTCCATAAGCTTCTGGACCGGCTCTTCAAGCATGTTAACCGCTTTAAGGAAAGTTTGTATCGACAACATCGATTCAAGAGAATCTATATTCTCTTGTCCTTCTGGCAAACCAGCTTCTTGATATGGAAACTTGACATGCACTAAGTTGATGGGCAAGCCAGATTCGACAGCACGGTTTAGGACGTTTTTGAACCTCGCTGCGTTGTGAGGCGTTGTGATGATTGTTATGGTCACACCACGCTGAGCCAAAAGCTTTGCAATATCAACCATGGGAATCATGTGGCCTTGAGCCATGAAGGGGAAGAGAATAAAGTGAAGTGAAGAATATGAGTGGTGGTTAGCTTCAGAAGCCATGTCTGCTAGTTTTTGGTTTGGTCTTGAATTATGAGTGTGTGTGTGAGCATATATAGATGCAAAAGAATCGTGAATAGAAACAATTATATAGTAGAGAAAGAAAAAAACATGACCAAAGTGACATGATAGAGATGTTGAGGATTAAGATTTTGAGATAAAATTCTTCTATGATTTTGGTAAGATATCATTTTTAAATATTTTTTCCAATAATAAACACTGAACATTCATTGAATATTCTCATTACTAATTTATATTTCTTTATATTTTGATTTGCTTCTTTGTAAATTTTGAAGTGCTGACGTATTTCAATATTTGGAATTAAATCAGCCTGATAAGCTCATTTACAAACAATCCTTACTTTTCCAAAAATTTACAATATATTCTTCCTTTCCGTAAATTTGTAGGAATATATTGAGACTAAAGAAGAAAGATAATTCTCATGAATAAACAAAAAAAGAAGAAGATACTATACACTTAGCTTATTACCACAAGTTCAAAATATATCATAATCATCAAAAGATGAGTGCAAATTAATATATGAATATGCTTTCACGCCAAATTAAACGTTTGAGGCCATGCAAAATAAGTTGAAGTTAAAGCATATGAATATTCAACTTTAAATTTTTTTCTTGTAATGTTGAAATTTATATATATATATATATATATATATATATATATATATATTATTTTCAAATAATATATTGTAAACATCTATTTTGCAAATTTAAACAAATAATTTTTTTAGTGACGTAATTAATTATTGGATTGTGCTAGTTGCGCTATGTCTTGTAAGAGGAGTGTGATGTTAGAATGAGAAGAGCCTCCTTCATCCACAACCTTGTGAGCTAATTCTCCAAGCTCTTTGACTCTTTTTCTTCTCTCTCTACCTTCATCACTATCACCCATCAACGCTTCCACTGCCTTCTCCACACCTTCTTTATCCACTAACACTCCTATTTTCTCTTCTTCTCCCCATTTCATAACCTCTTCAACCCCAGCTCTTACACCGACTTTAAGAACCTGCACGACCAGTTTTTGGTTGCAGAATTGGTCTCCAAATAATGGCCACGTGAGCAGTGGAACACCCGAGGTGATTCCTTCGAGAGCCGAGTTCCATCCACAATGTGTCAAGAATCCTCCAATAGAAGGGTGTGAAAGGATAAGCACTTGAGGTGCCCATCCTTTTATGAGAAGCCCTCTCTCTTTGACCCTTTCTTCGAAACCGCTCTCTAACATCCACTCAGAAAGCTCATTATACTTTTCCCAACCTCTTATGACCCAAATGAAAGGTCTTTGGGATTTCTCTAGGCCTAGCCCCATCTCCTTGAGCTGAGACAAGGGAAGATTGCAGATACTTCCAAGGCAAATATATAGCACCGACCTTTCATCTTTAGAATCAAGCCATTCAAAACACTCATCTTGATTAATGGCGGACTTCTTACCTCTCTCAGCCTTGTCCGCACCTACCATGTTGCACAAGGAAACGGGTCCAATGGACCATACTTTTTCGGCCTTTGCTTCTTTGTAGTCTTTGACATAAGCATGCTCTAACTCTTGAAATGTGTTGACGATTACACCATAGGATGTCTCTTCTGCTTCTATCATTTCGTCCAAGAACTCCTTCCAATCTCCACTTGCATTTGCATCCACGGGAACTTGAGGCTTTGTAAATTCAACTCTGTCAGGAAAACTAGGAACAACAAAATATTCTTTTTCCGACTTTAAATTCTTCAAGATCTCGAGGTTTCGGCGTAGAACATGCATACACAAAAGACAAAAGCAAGACATTCCATGGGAAACGATCTTTGGTATATCGAACGTCCTTGCGAGTTTGCTTGTATAATGCAAACACAGATCAGAAATTAGACAGCTTGGTCTAGGTTTCATATCTTCCATGAGCTTCATGACCGGCTCTTCTAGCATGTTAACCGCTTTAAAGAAAGGTACCATCAACTCCATCGAGTCAAGCGAATCGATATTCTCTTTTCCTTCTGGCAACCCAACTTCTTGATATGGCAATTTCACATGCACTAGGTTGATGGGCAAACCAGACTCGATGGCTCGGTTTATGACATTCTTGAACCTCTCTGCGTTGTGAGGCGTTGTGACAATTGTTATGGTCACACCGCGCTGAGCCAAGAGTCTTGCTATATCAACCATGGGAATCATGTGGCCCTGAGCCATAAAAGGGAAGAGAACAAAGTGAAGAGGAGGATGAACTTGGTGGGTTTTTTGTGAGGCCATCCTGCTTCCAACTCAGTAAAGAAGTTTTAAGTTTTTTTTGCTTGGATATTGTGGGTGTGTGATCATGAGATTATATAAGATGGATAAGAAGTGTGGGGATCAAAAAAAGGATTCAACAAAACGATGTAGTAGATGACGTAAACACATAAAGTTGATGTACATAAAAGACAGAGATTATCACAAGAAGACATGTCGTGGCAAATGCTTTCTTCTGTCGTCTTTTTGTGACCATTATGCATCTTATAGTGTTTCTTTATTTTCCGGAAAAGCTTACTAAGATACTAATTATTCAGAATTAAAAATAAGTGCTTGATCAGCAAGATACAAAATCAAAATTGGACTCTCTCAGACATTACCAAATCAAATTGTGTTTGAAACTTAAAAGTTCGATTCAAAGCCGCCAAACGAAGCTTGACCGTTGCTGAGACGGCTATATCTATAGAAGCAGCAAAAATCAATTTCAGCCAAAGAGAAGAACTAACCCGGCAGTCCTGTCCTTTTTGCTTTCCCAATAAATAATAACCCTAATCCACATAGCATATGTTTCTTATATTTATTAGAATTTTAAAATTATAACCCTAATCAACAAAACCATATGTTTCTTATATTTGTCTCCGGGTTTATCTCTATCTCGTATATTTGTTATACTGAAGTCATAACATATGTTTTCTCTATAACCGTAATTTTATTATAAAAAAAATATAGAATAACAATAACACTTGATATATTAATATTTTTATAAACTATTAGAATTTTTTTAGTTCTGGATTAAATTTTCGATCTAATTAATTTTTTAATAAATTAATTTATCATTAAATTAATAAATTATTATGGTTTACGATATCATTTTTTTACTGTATATCAATACAAACTACATTGATAAAATGTTATTTATATATTTATATCGTTATAATATATAACATGTTATTTCACCCTGCTTTCTCTTACATTTTTATATGACTTCACGATAACAAATATAATTTTCTTAAATAGAACAAGAATCTATCTAATAAATCCTGTAATAACATTCTCTTATGGTAATGATATAACATATATGGGAAAAATCCTGTAATTTGTATGATATAACATATTATTTAGAGACCTATTATTTATGTCTTTTAAAATATTTTATGACTCGATCACAGTTGTGGTTTAAAATTTTGAATCATAGCATATATGGGAAAAATAGTCTATTGGTAATGAGATAAATAAATGTTTAAGACTATAATCAAACAAATATAAGAAATTAAGGTGAATGGAAAATGAGCAATATAGAACATGTAGAGAACGAAAACAATATAAAGCTGACGATATCAAAAAGGCTAATACTCAGATATTTTTACTATGTCAAAACATAATCAAGTATAAAAAGCAAAGATTATATGAGAGGTGTATGTTGATTACTCGGTTTGGGATCCACCAAAATTTATAGAAAACCTCACAGTCTAATCATTCGATCAATAACGTGCGTCCGAGAAAAAGCTCAAATGTTTTTTGGACATTGAAAAGGGATGGAAGGTTAAGCCAAATTGATATTGGTTTTATAAAATAATTTAGATATGTCTAAAAGAACTTTAACCCAACTTTTGGAAGTTCACTGCAAAATGTGAAAGTTATCACTGACTTGTCTTCTGCTGGACGTGTTGGCTAAGTCTTCGTGGATTCTCCAATAAAGCAAATTAAGACTGTTTAAATGTTTATATATCTTTAACAATGACGTAATCAATTATTATTGGATTGCGCTAGTTGCATTATGTCTTCTAAGAGGAAAGTGATGTTAGAATGAGAAGAGCCTCCTTCTTCCACAGCCTCTTTGGCTCTTCTTCTTCTCTCTTTTGCATCATCACTTTCACCCATTAGTTCTTCCACTGCCTTTTTCACTCCTTCTTTATCCACCAACACTCCTATCTTCTCCTCTTCCCCCCATTTCATAGGCTGATCAACCCCGGCTCTTACACCGGCTTTTAGTACCTGCACTACCAATTTTTCGTTGCAAAATTGGTCAGCAAATAGCGGCCATGTAAGCAGAGGTAGACCAGAGGTTATCCCCTCAAGAGTTGAGTTCCATCCGCAGTGCGTTAAGAACCCTCCAACGGAAGGATGTGAGAGGATAATCATTTGAGGTGACCATCCTTTGATGAGAAGTCCTCTGTCTTTGATTCTTTCTTCAAATCCGCTCTCCGTGATCCACTCAACTAACTCTTTGTATTTCTCCCAACCTCTTATGACCCAAATGAAAGGTCTTTTGGATTCTTCTAGGCCTAGACCGAGCTCCTTGAGCTGAGCCAGAGGGAGATTACAAATGCTTCCAAGGCATACATAGAGCACAGAGCTCGGTTGCTTAGAATCAAGCCACTTAAGGCACTCATCTTTATCAATGTCTGATTTGTTTCCCCTCTCAGCTTTGTCTGCTCCCACCTTATTGCACAAGGAAACGGGTCCAATGGACCATGCTTTACCGGACCTTGCCTCTTTGTAGTCTTTGACATATGCAGGCTCGAGCTCTTGAAATGTGTTGACTATCACTCCATATGATGTCTTCTCCGCCTCTTTCATATCATCCAAGAACTCTTTCCACTCTCCAGGAACATATGTTTCGACAGGAACTTGAGGTCTTGTGAATTCAACTCTATCAGGAAAATAGGGAACGGTGAAGTATTCTTTATCTGACTTTAAATCCTCCAGGATCTCCTGGTTGTTGCGTAAAACATGCATACACAGAAGACAAAAGCAACACATGCCATGGAAGAGGATCTTTGGTATATTGAACTTCTTGGCGAGTTTGCTTGTATAAGGCAAACACATGTCAGAAATTAGGCAGCTTGGTCGAGGGCTCATATCTTCCATGAGCTTATGGACTGGTTCTTCGAGCATGTTGACTGCTTTAAAGAAAGGTATCATCAGCTCCATGTTGTCAAGTGAATCAATATTCTCTTGTCCTTCTGGCAAACCAGCTTCTTGAGATGGAAACTTCACATGCACTAGTTTGATAGGCAAGCCAGACTCAATGGCACGGCTTAGAACATTCTTGAACCTCCCTGCATTGTGAGGCGTCGTGACAATTGTTATGGTCACACCGCGCTGAGCCAAGAGCCTTGCAATATCGACCATGGGAATCATGTGGCCTTGAGCCATGAAAGGGAAGAGAACAAAGTGAAGAGGACAAGATTTGTTGGTTGCTTCGGAACCCATGCTGATTCAACGCTAAAAAGAAACTCTCAAGTTTTGTTTTGGTTTTGGATTATATTTGTCAGAGCTTATATAGAATAAATATGCGTGGCGAGCAAAAAAAGAAGGTGAACAGATGACGTAATAGATGACGTAATCAGATTTACTTGCCAAACACCTCCAATCCAGTCCACAGATTTGTTATTACTACAAGACATTCTTGGCCAATACTTAGTTTTGTCCGTTTGTGACCCATCTTGCATCTTCTAATGGCTTTCCTTTACACAGTTCCCTGACACAAAAACAACTTGGAGGCTCGCTGATAGCTACATCTACCACAACTCATAAGAATTACTACAACAGAGGCACATAAATTAATAATTTAACCCCAAAGAGAGAAATCGAATTTGTGTTTGGAACTTAAAAGATCGACTTAACTCAAATATAAAACAGTACAAGACGAGAACTCTGGATTCTTACAAGACAGCTATATCTACCAGAAGCCTCAAAAATCACAATCAACAAAAGAGAAACAGAGGTCCAGAGCCTACAACACTTTCGTGTGAAATGTTTCTTTCCTGGTTCGGTTATGAAGATGACCACACTAGTCACAATTTCCTTACAAGACGAAAACATTAAACACTTTACAACAAACACACTACGACACACAAACCTGGAAGGGTTTCACGTTTCACACTGTACCTATGGATCTATATCGCAAACCCCCAGATCTTTGGCAGTAACCAGTTGGTATTCACACAGCGCAATGCACGTATTATTTCTTAACAGACTCAGGATCATTGACTTTTCTACCTGAGTCGGTCCGATCAAGTCGAGCTCCTCTCCACAATGTTGACTTGGTTGATCTTAGCAGCAACCCAAAGGCTGAAGAGCATGCCGCTCTCACAACTGAATCTTGTGACCGGGTCATCTTGCTTACCAGCGTTTCAAAAACCTGAACAAAAGACGGGCTTGAGAAATTTCAAATATTTATGAACATATCATATGTGGTTTCTCTAATATACCTGTGGAAAATAGAGAGAAATTATATGATGATCCTCTGAGAGTGATAACATGGTGGTGGAGAAGTGTATTGCGTTTGCCTGAATTACTGGCCACGGTGCATCAAAAGCCTGCACCGGGTAGTTGTCACTTCAGTATTTTTATATATAGTTTATATAGGTGGGAACTATGATGATTCTTTCCTAGAGGAAAGCCAAACCTGGATGGTTGAGGCCATGTAAGTATCAACTCTTTCTGACTCTTGAACCAAGTACCTTGAGAGATCCCTTACGAAGTTTTCATAGTCATTTCTGAAAATATAAACAATTTTAACAGATTAAGGTGGTCACTGCGCACAAAATAGATTTGGTACTCATAGGACGCGAGACATACCTATCATCAGAACCAAATGCACGTGAATCATATAGGGTAGAATAATTTTGTATGTCTATGAGAGGAGCAAACCGCTTGAGGGTTACCTATTAAAATAATAACAGATATGTAGATTCATATATAATTCAAACCAACCAAAGGAGAGATAGGCTATGAAGAAAATTACCCGACAAGCCTGTCTTATGCTAGGATCGTCGTCATGGAGGTGTACAACCAAGCGAGGAAGGGTGGAATGAATCTGATATTAGACATATACATCCAATGAGCTTTAGATTAAAGCTGAAATATCCTCTTTCCTTGTCATCCATATCATTGAAAAGGAAACGAAAAGGATAATGTGTCACCTGCTCAACAAATCCCTCCCGTTGCCCTCCAATAGCATACTTACTTAATGATCCAAATGCTGCAAATGCATTGGCTCTCATCTTCGGGTCCATGCTAACCTGTTACAAATTAGAATTCCAAGGTTAGTGGCAAAGCACTACAATCAGAACAATGTACCTAACAGTTTCGTGAATTAAGAACTTTTTTTGCGATTTTTCTTCCGTTCAAGGTTTAGCCTGGCCTGAAAGCTTTATTTTATCTCGTATTTGTTGCAGTAAAAACCTTTCAGATAACTTAAAGCTTTATTTTATCTCGTATTTGTTTCTTCAGATAACATACCTGAAGGTTACGAAGCCGAACAGATAAATTCAGCAAGATGGGTTCAACAGCGTCATTAGATGCTGACTCTGTGACCTAAACAAGCGAAAACAAGCATATAAAGTTCAAACAAATTCCGTATAGATCATACAGACAGATTTCAGAAACATTGAGGTTTTAATGGGTCAGAACATTACCATCAATAAGCATGACACAGCAGTTAGTTGCACTGATTCATCCAAATCATCGAGCAAAGCTAATATTACACCGATAACTTGAGTTGTGTAGTGGTTCATACAAGCAGATGGCATCTGGCAAAACCCCAAAGCAACTAAATTATGCATTCAGGAATAACAGACTCTGTCGAAAGCAGCAGAAACCGAATAAACTTCCCGAACATCCATATTCCAAAGACTGTCAGCTATCCTCTCGTATATGTTTCAAGTAACTCTCAAAACATATAAACTTGTTTTACTTGGCTTAAGATAACAAACCTCCATAATTAATGATTTACAGTTCTTAAGATATTAATTATTGATCTGACATCATAATCATAATCCAACCGGAGCATATACTTTCTGGTCAACCTACATCAAGATGGTGATAAGGAAATAAAAGCTGTTTGGTATAACTCTTTCGTGCACTAGTCCTCTTAGAAAATCAAGATAGATATTTATAAAATGCTCAGAATAAGTCTTACTTGCACTAATCCTCTTAGGCAAAGGCGCCTTACAGTCGGAGAATCATCTGACACATGTCGGCAGAGTGCTTCGACCATCTCCTCCATTACAGAACTAAAATCACCACTGCCACGCAGAAATAGTAGTAGCGGAAACTTTAGAAGATAAGGTACTAAAGAAGTGCTCTTTTCCTTTTTCATGATACATGTCAGGTACAATCCTTCAGTCCAGTGACTTTCTTCCCTTAATTTTTTATATACAACTTGACCTAGAACTAAAACCCATTATCTTCACCTTGGCCATAAAATTTCTTTTCCAAACAGAGCATACAATATGAATGGGTACACGCATTTAAATCAATGTGTCACAAAGGCAAGTAAAATTCCAGAAAATTACACCTGTGGGAAACAAAATCAAAATGAAAAAGAAATGAAGTTGTCAGGGCATATACCTGTAGCGTATAAACTCTGACAATGCAGCTGCAGCAGCTTCCCTTTGAAATCTTTGTGGACGGTTTAGTGCTTTCGTTAGAATCATGCATATATATCGAACCTGTACACCAGTATTCACATCCATGACTTCACGAGAAGAATGGTCAAGAGAAAATCCATTTTCCCACAATTGACTCAACTAATGAACCAATGATCAATTAGGGGAACACAACAGTTAAGCTACAAAGACCCAGTAAACATGACTGCAATCATCCAATAACTAGGTACCTCCTTTGGTCTCTTAATTGAAATGCATCCAGCAATATCCCCAATAAGATCAACCCACTTTTCTTTTTCTCTTTGCTCCCCGTTACGAGCCAAAATCTAACCAAAGACATATATCAGGTCACCATACAAACTAAACAGAACCAATTTAATGTTAAAGTCAAAAGGTACCTTGCCCATCTCAAAATCACCAACACACTCGCAGAAAGCCTGGAATGAAGTCAGAAGTACTCTGCCAAGAAGGAAAAATATTACAAAGGGTTTACTAAAATAAGAGTAACAATTGTTACGTGCCTATAGTTCTCTTGAAAGTAGGGGAGTTACCGTAATGGATCTTGCTGACCAGAGCTTGCAAGTCCATGACAGCTTCCCAGTTGAAGAGTAAGTGCCCCAACGACAGAAGAGTAGCTTTTCTCAACGGCTCTCTTTCCAATTTTTCCGCCGCCTCTGGTTGATTGAGTATATTAGCCAACAAAAATGCATCACGTACACACAAGTAAATTGGATGGTTAAAGAAAAGTACCTAAAAAAAGCAGTGAGAGCAAAAATGGCAGCTTGAAGAATATCATCTTCTACATGTGTTTCAGAAGAAGAGCTTGTATTATCTCCCTTATGTGAATCACCTTTAACTAAAGAACTACGATTGAGAACAGATATCAAGTGTTCCATGAACGAAACTGAAAGCTCAGTATGTTGAGAGAAGGCCTGCATCAAAATTTGATTGATGATGAGATGCCTCTTCAAATTATTCTATACTGCCCGAATTGTTTTATTTTAGAAGCGCAGAAAAACAATTTGAGAGAAGGAATTAGCATCAAAGAAACTAAAATCATTTCACCAGAGAGCCTAAACCTAAAAATTTTAGAACCGCCAATACAAGGGTCACATGATACTTTTTTTGACTAAGAGACTATTAAGCTGCGTGAACGCTGCCTGAGCATTACTAGTCAGGGTGAAATTGTGCCAAACAGTAGATTCTTATAAATGAACCCACCTTGCATGCACACTCACAGTTCTAAGAAGATGTATCATGTGTAAAAAGTTATTCACTCCCTTGAGTGTTGTACACTAGAAGTACAAACTTCAAGTCAGTATATTGTGCCCAAACTTTTGTTAGAATTTCGTAGAAGACGATATACAGTGACTATAAAAGAGAAGAAGATAAAATAATGTCATGTATGAGAAAAATCTCATATTATATCTTAGTTCAAAGAGAATGCTACTTACATAAAATGCATCTTGCATTGGCCAGCCAGCACGCATCCTAGTTATGTCCTTTGTCACGATGTCCCTTCCAGCAGTAGCCAACACTTCATTAAACACAATCGATGATTGTGTGTTTTCTGCCAGTGCAGAGATCTTCATGTGATTAAGGTATAATACACCAAGAGCATAGGAGATAAATGCTAGTGAGTTATATATTATAGCAGCATCAAATTTATGTGCAAATCGAATATGCTAACAGAATTAGTGAAGGATACAGCTCCAATAGCTTCAACACGTAAATTCTTATCAGTTATATGAACTGCTGCCGAGAGCAAGGACTGAGTCGTCCTGCCAGAAGAGAACCAAAAGAAGAAAAAGGGGAACAAGGTCATCTAACAATAATGTACCAAAAGTGACTGTAGCCCGTCTAAGACAACAAGCTTTGATGTACCTTGATATATCATTGTCACTAAGCTGACTCCCTCTTCTTGAAACAAACTCAGTAACCGCTTGAATGGCTCCCTCTGCAGATTGCCTGATTTTGTCACAGATAGCTGCAGTGCAACTGTGCAAGGCTGCTACGAGCTACACGATATAGCACAACATAATGAAACCTCAACCATCCAATGACACCAGAATTTATACAAAAGAAGGAAGAAAACAAACCTCATCCTCCGTTAAAAGAGCACAAATCGATGCGACTATTCTGTTAAAAACTTCGGATGGATCAATAGAGGCATCCTGAAAGTAGGTTCAAAGAAATCTGACACCCTGAGTATGAGGCATAAAAAAAGGACATAACTCTGAGCCTAACAACAAAACGCTTACGCTTTTCAAAATGGCAATGACATCCTCAAGGGAAGACAGGGCTTTATAGGAGTCTTCAGAATCCAACCCACTTGAGAGTACAGCTTTTGGAAGGGAAAGGGCAATGCTGAAGAACTGGTCAAGAATCTAACAAAAATAATAGTATGAGAAACCATTAGGAATTATCAATGTCACACTCAGATGAATTGATCGGCCATCATTTTGTGGCACAGTTGATCAGGATAAGTACTAATCAAATACCTGTGCAGAAATTTTTCGAACTTCAGAATTTGTGTCAGCACAGCGTGGGAGATAGGTTATGACCCTATTCCCCAAACACAATACCTCGCGGTCAGGAAATAAAAATACCGCTGTTGTTCAAACAAAGAAATTAATTAGCTGGTGGATAATGTATGGGATAGGTAGAAAAAAAAACAAATGGTCTAAGGATATCTTCATACAGGGTAGATTTGAAAAATTCCCCTGCATACTGCGGTCTACATACTTCCTATGTGGGCAATCCCCAGAACAACCAAGAGCACAGTAGCCAGCAACACAAAGCTTGCGAAACTTTAGAAGCATCTCATGAACTGCCACGCAACCTCTTTTTCTTTGATAATCAATGGGTGACGATACATATTGATCAAGCTGTCTAAGCAGATGCAAAAGCTGCTCAGCTCGACTTCTTCCATCCTCTCCACTAGTTCATGCACATATATCATTGAATAAAAGTACTTTCAAATTTGCACCTACAGAACTCAATATTTGAGATTACTGCAAATCCACTACCCTAATTACTGAGTCAATCAAACAGAGGTAACATGTAAGTTATGCATGGTAATAAATACATATCAAATGAACTTATATAAGAGAAGGTCAATTAAAAATTATGTCTCTAGTAATGGAAAGTACTATAATTACAAACTGAAAGAAGAAACATAGACCATGGAAAATCTTTTTATAAGAAATTCCATCGAAGGCTTCAGTTTTTCAGAAAGTATTTCACTAGGAAATGATAAACAGATCAAAAGCGGTTTCCAAATAACCTGTCCAATGCAGAGAATCTAGAGCCTCATAAAGCTGGGTTAATTCAAACTTTTCCAGTAAATACCTTGTAAGGAGGATGGCACACAATAGAGTCACAAGGTTGTCTATAAGGGGACTTATGACATCTGATGGATCATCAGGCAAAGCAAAGAATCCCAATGTAGCCTGTCCAGAAAAAAACGTGCATAAATTCAAGAGAGAATATAAACAGACAACAAATAGCATTTATAACATTCTTTTCTTTTTAGACTCGGTTCCAACCAGAAACTAATCACCTTCATGACACGATTTCGAGTTTCAACGGTCAGCTTCGGTTCGACAGAGACCAGGGTTGTGCAGGCATTTAGAGCAAGTGCCTGAACAAAATTTTAGTCAGAAAGAGAAATGGTATCTGCTTGTTCGAAAGAAAAGCCCCATGGTATAGATTCTCCGTAGATTGTCATACCTGAGTGTGTAAAAGTTCAAGACTAGATTCTGCAAAACCTTCATTTTCATCTCGACCCATCAAAGTCAATACAAAATCAAGCATCTGATCTCTTCTTTTCAATGGGAATGTAGCACCACTTTCTGAAGCATTTATAACAGCACGACCTTTACACAAAGACACATGAGATCAGGGTCCTAAATACTCTCACGATCTCCTTACAATTATAGCCAAACCACGTGGGGTGGTCTAACTCAATAGAGGAAGCTCAAAGAGAAAAGAAACCAATCAGTCAAAAATGACTCCCTCAACTATATTTTTAACGCTGTACTAACCTAACAAATCAATAGCAGTTATAACAGCTTGTTTTGCAGTTTGCTGCCGCACATGAAGAAGCCGTGAAAGCATATTTGTGCCCTGCAGTACACAAAAATGTAATCTGATTATGAGATTGAAAATTGAGAATAAAAGTGGTGCAAAAACAATATAACAAGGTCTCTACAATTTAACGTAAATCAGCGTTTGGTCACAGAAATTTATTAAAACTCTTAACACTGTACTTAATTTAATTAGAAGAGTTTGCCTAGCATATGACCCAAAGTCAATATGAAGCGTAAGTTTCAAATATATCGTGACAGACGATGCATGACAATAAGTGGAGGATTATAACATAAATAAAAATGCAAAATTGCAATGGAAGTTGAAAGACATACGACAAGTGCATCTATTCTGGCCTCAATAACTGATGAGGGGGCATATTTCGCAGCATATCCATACATCAAAGCCAAAGCCGCATGTATATCATCACTGTCTTCTGTTTTATAGCTCTCAGAGAAGAGAGATAAGATCCTAGAATTACACAAGAACAATTTTTTTATGTCATAAACTTCACAAACCTGTGGTAGAAGTGACCAATTCTAGAAGCCTGGAAGCAACAATATGAATAATGAAGGAACTAATCATCTAATGACAGTAAACCTTTTGATACAACATTTTCTGCTTGTGCTTTAAATCTCCGTTTAATACACACATAAAGAAGACCTGGGATAGTTAGCTAGAATTTAAAAACCTTCAAGATACAGCCTTCCACTACTGAAAGATATATGATAATATATGTGAATTAAAAGAGAGATGGAAAGTAATAGATCCAACAATTAGTGGCAGATATGCAAGCATATCTAGATTTTAATACTATGAAGTGTATGCGGCAATGACTTCATTAAGACAAGCAATAAACCTTTGGAAAATACTCTGCCCAACATTATCCAAAATGATTTTCAGCTTTTCCAGTACAGTGTCCAAGTGAGAAGCAGCGACCTACGCAATCAAATAGCATAGTAACATACGCTGAAAATCAAGATCTGAGCGAGAAAAAAGACAAGTTCACTCAAATTACCAGCCCCATGGCCTTCGCTAAACCAAGTCTATTTGCAGGTATAGAAATGTCAGCCTGTTCGTACATCCAGTCAATCTTGTCACGCACATATGCTCTATCATTAACTTTCTGGAGAAGTATTCCCATACACCTAAAATCAAAGCACAAGAGGTTTACGACACAGTTCCGTGCTCAATTATTAATGTAAATACCAGGTGTCTACTATAAACTGGAGTCTACGTGCAGACTTCATAGACAATTTAAAGCTTAGTAGCCATCTATCAGGATCTGAAATATAAGCACTAAGAATCATAAGGGAAACAAGCTTGTTCAGCCATATGGTGAAGTACACAAAGAATATATGTGTACAAAGATAAACTAAATAGGCATCAGAATGTCTCTCCCGTTATAAACTTTGATAATGTGGTAAAGGGATTCAAAAAATCACTATATAAAATCCCCAGGAAGCAAATGTCAATCAAGGATTACATCTTTCATTTTTGAAGATTGACGGTGCGACATTGATGTCAGAAAAAATCAACAAGCTAAACATATGAGCTCAACAACTCACGTCAAAATAGTCACCAACAAGACGGAGAGATACTTCAACTTCAACCAGGGATCAGGACAAAATGAAAAACCAAGAATTTTACCGGTGTAGAAGTGCTGCATGGTCATCACCCGGAGTATAAAGGATGTATTGTTTTGCAAAAGCATTTCCAAGAGATATAACCCAGTCAGCATCCTGTGTGACATCCAGTGATTCTGCTAGAAACTGTATATATAATAGAAGGATGAGAAGTAATGCATGCAACAAGCTTGATTGGGAAAATTGATGTAACAAATTGCAGTAAGTTAGGCTTTAAAGAAACTTCAGCTCAGAAGGATGCCAGCTGAATAAGCTTACATTGATTATCATGTCATCCCAATTTTCCTGGTAAGATGGATCAAGCTTCAGATCTTCTGTGTCAAAGACATACGCCTTCATTTTTGGAATCTAGAGCTTACCAAATGTGAGAGTTAATTAGGGTCATATCCACAGCATATATGATGCAAAAAAAAACAAAGATACTAGAAATTTACGGTGCAATCTGACCACGGAATACCAGAAAGAATATAAGAAAACTTGAGTATCTTGAGTAAAGTAGCAAACAACAGTGTACCTCGTCTTGCCAAAACATGCTTATGTTCTTTGGAAAAAGAGGAGACAGATAGCCAAGGACCTGAAGGAAGTAACAACAGAGTAGTTAAATAAAGACAGAACTTCAAAGATACAATATTCTAGTTTGAGAAAACGAAGCACATATGAGCTATTAAAAATAGTATGCGCTATAGCGATCAATCATTTACACTTGATGGAAAAGAGGAATAAAAATGTGAATCTATAACAGGATTTTCTGAAGTTACTGACACATACTTACCGTCAAAATTTGGGTTGCTAACTGCTCTTTTGCTAGAGGGTTGTGCAAAAGAACCACCAAACGGGTAAACAACTCCTGCATTACATGTGCATACGTTCAATTTTGAGATCTTACCATACACAACAAAACTTGTAGATCATATGACAAGGCCTAATAACAAATTCACCTCGGGACTGGGAATATCGGCACGAGCTTTACACTCAATCAACATGGGGGTGGTTGAAGATCTACGACGACACAGTTCAGATATGCATCTGCAGACCTATAAAATTAAATCAAGAATACTGTTAATTCAGATCTAATCTCTGATAAAATAAAGAAGATAATAGTCAAATAGCAGCAAAAGAAAGATCTTACTGATGCAACAGCGCCAGTGTAAACTCTAGGGATAATCATTTTCAGTAGGAAAGGCCAAAGAATGTACTGCAATTTCAAATCCTCTTTAGCATTAGAATCTGAAACTTTATAGTAAATGGATAATTCTTTTTTTAAAAGATAAATTTGCAGGACCTCCATCTCTGGGATTGTAACAGTCAAGAGCAGAAGACCTTTTCCACAAACTGCTCTTAGCTGTGTTGGACTAATTGGCTCCCCTTTTGCCTAAGAGAAATATTAATAACTCACGTAAATTTCTAGAAAAAGAAAAACATAGATGTAAGAGAGAGAGTACTTCAAACATGTTCACGTTATGTACTCAAAACAACACTAGCATATGTACAGTGGTAAGCAGATCAAGACTACACAACTTCGGGAAAGATAAAAATCATGTTCCAGGTTAAGGATATCCATATTTCATAAATTTCAGATAAGTAACAACAAAGAAGGCAGTTTAAACTCAAAGGATCGGGACATGAGAAACATCCTTCAACTTTCCATATTCTCTTCCTTGATTTCGCTTTTCTCTTTCCGTTTTTCATTTAAATTGTGGAAGTGATCTTCTTTAATTAAATATATTGTAATCATATTATTCATAAAGGAGAAAAAAAAATTCCTCTTCCATGCCAGACCTTCAAAGGCACACATAATTCTAATATTTCAGGTGAGCACCATAACTTATTTGTATGTAGATTAATATGTTATTTGGTCGTACCTTCAGATTGTCACTCTCTGCTATTGCAGAATGGCGTACAAGGTATTCAACAAATAATTCTCCAGATGGACCGACCAGATAGCAATGTGAAGCCATGACCACGATCAACTGTACCAAACAGAAGAAAAAAATCACAAGGGGGCATGCTAAAGCATGCATATTTTAGTAGTACAAATACAACAATGTATGCCAACTAAGTACCTCTGAAAGAGCTTTTCGAACAGCTAAACTTTGCTCATCTAACAAAGACCTTGCAGCGTCAACTAAAAGAGGCTGTTTTGGGTGCCAAGCTTCAAATAACCTCCGAACGCAATGCAACATCATTAAGTTGGGATGGGAAATAAACTCTAAACTAATACGTTATACTGATGAAGGATAAAGAAACACACCTCGGAAGCAGATGTTTCAAGACACAAAGCGCACCAAAAGTTAAAGGGTCTTCTTTCAACTTGCATTTCTGGTGAAAATATACAAGGAAGACAGGGATTTCAAATTTTACTTCAACATAAATAACCAGTATAAAGTATCACATAGAAGCATTTCAAGGAATAGTTCTTGAGTCTATAAGTGCTAGGCATTCCACTGTTTGGAATGCATAAATAAAGAATATCTAGAGCTATATCCATCAAACACATTTATGTTCGTACATTAAGAAGAAATGTAAACAAATCCTCAGGGTAAACCAAGCCAACAGTCAGAAAACACCGCTGCACTTCATTGTATGCCTGCAACACAAAAAAAGTAAAGAACAGGCAAAAGATTATACACAGCACTTCCAAAATAAAGGCTACATAAATGAAACAGTCCAGAAACATTGTATGTTGCATTAACAGCATAGAATAAAAGAAAAAAGAAGTGACTTACTTTTCGTCCCACTGAAATACCTGAGCACCGTTTCCCTTCACTATTTATACTGATCACAGGAAGAAGTATTGACAGGACAATTGTAAGGTCCTGAAAGGAAACAAAAGTTAACTGAAACACAGCATAATAATTGTTTACTTCCTTCCAATTCCAAGCATAAACCATCACATCTATAAAACGGTCCTGCAGATGATTGTAGATAATGAGGCAACATAGCAACAACAAGAAATTATAGAAACACCATTACCTCAAAATCAAGCAGTGGAGGACCAGACTCAGAAAGTAATGAGGCACTTAATAGATTGTAAAGACTACATGTCGCCAAAAGAGCATCGTCATGATCTTTCTTATACCTGAAAGTTGAAACGAAAGGAATGAATAATCGGTACATTTAAATTTAAAGATAGAGAAAAGTCTACACAAAAAGCATCCCATGCGTTGGTACATACTATTTTCTAACTTACATTTGTGGGACAATATATGAAGCCAACAACAAATTTACTATGCTCTGCCTTTGAGAATTAAGGGTTGAGATCGAACGAAAAAGAGAATCAAAAACAGAACTTACAGTTCAAGTATTGCTGGAATAAGCCTTGGTAATGCTGACTTCAGTTGTGTCCGTGTGATAAGACCGACCATCTGACCCAGAGCCTCTACAGTAGATACTCGTACCTTTTTCAACAAATGATAAACAACTAACTAAGCACACTTAAGTGAAGAGACGCGTCTGAAGAACATTTGAACAACTTACTAGCAACATCTTGTAGAAATTTGATCTCTCTGTATTGTGAATATACTACTGGGGTGAAAAGAACCAGAGGATAAGCTTTCTTTTCTTCTATGATCTTATAAATAAATTTTTATACCCTCAAATTTCTTCATCTTATATATATAATAACGTTCTGTGAACAATTATGAACATATGCTTACCCTGGTAATCTCTTAAATAATACATTTTTAACTGGAAGACGCAATAATATGAATACCAAGTACAGAATAATGCTAAAATAGATCATGATTCACCTTATGGTCTCGGGAAGTCGTCCAAACTCTCAACAACAGCTCAAAAACTGAATTTAGAAAGGACCTGCAACGGATAAAGCCCTTGATTTCAGTGCTTTATACACGAACCCTAGCAGAAATAAGACAGAACAAAGAAAGTGGTCTCACATGACATCGCTGTCAAGAGGAGAATCTAAGGTAAGATCTGTGATGTATAGCCACACTGCCTGAGACCAGCACTTGAATGCTAGACATAAACAATGATTTATATATGAGACGAAATAAGCAAAGATAACATGGTACTAGAGACAAGCTGGATTATTTGAAATATTCAGGTTCTTCTTATATTTGCTATTAGCGCACATGAAAATTGCGTGATATGTGTTTGTCATCTCTTCCACCATTTCAAGTGTTTAAAGATGTACAGATCAACAGGTTAATATCCTACTTTTTCTGTTACTACGAAATGAATTTCCATATTGGTTCAATAAATGAACAAACTCTGACACGATGACCCTGCAATTAAGCCAGATTAGACACAACTAACCACATAGTACAGAAGAAACATCCAGCTTCTAGGACAGAGGAAAATTTGCACTTTCTATAAAAGAATTTCACTACCTAAAAAAAAATGGATGACAAAATCTTCACCGTACCATTTGCAAATATTGGTCGGTGCACATCCCGAACATTTCCAAGAATAGGCAATACCCTTGAAAGTACACCTTTCAGACGTGGAGTGAACTGCAAAGCTTCAAAGAAAATATGAAAGACTTCAAGATACAGAGAACTGCAAGTCCCATAAGCTTCTCAATGTGAGAAACAAAAAAGAAAAGGAACGCAGATGAGATTTAGAAATTAACCATCAGATGAGGCAAAGTCAGCAAGAATTTGAACCATTGCAGGCGAAGCTGAAGCCGGACCAGACAAATGAAGAAATATTTCTTCCATCATCTGTCATGTCAATTAAAATAAAATCAAAATTACACTAAAAACAAATAACTTGGACCTTATTCAACAAAAATAGACTTGCTGAAGGAAAATCAAGGCCAATATCTAATGGAATAGACTGCCATCTACCTCATAAATGACAGTAGAGAGAAAAAGACTAGCTTTATTCATGACATATCTAAAATGCCTCAATTCAGAAGCTAACATGACAACAGATGAAAGTCTCTACTATGGTTTTCTCATCAGCAACTCATCTCGTGTCATGCAATCATCAAAGTTAACCACCTGCTTCCGTATACTGATCATTCTTTAAAGTTATATTCACATGGATGCGGAGCCCAAGAAGTAAATCCAGATCATAATGCATCTCATCACCGGTCACGTAGTACAGTAACCCTCTTACAGCAACCTTTTTTTCTATGCGGCAACAACTCAGGAATGTACAGTCACATGGTACTAAACAAACAGTTTTTTCTAAATGTCCAGAAAAACCCCTCTGAATTAGCAAAAAGGGGGAAAAAAAAAGAAAAAGGAAGACTTACAAGATCAGGAAAATGTGTTCCAATTGAGACAAGCAGCCCTGACGCTTGCCTTTGCCAATCAGCATTTAGTTCCTACGTTATGATAAATCAGTAGAAGATACAAAAATGATCAGGAAACATATACAAACAATGCGAGAAAGTCCAACAATTGCAATTCGTTTCCCCTGTTTTATCTATAAATTATTATATTATTTCTGTTGATGAGAATGTCTCAACCATCTAATACTGAGATCTGTACGTCAAATTTCTAGGTAAGCTCTACTACAAGAATGAGCGACATATGATTCATCTCCTGTACAATACATAAAAAAAATGCACAAAGCTTAATAGACGGTAAAGATAAAAAAACCAGACACATTGAACCATTCCAAGAGCCAAAAGCCACAAAGTACTGTTTATTTATCTCAAACAAGCTATTAAATTTTCGAAATTGCATCTACGAAACCCAGCTTCACTATGTAAATCTGTCCAACAATACGAAGTATATCTCTAACAATGGTTCATCTTTGACTACACACCTTGGAAGATATTATCTCAGCTGTGGCAATCTTAGCAAGCTTTCCCATGAAAACTTCATCACTCTCCCCTTTCTCTAATGCACCAACACTGAACGCCATAACTTGAAAAACCCCAGCCATGTTACCAAACCTCTGCAACACCGATTCGTGCAAGATTTATGCATCGATCAAACGTAACAAAAGACGAAGAAGAGAAACAAGCAAACAAAACTTTACCCTCCGTCCTCCACGTGACACAGCATAGCAACAATCGAGAACCAGAAGCGGATTCCTGGAAAAACAAAGCAGCTCAATATCCGAGATCTTCCAATACTCATAATGCATGTCTTGTGTATGAAGTAAGAGAGAAAAAATGGTACATACAGTGAGGCAATATCTCTCAGGGAAGCCATGGAAGCTTCTCTGACCACAGAGGAATCATCAGCTAGAGACGATACCAGAAGTTGGACAGCCTCTGCCAAAAAAAAATGTAAACTTCAGTTTCCTAATCAGGAAGTCCAAAATCAAACTTGATTAGGGAAATAAATAGCCATTGCCACAACCAATGTTGACCCAATTGCATAATTTAAAAGTTTCGATCAAACAATACGTCGATCAATTGAGAAGGATACAAAAAAAAACGAAATTGAAGATTTTGGAAACTGTTACCTGGCGCGGGGATTGAACTCCCCAAACTTGAAGAAGCCATTGAAAATCGATCAGCTCCACCAAATAAAAAACCCAGAATCTCGAATGTCGAAATTCGACTGTTTTGATCGATCAGGGTTTCTCCGGCGGAGAAGATTCGAATATTGTGACCGGAACAAGAAGTTTCCGACCGAGAAAGGAAAGCTCGGCAGTTTATAATGGCGTAGCCTCTTCTCGGAGGACTTGAAAGTTAAAAAGAAAAATGTTTGGGGAAGAAAACAAATATATGAAACCAATTCAAAACGATGGACCCATGCCCGACAAGCCGGGTCGGGTACCATATCGGGTATTAAGCCCGTTGCTTTTGGATCATTCCCTTGTTCTATAGTTATTATTAGACTGAGAAGGAGCCTCACATTATTGGCCCAATAATTTAGAAGTGCTTAGGGATATGAAAAATTGAAAATAAATTGTAACCGATTCTAACCGAACCGAATTTCATCAATCCAAATCCGAAACAAAAATTTATTATAACCCGGCATAGGAAATTTTCTATTGCATTTTTCGAACTGAAATCGGTTTTTTGTGAAATCAAACCGATAAAGTAACGCAATCAGAGTATAGTGAAAATCAACCACCAAAATCAATCACAATTTTCTGGTTATGTTTATTGTTTAGATATTTGAACCACATGTGATCACTATTTTTGGGTTACAGCTACAAGTGTGACTGGCCAAATCACCAAAATCAATCATAACCTTATGGTCTCTACTCTTTTTTGACATACATGTTTGCTTTTATTGTTTTACTAATTTGTCAGAAAAAAAATTATTGGAAAATGAGTCTCATTTGGTAAGAACCATAAAACTTTTTTTTATTGATAGATTATAATATTAAATCAGAAAATCTTGCAATATCAGCGGTTTACCGCATATAAATATCCTCAAAGAGAGAGTCCAAATAAACATATATGATGAAACATAGAAAAAAAACACATGAAACTAAAATTACACTACAGGCATGACTCAATAAAATTAGATAAAAGATATCCCATTACCAAAACATATGGAAACGATTGAAACTAAAAAAATAGGGGTTTTACAACAAACTTACTGACAATCTTTGCTTGAGATATTTTGAGAAAAACAAATTGTAAATGATATAGCTTGACCAAACCATCGATTGCCGAAACCTCTTGTAGTGAATTAGTCCAAACAAATTTGAGATTCCTAAGTTTCATAATTGAATAAGACAGAACTTTGACAAGTTCCCTAAACCATTCTTCTGGATGAGCATGTTGGTTTATAGCGACTTGTAAACGTCTGGATAGAAGCTTGACGAACTAACTAGATCTCGACTAGACCTGTAGAGAAATGACAAGAAGAAAACACAATCCACTCTGGATCCACCAATCTCAACCAAAACGACCTCGAAGAAAACCTGCAAATTCATCAACCAGACACCAAATTTCAGGCCGATAAACGTATCTGTTAAGGATGGGAGAGACCAGCCCGAAGCCAACTTGCTAAGGCATGCACATCGAAAAACCGATTACAATCATGAAAAATCGTTAAAAATCCATTTCCATTCTGGAACAAGATAAAATCTAGATTTAGGTTTAGATTCTAACCTAATCTCGAGTAAAAAAACTAAAAAAGGAAGATACAGACCAAAAATTCACAAAGAAGAGAACCATAAAGACAAACACTCAAGCCCGGCTCTGTGTTAGTAGCCAAAGTAGGTGACCAAAAAAGCCTGATGGAAATTTTTAGTGAGAAGGCAGAAAAAATAAGAAAGAGAGAAAATGAAGTATTTTATTTATTTATGTAAAATTGTGAATATACTTTGTATAATTTTTTGAAAATATAAGTGATAAAGAAATGCAAGAAAAAGAAAAGAATTATCACAATAAACATCAGTAGTTTAATTCCAAAAAAAACAAATTGTATAAAACTGAATAAATAAAACTGTAGAAAATTATAATTTCACCAGGGATCCCACTATTTAGTTTATGTTAATATCTTGATTTGTTAAGCTGAATTAAAATTTGTCCTTTTTTAAACCATATAATTTATTACGTCAAAATAAAGCCATTCAAACTGTTCTTTAAGTCAACCATAATGATGTTGAAGTGTTTTTCTTTCTTATTGGCCGGCAGGATGGATAGATTTAGCCGGTGTGGATTATAGTTCGCCGACGTAACAATCATATTATTACTATTTGTTTTACTTTTTTGCTAAAACAATTTTTTCTTTGTATTTCTTTTCTGTGTATGAATACTTTCTAATGTATTTGTGACTTGGTTTTATATTTAATAAAGGAGTACTAAGATGGCAGAAGAATTTGCCAAAGGCACAGGTTAGAAGATAACATTTTACTTTTTGTTGCTAATTAATTTTGTTAGATGAAAAATTCTAGAATATTTGATCCGAAAAAGAAATTCAGTTTGAAATAAATATGTAAATTTATCATTTTAACCCAACAAAAACCCATATTAAAACAAAATATATTTGTTGTCTTTAGAAGATGTGAAACCTAAAAAAAAGCAAACCTAAAAAGAAATTCAGTTTTTATTTTCTTCCATCAGTTCTATACGCATGTCAAAAATGGATAGTACGATCATAAATATGTTATGGAAACTTTTAATATAGATCTGACATGGCTTGTATCTTTTTACCTGGTTTAGAGAATAGCTCAAGTTTTTTGATGAATAAGTGAAAAATGAAGGGGAAGAAATCAAACAAATGACAATTGACATAGAGTGAAATCATTTCATTATGGTTTTGGACCAACTATTTCATGATACTAATACTATGAAGTATGACCTAACCACCAAAATGCATTTGTACGTTGAGCATATAATAGCTTTAATTATTAGCTATGTTAGAGAAATTGTAAAAACAATTTTTTTTAGGTTAGAGGGTAAGCAAAAGGAAGAGAGAACGTATTACATACGTGTATCACTTATTCAATTTTCGCCATGTCAAAATATGCAGATACATATAGACTTCTTCTTTTCTTTAGTTTTACTCAAATACGTATAATAGGTGCTTTCACGAAGAAATAAAAATATAAAGTACTAAATTAGTTTAAATTCTAACCGAAGTACTAAACCAAACAGTTTGACATGCTAATGTGACAATTAGCATAGGATCAAATTGGGCTAAACCAAACTATATTATCGTAGTTACATAGTTTACTTTTTGGTTAAACAAAAGTCGACAATAATACGTTCATATATAGTCTTAGATAGCTCTCGTTATAAATAAGATGTTAGAAGCTAACGGCGTCGTATACATAATTAAAAAACTTTGGTCTTTAATATAAATAATTACTAGTAACAATGTCACTAATTAGTAAATGCTGGTTTTTAATTCGGGAATTGTTGAAAAGAAAAGGAAAAATAAAAAAAATAAGTTTGGTGGTTTATATGCAATGTATAAATAATTATTTATATATTTATTTCAAAATAATGATAAATATTCCTATATATGTTTTTTTAAATATACATATATAATATGTAAATTTGATTACTCTTTTTTAAAAGAGAAATTGTTTTACTCTTGATGATTTATATTTTATTTTGTTTACATCCTCTTTATGATTAATTTTCGAGCACTGGAATACAATATCAATAACTACACCGACCACAAACCCCACAATTCACAAAAGAAAGAGACAGAAAGAGAGAGTATATGCTCAAGCTCACCAAACCTTATCACTTTCATAATTAATTAAGTAGAAAACATAGTTTAGGTAAAGATGATGAAACATATAATGATCTTGTTGAATTTTGATATTTTTTATAATAGGTTAACAAGACAAAAGGAGAAAAAATACCATTCACAGATTAATATATGTAAAAGTGTTCAATACGAATTAACTAGTTCAATACTTCTGTAGAATTTTTTTCTTGTTATAGTAGAGAAACTGAATCATCAAAACTAGTATGTACCGGTTTCATGTTTTTTTTGTTTTCAAAACATCTCTAAAAATAAATTTGATTTCGATTTAAATATATTCTTGGGCCAAAATTAGTGTTTTCTCACAAAATTCAAATTGGTAAGGATTATCAAAACCAAACCTCTTTATGCCCACGTGTACAGTTGGTTCCTTCACAACTTAAAACATTTTGATCTTAGTAAATGGTTTTAAAACAAAATTAATGTTAAGAAAAATTATTTAAGGAAATCGACCAATCAAGAGTCACCCGTAAAATATGAAGTATTTATGAGGGTCAATGTTTTGGCTGGCTACTACTATGTTTTGGAGAATTCGATGCGACGTTGAGAAGAAAGAACGAGAAGGCTCGTGATAGAAAGATCGAGAAAGCTATGCATAATGCAAACCATTTATATGAGACGTTAGCCACACGAGCCATCAATGTTCATTAATGCGATCATCCCGAAAAGCAATGGATCCACGTCCACCTAAGAACCTAACAATCGACAGCGATATAGGTAATTCTAAAAACATAATACAACTCTAACACATCAAAGAAAAAGTTTCACATGTTTATCACAGTCGCAACAGTTATTCGTTTGAAAGAGATGATAGAAATTAATTTTTGAAAAAGACATTTTAAGATATCCTACTTCATTACGTGTTATATGATAGGACAAGTCCAACTTTTCTATAGTTGGTTTGGTTATGGTATTAGAAGTTTCTCCAAACACAAACGCTCATGTTCCATGTGTGCTAACAATAATAAGGCAATCGCTTTAAACCCTTTCAATTTATAAAAAAACTGGGGGTTCTTATTATAAAAAATATTAGTTAAAATGTTTGAACCATTCATAGCACTTGAAAAATGTTTTGAAGTATAGTTTTGTAAACAAAAATTTACCACGTTTTGAAATATGAAATTGTAGTTTTCTTTTTGAAATATTTTATTTATCATTTTGTATACCTCAATATATTTCTTCAATATTAATTTACTTTATTTTATAATTCTATTGGCATTTGAAAATTTTCATGATTTTCCTTTACTTTTTAGCTTCTTTAGTCTCAGCGAAATAGTAACAAAAGCCAAAACCAGGCAAAAAGGGACAGATTGCAACATAGTGGTAGGACATTCATTCATAAATGATTTGTTTCCTTAAGTGGAGGACCGTCATGTAATACTTTTCGCCCAAAATATTATTGGGTCACAAATCAAAATGCTATTAATGTATATATTATCTATTTATATGGTAATAATTGAAAATTGTGAAATGGTCTGAAATGTAAAAAAAATAGTTGAGTGATTCAAAGTTTGGCTTCTCTTAATTGATTGGATCACCGAAGAAGATTCTTCAATTAATTAGTGAAACAAGCTCTTAGCAGAAACAAAATTCAACGCTCTACATGCATGTCCACCGTTTTTAAAACATTTTGAATTATATCCTCACTTATAATACAAAGTCTTCCTTATCACTGAATTCTTGAATTTCTTTTTTTTAAGGACAATGATCATAACAAGATAACATCTTATAATTATCTCCTATAGTGAGGCGAATAACTGCGATTATAATAAAACGGATGATTTGGCACAGAGATTATTAATGCTATATAATTATAAATAACAATAAATAATTAAAACAGTATTTGTCCATAATAAAAGGTTAGCACGTAATGTCACTAAGGATATTAAATTCATGACTTTCCGACTCCAAATTATTTATTTTTCAATTACAATGACCCACAACGGTAATTTATTTTTTACATTATAATCACCCTTATAAAAAATTTGCAAAACAAAAAAAAACTTTATTTTATCTTTTGAGAGAATTTTTTTTATGTAATTCTTGTAAAGGCAAAAAAATTTTGTTTTGGTTTTTGAAGATAGGTTTACGTACTGCCAACGAGATGAATTTCCTCATCGGACTAACATTGGTTACATACTTTTTTTTCGAATTTAACAGTATTGCTTACAAACTTACAACAAAAAAACAATGCTGCAGTCAATATAACAGATACTGGTGGCCGAAATTATACCAAAAAAAGGTGTTTGGAGTTAGAGATACGAAAAATTGTGAAACTTAAACTAAAAATAATGATGAACGTAGAGCTAAAACATGGTATACTAAACAAGAAAATTAAAACATGGATAATATATGACTTGTATAGCAATATATATTAACAACATTATGACTCATATATATAAAGTTGAAATCGCAGATATCATGTTGCGCATTATAAAGAAGAAGAAACAAAATTCACTCAAAATAAACTTTTCGAAAACAACAAGTTTTATTTGTTTTAAAATCGAGAAAAATGAAATCAAAACTTTGAGAAAGTTTTTTTAATATTTTGTTTCTTTTTTTTATGTAGAAAACACAATTATGAAAACCTTGAAAAATGGAGAAATAAAAAAGATAAAAACATTTTACCGCCACGAACAAAAAATTATTGTATTTTCCTCTCGGCCTCTCGATCATTCGAGAGAGAGAATATAAAAAAGACAAAAGCCCCCATATATGTAGAAACATGACAAGTCATTATCCGCCACGTAGATAGGTCGGTTACGCTTCGCTGGATATACAGCGATATTACTTGTTTAGCCTGTTCCTGAATATATTCAAAACAAATTTTAAATCTCACCCGCTCCAATCAAATAATGTCCAACCAAATTTATCATATATATTTTTATTTATTAAATAATTTATCAACCGGTAACCGGTCACCAAAATGGCGCCACCTCAGATATAAGTAAGAGTAGAGAGTAGACCAGAAAAACATCAATCCATCTCACTCTTCTATAACATCCACAAATATTTTAATCTCAGCCGTTCGATCTTTCTCCGATCATGCCGATCAGAAACATCGCCGTTGGCCGTCCCGAGGAGGCAACCCGTCCTGACGCCTTAAAGGCGGCGTTGGCTGAGTTTATATCAACTATGATCTTCGTCTTCGCCGGCTCAGGCTCCGGAATGGCTTTCAACAAGCTCACAGATAACGGAGCCACCACTCCCTCCGGCCTCGTTGCCGCCGCACTTGCTCACGCTTTCGGACTCTTTGTCGCCGTCTCAGTCGGCGCCAACATCTCCGGTGGACATGTTAACCCCGCCGTCACTTTCGGTGCTTTCGTCGGCGGAAACATCACTCTCCTCCGCGGTATCCTTTACTGGATTGCTCAGCTACTCGGCTCCGTCGTCGCTTGTCTCCTCCTTAAATTCGCCACCGGCGGTTTGGTATGTAAATTTACCCTTTTACCCTTTTTTTTGGCCCTAACTTCTCCGTCAAGTAACTAATTAACTTTTATGAATTTTCTTTCTAGGTGGTGCCGGCTTTTGGCCTCTCCGCGGGAGTAGGAGTGTTGAATGCTTTCGTCTTCGAGATCGTGATGACATTCGGGCTGGTCTACACAGTCTACGCCACCGCCGTCGATCCCAAGAACGGGAGTCTTGGAACAATCGCTCCGATAGCAATCGGTTTCATTGTCGGAGCCAACATCTTAGCCGGAGGAGCCTTTAGCGGAGCCTCCATGAACCCCGCTGTGGCTTTCGGACCAGCGGTGGTGAGCTGGTCGTGGAGCAACCACTGGGTCTACTGGGCCGGACCTCTTGTCGGCGGTGGACTCGCCGGTCTCATCTACGAGGTTTTCTTCATCAACACCACCCACGAACAGCTCCCCACCACCGACTACTGAATTAATCTCTCTGTTTCTCTCATGTGTAATTTGGTTAGTCGTCTTTAAATTTTAATGTTTTTTTTTTCTTTTGATTTTTCCGTTTGTGTAATTTCGCATCATCATGGGTTTATGACCGTCGGATCTTTTAGATGAATCATTTTCCGTTGTAATTTCGCAACTATATTGTGAATTATGTATCCATCTCATCTTAAGCTTGTCCAAATTTCTCGGCGCCGTTTTGTCTATTTTGAAATTTCTTCATTACTTTTATCTGACATTAACTTAAATCCAGAGACTTATGCAAATGGAGTAGTTGTATAGTTTATTCCAAAGTAATTGTACGCTAGATAGCATGTTTGATTTGATAATGATGGAATTTTCAGAAAATGAGAAAACAAAACTATGAATGTACAATACTAGTTTTAATTAATAATCCTACAAACTATTTTGGTGCTAGGTATAATATTAAGGTAGTTTTAATGCCTTCAGAAACTTTCATACAAGTTTCCGTATGCTCACTCTGTTTCAAGTAGTTGATGTTTTTTTAAAAACTTTTTTTTGTTTCAAATTAAATAATCTTATAAACTTTCAGTGTACATATTTTTTTAGTTTTTTCTAATTTGTGTATCTAAACCTATTATTCATCTAATTTGTATCTAAATAATATGACCATTTGTATTATACAGTTTGTTTAAGAATTAACTGAATTCTGTTTAAGTTAATTAATGATACTTTTTTAGAAAAAAACTAAAAAATATTTTCTATCTGTGTGCAAAAAATCTTAGATACCAAATATTTCGAAACTAATAGAGTATTTATTAATGTTTGATAAATCAAAAACCTTAGATACTAATAAGTATTTTGAAACTAAGAGAGTATTTATTAACGTCTAAACAAATCAATAACTGCTTCTATATTTGCTGGTGTTTGTTCTTTCTTTACAATACTTTTATTAAAATCAAACAAAAAGATGAAACATAGCAGAAACTACTAATACAAGACTTTTCGAAACTCGTGTGAAGCTATATGTAGAGACCTAAATGATAGATCTGGGGGAAGGATTGCCGCTGAATGATTTTGAACCACGCAGAAACATAGCTTTTATAGTTGATCTTCATACTCAATTATCCCATATTTCTACACTTTGTCAAATCATTCATTGCGACCATACTTATATGTTTACTGAGATAGTCAAATTTTCGTGTTTTTTAGAGGCATATGTATATGATATAAACTTGTATGTAACAATTTGAAAGTTTTGGTTCTTGGCGTTTTGCAATTAGGGAGTAAAATCAAAAATTGTAGGGTCACTGACTTACTCTATCGAGGGTAGTAGTCAATACTCAACAGTGACTACGGCTTTTGTGACGCTGTATTTTTGCATTTTGTAGAGCGTGTGAAGTTATAAGGATATAGGAGCAAATGAGATTTCAATCATATGGGAGATTATATGATATATTTTTTTTCCACTAATTCAATAATATGTATTAATTTGAATTTGAATTCAAATAATAATACTAAATATCATTAGCATAAACTGTTAGTTTACAGATCATGATCGATAATATCATTATGGTTTGTAAACAAAAATGTTTCTATACGATGGAAGTTGTAAATGACTAATGAAAATATAACATTTTTAGACTACAAGTTTCGGAAAATACCCCCAAATTTTAATATTTTTTAGTATTTAAAAAACATCAAGAACTAAACGACATGAATTGCACCTGTCCAAATTTGTTGTAAGTGTTGTCAATTGATCTAAGAATTAATAAAACCATCAAGAATCTATAACCCAATCCGTTTTGAGTAATCTATAAACTTTATAATAGGTGTTAACGGTTTGATGTTTATTAAGGAATTTGAGGCAAGTAAGAAAATTAATTACATAAGATAACTTCTTTGAAAATAAATAAACATGGAGCAAATTTAGCAGGTAATTAACATAGAAAACCAACAAATGGGGCAAAATGTCCTTCTTATATAGAGAAAATATATAGTTACGACTAAGACCATCATAAGATTTTTATTAGGTTTTCTATACAAATCTTATAAAAAACTTGTTAAATAAAAAGTAATTGTACAAATAGAACCATGCCACCAGTAGAAAATAGATCTTGGTCTAGTTTTTATTTATTTATTTTACGAGTTATCTAATAAAATATTGTACCACGGTACGTATTTGACTAATATCCACTTTGAAAACATGCTAATGATGCAAATTAACCTAAATAACAATTCATACGAGCTTGACATACGGTTACGGTTACGCTTTATATTAATTGTTAGAGAAACATAACCCAAAGGAATACGATTTTATGGTTTTAGAGGAGATTTCTTGTAAACATGTTGCAAGATCGTTGCTAATATCAGTCCATCCACAACATTGTTAATTATGATAATACACATCTTGTAAACATTATCTTACGGATGTACACTGTTGTATATCCCTCATTGGCTAATGTCCTCGTTATGTTCCGATGTTTCGGCGAGGAGATCGTAGCCTCTTAGGGGCATTTCAGTCTTTGAATTTCACATGCTAAGTTCCAAAACTAGAATTCTTTTTGGTTTGGCATTACGATATTCAAAAATCTTTGGCTAGATGAATACGAATGGGCAAAAGCACGTGAAGACCACTGCACCATTTTTAGCCTCTTCCTTACTTTTTTTTGTAATCAAGTAAAAGTTGAAATTTCGCTCCATAATTGTTTATAAGTTCAGAATCGTATACTGATGTAATACATATAGACATTGTAAGTCTATGTGGTTCTTTATAAAAAGAGTTATGTGTTTACGTATATAGGTATGGACGTATGGTCGTGTGGACAGTAGAGACTCAATCCTTCCATTGTGATCACTAGTTTCTATAATTAGGTTAAAGGATAATCTAAAGATTATATTCGCCATGTAGATTCATTTTCTCATCTACTTAATGAAGTTTCGCAAAACGAAACATGCATTAGTTTTAATTAGATTGGTCGATGATTCTACTGTCTACTACTTCTTACACGTACGTTTTTTTTTTGGTTCTATTATAATGAATGTAAGCAATACTTGATACCCATGTGCCTAAATGGGAAATTTTTACCTAACATTCTGTAGGTTTTTTCTTTCTCTTTTCCCTAGAAATGTTATGTCTCATCAATTTTTTTTTGTGATTGAATAGTACAATAGAGTACACTCATGAGTCATACCATACTTTTGTCAATCATACGGCTCCAACAAATCATATTTATTAGAAGAGGTCGGCCACATGAACCCAATACATACGTACTTTGCTTACACGCAAAATCAAAATTTAGAGTTCCATATAATATGAACGTTGAACCGAATCGAACCACTTAGACTTTGATTTAGCAGTTTTATTATCATTGTTTTAATAAAGAAAAATGACTACGTGATATATACAATCGAGTTATTCGAAAAGAGATTGATTACAAGAAGATGATCACACAAATGCTAATTTTTTTTCTTTAGTAGTACAATTTTTGGAATCTTGAGTGTTACTTGTAATAGTGTTCTAGCTTCTCTATCAATGTAAAGAATATATATATTAACTAAAGCAATTATGACACAAAATAGATGTCACAATCGTTAAATTTGTAATAAGAAAACAATATGGGATACAGATTCGCACGAGGGACAAGGCCAAAAAAACTATCAAAAGTGATTGAAAAACTGGACCGTAACAGAAGACAACTCTCGCTATCTGATAAAAAGTAAATTAGCCAAGAAGTGACCTTGCATAACATTATTGGTCCAGGGTCCCTCTTTCCACAAATTTTCATCATCATTTTTTTCTTCTAATTTTATAGGTTTTGTTTTTTTTCAATTATCTACAGAATGTGTATTCCAGCCCTCCAGAGAGTTGGGAATGATGGATTTGATATCCTTATGAATTTTGTTGAACTATGATTATATGTGAGTTGTTGTAAAGTTACATCTATAAGTTGTAGTGAGGAAAATAAATATAACTTTTAAGATATTTTCACTCGTTTGAACTTACATGCTTATTCTTTATTTCATACAATTAAAAAAAAAACGACCAGTTTTTAAAGTTTATTTGAAAAAGTTACAAAAATGTAAGATTTTATTTAACAAACGGATTTTATTTCTAGTTTTGCGTATAAACAATATACAGATATGTTTATACGGAAGGTCAAACAACAATTTTTATTTACTTTTCATGTGGATACCGTAATATCAATTTGGCTATCCAAATCGTTTTACTCTATGCTGATTTGTTAAAAATAAATACAACTAAAAAAGAACACATGGTGAGAAAGTGGATTGAGCTGCGACTATCATTAAGTGTAGCTTCTTTTTTGAAAGATATGGTTTAGTTTCAATTCTTTCGAAAAGTGAAATACGTAATATTGCATATACTCATTGTTGGAGTTTGTGGAGAGAAATTGTTTACAATTCAGATTCATATGGGCCGGTGCCTAACATTCTCTCCTTCATCATTTAAAGTCTTCCTTTTCCCCACGACAACGTCACTACTCAACAATATTTATAGTTACGAACCATGTTTATTATTTTTATTTTTATATTTTCATATGATAAACCATGTTTATTAGGTGGCGCCATTTTTCTTTACATGGCCATCTATATGGATACAAGGGATTGTTAAAAAGAAAAAAAACAAAAACGCTAACTATGACCCACTAACCATCCAAAATATTATTATGCTAAAGGCCCATATCAATATTTTATAATAAAAAAATTCATTTTTTCTGCTATTAATTTAAAAGAGAAAAATATTTCATAAAATTATGTTGAGCAAAAGAGTAAGAGAAACTGTGATTAAATTCGATCGTTGTCTGTTTGAAAGAAAATATGATTTTGGACTACAAGCAAATGTATCGGCTAATATGAGTGAATAAAAAGAATACCCAAATCAAACTGGCAAGAGAAGTTATTTTCTAAGCTAACCGTAATATAAGATAAAACAGTAATATTGGCAAAGCTTAAAGGCAATTCATGTGAATGAAGCTTTATTATTGATCCCATTTTGAATCTCCTCGACAAGGAATGATACATCTAACGTAAAGCTTGAAGATCCTTAGAACTTTAATTCAAACCACTGATTTGATAGCATTTAGATTTTGTATGTAACAATCTTCAAACAGAAAATTCCTCTATACATAAGACACACACACCATATTCAACTTTGCTCAGATCAATCTTTTTCTGCCTCTAACAAGTTCCGCAATTCCAAAACTCTAGCCGTAGAACCTTGATAAGTACAAAACCCGTTGTTCTTAACGGTCGATGAAGGACTTATTCATCAGGTCGACAGCATTATCCATGAACTGCATTCTCAGGTACAACAGAGAGATCAATTGTTAAATTACAGCCAAAGATGATAGAAAACATGAATGATAATCTTAAAGCCTTAAAAAACAGAAACATAGGAACCTATGTGTTCATGCTATATTTTTGATGACCATCTATGATGAGTTACAGGATACGAGAACTTAATCCTCTCTTGAAATAACTTCACATCAGCACACTAGCCTCAGGTAAAGAAAGGTTCAAATGATTTCCTCAAATAGATAAAGAGGTAGAAATAGTATCATCTAAAGTTTTGATTCAGACACAAAACAATAAGGACGTGGGTCTTTACCTTCCCAAGCATTTTCAGCTCTTTTCCCACTGGTTCCAAGAACTTGAGATCAACTTCAACAGGCCACACCTATTCAAATAGAACGGACATGTAAGGTTAACAAACGAAACCTCATAACCATGATGAGTGCAGAAAACTAGTGGAATATAAGTAAAAGTAGTCAAAACATCAGACTATAGCTACATCCCTTGTGTGAAGACCTAAGCGAGCCAAAGATCCGACGGCTATAGACACTCCCACAGATGAAAAAAACACTCAGCAAAAGTACCAAAGAAACTAGAACACCTAACAAGGCAAAGGAAGTAGATAACACAAGATGATACACAAAGACCTTTTCTTGTATGGATATCAAGTCAATTTGTACTATCATCATCCTTTCTGCATTTCAACACTCAACATCATCGAGAATTCAAACAATTTTTTTGAAGGAATTTCTCAAGAAGTAATGTAAACCTTAACACCAAGCAGCCGAAGAGGAGTGACTTGTCCAGGAACAACGCATTCGGGTCCTGCAGATTCAAGTACAGCTTCCATAGCCAAACCACCTCCCACCGGATTCGGATGCTGCAGATAGAGTTACGCAACAACCACAATCAAAAACAATTGAATCCCCAACTCGATTAGCAATCTACAAACTGTAAAAGGAAACAAAAAAAAACCTTCATGACGGCAATGGCGTAATCGGTCTCTGGGCTTTGAGAGATACTTAAAACCGGCGAGCGACTGATTCGAGGCACTGGTCTTACTGATGAAACACGCCACGGTGCATCCTCAGCGAGCGTCGCTCCTCCTTTCTTCGCCATTTGAAACTAAAAAATTTCGTCTTTCGCCAAAACACTGAAGCAGAATTCGAAATTGAGAGAGCCCTTAATATTTTTTTCTGGATAGAAAGATTTATCTAATTGCCAAAGTCGAAAACAAGCTTTGTGGTCAGCTTTCGGATTGTCTTCGTGTGCTTGTTAAAAGAGACGCCATTTTTTCGGTTTCTCCTTCAACTTTTTACCCCTCAATACTCAATCAATTACGGAATAGCCACTATCACTATTGGGCTTCAACCCGGCCCATTTAACAGAAGGAAGAAGACACATCAAAGACCATTTCCTTTATATATGATAAAGATCATCATCTCTCAGCACAAAACAAATACAAAGACTTGCTTAGCTTCTTCTTTCTACAAAACCACACTCTCATGTACAGGACTTACAATTTATCTCTCATCAACATAAAAGCACACTCGAACCATATTTACACATTGCAGCGTTGGAAAATTTCCTCATATCATCTTTAATCTACATACACTCATTGACATCATAAAGTCACAATCTTACAGTCATACTCTTGCGATGTGTCTGAGGTCAGCTGATGGTCCTGAAGTCTCAAGATTTCACTCCCAACCTATCAAAGTACTCCAGACTTGTTCCTCTATCTTGTTTCTTGGGACCGGTAAGCTGTCTTCTTCGTTGATCAACACTTTGTACACCTCCCATTCTCTGTCTCCCGTCACGTGTCTTCCAATTTCAGCCTGTTAAACACATCGATTCATGGAATTTAGATGAGAAAAAATGATGACGTTTTGGGATGAGCTTGAATGGTGTGATTGGATGAGTTATATACCGAGAAGATGCATGTGTTGATCTTCTTGAGCGCAAGTGCTATGTCGTGGAAGACTTGTGGCCGTCCTTTTCCTGATAACTCAACAGGATTTGTGACTAGAAGTTCAGTATCAGGACCTCGATTCATCATTACCACTCTCAGAGGTTGCTGTAGCTCTGCTCTTAAACGAGTAATCAATGCATCTTGCTTGCTTGAGTCAAGGATCTTCCGACCATCAGATTGCACGATGAACAAGTCGATCTCACAATTCTTTCCTCGTTTGATTGTAAAACGCCCATATGAGATCTGGTCATAAAACAAGATTTGAGAAAACGAGTCCCATGTGATTAGCAACTCGCAAGGTTTAAGCAAAAATGCAGATAAAAAAGATCAAGAGCATATAAATAAAGGATCAGAATGGGCTATCAAACACCTGCACAAACCTGAATGTTAAAATCCTTGAATGTTCTCATAATATCATAGAGAAGGCCTTTGTGATCTTGGCAAGTGATTTGAATGAGTGTGTGAGCTGGGCTTAACGAGTTGTCTACTGCAATCGAAACACTGCTTGAAGTGTGTAACCCACTTGGATGCTCTCCTGACATATCCGAGGAGAACAATGTTTCTGCAGTCGAAGAGGATGTCAGCGAGCGAGCTGTAATTTCCGGGCCAACAAGTTCAATGTCATAGCTCATCATCGAATCTCCTATGGCATCTTTCAAGTACTCATAAACTTCATCCTGCCTCTTCCCCGTCCCCAAAAGCTCTCTGACAAGAACAAACATAGAATACAACACACCTTACATAAACATTCTAGGAATATCCAAAACTCCCTTTCAGATTTAGTTTTAAACAGTCTATGTGGCCGATACCTAGTGTCTGTGACAAAGAACAAGTCCATCACTTTTCCATCAGGGGTTGTTGATATCTTCACTTTCTCAATGTTAATCTCAAGCTTGTAAAGAACCTCTGTAACATCTGCCAATAAAAAAATAGTCATTTTAAATCTTGAATCCACAAGTACCTGAATTTCAGAGAATCAAGAACCTAACAGAGAGAAACTAACCATAAAGAAGCCCTGTGCGGTCGGAACAAGCTAGCTTCAGTAGGAAAAGATCAGGAAGCTTCGGAGACTCTGACTCAGAGTCAGAAAGGTAACATCTTGAGATGCCAAAGGCCCAAGAAAAGGAAGGGCTTGCCTCTACAAGTCTCGTCTTCAGCAGATTCCATCTCGTGTTTGGTTTCCCAATCACCCAGAAGACCAGGTAACACCATTTCCCGTCAGTAGATACATCTTCAAAAAAGGAATTTCATGGAATACATTCAGGTCACAAACCAGAGCAGACATCAAAAGAGGAGATAACAAGGTAACCGCACAGAAGCAGAACAAAATGAAACACAAATACCCAAACTTTCGTTCCAGAGATACGCAAGCAAAGTATTTTAATCGAAGTTACCTCCTCTGACAATGTTGAGACCGAAGAAGAGGAGGATACGACAGAGATCACAACCGAGACCAGTTTTGTCGGGACAATTGATAGTGATAACACTCGGGTCGCCTTCTTTCTCTGACTGCCTGATTATCACAACGTCATCCGACAAAATACCCATCTCCTTCTTCTTCTTCTTCTTCTCCCCCAGAAGTTTTCAAATTTTCTGATGGTTTGGCTGGGCTTTATTGCAGATGAGCAACAGAGAGAGAGAGTCAAAAGACTCAAAAGGTGTTGAGCTTAACTTCGTCGTTTTGTTGTACTTGAAGCCATGTTTTGTCTTTCCAACACTTAAAGCTCTGTTTGTGATTTTGTCCATTAATTATCTTTGTGTATCTTTTCTCTTTGGTATATGATTAATAAATATCCTCGATTGATGAATTCATGAAATATGCTTCTTATTTCTGCAATTTATTATTTTAACTGTAATTAGTCAGATTTGTTTACTAGTCTACTCCTAAAAGTGAGGACTTTAGGTGATTAATAATAATAATAATAAGTTAATGACAAGTCCTACACAATTACATATGAATATATGATAATATACGTGGCCACACTGTTTTTTTTTTTTTACCAGAGCGATGTGAGCTGTGAGTTGTTTCTTTAATTTTTTTTTTCAATTATACGTAAAAGTTCCACATAAATGCAAATTTGTAGATAGGAATGATCAAATTGCTAAATTAAGTTTGACAGGAAATGATATATACTAGGGTGGTGTTGTTTTCGTGAAGGGCTTAAGATTACATTTGATTTTTCAAAATTTCTACAAGTTAATATGAAATAATAGGAAGATATTTATAGAAAGGAGCAAGTAGGAGGAGATGAAAAGTCTTGTGCCTTGTGCCTATCGAAATCGTCCAAAATGCAAATGATAAAAGTAAAAATTACAATAGTATTAAAACTCTTATAGAGTTTATAGAAGCATCATGCTATTGTTACTTTTACAAAATAACACGTTTCTTAGACTTGCTTTTCCAATGTTCTCTTTCTAATTTTCTTTGTTCAAGTATTTAATATTCGTGGGATACTTAAACCCAAAGGCTATCACTAAAGTATTATCACTTGATTACAGTCGCTTAGTTTAAGTTCATTTATTTGAAGAAACAAAATGAAATGAAGAATTAGCATTTAAAAATATAAAATTCAAAAGAAAAGTATTTTTTTTTGAAAGAGAACAACTACTTATTTTTATTTTTTTATCAATAATTCAATAATATGTATTAATTTGGATTTAAATTCAAACGGTGACATAGAATAACATTAAAACAAACCGGTAAATTATAAAATACTGGTCAATTATTAATCCTTTAAAAAAGTGAAAAAATATTAAATCCGCTTTACATCTCTAAAACAATTATTTTGCGAATCCACGCACTACTAATTTCCACATGAAATAATAATCTTATGAGAGAGACAATGATGTTTATCTATCATTTTGTGTATGTTGTAGAAGCAATTGGATCTTTCTCTGTTAAAAAAATCATTTATGAGTTATGACTATTACCTACCAGAATTATAAATTATAATATTACTAATTTTGGTTAATGGCGGCTAAAATAATCTTAGGATGTGACTATAAGTACCGTTTAAGACAAGTAAAAGAAACCCATTAGCACAAAATAAAGTGCATCACGAGCACTATAAACCCACTGGCCACCACAGTGTACATATTTAGTTTCCAATTTGATAGTTAGAAAAACAGGAAACCGGAAGAGTCTCTGAACCAAAGTTCACAGAATTCAGAATACAAACAAATCTCAATTTGACAAAATCAAGTTATCAATACATAGTTAATCTAGATAGAGATTTTGTAAGCATAGAGAAAACAGAAATAAGATTACAAAGAGATAAACAATCCAAGTCGATGAGCTTTCAATGACGTTCTAACAAACTCTACAAAGCTCATTTACATTCCAACAGTACTCAAGATTTTTCGTACACTTCCCACACTAACCTCTCTCTGTCTTTCTTTCATCAGGTTTCAACATTCGCTCTGTTTCCCGCCAGGATAATGGAGATCTCAAGTCCGCGACTGAAGGCTTGGTTGAAGAGGAGACGAGACTGGAACGTGGAAACGAAAGGGAACCACGAAAGAAGTGCAATCGGAGCAAATATGAGCATACCCATTGCAGCATCATAGATGCGTCCAAACTCACGGACTGTTTCCGACAAGCCAAAGAGCTTGATCACCGATTTCCATGTGATGGCTAAAGACAGTATTGCCCAACCGGTCGGGATGAAGCCGAGGACACATGCAAACATGTCCGGAATGGATAGTTCTGTCAATGCGATGGCTAAAGCGATGAGGGCGATGACTGTGAGTGAAACCACTCCCTGTAGAAAACGCAGCGCCAGCAGAATGTTGCTCGACTTCCTGGGGCTATACCAAAATAGCTGAAGTGACATAGAGAATGATAAAATGTTAGCGGATGAGTTGGAAAAAAAAACATAAAATCTAGAGAACAAACTAACGAAAGTCTTAGAACATACCTTAAATAAGAGCACAATTGCAACTAACACAATCCACGAGTAGCCATAGATCTGCAAAAGAGAAAACAACTTGAACTCTCTTACAAAAATAGTAAGGTATTGAACTCCTACAAAGCAAAACACAGTCTTATACGCTCCAGTATTTTTTTCCATGATCAAGCTAAATGCAAAACAATTTTCAAATACTCGGTTAAACTGAATTAAACAAAAATACAATCCAAAATCGTTAGCTTTACCACAAGTGAGGTGTTTTTCCCAGTGAGATTGAGCTTGTACACGATGCCATACTGAAACATGAAGAACCTCAAACTCAAAATGGTCTCCAAAATCCGTCCTCTCAATGTTTGGATGTGCATCTGTAAAGGGAAACAAAATATTTTAAAAAACTAACTAATATGGAGTACAATAATAAAGAAAAAGAGAAAATATTGGGCAAACCTGTTCTTCCTCCCACCATGACTCCCAACTGAGCTCTCCCTTTACTCCCACTCCACCTTTGTACATAAGCCAACTGACCCAGTTATCGAAATCCTCGACAGTCCTAAATCAAGCATGAGAAGTTCAAGGTCAATATTCAATACAATTTAAGATATGTGGCCACTGTGGCACCCCAGAAAATCAATTAAATATGAATATGGAATGAAGACCAAGCCACGGGCACTATACTAACTTTTGCCATTCAAATCCAGAAGGATTGAAGATATAGGGTGCAAATAGCCAGGAGATTACAAGGAACCAACTGCTCATAGTTAGCAAAACGAACGAAACGGCACCCCCGTCCGAATACCCATAGGCAATGTAGACTATGAGCAGTAGAGCTACTTCAAAACTACACAAAGAAGAAGTTCACTTAAGTCGGTAAGAAGCAGTTCACATGATAACTGTTATTTAACTTCAGAAGCTCTTATTCCCAGAATAAAGAGCATGCCAGAGGATAATAACAAGCAACTGCTTAACATCTGGGCTTACGCTTTAACAAAATGACTTCTGGAATAAAGTCTGTAGTTATCGGCGAACTTGATGTGCTGAACCACAAAGCCTCTTCCAGTTGCTCGATACTATTGGTAAAAGAAAAATGAACACGCATTTGGAAAAGTTTACCAGCAAAAATAAGGTAAATGTTCATTTCCATGTATACAAGCAAAAATACCTTTGCACCACCGTGAAGGATAGTACGTCCAAAGTAATGAGTCCTTGTCCCAAGAGAAAATGTGAAAAAGACCGAGCACAGCTGAAATTGCATGGTAATAAAGCTGAAAATAGCCTGTGAGATGAAAAACATTATGCTTCATCAGACTTCAGTTAAGAGCACGCATTCTGAAAGCTATTTGTAACTATTTACTCCAAAAGAAAACAGAGAGAAATTGATCAACCAACCTTCAGCAACCCAAGTTCAAGTATGAAACCCATAACCATAGGAACGGCAGTAAACACTCCAATCTGGACCAAAAACTGTGCATTTAGCGCAGCATCCAATGCAGTGTTACCAGAGAGTTTGGCTACTCTTGAGATTGCACGATCTGCACCGGAAAAGGCCTAAAAAAGACCAAGAAGTATATTATCTCGAATGAAGCATGACAAAAGCTTCATGTCTAGGAGAAGTGACTCAACAAATAAAAGATAACACAGAAAAATTGAAACAAGTACACAGGTGCTTCTAATTTTCAAAAAGGTAGGTCAAGTACTATGATGGAGTACCACACATCCACTAAAGCTTACTACATAGAGCAAATACGCTCTAGGATTAAAAATAATAGTGGACAACAAACAATGTTAAACAGCATCCATACTAAAAATTGCAGTAAGCAACATAGATTAAGCATTCTCTACTCTGCACATAGCAGAGAGCAATTACTACTCATCATTTCACAACGAAGGAACACTGAAAAAAGTGCTGATAAAAAATAAAAAGCTGGCAAAAAAAAAATGAACACTGAAAAAAAGAAAAAAACGAAAGGCTACATGACATACCAGATACACTCTTCCATATAAAAACACGTACACAGTAAGGACGGTCATCTGCATCAAAGAGAGATTTTTTACTACATGTGATAATGAGGGAAACAGACTTATAGAACACCAGAGAAGGAAAAGTACCATTGTGCAGACATAGAATCCAACCGTTGTGAAGTAGAATGACATCATCCTAAAGAAATCAAACAGCTGCCCAATCCTGTAGACATCCCTACTAAGAACTTGTTCTCCATTTCCACCTGCTACCTTCCCTTCAAATAGGGCAATCTGGTTGAGTCCTACATCTCTTCCTTTACCAACCTATTGAAAGAAGACGTATACATCACATATTCAGATCGACAGGAGATACTAGCCAAGTGAAGAAACATTAAATGCAAGCAAGTCGTTGACCTGAATGTACTCATGGTGGGTGATATTTCCCTGCCTAAGTGTCGAGTTAAATCCTGCAAAAGTATTGTCCTTGATTATAGGTAAAAAAGCTAAGCCTTATTACGTACATATCATGTCTAAAGATAGTACAGAGTTGTCTTTAGATATTGAGAGTATTACTACACATACCAGCATATATATCTTCACTGATGTTAATAACACGGGATGCTTTGCTGATTCCACCACGAGTTATATGAAATATTCTATCGAACACATCTGGATGCCCATAGTGCATTCGAACTCTGCAAGATTAGTTTAAAACTAGGTTGACACTACAAAGTGGAATACAATCCTAAACATGAACAAGTTCCACAATAAAAGATTGAAAATGAAATATAGTCCAATTGGCCAAGTAAAGGTCTGAAGCGAGCATACTCACTTGAGTGGATATGCTAGGACACGTTGACCCAAAGTCACAAAACTGGTTTCTTGATTGGACATAAACCACGCCAATGATGAAACACTGCAAAATCAATTTGCCACCCATGTAAGGGAGATTAAAAATAAAACATTTAGTATGGCAAAATAAATTTTCAAGGAACTGACTGCAAACCTTCCTGTGAAAACATGCTCTCTAACTCCCAAAATAGTAGGACGTCGTATTCCATGTTTCCCATGAAACTCCTCAAGCAGATTCCTCATTTTGATTGCCTCCTCTAGATAATTATCCTGAAGAACAAAATAGGAATATAGTGGATCACTGAAAACATTTGGTTTCGCGCCAGAAAACGAAAGGCGCCAACATATTGCTGCTACAGACATGTTCATAAACTTCATTTAGTTACCAATCCTTGTTATGGATGACAGCAAAAAGTAACATTTGGCAACGTACTGATGGCCAAAAGCGGACCTTAGGAATCTAAGACTATCAATATCCCTAAAATGCATGCTGATTTAGCTTAATTGCAGTACAGCTCTCACTCAAAACACTAGTTTTACAACACTAAGTCTTCTTAATGTCAATATGGAAATGTGCCGAACATGACAGAGAAATGATGAAAAACCTGATTCATATCTATGGTCTGAATAGCTTCTCCACGCGTGAAAACAATTGCATGATTTTGATTTTCAGGCTTTCCTTCTCCAAGTTTAGGATCTCCGGGAAGTTTAATTGAATAAATTTCCTGTAGCAGAATTGAAACTTAACGTGTGCTGTATATCATTACTTCGGATGAGGAAAATAAGTACTAGACCAAAGGAAAACTTTTCCACCATTCTTTGTTTGGTGGATTTCAACTTCTAAAACCATTTTTACTAATTAACCATTGCAAGCGTCAACAAAAATATCATGTACCTGATCTTTTCCGTGAATATCAGCTTTTACTAGCTTAGAATAAAATTCTTTTTTTCCTTCAACACCAACATCCTCAGAGTGTATGAAAGCGACTCGAAGTGCCTCAAATCTATTTGTAATAGCAAAAATGGATGCATAGAATTTGTGTAAGATGTTATCAATAAAAGACGCCCCATAAACGATATGATTCAGAGATAACAATTAAATATATATCAAACTCAAATGTCAGCAATACATAAAACAAATTATTGCAAATAAAGAGTTTTAAAATATTTAACAGGTTTTTCATATCTGAACCTCTGTACTAATGCACAAGGTAGAAAGAAGCCTAGTCAACAAATAAAATGGATCATTGCAAGGTTTCAGATCGACCAAGAATCTAACAATCAACAAACAAATGGGACGAACTGAAATACCATTTAGCCATTCTTAAAAGATATTGAACTTCATGACTAAAAGAATGACTATGACTTCAGAATTTATAAGAAGAGATATATCATTGGCAAAAGACAAAAAGTAATGCATACCTTTGCAATAAAAGTGCGATATCAGTAGCCTCTGGTTTCTTTTGCTGTTTCTGTTGCCCATAAATTTGGCATGACACAACATATGTAAATTTCAGATCTGCTTGAGCTCGTGCTTCAGGTGATGCTTCAAACCCTCGTGGCATGTTGGTCAGAGAGACATCATCCACTGTAGCAAAAAAAAATTCCTATTACAGAATGTGCCTTTCCCTTCGAGGGAATACTGCAACAAAAATTAGAAACCAAGTACCTCCCAAGCCTCGTCTTTCTAAGAAACTCTGGAGCATCAAAGCCCTTCGGTAGTACATCATACCTCGCACTTTTTTCCAGAAAAACAAATTATATCAGGCACTCAAGCGTGAAACACCAAATTTCCACATTAAAACCCAAACGTAATGAATGTAAATGTATTTTTCTTTTTGGTTAAAAAATGTAAATGTATTGTATTAAAGAAACTATTTTAGGAGTCATAATCAATATAGATTAATTCTGACCAGTCCTTGCTAAAGTCTGCCCTCGAAAAGATACCCAAAACCGAAGCTCCAAAGCATCAGTTGCACTTTCTTGAAGATCTACATCTCCTGTTGAATCAGACCTACCAATCCTCTCCAAGAAGTTCTCCCATTCATCTAAATCCAAAAAAGATAGATCTCGGCTAATGACTATATTGACTAAGGAACGACCTCACATGCCTAGAAGTAGAAGATAATTACCAGGAAATATCTTCTGAAGGTAAAAAAGAGTAGATATCCCATCTTCATTCTCACTTCGCAGTTCTGAGGAGCTATAGATCACTGTCTCACTGTAGTATGGAGTGAAGACACTGTTCGAAGAAATATTTTAAGAAGAAAGCTATATTAATCAATTACAGACAAAAAAAAAGGTTAAAATGTAAGGCAAATGCTACGATACATACCTGAATGGTACCATTTCAGCAACGGGCCTTGCTTGAGGCATCTCCATAAATAAGGAATTTGTAAAAAACTCCAATCTTCTCCTTGCTTCCAGATTTTTTGGGACGTTAGCCGCAGCATCCTTCACAGTAAGAAGAAGGTGTAGCCGCTTGACCTGCTCTATCTGCATTTATGAACAATAATATTATTTACACAAGACCAAAATATCAGCATGTGGAATGAATTTCTGTCTTGCTTCTTCTAGAAGGGCTTACAATTTCTGGGTCCCTAGGCCATTCTATCCTGGAAAAGAGACGCCCTTCATTTCGAGCCCGTGCTAAAATATTCCACGTATCGAGCTGCTCCCTGATGCATATATAAGTGAAACCATAAGATATTTTCTCCAGGACGATTTCCAATACAAGTTGATATTCGTGTAAGCAATATACCTCAAATCATGGGAAAGAAGGTCATGTGTGACCACCTCGTAAAAATCAAACATAGCTTTCGCAGCACCTTTTGCAAGACCTGGAGTTTCGTTTCGAATCTGGGACATGTTTGTCATAGATAATATTCAGCAAACCAAAGCAAACAAGATGAAACAACTGAGATCCTAACAATCAATAGCATCAATTCAGTTAGTCAAAAGTAGTAAAAGATGTCCAGTTATAAACTATGTCCGACGTTACGAGACTTCTATGAATAAGAGGGAAAAGATAAATCCAATACTAAACCGCAGTACTTATATAATTTAAGAAGAAGCTTGTTTGGATCCAATACGAACTGAAAAACGGGAATTCATCAAAGTTACCAAGTGGAGTAAGAAAGTTAAACCGCCTAAAATATTCGGAAGGATGATAAGTTAAAAGAAAAAATTCCAGTCTATTCTCAACAAAAACGCTGAAAATGTAAAAGGGCACAAAGATGAGAAAGGTAAAGAAGGAGCGTCTAAGCGTCACACATGCCCAGGTCCTAACAGGACCAACAGGGCAAATCTCCCATCCCCACATTTTACGCTCATAAAACCAACGTCAAAAAATGAAAAACAGTAAAAAAAAAGGTTTGGTACATCCAGGCAGCAAGAGAAGATTATTTTGCATGAATTTCGGAAAGCAGCATTAATTCACAGAGATTTGAGCGTTCGGCATAATTGGTTTGATACATCCAATTTGTTGAAAGCTTCTACCAAAAAAGTACTAGTCACAGAATTAAGCCAAAGAAGGCGTACCAAAAGCCCAGTTAATGCAGTAAATCTGGAAACGACCAACTGAAGCTTCTTAAGATTTAGAGTTATAGCAAGGGAACCCTCCTGTATACTATTGCTGATCTCCTTAAAAACTCTTTCCACCCTATTACGGTATTACCAGAGTGAAAAAGAGGCATTAAAACATTGTCACATGTAAAATTCAAGAAACAGCGATCTGTGATCAACAGAACAAGATATTGGCATATTAAACAAATATTAAAAAAAAATGAAAGACTGTACCAACGGCACCCTTCACCATCAACCATGGAATTCAATATTTTTTGAACGCTGTAATAGCACTCCTGAACTGCATAAGCCATGTATTCGTCGTCACATATTTGTCTCCAAAGTAGGTCCTGTGTTTCTGTGCACTCCGTGGCTAAATCAATGGCTACCAAGATCTGAAAAACAAAAGGAATTCAAAATTATTCACAAAGGAGTGAACAATATCACACCTGAGCTCCCAACATTGAAGAGATGAAATTATTAAACAAACTGCACCTTACTGCAGAGAAGAAACAAGGGCCACTGGACTAGTCTAAGACTCCCCGTGTTACTGGGTATAGAAAGCAAATCCATCTCCCTACAATCCAAGAACTCAAATGTAATCAGTTAGAGGTGTTTCATAAAATGGCATAAAATGGCAAGAAAACGAAAGAACAAGAAAGCAAATAATAAGTATCAACCTGTTACTGATATAATCTTCCTCTCTCAGGCTTTTTATTATCTCATTCCAAAACGGGGAAAACATTGCAGCATAGGCCTTGTTCATATCTTGAACATCCTGCAAAATCAGTCCGAAAAAGCTCAAAGTATAAATCATTACCCTGAAAAGAAAAGTTACAATATATTGTATATATAAAACTACAGCAGAAAGGACGCAATAAACAGAGAGAAACAGTAAGATAACAGTCAGCACAATGTAAAACTATCAATGAAGCAGAAAAGGGGACTACACTTAGGGAAAAATGAAGTATTAGGAAAAAACGAAACAGTAGGGGATCAATGCGCATTCTTTTTTCGCAAAACCACACTACCATGAAACTTACAGCAAAGCTGGAGAAAATACCTTCCTATATAAGGGTCTGGATACAATTAAAGACTTTTCAGAAATTACACTCTGTTACACTTACACATAATATAACTAAAATTTCCTATTAATGTCCAGTGCAGCCAAAACAGCCACTTTAAAACATCTACACTTTGTGAACACATTATCAGTTCTCACTAGTGGAATCCCAAAAGTCAACAAATAACCGTTGGATTAGATCACTGAGCCATTTTTAGACAAAGAATTAACAATGGACGAGTTGCAGGAGTAGCTCTAAAAAGACTAAGTGATGAAACAAAGAGTTTAAAATTTTTACTAACCTGAGAAGCATGTTGGTCAAATGGTACTCTGAAATATACAATTACAACAGAGATTAGGCGGTGAAGGGATCCCAAGAAACAAAACTTTGAGCATACTATTCATCATAGAAATTCTTAATTTTCAATGAAAAAAAAAAGATCCAAATTAAAACCTTTTCACCACGGGAGAGACAAGGTTCTTGGCAAAAGCTGCTGGAAAACTCTCAAAACGCTTATGAACCATCTCAATGGAGCGTATCTAAAAATAGATATATTGAACATGGTTAGTCTGGGGACCAGCAATATGAAATAGAAAAACACATTATCGTTAAAAAACAGTATAACATTCTAGTACTCAACAGTACCTCGCCTAGACGAGCTTTTGCTCCCATCACGCCGCCAATGATTGCAGACAAGAGTGTGTACCATATATGAATATCCATAAGATATATCTACACATGTTAACCAAATGCCACTATTAGTAACCTGTTAATTACAAACAGTTACGAAAGAAAATCAGACTTGAAAGAATAAGGTAACAACGAAATCTGAGACGGTTGAAACCTCTAAAATTATGAGGAAGGATATAATTAAAAACTCACCGCCACAACTGGAGCCCACAAGCTAACGATGGTCAACGCATGGTTGTTACCTGCCAATTTTTTAATGACGCAGTCATAGATGTCAGCAACATCTCTAAAGACGGCAATCAGTAACAAGTTCTAGTCTCTCTTATGGTTGATCAGATACAAATATAATATTCTTCAGTTGAAGTTCCAAAGATCTTGTAGCCAATGAAGCAGGCCAAGTGAGTCAAATACATGGCTCACTGTACCAGGTTATTGAGTTATTTACTACGTTGTGTGGTAACATCATAAGCCAATTAACAGCCAGCCAAATATTTCTATTTAAGTACCTAAACATATAGGCACTTACTTTTTGAGACAATATCATGCCATGAATATTGAAATGAAGGAAGATCAATGATAGTGTTGGTTGGTTTAACGAGTGGTTTGATCTGCAACGTGAAGAAGATTTAACTGTCAGTGCAATACCATAGGCAATTCTTTAAATAAGAGAGACATAACGCAAAAATACATAGCTGTAGAAACATCCTTGCCTGGAGAAAGTATGCGAATGTGAACTTGGAGGCCAGGACAATCAACCAAAACGCCACATACCTGAATATTAGAGGAAAAAGTTTCATTATAAACCTAACTCTGGAACCATGGTTTTTTACCAAATCCTTCTAAGCGCCCAAATTAGTTATAACCATCTAAAAAAGCCACTAAACCATTCAAACAATTTTTGTGCAAACTGAAGATTTATTTCTTGACATGCATGATGTCTACTCTCAACAGCCAAATCTCCTTAAGCAAACTAATCAATCATATATGTCAATATTTCATTCATACTTGGGAACTTATTTTCAATGGAGAAATGTATTTCAACTAACCAATGAGGACTGATGATAAATACAATGAACTTTCTTTTGGTAACCATCTATATAGTTTGAAAAGGCAGGTAGGCAAAACCTGCAATAATCGCTAATGTTCTCAAATAGACCACGACCAACGAAGTATCGTTCCTGAAAGAGAGAAAAAGCATCAGCAATGTACCTTTTGCTACTTTTTCTATTATTTAAAGTCTTACACTAAATGAATACCTGATATATCCACTTAAAAAACTGGAAGAAAGATTGATCTGACATTTCTGATAGAGCATGGCATGCGGGAAGTTTGACTAAAAGTCCAAAGATGAGGCGAACAGCGGCATAAGACCCCAATACAAGAATGTATAAGCGGAAGAAGAACTCATTTGGGTCTCGTTTAGTTCTTTCCTGAAGAACCCTCCTGCAATCATTGTTTCACAAAACGTTAGCTGTTCTGCAAAAAAACTTTATCAAGAAGAAATATCCCATGGAAAGATTTGATACGTACACATAAACATATACCACAAATGCTGAGCCCAAGCCCCACCAGAAAAACCTAATAAACACCCTGGATATAGCCATTCCTCTTGCCATGCTGTAGGCACCGTACATAAGCACAACATCAAGAAAAGCTGCATAAATCACAAACAAGTGATGCTCAACAACAAGGTACATATACAATTTTACAATAGCACGTCCAACAAAGTAAGCAGAGAAATTTACATTCAATGAAGTTCATTATAGCATATGTAGGCCCAGCACTGAGTAAGATCTTAAGAGTATCTATATCGAGATGCTCTTTCCTGAAGGCTATAATCGTCAAAGCCTGTAGATAGGTAAAAATAATAATTAGGAAAATTATCAAATTTCAGCAGAAATCTGTTCATAGAATACCACACCAACCTGAAACATAATAACCATGAAGATCCAAAGTCGGTGAAAACTACGGAAAAGGTGAAGGTATGTCCGATGCTCCACAAAGCTGCTTTTACCAGTCTAGCATTGAATTCCAGGAAAATGGATCAGTCAAAGATGTAGCAGAGACATGGAAATGTAACAAGAAGATGGAAGAAGTTGAGACATCTTTGGTGGAGATAATGATGACTCAATTGACAAATTTAGAGCCATCTTCTTTCGAGTTGAAATTGTTGGCCAACTAAGATGGTTGGACAGTAATTCTCATTGGAGAAAATCCCCCATGTAGACGTAGGAGAGAAAAATAACTCTGCAACTATAACATATAACTCCGGCAACTATAACATATAACCTCCGGCAACTATAACATAAAACCTCCGGCAACTGGACTAGACCCATTAAGCGAAATTGTTATCCATGAATGTAAAAGTTAAAGCAGATAAACATCTCACAGAAAAAAAAATGAGAGAGTGCTTGAAGCAAAACTCACGAAATTCGAAGCAATGAAGAACAAAGTGGTCACAGAGGATTAGTGGGCCAAGAAGAAATAAAACATAAATTCCTGGAACAATATCCTTATGGACAAGACTCACCCTTTTCCGCCCTTTGGGCACACTTAAAAACCGTGACTCCATTTTCATAGGCCAGCTTAACTCAAAGCAACCAGGTGTCCTGAACATAACACACAGTTAATGGAGACTCCTTGAAATAAGTGTATACTTGCAAATGTAATAGTATTAGTAGACTACAAACCAAAAGTATTCATTGAAGTCATCATAATTCCGCCATTCAGAATGCGCCGCTTTCCCATTATTGTTTCGAGCATTTTCCTACATGAAAATCAATTTCAAAACCAAGTTAAAAGCTTGCACGACCATATAGGAAAACCATTAATGGAAGACACATTTAAACCCACCTTTGAAGTCCTATACATAGCATGCAATGATCTCCTCAAAAACATAGAAATAAGATCTGAACTCAAAACGAAGTAGGGATGTACTTTCAAATATAGAACCAGAAACACTAAGATACTATGTCAAGACTGATTAGAAGATCTTTTAGGTTATTCTGAAATTCACTTAAAATTATGACACTTTTCAAATGAAAGCTGCTAGTTTAACTTCGTTCATTCAGCTAGGAGATATTACAATAAGCATTATACGTAATATGGAGGTTTAACACAGAAAATCAAAACAAGGGTTTAGATACTCTATATATCCTGAACTATATGCACTAACATACCAATAACTGAGGGAGAAACAGCTAAATTAAACCGCCAAATGGAAAGCTAATTTGTCAAAGAAGAAATTTAAGATGCACATAAACGATTCTAATAACAGGGCCTCACCGCTGACATTGCTGCATATATAGGGGAGATAATTCGCTCAAGATATGATACAGAACCAGTCTCAGTTAAGCAACTGTCAGAGCGGACAGCTTCTCCATGATCCAATTTTGCATCCAATTCCTTGGCCATCTAACAAACAAAGGCAACTGCGTGTGAAAAGAGCTATCTTTCCAGATTAAGGGTCATTGCTAAATTAGACTATGTCAGGCTGGTACTTTAACAGAAACTAAAAGCTACGATGCAGAGGCGATCAGATGCAGAGGCGATTAGATGCAGAGGCGATCAGATGCTACAGCAGTGCTGACAAGTCTTTACTTGGCATGGTTTTCATTGCTTTACAGGAGGAAAAAAATTATGAACAGCAGAATAACACTAACACAAAACTGTTAAACCTAGAAATTTAGATTCTTTTCATCAGCAAAGACTACGAAAAGGAAGTCACTCAGCAAACTAGAAAACAAAACATGAGTGTACTGATAGCGGAAAGTTGGTGTGTAATTAACAGTAAGATGGTATCTTACATTGTGAAAAATATAGCAGATACACTCTGGAAGAAACCGGACATTAGCAGCTTCACCCCAAATTAGGAAGTACAAAGAAACAAGAAACAGCTTCCTGTCCCGGTTAATGGCTTCTAACCTATTATAAAAGTTAAAAGTTGATAAAAATTCACTTGAATTAAGCCAGCATTTTGATATCAGAACTAGACAAAAAAAATTACTTGTTGTACACATAGCGTATCCTCAAGTATTTGCACCACTTGATGTAGTTGTCCAAAACCTTCAAGAAAACCTCATTTACTGCTTTCTCATCAATTTTCTACACGAAAAGGTTTTTGAAAAGGTAAAGACTTTATGATGGCAATCTCTAAACCAATCGGACAATCATGACTGTTGCTCAGTAAAGGGGTATCCCACAATAGAATACTGTCAAAAGGAAGAACTCACTGGGTCATTCTGGGCAGGTATACTGAGTTGAGATTGTGCATTTGAAAGTGTGAGAACCAGATGTTCCCGTTGGTTCCTTACATTATCTCTCTGAGACAAAAAAAAAAGTGTTATGTGACAAGAATTAACAACAATCAGGGAAGAATTTGACCCAATAATACCAGTATACCTGAAACCCAAAGATGTACTCCAATAAATCAAACATATCTGCATCACGTTGTCCGGAAATCTCGAAATCATCAGGAAGCTTAGGGAAATGTTCAGTATATCTAATTGCCTGTATTGCACCACGGACCTACATAGAGCCAGAAAAAGTCTTTCCTGAGTGAGAAAAACTTGAGAAGGTAAAAATACTAATAAAAAATGAAAGTAATAGTTTTTATTCTTGTTTGACTCACTTCAGGGAAAACCCCAATTGCATTGGTCATGGTCTGCGCTTCTAGAGGGACAATGTTGTAAGGAGTTAGTTCCGCAGACAATGTTGCATCAGCTTTTCTAATTCGCCCAAGCTGAAAACATAAACAATAAATCAGTGAGCTCATACAAGATAAGTATATAACATGACAACTTTAATGATTGATATAATGATTTTAGGAAACAATTATAATCCATTCATTCAGATGTAACTTCTGAATCAAGATCTTTTGAAAGCTTGGCATCACCAAATCAAGAAGCGTGAAGCAGATTAATTTCTTATGAATTACAAGACACAACTAGCAAGAGAAAGTACCTCCTCCCTGATAGACCTCCCAACACCATCTGGATCTGCATCTCTGCTTAGCACCCCTAACACTTCAATTAAGGCCCTCAATGTGGCAAAGACCTTCCTCATCTTCAAGATCCTATGAAAAGAGAGAAAAAAAATCACTGGTCAATCAAAAAGGAAAACTGAGACAACAATACATCTCAGAAATAATCTCCACTATACAGAATCTCATCCATAGAAGTGAACACAGGCAATCATAATTTATCTATATCAAGATCACTGATACGCACATGCCAAACAAACTAATCACATCCAGAAAACCACTCCCAAAAGAAAGAACATGCATCAACATAATTCAGGACGCATAATTCAGATTTACAGAATTTTGCCCATTTTATAGGGATAGGATCCAAACACTGTCCAAAAGAAGAAAACCACAAGGATTAAGAGTGCACATACTCCCCCACATTTGACGAAAAAGTTGTTCCTGATTCCCTCCATTTTTGCTCTTCCCTTTGGATATCATCTACTCTATGTCGTCTTTTATAAAGTTGGTAAAACTGCCATAGCCGTTCAATATCACGATCACGGTCTATTGAAGCGCCACCTTTCTTGGCAAGTTTTTGCTGCAAAAGTAATTAAACCCCTTTCAATTCAGAACGAGTAAACATACCTTTTGACACAAGATGAAAAGCAAACCAAGAAAGAATGATACTGCGCCTAACATGTCACCTAAAATGCTAACCAGAAAGTAGCAATTATACTACAATCATAGATTAAGGATGCATTTACACAGCTATATGCATGTGATCAAAACCAATACACAGATATAATATCCTGAGACAACCGTACTTTTTCATTTGCGAGAAGAACAATTCACAAATTAGACCAACATATACCAATCAAGATTATGAAAAATACCTTAATCACCGACTGTAAACCAGTTTTGAATTGAAGAACACCTCTACCATCACTGTTAGGGTCCAAGTTCTGTGCCATAGAGTACGCTTGCTCACATACTACATCAGTCAAAAGCAGTGTCAAGATGCGTTTAATGAATTTGAAAACAATGACAATAACATTCAATTTCCACACAGCTGTCTTGTCCATCTCCTATCTCTTCTTATTCATTCAACAGTAAAACCTTAAACCAAAAGTGCTCGATCAAAGAGATTTCAAAACCATATACATCCACCATTTGTTTTCCAGAAAACGCTACACTTGCACCACTAAGCATAAGCAAAAAATTTCAAACAAAAATATATCGAAGAGACTTAAAACCGATGAACCCCACACCAAAAACTCAATAAAGACACAAACTTCAAAGCTCAAATCAACAAAAACTTACGGATTCTCGCGACATTAGGATCTTCGGACTGAATCTCGTCAGCAGCTTGTAAGATGGCATCGATGTTTGTAGCTCGTCCGAGTGATGGTGGAACTGCTCCGGCAAGTCCGCTATTGACACGCTCATGGCCTTGGCCTGAATCTCTCAACTGCTCTCTTCTTAAGGTGGCTCGAACCAGCCTATCCCAATTGCTATAAACCCTAGACATATTCAAATCCTATGAAGGATTCAAATTTCCCAAATCAAAGCTTGAGCCCTAAACAGCCTGAGACAGCATGACAAAGCAGAAAAGACGGAGAAGAAGAAGAATGAATGAATAAACAGCTGCAGCGCCAAAACCCGAGCTTGGCGATTCGAACCCGGATGTGGCGGTCTTGTGTCGGGATCTATGGCAGATTTATGAAGATATAATTCGATGATTCCTTCGTATAGTGGTTCTCTGAAAGCAAAAAGAGGAAGAAAATGTAAAACAAATAATAAAAACAAAAGTGGACTTGGCAAAAGGAAAGGTAGAGCGTAGGAAATTACGATATTGACCCTCCGTTTCGAGCCGTTCCAACTACGGGAAGGGGTTGAACATATAACCGTCGGAGTCAAAACACACTTTGACTATAAGAAACGCTGTCGTTTCTTTTCTGTGAAACCGCGTGACAATACTTTCTAAATTTGACCGTTGAGAACTTGAGATCTATCTCTCAAGCAGGCCTATATATTGACTTTCCGGGCCATGATTTACATGGTTAATAAGGCCCAAGAATATTTAAAGAAAACACAAAATAGAAACTGAAACGCTTAAAAAGGTCAAACATGTCGGATTCGAACCGCGACCTAAAGATTTATCAGCAACCATTTAGTCGTCCGCTCTACCAAACAAAAAACACAATGATAAAAACAACAGTATAACTACTAATTGGTTGCAAAAGATTTTTTTTTTATTTTTATCGGTTTTTATCTCTCGTAAATCTTTCAGGCTAAGTTTTTATTGTCTCTGGTTTTATAAGATCTTATGGTTGCTTTGTTAAATTAATGAAATTCAGTAAAAATAAAATTGGAATCTCAATATATTAAAAATCAAAATATTACATTATTAATATTCCGAAAAGCCTACATAAAAATATAAGGAACCACAATGAAAATACTCAAATCTTGTGATCTCTCGACCTATAAGATATATATCATTCAAACATATTGATCACCACGGGATGATTAACTAAAATTACTTCAAAACAAACAAAAAAAGAAGATTGTATGAGTTTTTGAAAATAATCAATGAGATCAATAAATAAATAAAAAACATGGAAAGAGAGAGATCGAGAGGGAAAAGGACATTTGCTTAAAAAGAGACAATGTCTGTCGAAACTCAAAGACAAGTCTAGCCCACTATAATCTGCAGATCTCATCAATGTCCAATGAAATCGTTTCGACGTGGAAGCTCGAAAGCCCTTAGCTTTTTTCTCATAATAATGTTTTTAGTATTGTCGATAATAATGTTCACAAATTACATACGATGCATGATGATATATTGAATATTGATGTTCCACATACTGTAGTGTTTCCTTGGAGATGAACTTAGAGGATAAAGTTTCTCGTTAATTTAACAATGTATCCTCTACAAGTACACTGATGGAGTGTCACCATGCATTGAGGACATTCGATTTCTTACGTCACAATTAGGAAACATTTTGGTCTCTCACGTGGGAAAAAACAATGTAATTGCAGGTTTTATTAGCTTGGAATGATTGAATCCAATTTTCAGCAACATTTTCATGTATTTAATTTGTTTCGAATTGTTAATTTGTTCAAACTTCTCGTCTCTAAAACGTTGACTAGTATTAATGAAGTCACACTTGAAAGTTCACAGTTATAAATTTCACATGGTTTCCATTACTTTTGAATACATGGCTTACTCTGCCACTCGCATAAATGTCCATGACATTAATGTTTTCTGACTATAACTAAGTGAACACTAGTTACAGAAATTTTCAAAACAAAAATTTTTCAAAGTACAGCAACATGTTCATCTAAAAGTCACAAGCAATCATATATTAAGCTTTTTAAAAAATAAAATAAAATATTGTTTCTATTTAAGCTTGAGAAGATATAGATGGATTCCATCTAAACTGCTTACGCTCTATTTTTTAGTTTTAATTAAAATAATTTTCGTTAAGTTATTTAAAGAAAAAAAGTCCACAATAAAAATGAAACTGAAGTTACATTCGGACATCTACAACTATTTATAGACAGAACCTTTATCGTAAGCAAGTTTTAACTAAAATGTTTTTCTGATGATCTATCTGTCTATTGATAAAATCTAAAAAGAAATAATTGAAAATGTCAACGTTCTGATAAAATACCAAAGGTGGAAAAGAAAAGAATGGGTCAGTAATGCTGTGTGGGCTATTTTTGTAAACGAATGTTTGGTGTTTTCAATCGTCTTGTACGTATCTATCAGATTGGGATGGAATGCTCCTTCTCATTGTTGAGTCGTATTCATCCATTTTTATTGATTTATTATTTATATGTAAAAAATACCAAAACAAAATATTGTTAAATATACCATAATATGTTTAGGAAGATTTAAGAAGAAAAAAAACAAATTGTTCTAAGCGCTTTACTAATAGCAACTGTGGTAAACTTGAAGTAGTAAAAAAATCGTATAGTGTTCATCTTAGTTTGTTTTCTCTGAATATGTCACTGTTTATATTACCAACTAATATACCTAACTAAGTACGCTCAAACCATGTAATTGTTTGTTATTTCTCTTCTAAAAATGTGACGTTGAGATAAATTTGTTACATGAGTTTAATGGTTACTAGGCTACTATCCTACAATTATAATTTGATAGTGGCGTTTTCTATATGAGAAAATAAAGCTGCGTTACAATTATAACGAAATGTTAAAGTGATGAAGTGTAAATATGTGGCTTTGACTTGATAGAATTATAAAGAAATATATAAAGTAGATGCACCTATCTGCTTACTGTCAATTATATCTGAGTTCAAAGTCCATAATTTTTATACAAATTGTTTTTACAATAAAAAAAATAGAGACTAGAAACAGAGTAAAATGATGCATATTTGTGTAAGGAAATCTACTGAAAACTTAAGAGTAAGAATGTAAAACAGAGTAAAGTTATTTTGTGTTTGTATATTTAAAACCAATATAGCAAGTATCGGTGCTCGTTTATACAGATTCTAAAGTAAAATGTAGATTCTTTTTCTTTTTTATAAGTTTTTTATTCGATTTTTTTTTGTTGGATTTGGTTTCGGTTTCTGAAATATACATATTATCATTTAATCATTATTGAAATCAATCCAATTTTTATATAAATTTTGTTCACTTCGATTTGGACCGGATCGTTAATCTTGCTTGAACATTCCTAACTATTCTATTAGTGGTCATTTTTCTTTGTCAAAAAGACTAGTCGATTATTGTTTCTTATGTCCTCATAGAACAAATGAAATTTTATACACTGAGACTTGATTCTCTCAGAGTCCATAGTAAAATGAGAGTGTTGCATGTTTCAAATTAAATTATGTCTTGAAGGTGAAGAGCCGGTAATCCACATTTAATGACGTATATATGACCAGTTGTTTTGCATTAACACTTCGCATTAATTGAAATAACCCTTGTCAACCAAAAAAAAATCAAATTAATATGAATTTAATATTTCGTTTTCATCTTGATCAGTTGCAATCTTACTTGTCAACATTTTGGTCCTGACATGTATGTCTTTTAAATGCATTTGAGACTCTGTCGATTGTTTTCCCTTGTTATTAAATGTGGAATTCATTTGCAATGTGTTATTTTGGAAAATTTACCATATATGCTTCACTCCATCATCCATTTTTGCATACCATTTTTAGGCGATGAAAACGTACTAAAATAACTCCTACGGATTACAAAGAAAACAAAAAAAACTAAAAAAAGAATACGATTCAAAATAAATATACAATTTGATTATACTTTATGCCTAAATATAAGTGTGATTATGGTATGGAATAACGAACGTAACAACATTTCAAACAATTTTGTTTTTTGAAACACAGTGACCAACAATATGGTATTGGAAACATTTACATATTAGACAAGATGCAAAAAAAAAAGAGAAAATTTTATTTTTGTGAAACAAATCCACATCATAATATAGTAATAACAAAAAAAACGAAATCCCAAAAAAATTCCCAAACTCTTTGTGGTGTTTTCTTTGATGTAATTAAAATCTTCAAACTTTGGGACTTTCCTCAATTTCTTTACTAACGCAAACACTCGGGCGTTTTAGAATGATCGCGTTTATAATCTTTGCAATAATTGTATACCATATTATGTGTTTGCACCCATCTCATTGCTTGGTATTGCTTCCGGGTCAGTCCACCAGAACGGTACGGTGAAGCCGACACTGGATGGCACCGTGCTGGTGAGTAGGCGGTGCAACCGATGGCTTTAAAATTAGTGTATTTGGCAGTAAAAGGTTGATATTTATAGTCGGCTTTGTATTTACCATCTTCGGTTGCCCAAGAAGAAGCGTCCCATATGGAACCATAAAGCCACATTGGTCTTAAAGGAAATGTAGCCACACTCTTCTTTGGGTATCTTCTTACGGGAATATCATCCACCAAAAATCTGAAATTACAAATGAAGAAAATAACATTACTAGTTTGTATATTGATATAGTTTACTAAATAAGGAATATATATGCCCAGATAAAAAAATATGTATGTTTAATATAGTAACATTCGGATAAGAAAGTGTGAGATCTATTTGCAAAATAATTTTTTATATATTAAATGTTTAAAATGGTAGGTAGATTATGTGTGTCCCATTGATGTGGTCGCACCTCATAGGCGTAAATGACTAATACTTGGTTAAGGAACTGAAAAAATTAGTAAAGCTGACACTTTGGTTATGCCTAGAAACTAAGCACATGAGAAAATCATTAATTATCTATAAACAACAAAAATAATCAAGTATAATTGTCCACCGTCGTACGGTCGTTGTCTTTTCTTGTTTGTCTCTAATTATATCGCTCCTTGCACGAATAATGCAACCCTACGGAAGATCTTTTCCATTTGCAAGATGAAAATTAAAGTATCTTTTGTTTACTACATGGCTCTAGATACATCCACCTAGACGGCCAAAAACTGATATTCTCTCTTCAGAACACGAATCTTTTGTGACCACACTAGTTATTAAGGGGTTAGATTCAACAAGAAAAATCTTAAGAGTTATTTTTGTATAAAACAATTAATTTGAAGAAGGCTTACATGATTTCTCTAGGGCTCCAAAGAATAGCATAATGGTGAAAATCTGAAGTGGGATCAAACCACAAGCGAAACTTCATTTCACGACCAATGATTTTGCCATCACCACTTCCTCTTATGTATACATTTGTCTGAAGTGTGTATGGTTTCCCAAATGTTGTCCCTAAAAATTCTATGTCCACTTCGTCATGGAATCCTGGATGTGCCTCATTATTTGATAGCTGCAAAATTTAGTTTAATTAATTTTTTTAATTAAGATCACTAAATGTAATTGAAAGGTACTTTATGAAGAGAGTCTCTAGCTCTCACATAGAGAGATGTGATGACTCCAGCAGTGTAGCCAGGTTGGAGCTTGATGGAGGCTCCAAAGTAGCCTGATCTGAATGGCTTCACTGACTTGAATCCACTTCCTATAAATAGAACCACCAAATACATTATTAGAATAAAGATATATAAGCTTCAAACCAAATTTGAAATACACACTTGAAAAAATGAGAAGCAGAGTTGAACCAGTACCTGAGGTTCTATCGAGCCAGATGGTGAGGGCCTTTTGGTCCATTCTCTGATGCTGAGGACCCCAAAGATTCCTAAAACCTTTATAGAAGCTCAAAGAGCCAATCTTGGAGCTTGGCCAGTAACCAGGTGAAGGTGGCCAATCAGCATTAACTGAGGATCCTAATAACACCAACAAGTGGAAGATTGGGAGAAGAGAGATCAGAGAGTTACCCATTTTTTTTGGTTTTCCTCTTTTGTGTGGAGTGGAGAGAAGAAGAGTGGAGTATATAAATGCAGAGTAAGAAGAGAGAGAGAGAGAGATGATGTGGGGATGGATGGGCATGAGTATGACATATATTATAAGCGTTTATGATGAAAATTGGAATTGAAATGGGTCCTCACTATTTGGACCCACTCACAAAAATACATAATGAAAATGGGTGGTCCACTCACCTAAGACTCTTAAACGGTCTAAAATATATATAACATCACTAGCATTATTGCGTTGCTCTCGTGAGATATACCTACGTTACATGCTATAGATTTATGGAAAAATCTTAGGTTAAGATTACATTCACACAAATTGACCGATGCAAGGACAAGTGGTTTCAACACCCATTGAAATGGCCTACTACAACCATACAATACGTAGATACCCATCCGTCTTATAATCTTCAAAAATCCACCATAAGCTTTATCTCTCTTTCTCGCTCTCTCTTTTTTCGTTCTCTTTCGTCTCTTTGGCTATGATAGTATAAGGTTACAAGATTAAGTGATGTTGATGAAAGCTATTAGGGTGTGCCCACGGAGAAGAAAAAATGATTGAAACCCCAACTTTCGTAAATAGAAAGAAAAAAACATGAACTTTCATTAACCAAAATAATCTTAAGATTACGTTGACTTTTCTAGTGCATGTTTGGTCATATTTAGAGTCTGTTAAAAATGTTAAATCTTTTTGTTATTGACACCGTGAAGTGGCAGTGATTCATGTCTGAAATATCCACTTTCTTGATAAGAACTCTAAATCGTTTAAAAACCTTTGTTCAATAATAATAAAAAAGATTATAAATCGCTTGTTTCTTTGTTATAAAGACTCTTAAGTACAATTTGTCGTCACCTTGCATCAGTTTTAGTTTTTCCTTCAAGTTACATCATATCAGAGTTTATGGTAATTTTATTTTTAAACTTGTGGCCATTGTGCGAAAGTAATAAAAACAATTATTATGATAGAGCCAAAGAAATGGTAGATGCGTGTTTCATAAAAGTGTATATAAATGCATTCATTGGATATCGCTCTTAAGTAAAGTTTCATTATTGTACTTGCCAAAAATATATATAAGGATCCTACTGGTTTTAAAAAAAAAAGCAGTACAAATTTGTTGATGGTACAAAATCACGGTAAAAGATGGTTATGCAGTTAAAAACAGTACAAAACATGAAGCAATATCACGGTAATACAAACTTTACCAATCAAAGAGTTAAATTTACCTTCTGAAGTGTTAGTATTCTTGGTTTCTTAATTCTTTTCACTAACTATACCGCATAATTTTCTTTTTACGAGATTAAATCTGTTTGACAAAAAGTACCGACACTATTGTAAATAACTATTTTCTTTTTAAATTTCCCTGAAAAATATTATTTTGAATTTATGAAAAATATTTTTTTATTCATTTTATGTCTTTTTCATTTGTTTAGGAATCTTAAATATTGAAAAAACTTAATTTGCCATGAAGTCAAATATACGACATGATTTTGTTTCTTGACTATATATTAATCATAAGTCAAATTATTAAACATGGATAATATGTCAAAACAGAAAATTACACATGCTGTCTTTGTTCAACAATGTAAATCTTTTGTACAAATGTCATTACGTTCTTCTCTCACCCATCTCCGTAACGAATACTTTTTTTCGACACGACGTTAATATTCCTCACAGCTTTCTCCACACTAATGACTTGACATATATTTAGCTTAATTTCGAAAATTTTGTTTGAGAAGAAAACTCCTACTTGCTTCAAGTACTTTATTCTAAAAATGACGTTTGATTTTTTTCGTTGTTCGCGGTGAAAAATCGTACTCTAATTTCGTGAACGCTTATTACATGGAGACTCGTTATAACTCTCAATACCATGTTCTTTTAATATGTGTCAATTTATGATGATCGTTAATTCATTATACTTGCGTTATAATCTCTATGATCATTATTATCTTTTATTCCGTTCATTCCACACAATTTATTACGCAAATTCTGTTTGTTTTTCATTTTGTTTTACAGAAATTGTTTTACTCCACGCCATCCATTATGATGTCACATATGAGTACCCATATTAAAAGGATCTGAATGATTAGCTTCAAATAATGAATCATTTATGTACGTCGGATCGTAATAAATGTATATACAATAAATCTCTATTGCTATAGTTAATTATCATTAATCAAATCAATCTGTTCTATATATTTACCTATTTAAGATACCTTTTCAAAAAGTTGTGACCCAAATTTCAAACGAGGTAAACTTACTCAAAATTAAAGAGTTTAGGGAATTCAACAGTTGGACTGAATTATTAATTATCGTGATTTGTTTTTAATCTGATAATCATTGTAAGAATCATACACACCCGCTTTGTCGACATAAACGTAGGTTTTTTTTATTTTTTGTTGCCAAAATCTATTTTTTTCTCTGTTTTGCAGGAGATTTGAAGCAAACCTTAAACATTACCTTTAGATATGTTAAAAAAAAAATCTCAAAAAGATTGAATCTGATTGATTGGATTTTATGCAAGTTTCCACTGGGTGCATGCAGTTTAAGTGAAGTTGTAAACCATATATTTTCTTACCTATATTATTATAGCTCTTCTAAAAATTAGAAAACACTTGATTAAACTTTAAAAAATTTAATCAGCAATTTGCTGCTTACTACTACGATATTCTGGTCACGAGATATCTGAGTGAAATTCAAATAATGATTAAAATATATAGCTTTTTTTTGTTTTATGTATAGACTGTTTTTTTTAGCTAAAAATAAATTTACTAAAGATTAATTATGTTTGTAAAGTCATTGTACAAACTGTCTGATACACCAGTATCGGAACATATTTTCGAAAAAAAAAAAATTTGTAGGTCTTTTTTTGTGTTATCTTATAAACCAAAATATTGTTTGATTAATTTGTGAAACGAAAACAGTATTTTGTAAATTTTGTGTTTTAATAGGTATAAGCTGTTATTTAAATTTCATTGTGATAAAAAAATACATATATAAATATTGAACTTAAGCGAGCACGATCATACGCCTTAAAGTACTAGTCTACTATCGATTACAAAGTGATAATACGTCAATATTCATTTTTGGGAGATTGTCCATTGTATTAATTAGTATTACGTATAATGAAGTACTACTTCCGAACCTCTTTTGTCCTGCTCCGACTTAATTGGTAGAAAATTAAATTATACATTTTATAAACAAATAGATGTCCCTGAAAGGACAATGCTGAAATTCAATAATATACGATGTTTTATGAATTTGAAGGAAAATGAATGATTATTATGCAAAAATGTAAAATAATTTAACTAATAAAAAAAGAAAAATAAGGTTTCACTATATTTGTCGGTAGCGGTGATATAAGTTTTGATAATCGACGGTTGCGGGACCCATCTGACCGACAAAAATTCATTAATTCATACCATTTTATTTTTGTCAACAAAACCAGCTTCATTATTAATTTGCTTATTTGATTTTAATAATGTCGACTATCCAGATCAATTTAAATTACATTATAACATTAGTTTATATCATTTTTCGTGCATGTATTCCATTGCTCTTTTGATTTTAGCATCCGAAGGCAGAAATCCTTTCAAGGCATTTTAGATTTTTGTTTGAGAAAAAATTACTGCAGAAATTTGGTTGAAAATAATGGCTGTGATTTCTTTTTTGTTCTAAATTAAAGAAGTTAAAAAACTGTTGACCTTTTTTGTTCAGAAGGAAAAAAAGTTTATTAAATGATTTTCGAGTATTATAATATATACATTAAAACCAAAAAACTATTGAAAACATAAAAGTAAAAAGAAAAATATTTGTTCGGCTATGAATGGCAAAATAAGAAAATTATCTTATAACAAAAAATTTTGAACTCGCAAAAAAATATATATAGCACAAAACATAAATAAAAATATAGTGTGTTAAAAGTCTTACAAATATTAAGTACGTCAAAATTCAGATAATAACTATAAAAAATTACTTACATATATTAATAAGAAATAATTGTACTTTAAACATTAGTTAAAAATTTTAAAAATTTTGTATTAGTCAATCAAACATAAACGATTATAGATTAATTAAAACCGTTAAAATTAGGATAAATAAATTATGTCCATCTAATAATTTTGTAAATTTTAACTCGCAAATCGAAGTCAATATTACCAAATGCATTGACACGGACGTAAGGACTACTCGATTTTAAATATCCAAATCTCAATTAGTACTTCAATAAGTATCATCTTATTTAATTCATTTTAAGAACTTAAAATTGGTGTATTGTATTTCTTTGATTCTCACTCATCATTTCATAAACACAACCAAGTGTCCGACCAAAACAAGCTAATCAACTCGATCTAATCTACAATTCTTTCGATCTTGAGCTAATCTATTGGTCTCCTACTCTCCATCAAACATTTGCTTTTGCCAAAATTATATTCATACAGAGTCTGAAGCTCAAAACAATCTTGATAAGTTGTAGGAAGTTTAATTCTTTTATTCTCATTTAAGGAACCTATTACATGGAAGCAAGAACACATGCTAACTTTTGATAAGAAGTACCATGTCATAACGTTTATAGTTTTGTAAGAACAACTTTATCACTCCGTACGGGTTATCGAATCAAAAGGTTTTTGGAATGGCATATTTTTAAATGGTGCCAGATAATCAACATCACATAACAACACACATCTACGAAATTATCCTTATTGTAGTCTCTCCGAAATTTGATTTTGTACAATAATGACTTGCGCAACAGAAATTTACATTAAAATCAAAGTGAAATGAATACGCAAAGTTTACAATATGTATTATTTTGACGTGTTAAAAAGGTTATGTGGACGTGTGATTTTACAATATGTATTTTTTTTTCAGAGTTTTTGATAAATATACATGTTTGTTGTATTCATACAATTATTGTCAGGTATTTATTAAAGTATGGTGTGTAGCGTACGTGGGACTCTGAGAGTGTCTTGATTTACACACACTTGTATGCATATATAAATAACATATAGAAGATTCATTTGGATACGCACATAATTGAAGAGCGTTATGTCATGTTAGTTATGATAATAATAATCTATCAGAGTTTGGATGCTTGCACCACAATACATGCCACACGACAAAACGTTGAGTTGAGTGATCGATGGCTTTCTAATCAAATTCATTTCTTATTTTCTTTTCTTTTTATCTACATTTATATCTTATTTTCCAAACGATAGAATCTGAAATCTAAACTCCAACACGTAATCATTAGTAGGTGGAAAGTTATCTCACAAACACACACATCCGCATATATACACTCCAATAGATTTTTAGCTATAAGAAAATATGGCTAAAGTGTTCTTTTGGGAAAGGGGAGGGTTAAATGTAACTAAAAATATGACACATATATACAGTCCAATAGTCTTTTTAGTTATAAGAAAAATATATGATGAAAGTTTTGAATCAGCTATAGTTTATTTAGATCATTATTGAACACGTAACTGAAGTACAAGTTCAGCTGTTTTAAGATGAGTGAACATTGTTTCTACCATGGAAAATATAAATGTGTTTCAGAAATATAGTACTCGAGTCAAACAACTTAAAGATTACAATATCTAACGAATGTCGAAACGTGCAAAGCTAAAAGTATATTCATGGGTTTTGTCGCGCCACGGATGTGAGATTTGAGTAATTCTTGTATTCAATATTTGTGTTTCAATTGTTCAAATCAAAATATAAATACATATATAATTAGCTGGATTGTTACCGAGGAAGTTATATCATATGCTTTGGAGGTTTATGATATATGTTTAATTGTCCATAGGAGGATATAGCATCATTGTAAGATGAGGAACCTTATATTTCAAGTTCAGGTATTAAAAATAACTCGTCCAGTGTTTTATATGGAACAAATCTACATATATAGTAAGACTTTTATGGACTTCCATCTAAAAAACGATATGAAACCAAAGCTGAAATTAGCTAGAATAGTTTTACACCAGAATTAAAATCGAAGACCAAAGACAAACAAAAACCAAAGGTGAATCAAAGTGACTGACTTTTACTAGGTTAGATAGTTTGGTTACTAGTTACTACCAAATTTCTCCTAAATCTTAAAAGTCCTAAAAACCATAAAACCCAAATCGAAAACTAAACCAAACCCCAATGAACACTAGGAAGGGATATGAGTCTCACAAGAGCTGGATTTGGCATTTAGATGATAAAAGTTAGGAAGATCAATAGGTGACTGATGAGTCTCACTTTCTTGTTATCCTCAGCATCAAGTTCCACTTTCACCACTTGAAGAAACTGCATTTGGCCTAAAAAAGCACTCCAATTGTCTAATTTTTCTGCCACTTCCTCTAAACCCATAAACCTCAAGCACCTTCTTCACTTCATTCCGATGAGTGCAGAATCCTTTTCTTCTTACACGGTGCAAGCCCTGGAGCACTAATTAATCACAGATACAGAGAGTTAGGATTGTGAATTAATGCTTTACTTCTTAAGAAACTAAGTTGAGAGATTAGATGATGCCCCACCTTGAGGATCAAAGTTTCTAGCTTTGGAGATTTGTTGAGTACAAGAAGAAAAAGTTTCCAACCTTCTTTTGTATTACTCTCAAAAGAAAGCTTAACAAGGTTTAACAAGGAAGGTACTTCCGTACATGTTGAATACATAGCCTGAAACACACACAAAAACAAAATGAACTAGTGGCCATGATCAGACCAGAAAAAAATTATCAAACTAATTAAGACAAGGGAACAAGAGGGTTTAGTAGAGGAAGAGACATACCCTAACAGAAGTAGAAGAGAGTGAAAGGGTCTTAACGTTACACATCCACGTAATGATCGTAGATAGATCTCTGGAAGCATCATCTGTCGTACATTTCATACCAACATCTAGCTTGGCTTCGGCAAGGGAATCCAATAAATTGTCAGTTGAATTATGAAAAGGAACGAAGCCAGAGTAGTAGAGGTAAACAAGACTCGGTGTCTTGAATTTGGTGGTGCAAGAGAAGTCAAGACTGTTCATGCAGTGAACTGTGAGTCTCTTGAGGGTTTCGTGGGATATAGAGATCTGTAGTTGTCTTCCACGTGAATCTGGAGTGAAGTCACTACATAAGTAATGTAGAGATAATTCTTCAAGTATTGGACAACCAGGAAGCATCCTATAGCACAATCCTTCGACTCTAAACCAATCTCCATGGAGAAACAAACTCTTTAGCTCTGGAAGAGACACTTTTGGATAAACTGTTCTACGATTACCAAGATCTACTCCTAATGTTAGCTTAACCAGCGTCTTGTTTGTGAAGACACTAGAAGGAAGAGGACGGCTTACGTTCAGATAATGATCTGCGACACGTCGCGTCAAAATCGTTTTTAAACGCAGATCAAGATCCACGACACCTCGTTCCAGGGCAATGCGTATCCATCGGTAGGTAAGAGCGAAACAGATAAGACCATCTTGACATATTAGTGAGAGTTTCTTCATGGAGTTGCTGCCAGAAAGTGTTTTACCAACGAAAACTCTGAAGCTCTTGTGAACATCTTTCCTCTCTCTTTTACCCTCCTCCTCGGGGTAAACTAGATCCAAGTCGTCTAAATAGAAGTGATATTGAGATGCAAAGGTTTCAATCATCAATGGAAACAGATTCCTCCACCTTTTGGAGAGAAGAGATGTAGAAGCAGCTCGTTTAGTGGGAAGAAAAGACAAGATCTTAGCAAGTAACTCATCTGGAAGAGAGTTGATTCCATCTGTAGAGCCAGATTCCACCTTTTTGGCATCCCTAAGATACATCGATCCAAGCCCTAATAGTAAAAATTAGTAGAAATGAAAAACAAGAGATAACAAGTCGGCACATAATATTTCCACGTTTAACAGATAGAATAACCTAGGTTTGTTGTCTTCTGATAAGAAGATAGCAACTAGGGTTTCTAAACTTTCTTAAATCTTCCAAGGGGTTTTGATTGAAATAAAAACCCTCAAATATCAGCGGATCAAGTTTTAATCCCTCAAGAATATTTTATATATTAAGACCCTCAACTTCAGTTCATTGATGGATTTAACCCTCCGTATATTAATTTAAAACGTGAAGCCCCTGAACGGAAACTTGTTTAATGAAACTTATCACTTTGGTTGCCGAAAACATATAATACAAATATAAGTTAAGTAAACCAGTTACATTATTTATGATTAGTTCGGTAATATCTAAGGAAAGGGGAAAACAAATTCAAGGTGATGATTAGTACGTACAACAGAAAAATCAGAAGGAAAAAAAAGTCGTGAGACATGCAAATGCAGTTTTACTAACAAAAAGCCATGCGGCATGCAAATGCAAAAATATAAAGTTCATTCACATTCTGGTGTTTTTCTTCATCTTTTCCTGTCAGCATACTGTATTCTCTTTAAATACGATTCTTTGTAAATTGTAACAAATGTCTCATCTTTCATTACAGCATTAAATTCTAAAACAAAACTATATAATAAAAAGGATAAAATGTGGACCCAGAACATTGAATTCATTTTTGGGCTTTAGTTCGTTAGAAGAAACCATAGTGAATGGTGGGTTATTATTGGGTATGGTCGTGTCAAAGAAAGGATGCGAAAATGTTGAAGCTTTCAGGTGTCAGGTTTGTAACCATATTCTCCCTGTGCTCAACAAGCTCAGCACACGAGTAGATGAGAAAGTAGATGAGATGTATGGTGCTGGAGAAGAGAGGCTCAATGACTGGCTTTGGCTTCACTCATGAACATTTTCTCATACTTATAATGATTACGTTTAATACCACAACGATGGATTTCTTGATTACACAATCAAAATTACAATACAAGAGATTAAGAAGAAGAAAATAAAAAGGCAGGAAATTCAAAACATGAAACTCAAATCTTCAGTTCGCGATCTTCGTTCACAACCCATGGCCTTGTGTCCGAACTTCAATGGCAGCAAAAACAAATGTGAATGTATGGGGATTATTCAAACCGTTTGCAATAATAATGGTATAATGATAAGTTCCCAATAGTGGGGGAGAGTGTCTCCAACTCAGTTCTTGCTATTGCCAGCTTTTGATTTTGTTTAGGCCTTTGGCTTGAGTGGCTTGATGACCTCCCAAGTGAAATCAGGGTCTTCACGCCCGAAATGGCCATACGCGGCGGTTTTCTGGAACCTGAAGTTACCTCCTCTCTTCAAGTCGAGGTTAATGGCCATCATTCCTGGCCTGAAGTCAAATGCTTCCTTGATCAACACGAGGATATCCTTGTCTGGGATGGTCCCAGTCTTGTAGGTGTCAACAAACACCGAGAGGGGCTCAGGCACACCAATGGCATATGATACCTGCACGATACAACGGCGGGCGAGTCCTGCTGCAACCACACTCTTGGCTGCCTGCCTGACGATGTAGGCACCGCTCCTGTCAACCTTGGTCGGGTCTTTTCCTGAGAAAGCACCTCCACCGTGAGCACCCCAACCACCGTAAGTGTCAATGATGATCTTCCTCCCCGTGAGTCCAGCATCACCGTGAGGCCCTCCGATGACAAAACGACCAGATGGGTTCAGGTGAAAGATGGTGTTGTCATCAAGATACTTAGCAGGAATAACTGGCTTGATCACATGCTGCTTCAAATCAGCGGCAATCTCGTCGTTGGTGACAGTTTCGTCATGTTGAGTTGAGATGAGAACGGTGTGGACTCTGATCGGAATCATAGCTCCACCATCGTTCTTGTACTCGACGGTGACTTGTGTCTTACCATCAGGCCTCAACCAAGGGCAAGTCTTGTTCTTCCTCACTTCAGTGAGTTTAGCACCAAGCTTGGTGGCTAGGACATGGGTCAACGGCATGAGCTCAGGTGTCTCATCGGTAGCGTATCCAAACATATGTCCCTGATCACCAGCTCCGATATCTTCGGGCTTCTTGGTCAAATGGCCGTGAACTCCCTGAGCAATGTCAGGGCTCTGTTGCTCAATGTTAACCAAGACATTGCATTTGTCAGCGTCAAGGCCAACATCAGCTGAGGTGAACCCAATCTCCCTGCAAGTGGATCTAACGATCTTCTCGTAGTCTACTTTGGCAGATGTTGTGATCTCACCAAACACCATCACCATGTTGGTCTTGGTGCATGTCTCACACGCGACTTTGCTTTCAGGGTCTTGTTCTAAGCAAGCATCGAGGATGGCGTCAGAAACCTGGTCGCAGAGCTTGTCTGGGTGTCCCTCATTGACGGATTCAGAGGTGAATAGGAACGTCTCCATTTCTGAAAATACAGATAAAAAAAAATATCATTTTTTTACTCCGAATCTGAACAAAGACCCAAAATACCAAAAAAAAAAATTATAGATCCATATCCAAAGATTTGTACAGTTTCCACCGACAAAATTAAACAAGAGGAGAATTTGTTACTTTTCTGCATAGTGATTCCCAAATTTTCCAGTTACAAAATTGAATCTCATCAATTACGAAAGAGAATCTAAAGCTTCAATTTTTCAGATCTATTAACACAAACAAAGGATTCCAAACCGCGAACGAGTGATTACATAAAACATGCAAGGTACCAACACAATGAAAAGATCTAAACGAAGAAAGAGCAACAATGGATCGAAGAATTGATCTGAAAAAAAAATGGATCGAAGAAAACAAACCTGTTAACAAAGTAAGAGGGATTCGAGATCTGGAGGAGAAATGAAAAAACGAGAGGAGAGAAGAGCAGAGAAACGAGAGTAACGAGAGAAGATGAGAGATTTTATTGAGATAAGAGAGTGAGAGGAGGAGAAAAACTCGCCGCGTATCTCGGAGTAAGACTCGCTCTGTGTTTGCCCGCTCTTCTCGTGCTAACCTCCCTTCGGTTTATATTGTTGGCGAAGCTATGATCACATGTTTTGAGCGTACAGTAGTGTAATGCTTTTACACCGTTGATCTCATATGAAGAAGAAATGAACGGTGGGATGTAGCCAGAAATAATCTCACCAACCTCGTTGTCGTTGGTGTGGGTGTGGTTGGTGAGACGAGCACCCAACATGACACGACCCGACCCGATATCGACATCGTAATTGGATCATAGATACAGTATAACTCCGACCCGATTCCTCTAGATTTTTTAAAACAGAACAGATCTTTATCATGATTTTTGTTTGTTTTTTTTTCATTTATGGTACTTGTTCAGAAACAAAAACAAAAACTCAAATAAAAACATATGAGCATCCAATAAAAATATCACGTATAAATTTATAAAAGAAAAAAATTATAAACAAGACATAAATGTTCACACTATTTTGCAAGCTTTTTGCCTCTAATATAAGAAAGAAAGGAAATATGGTTGTGGTTGCAGCTGAAGAATACAAACATATGAGAGGAGATGAGTAAAGAATAGTTAGGAACTGAGACCGAGCTGAAGGCCAAGAGCAGCATGGACGACGAAAAGCGCCATTATCCCGCTCCCGAGGATCCCGTGCACGTTCCTCAGTTCGGGTTTGTCCTGTACATATTTGAAACAACGAGCTTCCTGATCCTAAAACTATAAAAATCTTTAAGGCTTTTAGATCAGAAAATCCTGCATTGCGCTTTTACCTTGAACAAAGTTGGTAAGATTGTTTGAATCGTCAAGAGGGCAAGACCTATAGCTCCTGAAATGGCGTGCGGGCTACATTGCACAAATCCGCAACCAAATTATTCAGTGTATTTGAAAAACTCAATACTAAGTTAACCAGTTTCTTTAGTTTCTTCAAGTTTGGAATCAGTAAATGGGAGTTTGCACGAAAAAAATACCTTTCGAAGATGGGTTTGTCGGAGGTAAGGAGGGATATGATACCACCAGTTGCTCCAAGGGAGAAAAAGAAAAACATTCCGGCTAGAAGCTTCGGGTGCAGATCTTTTGCCTTTGCCTTCTCCTCCTGACATTTCGAGGCAAACGAAGAAAACAAATCGCTCTTTAAACAACAACGGTTCTTGTAATATCATAGCCAGACTAATAAGTTATAAAAGTCTTACAATGTCATCTGAATTACGAATCCGGAAGCCCAGGTATGTTCCATAGCCACCCATAGCAAAAAGAACCACTGCCTGAGAGGAAACAGGTGACAAATCCAAAACCATCACAGACACTTATAGATGAAATGTTCACAAACAAAACAAGAACCAAGTTCCTCCATGGAACCAGGACATACGTTCTACATCTAAAGGAACTCGCTTTTCATACATGGAGCAAAAGATTGAAAAAAAAGCATGAAAATTGGTATGGAGGAGGAAGCTACCATGTTCCCTGGATGGCCCCAGTGCACAAGCCAATCAGGTAGATTCAAGGATTTTACAATCTCCGCAAAGGGTCCAATAACAGATCTTACAGTTGCAGCTGCCACAAGAGCGATAGAGATTTAGCATAATCATGTTTCTTGACACAACATTCTTAGCTCCAACTGAGGGAAATATCTGTGAATAACGATATGGATTCGACTTCCAACATCTGTCACAACGTCACGTTTGTTTTGATTAATAACGCATTCTCAAACAGCTAATGAATACACCAATTGCACAATTTCTTACTACTGGTTACTAAAAGCTTGTAAACTGGAGCTGAGAGACGTTGTATGTTACCTCCAGGGAGAGAAGCAACGAGGAGGAGAGGCAAAGGAGAGACTGATAACATCAAAGTCTCCCTACTCTCGTCATCAGCTCTTGCTTCTTCTACCGTTTCATCTCCGTCGCCAATCGAAGAAAACGCCGGAATTAATGGGATCCTTGTCCGGCGAGAGGTAGAGAGCGCGGGAAACGGAGACACATATGGGAATCTGGAGAGACACGGTAGGGAATTGAGTAAAGGCGACGCCGGAAGTGACGGCGGAGGAGAAGAAATGGGTCTTGAGACAGCGGAGAATCCTGTAATGGAAGCCATTGGAGAAGAGAGCAGCTGAGTGTAGTCTGGTGTGTGTTGGTAAGAGTGAAGGAAGTAGAAGAGACTAGAGAAGGAGATAGTTCTGAGGAATTGGAAGAAAGGCGAAGAAAGTGACACGACGTTACGTTAAAACGCTGTCGTTTTACGTTTCTTCTCGTGGCCTCAACACGCTCCCATGTCCCATTCTTTTTTTCCTTTTTAAAAAACAAAAAAAAATTCAAATGAAGTAAATTAAAATAGATTTAACAAAATCAATTTGACTACAGAGATCAGAGAATATCATATGACGAAAAATATAAGTGTGTTTTCTTGAAGTAAATCCGATCATTGATGCACGAAAAAAAAATCAAAAGATTTAGTTAGTTTTTATGTGTAAAACTAACTAAATTTTTATGTATTATGTTTTTTTGACTCTTTGATACTAAACAAATACACATATATCTTACGCGTCCAAATAAATATATAGTTTCTCACCAAGTTTTTCACCAAATAAATTTTTACGAGAATATAAACTTTCTAATCAAAAGTTTATCATAATAGAAAAAAATAAGATTATTTATATTTAGTACTGGTTTTGAGCCCAAGTAAAATAAGCACGAACTTTCGGCCCTTATTTACATACAAAACATTTATAAAACAAACCGGTCCTGTTTTAAGAAAAACATGTAAAACAGTCCATTTTTTTATTTGTAGCTTGTGGTTCTTTCAGTGTCAAAGCCGGTTCTAGTACATCGTTAATAGTATCAAATATAAACGTATAAATAAATGATATAATGTTATGCGTTTCATGAATATCATAGTATCTCAAAAGGGTGAAATTCACAAATTTTTTAGTGAAATTGGTTATTATATAATAGAAAACTGCATTAAAGAAATATAACGACTGATTTGAAAAAAAATATATTGAAAATTCCGGACTCAAGTTAAATATGTGTCGCAGTAATGAGAACCAAAAGTTTAAAAGCTTTTCAACACACACACAAAACAATTCTTTGGAATGAGTTTTAAGTTTCCCCTTCTTCTTGAACCAAGACCAAAATAGGTTCTTCATAAATTACATAGCTTAGCTATAACATGAGGTAAACGAACAGTCACCAATTTCTTTGACTTGGCCTGTCCATACTTAAGTTGTTTTCATAATTGTAAGAGTTAACATCTCAAAAAGATTTTCCATTACACGTCTGCATTCACAAGATAGGCACATATCTGAGTGGAAAATTATGATAGAGGCATATTATTGTATGTCACTAAAAGACCCCCTTTATCAATTATTGGTCTATTTAATAAAATATTATTGTAGATAGATTTCGACCTCTCCGTATAACCATTAAGTCACTGAAAAATCTCGGATAGAGACTCCATCTAAATAATTATATAAATTAATAATTCGTAGCATAGGAATCATGAATATATCACAATATGTATAAAAACTCGTTATAATACACTTTTAATAAACCTTTATTTTAGATAAGTTAATTATAATTGGAACGGTCTACTGATATATATTCATATAAGTTATAACCGTGTTATATAGCTAAAAAATACAAAAAAAAACTCACAATCCACAAATTGTTATATTTATATGTTATATAAATGTTATATTTATATGTTATATAAATATATATATATTATAACATTGATAAATTAATAAAATTTTGGTTTTAGAAGTAAAAAATTACATCTAATTAATTTTTCGATAAATTAATATTTTATTAAATTAATAAAATATTATAATCTTAATATTATCAATATGAACTATATATCCATTTTGTAACTAATAATACATATTGAGTTTACTGATTGATCAGTCTTAAGCGAGTTTACTGATTAGAGAAGTGTGTACGTAGCTCTCTGAAATAAGAAATGAGTGTAACCAAATTATATTTTTCATTTTCGGAAAGCCTCTTAAATATTCTTTTGAAAAGTACCACACCAACTTACCAACTTAAACCACTGCCCCATCAAAATTCAAAACTTTGTTGCTACCGTATCTTGTATATATATAATACATATACATGTCTTTGTATGAAAATAATAAATGCTTATACTTTGTACACATATATTCTTCGGGATTTAAGAACATATGTATGTGTGTGGTGGCCTCGGGATCAATCACTTTGATAAAGTCTTGTGGGAAATGACTTAGTCAAACATTTCACTTGGTTTTTTGGAAAATAAGTACACGTCACTTTCATGCTTTATCTATTTTTTTGGTTTAATGTCAACTTCTTGTTTTTATTTTTTATTTTTTTCTTATCACTTGTCACTACCTTTGGGCAGCGGCAGTCCATGAACTATTTTCCTTATTTTTTATTGGTATAATGTACCAATAAAATTAATACCATGCATACATGTTTGACTCTAAAATCTACATACATGCACCATTTTTTTCATTTATAATTGTATTTCTTACCATAGTTTCTTATACCATATATATTTGATTCCTGTTTGAATTGTGTTATAAGTTATTTCAAATAAAATTTACATATAAGGTTATATATATAATTAAAAATATGAGTAATTATCAATAATCCTAAATAGGCAGTAGTAAAACTGAAAATCATATTGCTTCTGGTTGGTTTGGTTCAGTGTAGACCAAAAACCGGTAAAAATCGGTCGATAAAAAGGTTGTTTGGTTTCTTCAAAAGACAAATACGTATGTTCGATATCGAAATGGGGACATCGAAGGAAACTTTAAACCATTTGTCCAAATTATATTCTTCCGACAAACCATTTGTCCAGTTTCTTAATATAAAATAAAAGAGCATTCAATCACTGGATTAATTAAAATTATTAATTTTGTTTTCAAGAATAGTTGTTTTTAAAAAAACATTTCTCCACTTTCACAACTTAAACCAGCTGTTCTTGTTTTGCTTTGGTGACCAAAACACACACACATCTATATTTTTTATACACTGTTTCTCTCTCTCTCTCTATATATAGATTATATAGTAATGAAGTTAATCCACATGGGGAGAAGAGGAAAAGGCATAATGGAAAGAAAATAGAAAATAAGTTTTTCATTGACTTGGGCGTTTCCGATACATATAGCAATAAATATATGTCTTTATCTTTGATAATTACAGAACCAGAGATCACTTTTTCTTTCTCTTCTTCTCTCTTTCAGAAAACAAAACAAAGATTCCTCAAGCAAAACACATAGATTAGCTGAGGACCAATTGAGAGATGGGGAGGGCTCCATGTTGTGACAAGGCAAATGTGAAGAGAGGTCCATGGTCTCCTGATGAAGATGCAAAGCTTAAAGATTACATAGAGAAACAAGGCACTGGTGGCAACTGGATTGCTCTCCCTCACAAAGCTGGTACTTTTTTATATATATCTCATGATTCCAAAGGATTAGTTTCTTGGCTTCTTTTATTTCTTTTCTTTGATGGTTTTTTCTCTGGATTTTTTTTAATCTTCTATAATATGATGAATGAAGGTTTAAGGAGATGTGGGAAGAGTTGCAGATTGAGATGGTTGAACTACTTGAGACCAAACATAAGACATGGAGATTTCACTGAGGAAGAAGACAAGATTATCTGCAGCCTCTTTGCCTCCATTGGAAGCAGGTTAAGAAAGTCTACCTTCAACTTCTAATACTATAACTAATATTATTCCAATATTAATAATCTTGGTCTTCGTATATATACCTGATCTTAAAGATTTTAAAAGATGACTCTTGTTCAAATCATGGGAAAAAACGGAGAAGGTGAGTATCAAAAAGCAAGAGACTTTGCATGTTTCAAGGACGCTTCAATCTCTCTTTTTTTTCTGAATAAAAAGTTATTGATTTTAGCTTTTATATACCCACCTTTTGTGCAGTATAATTGCCTCCTTTTGAGGGTATATTCTTTAGTTCATAGTTTAGGAAAACTAACGGAGCAAAATTCACTTTGAGAACTATTGAAGAATTGAGCTTAAAAGTGTTTTTTTTATTTAACTATTGTGGTTACATAAAGGAGTATATATGTTGAATATGCAGGTGGTCAGTAATAGCAGCTCACTTGCATGGTAGAACTGATAATGACATCAAGAACTATTGGAACACTAAGCTCAAGAAGAAGCTCATTGCCACTATGGCTCCTCCACCACCTCATCACCTCCTAACCATTGGTTCATCACCATCACCATCATCACCATCATCATCATCACAATACAACATGGTCAATAGTTTTCTTCCGTATAATCCATCAATATCTACAAACCAGCTGATCACACCTCATCAGGGGATGATGATGACAATGATGGACCAACAACAACTACTATTATACCAAGAAGACATGGGCAGTTTGGTAAATTCTCCAAACAGCAACAAGCTCATAATGAGCCATCAAGAAGAGAGCCCGAAGCAAAGTACAAACAAGGGAATAATGTTGTTGAGTGATGTAAGAAGTGGGTCTTCAAGTACAACAAGTACAGTAACAAGAGTGAAGATGGAACATCATGATTATCATCATGAAGAGGAGGAGAGATCAATGGAAGATTATGGAATGGAGGAGATCAAGCAATTGATAGGTAGTAGTTGTACGAGTAGTAGTAGCAATACCTTGTGGTTTGATGAAAACAAGACAGAGGATAAGTTCATGATGTACTATTGATCTCTCTCACCGACTTTGATTCAATCTCTTATTCTCTCCCTTTTTTTCTCTAAAAACTAAAAATGAATTATTAAAAACTTGCTTTTTTTAAAGGAGTTTAAACATTTTATTCATAAGCGTAATTTAATATTTTTATGATGAGTGAGAACTCTATATTTTGTCGAACACATAGCTGTTATGTAAATTTTTTTTAGAGATCAAGAAAAAATTGCGCCTAGCAAATTGATTTTTGTCTACAGCCAACATCTCTAAATATGACCATTAAGCTACAATTAATAGAGAGTAGAGTTTATGGCTTATCAGCCTCTACAAGCAATTGTAACAAAATGGGTACATTAGATGAAATAATAGCATCAAAAGTAATGTCACATTATTTTTTAAATGTTTCATGTTAAGTTATTTTCCTTTTGTTCTATTTATTCTTTAAATATATCTTAAAACTAGCTTCGAGTTTCTTACAAAACTGAACTCCTAATGAACCACATTGATATTAAAAATCAGAACCTTGACAAAAAAAAATGAACCACATTAAAAAAACAAAAACGTAAGGTTGGTCCCAGTTTGATGATCAACAGTACGTCTACATAAGTCAAATTGTTTGCTTACCAAATAACTACCTTTACACTTTATTAAAAATAAAATTTTCAAAACATTATAGCAAATAATTCTGCTGCTTTCTACCAATAGCTATCCACATCAAATCAAATATAATGACCCTACGAATATAAATCTTTCAAATAAGTTCCAACTAGTCCGCCAAAACCTTTACCATACTAACAAGAGCCTTACGAAAATCTGTGAGCAGTTGTATAGACAGCTAGAGATTATTTATGAGTATGTCCAATTATGATGGACTCTTTAGTCTTAAAAGTAGTCTCAACCAGATAATGGAACAGACTTAAGAAAAGCTTAGATGTATTCGGCTTCTAATTTGATATATTGGATTAGTGTGCCACAACTTTGGTAGACTTAATAAGACACTTAAACTAAATTTGTCATCATTTTAGCAGGCTTGTGCTAAACTTTATGAAACTTTATACGTAATGTACGTGCATACTACTAGGATCTAATAGAGTGTATGTAGTTTGCCGCCATATCTCTGACAAATATGCGAGTAGTAGGCACAAACTTATAATTAGAGGGATATTTTTGATATTATATAAATGATCGATTATGTCATAAGTATGTTTAGTAATAAAGCTTTGTATGTGTTATCCTAGTTATTCCCAAGTAGGTTAATTTGCAAAAACACTATACTAAATAAATTACTTTATAGGAAAATCACAACATTGATATAGCCTTATGATATAGGTTATCTATATTAATCTCTATAACATGTATAAGAAACTTTTCTTTGAATTCTTCAATTATCAATTATATAGCTAAAATTATTTTTTATGCAAAAAATGTGAGTAACTTGAATCGAATCTTGTAACGTACGGATAACTACGAATATACACCTCCATATTTGTAAAGCTGCGTAAGCTACTTAATCATCAATACGTTATATTAATCTATCATAACATTTTCTTATAAGATATAATAATTTTGCTTTATTAAAAAAAAAAGATCAGAGTATTTGGTATGCTGCTTTGTATTCTTCCTCTCATCCTCATTAGGGAATCTCAAATCTTATCAATAAACACAAAATATAAACACATGCATATATAATTTTTTTATATTTTTTTTAGATGCGAAAAAAACATTCCACTTGCATTTCTTATAGGAGGTCCCTTTCTTTAACGTGTTACTTTTTAATTTCATGCTCTTTGCTTACACTTGAATCATTAATCAACCAATCAAGTCCTTGATCAAAGACCGAATTATATATACATATATTTCTTATAATCATATCCACCACTATCATCTATTTTATGTAGAGATAAGGAATTTCAAATTTATATTGATGACAAAGTATGTCTAAAATTAATCGCTGAAAAGTTGGATTATATCACTATAGAGGCGGACATAATTCAAATTTTATTCTCTTTCGTCTTATTTCATTTTGTATATATTTTTAAATGTTTATTCTATATATATTCTGTATCTCTATATAAGATAAGTTTTTAAGTTCCGACTGGAAATAGGATGGGATAAGAACATAAATCTTCAAAATTTCTGAAGTTTTTGATTAAATGGCGATAAATTATTATAAATTGTGTATGTTTTTTTTATATCGTTTTTCTAAGATGGACAAGAAATTTATTGATTATTTTACATTTTAATGTCATTTGATACCGGTTGAGAGAGTCGGACCAAGACTGGGATTCAATAAATTAATAGCATAGTTTCTTACAAAATAATATAAATAACTTCTCCCGTCAAATTTGTTTTCTTATTCGACCGACGACTTAGAAAAAAAAAAGAAAAAAGAATCTCCATTATATGTTTATCTAAATTTCTCACTAACATATACTGTTCATGCATCATTTATAGATGTGTTATTTTAAATAGTCTGCATTAAGGGAATGAGGAAAAGATGGCGTTAGAAAGAATGTCTTCTTTGAGTGGAGAGGAAACTGACAAAAATATGTGACACTGCCTCTCTGTAAAAGATCCCTATCATTGTGCTATAAATAATCAATTATTCAAACACTAATTAGATCGACTGATAAATATTAGTCAAAAGAATGTTGGATGATTTACAATTAAATTACTAATATAATTGGAACAAGCTCTATGACTATTGCTATGAATGTCTAAAATTATCAATTTTGGAAAATCTTTGACAAAGATATAGCTCAAGATTGTAGTAAAATACGATATATATAAGTTTGGAATTCATATGCAAAAGAATAAAGTTACAATTCTAGTAAATACAAGAATTATGTATATATATATTATTAATTTTTTATTTACTAAGAGATCATCCAAGTTTTTAATATTTAATTAATCTTTTTAAGATGATTGTAGCTGGGATAGTCCACATACTATGTTTTCTAATGAATCTAAAACATGACACCATTCAAAACATGACATTATTTCGATTGGCCAATGGCTAAATAATTCCAAGTTTGAAACAAAAAATTGATCGTTGACCTAAATCTATAAGGTAATTCGTCTTCAAGTGGAAACAACTATCACTTGGTTTATTAAAACTAGATTTGTTAAAGAGATCATATGCAATATTTGAACTTTGGCTTTTTGTAATCATCATGAACATAATTTTTTTTCATATAGTTTAGAATGGATATCTAAACAAAGTAAGAGAGATGACCGTGATAACAAAGGTGAAATTGAGTCATTTTATGAAGAATGATCATTTTAACATTTTCGACAGAAATAAAGTAAGAGAATTTCTACAGCTAAACTTGTTTATATGTTTAAAGGTTTGACAAAATGTCTGATATGCATTAGACTAATGGATATATATCACTATTTCTGTCTAAAGGGTTACATCTAAGTCTTGTTTATATGTATTCCTTGACCGGGTCATGTAGGACGAGGGTTGATTAAAAGCCGAGCCAAGCTAGTCCAAATCCAAATCCAAATCCAACACACACCAAAAGTATAAGCTACCATTTATTCAATTGATGAGATAAAGAGCCACACTAAAATCGGAACGAAACCATCAACTAAAACTCGATTATCCCAACAGAATGTGTAGTCGAATATAATTAGGGGGTTTATGGGAATTTACACCAAGTGTAATGCGTTCTGTACAATGAATGATATATAAACACTTGTGAGTTAGAGAACCATTATTGGAGAAGTTTCTGATTCACAAGAAATCCCATTGCCAATAAACTTTGTCAACGATGCCTCCACCAGTTCGAACCGCAAGGTGAAGCCTTTCTGCAGCCGGAGGAACGCCCCAGAGATATGGAACCGCCACTGTCATTGTTAGCTTCTCTTGTAAGCCGCCTTTGCTCTCTTTCTCTGCAGCAACAATCTTCAACGAAAAATAAGGAGTTCATTAGACTTGAATGAGAGAGTTAAGGGAGGGAGGGAGAGAGATTTTAACCCACACCTCTCCACCATGTTCTAAGACAGTGTCTTCAACAACATCACTAAGCATCTCAACTGAACGACAGAATCCAAAGATACACAGTCTTCTTCCCATATCAAGTCCCTGAAAATTTTAAAACAGTGCACTAGAATGCCTGTGTGTCTAGTGTTTAACAAACAAACAAAAAGGAAGGCAAGAGTAGCATACGTTTGTAGCTGCAATGTCGAAAAGAGCTCCGAGGCATAGACCTTGGGCAGGATCCATGTAGGCACTTTCTTGAAACTTTGGAAGTTTCTCTGGTGATTTGGATCTCCCATGTTTCTTCTGTCACAAAGCATATGACTCATTCCCACAAGAGATGATTACATAAAAAAAATCATCAGAATAAGCACATTTAAACAAAATGGAAGCACTTGAGGGTGGAGTAACTACTTCACCAATCTTAGGCTCAGTCATAGTGACAATCTCAAACAGTGGTTAAAAAAGTGTCTACCTTATGACTATCTAAGAAAATCCATGCAAAACACACACGCGCACAAACAAAATGTTAAACAAGACCACAAATACAAAAGATACAGGAACAGAGTTGCATACATGAGATGTTTTGACGCGCCGAGGAACCATATTGCCTCCAATCTGAATTAGCCCATCAGAGGTGAAAAGTGTAATTCTTTCTTCAGGAACCCATTCAATGGCTGTAAAATAAACAAATGCAAATCGTTTTCAATCAGCAAATTGTGATCACCAGACCCAAAAAATCAGGTCTTTCTCACTACTGTGACACCAAGAAGCTGCACTAGTTTGATTTACACAAGCTCAAGAGTAATAAATGAAAAAACATCATATGAATCAAATTACGCATGATTGAAATCAGATCACAGAGAACAAACAAGTACGATGATCCCCCTGATTTGACTTTCCAAACCCGGTAGCCTCCGATAAATACATTCCTAATTTGATAAAATCATGTATCGAAATTTTTCGAATCACATTTCAGAGTCAGACCAATGGATCAGTAGTTTAATTTAATCAACCAAGGACAAATTATTAGATAGAAGAAACACCAGTGAGACGATTACCGTTGTTACCATCGGACCATGGATAGAAGCTGAAAGCATCGTCATCGGAGAAGTTACCACCGTAATGCGATGCCTTAGCGGCGAATCGAGCCGAACGAGACGGCCGAGCGCGAGAAAGAAGAGAGAATCGAGTAGAAGTAGCGGCGGAGGGAGACGAAGAAGAGGCGTCCCAGACGCGAGAGATAGTGAGGTGAGAGAAGAGAAGCGCAGAGGTCTTCGCCATAACCAGAGAGAATCACAGAAACAGAGCAGACGCGTGACGTGAAGCGGTAGAAGAGAAAAGGAAGTGGGAGAGAGAGCGAGTCTACGCCACATGCTTTTCTTACGCCGATGCTGCCACGTGTCGAATGTCTGAATTTTCTTTAGAAAACTTTCATAAAAACCCTCATACTTTCAATTATTTGTAAATCTACCTCTTAACTGTGAAAAAAAATGCTAAAATACCCATTCAACTCATGCCATGTATCATTTATGTATGTCTGACAGGTTTTTCTTTTTATAAGATTGCAAATAAGTCATGGTGTGTATCGACATCACAAGAGAATGTGGAACACATTTAATTTGAAATTGACCAATTGTCTCTTAAATTTGAACAATAACTGAATGTCAAGGATAATGATGGTAATTTTGCTGTCAGATTACGAGGTGTAGAATCTGTCACAGTAATCTAACCAACCAATTCTAGACATCTCAAGTAGGCTTGCTACTTTCTGTTCCAGCCACATAACCAATACATGCAAGAGAATCCATGGGACATCACAAAACTCTGTTTTTGCTTGTCCAACTATTAAGTGTAACTGTAGTATCTCTCATTGGGAAGAATTGGCGTTTTGCAAAGTAAGTGGTTATCAATGAAAAAGCAAAGGAAATATCTTGTGAGAGTCATAAACAAAAAAATGCAACCTTTACCCGCACACAAGAAGTAAAATCAAGTCACATAACTCTCTACATACAATCTGTGTAACTAAGTTGTTGTTCCGATTTCCTTAGGTGTTTAGCGTGTCCATTTTATGAACAGATATAATATGACAATTGTTGCAATCATACCGGCGTATTTGATCCAGGTGTCAACACGATTGCGCCTCTCAATGAGCCTGAGTACAGAGTTGGAGAGCCCTACAGTGTTCAGAACATCCAAAGCTTTACGCTGTGCCCTCTGAGAATTGAAGAAACCCCAATGTTAATGACATCAAAATTGTGACTTTGTAATGCAGATTAGGGGTTTCGCATATTTGGTTTGAGGTTTACCTTCAAACGATCTCTTTGTTCAGCATATTTGGAGAGGATAGCAACTCCACTTGAAAATGAATCTTCAAGCAATCTCTTTGAATTCTTTACAGAATCCATTGCTTGAGCCTCCTCATCAAATATTTGCAATATGTGTGCTCCTTCTCCGCTCCCTCTGTTAAACAAATCTTCCCTCTCTTTAGCTTCCAACATCCTTTTCTGATTCCTCCACATGTATTTTTCCAGACTCTGGTTCAGATACTCTGCCTCTTCTCCAACTTGTTCAGTCTTTCTGCAAAATTGCTTGTGATTTCAACATAGACTGACAGAAAATAGAAGAATTTGACGAAACTAAAAACGCTAACGTTTCAGAAACCAATCCGCCATTTGGATGATCTACGAAAATGTGTGTAAGCTTTTCGAACTTTTCGGTCAGCTCAGACAGCCAAATGATGAACTTGTCAATGCAAAGTGCTTGCAATACACGAAGAATACACATATACATCACCCTTCTTTTGGAATGAACTCGAGAAATAACTTACAGACTTGCTAAGTCCTTGATCTAAGATTCTCCGATAACTATGATAATCTCGAGATTCGCTTCAGTTTCTTGGAAAACGAAGGATGAGTTTTGTAAATCACGAAGTTAAAAACAAAAATTGCTCACCTTCTCCAGAGATCGCGCTGGGATTTAACAGAGATAGAGCGCCAGAGAGCATCCATGTTGGAGCAGAGAGATTGGACCTCAGTAATGTCTCGTTTCACGGAGGAGGTCAGATCGGAAGAATCGATAACAGCGGACTCGAACCTCTCCAACCTCTCGATTCCGTCGCGAGCCCTGAGTAGAATCCTTTTAGCACTACTATACACCTCCGACAAGGAACCGCCTCCTCCGACGCTCCCAGACGCCATTGTATAACCCACTCAAATCAGGTAAACCGCAGATCTTCTCGTTGCCGAATCGTTCTCTGAAATCAGAGAAATACGTAAGATAATCGGTACAATGAAATCAATAACAAAGAGCGGATCGGAGATCGGAGAAGGGAAAATCAAAATCACCTGAGCAGAAGAAAGACGATGAGACACAGAGGGAGAAGAAAATTCTTAAGAATTGTGGCGCCGTCTTGGAAATGGCTACCGGATTAACGCCAGCAATTGTATCTCCGACGAAGGAAGGATTGAGATTTTTATCGGAGTGATAGAAAACAAGAAACTCCCTGGATGCTATGTTAGGCCCATCAAATGTTTTCTGGGCCTGAAAGTAATTATCTTTTATTTTGTTTTTGGGATCAAATCAAAAGACAAAATACCCACCAAAATGTTAATCTCTTGACTCAGTTCCGCAATAATACAAACTCGGAAGAAACAAAGTTATGATGATGTAACTAATGTTGGAAGTGGAATCCAACACCACAATTTTTCCCTTTTTTACTTAACTTTTCATTTTTAAGTCTTAACATATGCTTTCATTTTTCGCATATTTACTTAGTGGAAGCTGAAGAATCCTATTAAAATGTGTACCAACAAGGGGACAAAGTGGAATTATTCACTATTCTATACGCTCAAGAATTATATTTTTGGATAGACTAAACTTCCATACATCATGCCCGTATATATATGTTACCTACTATTCAGATAGATTTTTAAAATTACGTTCTCATTAATGTAGTAATCCTGTAAATATATTTATCATTTCACTAAATTGACGTTTAAAAAAAAAAAATGATAGAGACAGAAAAGAAAAAAGAAACACCAACTCTTCTTCCAATAAATGCTTTGAAAACAAAGGCACACATTTTTTTACTAAAACTAGTAATAATAATAATACGACAATTGTCATTCTTGTAGAAGTGAACATATTGTAAAAGCTAAAGTTTCAAAGAACTGCGTTGAAGATAAAACCACCAAAAGGACAATATGATTGAGATCTCTTTCAAAAAATATCTCGTGTACCTGTTTAGCATCTTACCATATAATCATAACATATCTTCTTTTCCTCTTCACCATAAACCTAAACGAGATACATGGTAGGTCTCTCTATCTAAAACCCATTAAAACATTAATATTCTTAAGTACATCATCTTTTAACTATTGATTTTAGTACAATTAGCCGTGGGTATATGCATGTTTACAGATTTTTTTGTTTATTTTTTATGTGGATCAATGCATATTTAATTATTATGATTAGAAATATTTTCTACATTTTTAAATGATTTGAGAGTGTTTAAGAATATTTTTCTAATTAAATTACAAGTTTTATAGCTTTAAATTTATATGTTTAAAAATATAATCTATCAACAAATCATATAATTTTTTATAATTTCACCAAAAGTTATCAAAATCATCTAAAAACTTATTTAAACTCAAATCATTTAAAATATTTGATTGAATACATCTTTTTAGAAATTTCCATCATTCACATGTACACTTGTTTATACATGAAAGAGAAATGACAAACTTTAGAAAATTTCAATGATTTTGTTTGTGTGATGAAGGAAGCTCAATATTCACTAGTTAGGTACAAGGTTGTTTCATAAGAATAGTAAGATGGAAATTTAGCGGTCCGAGATGTTTTATGTTAATGAGTGGACATCCCCCCTTGAATCATTTTTGTCCTTTTATTTTTTCTTATTTGAACATTAAATAAAGAAACTATAGCCAACATTCAAATGCAATAAAATGTTTTCAAAGTAGTTTCGACATAAATTCATATGTACAGTTCTTACTCTTTTTGCTCTTCCAAAGATTCACAAAAAAAACAATAATTACGAACTAAAACGTAGTATACATATGAAATTATGTCCAAAACATGTTAGCAATTGATCAATAATAGATCATTTTTAAGCCATAAACAATTATTGTAACTGAGAATTGAAGTCTAAATGACTAGAATTTATGTTTTTTCGCCTTTTTTATAAGATTAATCATTTTAACTGTTTAATTGTTTGTTTTGCCGTATATATATTTATATAATTAGCTAACAATAAAAAATTGTATTTAAACTTTTGATATAGACTTCAAATAAGAATCGTTTACGGTTAAACTAATGCTGACTACTTGATATACAATCAGTCTAAACATCGTGTTCTTCGTAACCTTCTGATTAAGGCCAAATGATTAATGAGAATTTTGGATCAAGCTAATATTTTATTATCCTTTGAATAAATCAAGCTATATGTTTTTCTTTTTTCTTTTCTTTTCAAAAAAGTTACAAACGGCTTCAATATAAACAAAAGTAAAACAATTTATTTTATAGGCTATTTAAATCGAAAACCTATACTTTCTTTGATTTTTGTTCTTTGTTACCTTTCCTATGACTTATATCACAAAAACACCCAGCCCTACCACATTTCACAATCACAAAAGTCATGTTCACATGCATGTGCGGATTGATATCTCACATATAGTCAATCACAAGCTCTTCACAATATTTTGTTATACTTTCTTTTCTCACAAATCTAGGTACGTAGAAAATTATATTCGTCAAAATTAGTTGAGCTCGAAACTAGTTAAATGCAGCTTCGACCATGTACAAGTGAAAATCACATCGCGTATGTACGTTATTGTAGATATATCTGAAAACTTTCTAAAGGACACATACGTTATATTTTTCTCTATTTAATGGAAATAATTAAAATCGTCTTAGCATGGACGATGGTAAGTCTTTGGATTATTTCGTCTAATCAATCAGTAATTGAGAGGAAACAAATCCAGATATATATATATATATATATATGTGTATATACATTTTGTCTTCGCCAAAAAACAATAAGGTCGTTTCATATACTTTATAGTCACTCTCTAGATGTCACAGAGACGTGAATGAGATGGGCCCTTAAGACTCTAGCTACTACCGTATTGCATTTTTCGTGTTGAGGTTAAATGATATAAATTAGAGTAAAAAGTACGATAATGATAGATAAAAAGTACAAAAATGATACAATAGTATGATAATGAAGGAGGATTAGGGCACACGTGAAGTGCACATGTTGTCCATTTGCCAAAGGGCCAACCTTTGTTTCTTCTCTATCTCACTTCTCACCCTATTCGTTTTCATTGTCTCCATTTCATTGCTTCTTGATTGACACATCGATTAATTTTCTTTGGTTTTTTTTCTTTTTCCATATGATAATATATATTATAGCAATGTCTAAGAAGGGATCTTCTTACTAATCAGATAGTCTACTAAGAGGGAACTTCTTACTAATCGGATTTTAATCTTATAAAGTTGTAAATGTCATAGTATTAAATCAGATAGCATTTTCATGTTTTACTTTATGTTTGTTTATTGGCACTAAATTCAATCTCTTAAGTGGGGGCATCATTGACTTGTCACTAGAATGGGTAGATGAATACAATAAATTAAATCCAAACCACATGTAGCATTAACAAAATTAATAAAAGTTGTGAATGAGTCTTCAATAGGATGATTAATGACATTAAGTAAATTTCGTATCAAATGTTTAAAACAGATATATCAAAGTGTTAGGTATTTTTTGGGAATATAGATAGATTTGTGTAAATTGGTTGAGTGGTCTAATAAATGGATAAAATAAAATAAAAAGCATCAGCAAGAAAACAAAAAATGCCATCTCATGACCGTACACAATCATACAATTAGGGATTTAACATACAAACAGAAAGCTTTCACAAAAGAAGAAAAAGATCTAATCATTGATGGGAAAGACAATTCACTCAATATAAAGTATCAGTATACGTATGTATGAAGATAATGAAAATATAAGCATCAAGCAAGCTAACCTTAATAAGAAACAAAAAACGATTAACAAAAAGAATCATTAGAAAATAATTTATATGTATAAGGTTGATTGGAGGATATTTTCTATTGAACCACATAATTAAGTTATATATCATTGCTTAATGTTTTTTCATATTATATAGACAATTCGACGATAAATTATCTATCATATGTACATCCAACACATGTCTTCTATAGCAAAAAAAACAGGTTCGTCAATTAATAGATAACCATGATATGGATAATTGACGCCAATGAAATGGAAGTAGCTGATATGATTAAAATATTATAACACCTGACAGATGCAACTATAACAGTTTGCGATTATTTATCCCATGGTTTAAGAAGATACTACCATCTGTTAAGAGGAGAGAAAGTGGACAAATAGAAGAAGAAGAAAATTGAAAGAAAAGGTATTGACGTAAAAGCAAGTGGTGTGACACATACATGAACAATCCAAACACAGATTAATTTAGAACTAACATGCTCACACATGCATCCCCACTTGGGTTTGTAAGTTCTGTATATTTAATGAAGATATTATTATACTATTAGTTTCAATGGAAATGAATTAGCTTATTTTACTTGAAATAAACTGTATACTAATTAAAATATAGAATATTTAACTAATAGCATGAGTTTTATAACTTAATAACCTAACGCCTTAGTGCACAGTATTTAAAATTTAGTAGTTTGTCCATTATCACTGTCTAGCCAAATAATCCATTCTAGTCACAAAATTATATTAGATAACCATGAAAAGGGTACGATGTTGTTTCCGTGTAGTGTAACTATTATATATAAAATTTGATTTTACGATTAATAACTCAATTTAGAGTATTTTTTGTTTTTTCTTACTTTTTTCTTTGTAAAACCCCCAATTTAGGGTATTTAATATTTATGTATATTAATTATATCAAGATATACATTACGGGACAATATAATAACATTTTTATCTACTCTCATATGTCTTTAGATTTTCTTGTACAATATTAAATATATTTTTCTGAAAATTTGAAAAAATATACTAGATTTTTTTGATAAGCGTGCTTTATTAATGAAAATGATAATAATTTGCATCATCTACACACACAAAAATGAATTAAATTAATGGAATAAAAACACTTACATAGTCAGATTTTTATGTATAACTTCATTCTTTCAATCTACACACAAAAACCTATTTTTCTCTAATTTATAAATTATTACCGTTTTATATATGCCGAAGCGAATGGTTTTATTGTTAGAAATAAAAATGTTATTACATATATTTTTTTTCAGGAATCTGAACTTTACTTATAAACAGGATCATACAGCAAGTAAAAGGACCTCATAATTCTCTAAAAAATAAGTACGAACCTGACAAATAAGATGAAGATTCGCAAAACCAAGATTCCTTAACCTTTACAATAATTAACCAGTCGTGAAGGCACTTAGGAAATTTCCAGCACACTTAGCATATAACTAATTAGTAAATTAAGCTTCAAAAACACTGAGCCAATTATTAAGAGCAAAAGCATATTATTGAATTAAGGAAAAACATATTTAACCAAAAAGAGCACGTGTATGGATTTGGGCTTTTGATTTTGATGGAAAGCACTGGAAAAAACTTCTTCTTTCTCGATTATTTTGTTCGAATTGATGGTTTTACCTTTTAGTTATTAATAATCTTATCCTTTTGTTAATCAGGAAAATTCTAAACGAAAGCACAGACTAATTCTCAATGCTTATAATAATTCGAATTTTCTCGTCACTCAAGGCAGAGTTATATGTGGCCAACTATGACTAAATCACAATAAAAAAAATTGATCCCTAATTAAGAAAGTAAATCCTCAAAAAAAAAAGTGAATCCTCAACTATTAAAATACAAGTAGTAAATAATCTATCAATTTTTGATTGAATCATTATCAGATCATTATGAATAATTACGTATGTACTGTTTGTTTTGAGGAACAATTGATTTAACTTTTAAGTGAAAATAATTGATTCAATTTCATTGATCAAAATTTTAGAGATTGTAAGATTTGTTATGATAATAATTTAGAATGTGAAAAGTCCGGTTTATAATGTGTTTATACAAAATTGTTTTGCTAATTTTGGATTTTTAACACAAAAATACAATTATTTCAAATTACAAAACAAGATATGTTTCTATTATTTATTATATAAAAACATTTTTATAAAAATTGCAAGTCTAACCAAATTTTATAGAGTTATACTTTTTTTACATCTGCATTTTATTTATTTTGTTAAACATATATATTACTTCAAAATTATATTTTCATAAAAAATTTAGGTAAAATTGTCATAAGTTGATTTTTTTTTGTGGTAATCCCTCCAAGTTCCAAATTTAAACAAATGGGATCAGACTGTTAGTGTAGGAAAGAGAAGACGAGAGAGTTTCTCAAAAGAGAGTCGAGATAGATGTGTGAACAAGCAAGATCAACGAATACGACTTTCTGGTAATTTTCTAGACCTCGAAACATTAAATTTTGTAAGCAAATTTTCCAACAGAAAAAATGTTAAATATTTAAAATCAACTATACTTCTCCATTTATATTAGACTATTGATTTTTTGTTTGTTGTTTACAATCATTTGACTAATGAAGAATATGTTGACTTCATGAATTTCTTTGTTTTTTTCTTCCTCGAATATAGGTATAACTATACTGACTTCATTTCCAATTGAATGTGTGATCAAACATTTTATTAACCCTAAATTAATGCAATTTGACTAAGACAAATACGGTTGACTTAATCAATTTTTTATTTATTTTTCTTCCTCGAATATTGGTGGTTCATACTAACTTTCAAGACCAACAAATTCTGAAACAAAAACCATTAAACCAATTAATTGTGTGATCAAACATTTGATTAGCCTAAACTAATGCAAAACTCATCACTAGAAATAAGACAATTTGGGGGCACAATGAGTGTCATGTCCACCACTTTTCAATAGAGGTACTTGAGTGGACATTCGAGTATTTTTTGTTTGTCTCTAATTCAAATTCTACTATATAATATCATATCTAATGTATGCCGTATGCGTTTGAGTAATATATCCAAGAGTGTGTGATGATGTACGTCTCTTTTTTTTGGGTCAATGATGTGCGTTTTCTTTTAAATTACAATAAAGATACGAAACTATAAATTTAAATGGAGCCAAATTAAATCCCTTTGTTTGGGGAGGGGATTTGGACCACACAACTTTACAGTATCATATAGTTATTAATTTTTCTACTTTAATAATAGCTCTTCCTTAAGAGAGACTAAGCGAGAGCACATGATCGTTGATTAATTCTGCAGTCTTTAAAAGAATATGGATAAAAAATTTGAGAATGACCTGTGACTTTAACACGATATATTACCAAGATAAAATAGTATCATTATTGACAAAATAAAACAATTATGATTAATATTATATAGGGGGTGATTTTTACTAAATTTTAGATAATTTTAGGTGAATTAAGAAAGTTTCTATGATTTTAATTAAATCACTCTATATTCCATCTAAAACTATAAAATTTAGATTTTTATATTTTTAACTAAATATCTCCACTTAAAATACCTTCAAATCAAAACAATCTCTTAAAATTTATTAATTAAGATATTCTCAATAACAGTAGATTTTAAACTATATTTTAAAATCACAAGTTCAAAAATATTGAAAAAAATCTTCTAAAATTCATGTTTTAATAACAGATTTTTTTGTCATTTTAATAAAAATTATTCTAAATCCTACATCAAATACACCTCCTAATCTCAGCCACAAGTAACTTTTAAATCTTTTTGTATCAGTCTAAATTAGTACACACGTTAACCAAAATATTATTGGAACTAAACCGGAACAATTATATAATTTCAACACTACTCGAAATAGTCCATCAAAGGCTTAAACCTCATTCCTTAAGTCTGGAATTTATGGAATCATTCTTGTATGTTTTTTGGAATATCGAGAATTTACGATTCTTTGGACTTTTCACTAGATTTACTTACGTAGATGTGATTTTCTTCAAATAGTTTACGAAAAATGTATTTTGTCAGCTAGATTAAAAATCTTAGTAAAAGCTATAAAAAAGAGACGATTCTTGCTTGCAATGGGACGTACGTAGGTGTCAAATTTTTGTTTATATTTTATGTTCTTTGACCGTTACACGGTCGTTGCCTCGTTTGCTCCGACTTTGCTTGTTGTCTGCCATTAAACTATTCAGATTCCTCTTAGCTATTTGATATTAAATGCTTCTGCGGATACTTGAATACAACTGTTTTAATCGTATACCTCGACCTACCAATTCTCTTTGTGTTTTTCAATTTTACTCTTTTACAGCCAAGCCAAATTCTCAACTATTTTAACTATAATGATCAACTGATCAATCTGAGATTATATTAGCTAGTTTCTTGAAAGTTAGCCTTTAGTAATTTTTCGCGTTTATATATTGGAACATTCCGGTTTATAATATATAGTAGTGTATTTAGAGAGATTTAAGAGAATTGATTTGGTTACTTATATCACTAAAGTGTATTTATTTTTTTCGGTCACTTGTCCACAGAAAACTTTAAAGTTAAAAATGCTTGAACTAGAACAGTCAAACGATGGGTGACTTATCGAAAAATGATTTTTAATACCAAATGAGTAAGGAAAAAATTACATAGTGATTGCAGGATCAGTATATCAATTCTCTTAAACCTCTAATTAACTCACAGATCGTCGAAGAGAGGTAAGACCTACGGATTGAGAGAAAACTAATAAAGACCGTTGGAACGTTACATATATAATCTTTGCATGAGCATCCACATAAAAAGGGTCGTTTCTCCACATAGGTCTTTCGAAAATTTAGGGTTTTAAAATAAGTAGTTGTCGCATTAAATACTGATCAAGTACATATGGTGAAATCAATCTGAACAGGTAAGATAAGTCAATGCTTGCATGCCAATGTGTTTTTATATTCACATAAACACGATATCGATTTCTGTGTTTCAGATGTAAATAGAAAGAAGTAACCGAATATGAATGCAAAAAGGAAGAGTCAGTCGGAAATTACTTTTTATACAAGTTTTTTTTTTTAAAATGTTTGGTTCTTCAATTTATTACGACTTTCCATTTACGTGAGTGTCCTATGTACCAATTTGAGTCTCCGTGAAGTTCATTTTGGTGTGTTGTCATTTTGGCCTTATATTTATTTGACATGATGTCGTAACATTTTTATATCCCTACGTCTACAATTATGAATGTTTGTTTTGTGGAGGAATAGTTTTCTGAATAGTGTTTAATATTGGAAAATTAAAGAAAAATCTACTATTCAGTTCACCTAAAAATATAAAACTTATCGTCATAATTGGAAGTGCTATTTAAAATCCAACACATATTCTAACTATGCAAATAGATCCTCTTAAAGTTAACAGCTTTAGATAGTAATCGAATATTCATTATAAAAGAAAAAAATTAACTCGTTAACGAAAGACAGAACACAATTAATTTAACACTTATCTACTAAACTATGTTTTGTTTTCTAGACCAAAAATTTTAGAAAATGAAAATTTATATCAAAGAATATTTGATATTGACGCATGCATTTTGTTTCACATTATTTATTCAAGTAATATTTCTTTTTCTGCAACCCCTTTAGTAGTTAATCCACTTAAGAAAAGACTAAATTTGTTAATTTTTTGGATAACAAGTGGGTTCTTGGCATCTGCATACATAAAGTGATTTTTAACCTAAATAAAAAAATTGATGGTTTAAATTTATTGAGTTAATTAGAGCTGATTTTAATATTTAGAAGATCATAAATTATAAAAAAAATTGTTATAAATTGTTTTGTATGTAAATTAAAATTGTTAAATTCATGTTTGTTTTGCTTGAATTTAGATGAGGTGACAGAAATTACATCCAATATTCTAAATTTAGCGTTTAGTACAACTTGTCGTGATTTTTGTTAACACCAGTGTGACTTTTTTTTTGTGTGTGTATAAATAAGCCCGTCTAAATACCTACGTATGAGAAGGGCATGTGTTGATCTCGTGGATAAATCGACTGATTCTATACAACTATTTATTTCAAATCACAATATCATTTATTATTATACAGTTCACCAAAAATATTTCCAAAGTCAAATGTAAAATTTTGGGGTTTTTATATTCAACCGGACAAAGTTTTTACAAGTTAACCCAATGTCAGGATCACAGTAGCTTCACTGCAGTCTGCACATATTGTCTCCATTCACTGTTTAAGGAAAAAAAAACCAAGTGGGCCAATGACTGTAGTAACTTTTTTAAACAAGGGATTTTTCGTTATTACTCAACTAAGTCCATATCGATTATTTGTGTACGTATATGATTAGTTCGGTTCGGAAAAAGATAAATAATCATTAATTAGGAGTAACGTAGAGTAGGTTTTGTTTCAACGAACGGGGAATCACCGACGTGACTTTCGGTTAAAAACAGATTCGATTAAAGTAATTAGTTAACTAGAAATAATCAAAATATAAAATTTCGGCTTATGAAAGAAGTGTAGCCAAAAATAAAGTCTATGAAACATGTCAGAGTTAGAAAAATGAGACGGGACTATAAAGTGCATTGTTACTGTAAATGTTTTGAAGTTTAATGAGAAAATGTTTCCATGGGTTTTGATTTTCGAATTTAGTAAATATGTATATAAAATATAAGATTTTTTGTAGTCATAAATGTATATTCTTCATAGAGTTCGAGAGAAGTATCAAACCTTTAACCAATATAGCCTAAATTATGCTGTCACCTTTTTATTTAATCTAAAATTATTGTATCAAAACAAATTATTTACCAACTTTATAAAAAGAAAAGCAAAGATAGAAAATTTGAAACAAATGAAAACCACATAATTACTCGATTTGGTGAAAAGAGGAAGAAAATATGATAAAGAAATGTTTATCTTATACGGCCAAATTTAGTTTTTTTTTCTTTTCTTCTTTTGAGTGTTATTCAAATAGTTTACCAAACTATTTTGACATGTCTCAAATGGTTTCAATAATTTTTAGTAATATTGAAACCATTGTTGACTATATACCCAAAATGGCTTATTCTTACTAAATCCATACTATAATACGTTCTTTTTGTTGGATGGTTAAATTGTGTTAAAAAAATATTTAATGGACTCAAACTTTCTAAAAACCAAACAATTAGACGACTAATTATGCAACTATTAGTCACATTAGCATTATTCGCCAAAAGCTGAATGATTTTTTTTGGATCGAATATAGTTTAATGATCTGTATGAGCTATACACACACACTATAACATTCATCACATTGTTAAGCCGCTCTAATCAATTAGCTACTAATACTATATGCCTTTTATTTATTACTTAAGTAATTGATCTCGACAGTCGAAACTGTTAATCTCAAATTTTCTAAGAAAGAAAGTTATACACTTCACTTATTTTCTAAATACAAATATTTCTCTGCTTAAATTTAAATTAGGATCACTAGAGGCGTGATTAAAGCAGCTGAACTTCTTTCCCATAAAATATGGCTTTCGTTATATTATTTATTTTTCCGTACCACAGTGTCTTACTCTGACTCTTATTTCTTTTTGTTAAACAATTATCACAAAAAATAATATGATTAGTCCATATACATTAAATTAAAACCGGTTAGATTCGTTTTTGATAACCAGGTGTCTGTGAATGTGAGCCCCAATATCTTCTTATTTTCGTTAATGATAATAATTGTGATTTAACAATTAGAACGAATATAAAAATAAAAAAAGCGAAGGCCGTAATTAAAGGAAAGAAAACAAAGGAAAATGGAAGATGTGTGAACTGATATAATATTTTCTTACACGCTCCCAAGTTCCTAATCGATTTTCACTTAGACTCTTTGAAATGTAATATCCCCAAAAACAAAAAACAAAAAAAACAGTGTGATCAGTAAAATACAATTGTATACTCCTATCATAATTCACTGTCCAATAAAACTCAACCACCAAAAATTTGCTTGTAATACCAAAGAAAGGACCGGTTTGAGAATACCAAAGAAAGGACCGGTTTGAGAATACCAAAGAAAGGACCGGTTTGAGATAACGAAAGAGATTTGTTTTTATTGAAAAAAAATATATTATTTTATAGAATTTGTATGAGTAGTTGCAATTCTAGCTGTAACATTATTGTTATAACTTAATGTATGCATTACAACATTTCTCTTCTAATTGCAAAAAAAATATTTCCATAACATGCACTATACTAGTTTGTACTAATGTTGTTGATGCATTATTACATGGGTTTAAACTCATCTAAATGTTAACTGCTTAATATTTTGAATGCTAAAAGAACAAAAAACTTTAGGAATAACATTCACAGTCCTAATTTTTTTTTAGCTGATCACAATCCTAAACAATCACATTCTAATATTATTAACAAACAAAATTCTATAAGCAAATGGTTGTAATTCTCTATAGTTGGTGATGTGGATTATGACTCGTACTATGCTCAGTTTCAAGATCTAACAACAATCATAATCGATAATAATTATAGCTACCATATTTTCTTTTTGAATTTGAGGCTAAATATTTGAAAATAGAATCTGAGTTTTATATTTGATCATTGCATCTCACTGTAATTTTTCTTTCTTTCTTTTTTACAGTTTGAGACTAATGAAGACAGAAACTGTAGTGAGTAAAAAAAAACTTATCTCCATTTTTCGAAACAGTGTTCTATGTCGGATTCCAATTAATCTCACTCTCTCTCTCTCTTCCATCATCTGTCACTTTCCCTGTTTTCTACGCAACAAGAAACCGAAATAAAATAAAAATAAACAATTTACTAAAACTATATTAAATTTTCTTTTTGCGACAAAATAAAATTAAAAACCCACTAAGCAAACGGATCCAAGAACATGCAAACAAATTTGGAAAAGGAAATAAAAAACATCAAGCGTGGGCTGAAAATCACTACACTATAACCCAATTTTTTGTAACTTAGATACTATTTTCTAAAAGAGAATAAAGATACAAATTGACTGACCAATTAGATGGTATTATGTATATATATATATATATATATATTTTTATTTAAAAAACCATGAAAGGAGTATAAAAATACAAATTGACCGACCAATCAGATAGTACTATATTAAAAAGATTAAACGGTAAAGAGGTTAATAAATAGAGAGTAAAGTCAAGAGTATTAATTAATTAACAAAAACTGAAGTGGGATTAGTGAAGTATGTGAGAAGGCAAATAGAGCGGAAGAAAACGAAGATGAGATTATTATAAAATTAGAAGTGTTGTGAAGAAGAAGATATATAGTGTTTTAATCTTAATTTAATTTTATATTTATAAGAAAAATAAAAAGAATAGTTTTTTTCTTTTTTCCTCAGAGCTGTTGTGGTTTTTGAGGTTCTCTATAAAGCAAAGTAGGAAAACATATACACAAAATGTCCCAAGAATCTGATCAGGAAGAAGAACAAGAAATAAAGTCAGTGGAACAATGGCGTTGGTCCGAAATGCAAGGACTTGAGCTTCTCCCTGAAGCTTCCTCCAATAATAATAACTCGAGAAACCCAGAAACAGAGCTCGGGGAACATCCGCCGGAAATGGAGAATGGCGGTGCTGCTCCTTCTCCTCCTCCGACAATAGTGGAGGAGCCTAAAAAATCTGAGATTCGTGGAGTTGCTTTCAAAGAGCTCTTCAGATTCGCAGATGGGTTGGATTATGTGTTGATGGGAATTGGCTCTGTTGGTGCTTTCGTCCATGGCTGCTCTCTACCTCTGTTTCTCAGATTCTTCGCCGATCTCGTTAATTCCTTTGGTTCCAATGCTAATAACGTAGACAAGATGATGCAAGAAGTTCTCAAGGTACTAACTTTAATCTTTCTTTTTGTTTCAATTTTACATCTTCAAACACTAATCAAAAACTTGTTTTTTTTTTTACAGTATGCTCTTTACTTTCTGGTCGTTGGTGCTGCAATCTGGGCTTCTTCCTGGGCAGGTGAAAGATACAAAAAACCTAAACTTTATGTTCCTTGATCCGTGAGCTAGATTCGATTTTGATTCCGTTTTTTTTGTTTGCAGAGATTTCGTGTTGGATGTGGACTGGAGAGAGACAAACGACGAAGATGAGGATAAAGTATTTAGAAGCAGCTTTAAACCAAGACATTCAATTCTTCGACACAGAGGTTCGAACTTCCGATGTTGTCTTCGCCATTAACACCGACGCAGTTATGGTCCAAGACGCCATTAGCGAGAAAGTAAGAAAAAACACTGATCAATAACTAAACTTCAACTTCATTTTTTTTTTGTCTTTTTCCTTGTTTTAAATCTGATCTGATCTTCAATCTCAGTTGGGTAATTTCATCCATTACATGGCGACTTTCGTGTCCGGATTCATCGTCGGTTTCACGGCGGTGTGGCAGCTAGCGTTAGTGACACTCGCGGTGGTTCCGTTGATAGCTGTGATCGGAGGAATCCACACCACAACTCTCTCTAAGCTCTCTAACAAGAGTCAAGAGTCTCTTTCACAAGCTGGTAATATCGTCGAACAGGTAGAGTGCTACAAATCCCAAGAAAAAAGCTTCTATTTTTGTTGTTGATCCAGTAATCAAGTCATTTATTTCATCTGGGTCTTTTTTCTAATTTGATTCTAAAAAAAATGGCAGACAGTGGTACAAATCAGGGTAGTAATGGCGTTTGTTGGAGAATCAAGAGCTTCTCAAGCTTATTCATCAGCTTTGAAGACTGCTCAGAAACTTGGTTACAAAACAGGTTTTGCTAAAGGAATGGGACTTGGTGCTACTTACTTCGTCGTGTTCTGTTGCTACGCTCTCTTGCTCTGGTACGGTGGCTATCTCGTTCGTCACCATTTGACTAACGGTGGTCTAGCCATAGCGACAATGTTCGCGGTCATGATCGGTGGATTGTAAGCACTCTTTGTACTCTTCTCTGTTCATCACTTTTTGATCTTTTGATTGAGGTTGGTTCGTTGATGAATATGAGTTCTTGATGGTTGTTGTTTAAAAGGGCATTGGGACAATCAGCACCGAGCATGGCTGCATTTGCGAAAGCAAAGGTTGCTGCTGCAAAGATCTTCAGAATCATTGATCATAAACCCACGATAGAGCGTAACAGCGAGACCGGTGTGGAGCTAGACTCCGTCACGGGTCTCGTCGAGCTTAAAAACGTGGACTTTTCGTATCCGTCAAGGCCAGATGTTAAGATCCTTAACAATTTCACCCTCTCTGTTCCCGCCGGAAAGACTATAGCTTTGGTCGGGAGCAGCGGTTCAGGCAAAAGCACGGTCGTTTCGCTTATCGAGAGGTTTTACGACCCGACCTCAGGTTTAACAAAATCTCCAAAACATTATGCTACTTTTACTATAGCCGGTTTTGGTCGAGCATTGTTCGTTTTAACACACTTTTATCTTCTCTGCAGGACAAGTTTTACTAGATGGGAACGACCTGAAGACGCTGAAACTGAAATGGTTAAGGCAACAGATAGGGCTTGTGAGCCAAGAACCAGCACTATTTGCCACTTCTATCAAAGAGAATATACTCTTAGGCCGTCCTGATGCAGATCAAGTCGAGATAGAGGAGGCTGCTCGAGTCGCAAACGCTCATTCCTTTATCATCAAACTACCAGATGGCTTCGACACACAGGTCTGGTTCAAACACTACTCATCTACATGCCAGTTAAACGGTTTTCGAATCTGTGTTCTTTTGGTTTCTTTGATTTTCATTAGTATAAGGTATTTTCAAAGAGTCAAAGGAGAGAAGAGGTATGGTCATGGGATAGCATTTATAACAGAGTAACATGGGTTTGGTCAACAACGCATGTGACCCAGACAAGTAGTTCCAGTCATGTGTGTTGATGTTGAAATTTTGAGTGTTCATGTGCTTTTCAATGGATTTTAACTTCAAAACCAGCAACCACTATTCCAATGGATTTTCTTACCGCAATAAGACATATTTCTCAAACATATGTTTGTTTATAATAATTTGGTAATGTGAAATTAATGTCAGGTAGGGGAGAGGGGATTGCAGCTGTCAGGTGGGCAGAAACAAAGAATAGCGATCGCAAGAGCGATGTTAAAGAACCCGGCAATACTTCTTTTGGATGAGGCGACGAGTGCGTTGGATTCTGAATCAGAGAAGCTTGTGCAAGAAGCTTTGGATCGTTTCATGATTGGAAGGACGACTCTCATCATTGCTCATCGTCTTTCCACCATTCGCAAAGCCGACCTTGTTGCTGTGCTTCAGCAAGGAAGTGTCTCTGAGATTGGAACGCACGACGAGCTTTTCGCCAAGGGAGAAAATGGTATCTATTCTAAGCTTATCAAAATGCAAGAGGCCGCCCATGAAACCGCCATGAACAATGCAAGAAAGAGTAGTGCAAGGTATATTCCGATTCATTGTGCTTGCCTTTGATGATGCTTCTTTTTTGTGTTAATGAGGTTATTCTATTTGTTGCAGACCATCAAGTGCTAGAAACTCGGTTAGCTCACCAATAATAGCTCGGAATTCTTCGTACGGAAGATCACCGTATTCACGAAGGCTCTCGGATTTCTCAACTTCTGATTTCAGCCTCTCCGTTGAAGCTTCTTCGTACCCGAATTATCGACATGAGAAGCTGGCCTTCAAGGATCAGGCCAATTCTTTCTGGCGGTTAGCTAAAATGAACTCTCCAGAGTGGAAATACGCTCTGCTCGGTTCAGTAGGCTCTGTCATTTGCGGTTCCCTCAGCGCGTTCTTTGCATATGTCCTCAGTGCGGTCTTAAGCATCTACTACAACCCAAACCACGAATACATGATCAAACAGATTGATAAATACTGTTATCTCTTGATCGGTCTCTCTTCTGCAGCACTTATCTTCAACACGCTCCAGCATTCTTTCTGGGACATCGTGGGAGAGAATCTGACCAAGAGAGTCCGTGAAAAGATGCTTACCGCTGTACTCAAGAACGAGATGGCTTGGTTCGATCAAGAGGAGAACGAGAGCGCAAGAATCTCAGCAAGATTAGCTCTTGATGCCAATAACGTGAGATCCGCCATAGGAGACAGAATCTCAGTTATTGTGCAGAACACAGCACTGATGCTCGTTGCTTGCACTGCCGGGTTTGTTCTGCAATGGAGACTCGCACTTGTTCTTGTCGCAGTTTTTCCTGTAGTTGTTGCCGCAACAGTCTTACAGGTTTGTGTTCTTAAAAAGCAAATGCAGACTCTTATTTGTTGTTCTTAGATCTGAAACGTTGTTGTCTTTTGAACAGAAAATGTTCATGACTGGATTCTCGGGAGATCTCGAAGCGGCGCATGCCAAGGGAACGCAGCTCGCTGGTGAAGCCATAGCTAATGTCAGGACAATCGCAGCCTTCAATTCCGAGGCAAAGATTGTTCGCCTCTACACTGCAAACCTCGAACCACCGTTGAAACGCTGCTTCTGGAAAGGACAGATCGCTGGAAGTGGTTATGGTGTAGCTCAATTCTGTCTTTACGCATCTTACGCTCTTGGGCTATGGTACGCATCGTGGCTTGTGAAACACGGCATCTCTGACTTCTCCAAAACCATAAGAGTCTTCATGGTTCTGATGGTCTCAGCCAATGGTGCAGCAGAGACGCTCACACTAGCTCCTGATTTCATCAAAGGTGGCCAGGCTATGCGGTCTGTTTTCGAACTTCTTGACCGGAAAACCGAGATTGAACCAGATGATCTTGATACCACCCCAGTCCCTGACCGGTTACGGGGTGAGGTCGAGCTCAAACACATTGATTTCTCTTACCCTTCAAGACCTGACATCCAGGTTTTCCGGGACCTTAGCCTTCGTGCTAGAGCTGGCAAGACTCTAGCTCTTGTAGGTCCAAGCGGGTGTGGGAAAAGCTCGGTTATCTCCCTCATCCAGAGATTCTACGAACCATCCTCAGGCCGAGTCATGATCGACGGGAAAGACATAAGAAAGTACAATCTGAAATCTATAAGGAAACACATCGCCATAGTCCCTCAAGAACCATGCTTGTTCGGAACCACCATTTACGAAAACATTGCATACGGACACGAATGTGCGACCGAAGCAGAGATCATACAAGCCGCGACACTAGCAAGCGCCCACAAATTCATATCTGCATTGCCCGATGGTTACAAGACGTATGTCGGCGAGAGAGGCGTTCAGCTTTCGGGAGGACAGAAACAGAGGATAGCGATCGCACGTGCCCTCGTGAGGAAAGCAGAGATCATGCTGCTTGACGAGGCCACAAGTGCTCTTGATGCAGAGTCCGAGAGGTCGGTCCAAGAAGCATTGGACCAGGCTTGCTCTGGTAGAACGTCGATCGTGGTGGCTCACAGGCTTTCCACAATCCGGAACGCGCATGTTATCGCAGTGATCGATGACGGAAAAGTCGCGGAACAAGGTTCACATTCGCATCTTCTCAAGAGCTATCCTGATGGAATCTATGCGCGGATGATACAGTTGCAGAGATTTACGCATACTCAGGTGATTGGTATGACGTCGGGTTCGAGTTCTAGGGTTAAGGAAGATGATGCTTAGTACTTACTACTTTGGTAATATAGACGAAGAAAGAACAGAGTAAAAAAGGACAACAAATACCAGAACATGTTCTGAAAAAAACTCTGCGAGCTCATTTTTTCTTCTTTATGTTGTAATTTTGGGGTTACTTATTTTTGGAACTACGTTTCAGATTTGATGGTATAGTATTATTATTGTGTATTACTATGATTAATCTAATTTTTCACCTCCGTAATATCCACTTCTAGTGAACTGAAGGTGAAAGTGAACTCGCCAAAGCATAGCTCTAACGAGAAAAAAGAAAATATTTAATTTTGCTCAATTTTAACTTTGAATACATGTGTATAATTGTGTTATTGAGATAATAAAATCACATTGTCGAGTGGACTCGTTAATATACAATATTTTTTCCTTTGGTTTGTTCTAGATATCAGGATAAGCCTAACTTTAGAATCATGAGATCCGTTCTAACAAAAAGAATTTTATGTTATATGATGAAATGTGACCTTTTAAGGTTTTTTATTCGTATTTGGCTAGATGGGTTTTGGATGTTGTGGGTCTAGACTATTTAAAAATCCCCTTATGTGTATATTATGATTTTTTTTTTCGAAGTAGATCATGATTACTAATGTAAACATATAGTAATTAGAATTTTGATAATATTGTCAAAAAGGGGATACTTTGAAGTATAGACACACGAACATACGTGGGGAACAAAATTATGAAGATGAGAAAACAGAAAATAAGAAAAAGAAGATGGGACCAAAAAGGACATTTAGATGAGATGATGAGAGACACAAAACAAAAGAACAAAAAGAAAAGAAAAGACAACACTTTCTTTTGTGTTAATATGACTTTTTTATGAACAGTTCTTGATTTCGTTTCTTTGTGAAGCACACGCGTGCGACCATACATACATATATGAATATAGGACACACGCAGTGATGATGATGAAGACAAGTTTGTTTTAGTTGTTGAATGCAATAAAATTTTGTTGACGAATAAACTTGGAAATTGTAGTGGAGGATAAGAAGCACGTAGCTCTTTTTGGCACATGTTGTTTCAGAAATTCAAAGAATGCCATAAGAATTTTATAGTTATTATAGGAATAATATATAGTTTAACTAATAAAAGCACATCTAACAACAACTAAGTCCATATACCACAATTAAAGAGTTCCTGTTGACTAGCTCTGAACTAATAAACAAAATGAGGAATTTTGTAAGCATAACCTGGAATATCAATTATTTATGCGAACATATACCATTTTGAAACCTACCTTTAACTTAAACAGATTAATTCTTAAGGGATAATAATAATAGTTTTTTGCTTACCAATTTTTCATATACACCGTACCATTTGAGGCTAAAGACTTGATGGAAAATATGGCATTTTTCGGTCCATTTGAGCTAGAGGCGTTACCAAAGTGGGAGTACAAGTTCATTAGCAAATATGTCTAAGTCGGGACCATTCAGAAGAAGGATGTTCCGGTGACAGATAAAGAAGGCAACGAAAAGTTCAAAAACTGACTCAGAGGAAGGTACTTCTACAATCACACAAAGGAAGAAGCTTCCGTAGTTATTGGTGATGAAACTTATAGAAGAATAGACAAGAGAACCGGAGAAAATAAGAATGTTGCAAATGATGATGCTGCAAAGGAGCAAGCCAGTCAATGTGATCGACGGCACACTCTCAAGTCTTGAGAAATAAGGGATAGTTTTTCAAAGTTTTAATTAACTGAGTCGTTCATATAGCTTTAAGCTCAACAGAAGCGGAAGCTATGGGCGTGAAGCATCTTTGGGATAGCCTTGTAAGTAGATTTTCCCACTCGATCAACTTAAGTGAGTTGTTGCTTCGTCTCAATTTTCACTTTGATTTCCGCTCCAAAATTTCTGCCTTTTAACAAAATTAAGACACTTTTTACAAGTTTTTTTCGTGATCTTCGCAGAACGCTGTACTATACTGGAAACTGTTGTAGAAACAAAAGGGTATGTGTGGTGTGGATCTCTCGGGCTAGATGATGGGAGTTGCATAAAGTGAACAAGTCGTATTGCACCACTAAACTTCACCGTCACTATGGTCACAAGTACTTCAGGAATCTTGGTGAAACTGTCATCAGATGAACGACTTAGGGTTCGTTTGTAGCAAGATTTGTCATTCTCGCATGCTGTTTACGCACCGTGTGTTGTTGTCACTGGGACGAATGGAGGATGGTTTGTCGCACTCGAGTGATCAATGTTTTTCTCTAAAAACAGTATGGTTATGCTCGTGAGTATACTTAAGCTACTTGTAGGTGGCTCAGTAACTTAGAATATCAATTTAAAGGTCAAAGACAGGTATAAATGTCATGCAATAGAAAAGTGGTTAGTTTGGTTTTCAAAAACTTTGATATAGAATGGGTATTTTACAAACAAAGAAAAATCCCAAACAAAAACTGTAAACTCAAGCAGCCATCAGCTTTGGACCATTGTCCGGCATTCCCATTCCAGCTGCTAAATCTGCATCGAGTTGTGAGTGTGGCGCCTGTCCATTCATTATCTTCACACTGCAATCACACAAAATTCAAATGGAGAAAACAAAAACAAAGTATCAGAGTACAATCAATTCAGGCAAACACACAAGCTATTCAAACCACATTACTCATTAGGCTCAATTAACCTTCTGATCCCGGGACATACGTAGATCAAAAATATAATGATCAATGAAAGGTGTCAGCTTGAACATCACAAATAGGATATAGATATAATGTCGATGTACTCGTTGAGCGCAATTGCCGATTCGATAGTACTATTGTTACTACTAAGTATTCAGTAAATTGCATAGGAACCCACAAACAAATTTCCATCAACAAATCAAAGAACCCAAAAGTAAGCAAGACGAGGAAGAGTCCCACTTACCGTTTCTTATGTTTCTTCGTCTTGAAATGATCATCTCGCACAGACGCATTGGAGAAGTACCGACTGAAACATATCAAGTTTTAGAGACGAGGACAAACAAAAAAACTGCAACATAGAAACACATATGATTGATTCAAACAAAACAAATGATCATCTCGAACAAGATCAGAAACATATATAGAGGTTTCAAACAAAATGATAAGAAACATCTAAATCTTACTCGCAGTGTAAGCAGTAGAATTGACCCATTCCAGGCAAATTCTCGTCCAGCTGCAAAGGCTTCATCTCCGTCTCTGGTTTATGCAACTCAGTGTACACTAAATCGTCGCGTGGAAGGAAAAAAAAAATTCTCCGTCAAGGGAAACAAACAAAAAACCCCCAAATGCAATCAAACATTATACTTCACCAAATCTAAAAAACTTCCAAAAAAAACTTCGAAAAACAAGTACAATCATCACACAAAAAAAGGATATCTTTGACTTCGAATTTGTCTCGGCGAGCTGTTTTGTGAGACAAACGCCTCTTCTTCACCTTTCTAGTCGGGCATCTACCCATTTTATACTCCTAAGTGTTGAGAGAATTTGCAGAAGTTAGTGAAATTGAATGATCAATGTGCGAATAATAATGTCTAATTGGAAGAGTCTAAGCGAATCTTATACATCACTTACGATTTAGAAAAGAAACCACACAAGGAGGAGCTGGAGACGACGATGCGGAAGAGAAACCCTAGAGAAATCTCACTTACAGTATAAATTAACCTAATTTTGGCGGTTTGAATGAAACCATTAAGACTGACGAGAGGCCCATCTTGACATAAAAGGCTTATACAGACCCATAAGTCTTATCAACTGGGCCTTATTACATTTTTGGCAGCACACAATAATTGATGAGTCAAATTCAAGACCAAAATATGGATTTACACTTTTGAGATAATCATAGAATTTTTTTAATGCATGAGTAATAAAATAACTACTAATTAATTACGGGCGAAATCAATATTTCCACTGTATTGTAATTGCTTAACAAAATGTGCTCATGATATATGGTGAATACTGTGACAAAATCCACTTGAAATAGTGAATATTGGGATAAAAAAGCTATATAAACTCGAAATCAGGGAAACATAAAATCTCAAAACACAAATATCGGATTTTGAAATACGAAACTCAAACTTAAGCTGACGTTTATAGTCATTTTTATCGTTAGCTTAATATTTATGAACTAGAAAAGTTTTAATAATAGTCGACAAAAAAAAGTTTTAATAATAGAAAAAAAAGTCATAATCAAACTTTATTATCTCATGTGAAAAATAATGTTTGTATACCTCAGACATTACGTCATTTATAGGATCACATGAAAAAAATCAACAAAAACACAATAAAACGTGATATTGACAAGATGGACCGGTAAAAGGAGAAATGAAACGCAATTACGCAACTCTTTAAGACAGTTTGTTTTTTTACTTTTTCTTCTTTTATTTCTTTCTACTGTTTATTCCGTTGAATTTTTTTTTTAATTAGGTTAATTTTCACTCACGGAACTCAATAAGTTAATTAGTTTGCAAAAGGAAAAATAAAAGTCAATAAGTTAATGGGAGTTATTCGCTGCTTCCATGGAGCTGAAATTAAAATCAAAGTAATTAAAATCAATAATTGCTCTTCGAATGACCAAATTATTTCCGTTATTAAGAAGAAAAAAATATTTAAAATGAAAACATTATATTATATAAGCTAATACTATAACTGCTGTACGAATTCTGTGTAAAGTAACGTATATGCATTGGTTAGGTGAAACGAATAGTATATTACAACAGAACGTGGAGATTACATTCTTAACACTCGAAAATATATACCATTTTCTTTGAATTGTGCATATAAATAGATATTAATACATATGTTTCAAAAAAAATTGATATTAATATACATCCACATTCTTTTTTTGGTAAATTACTAATATATGCACGTTACGCACACATATCAAGAATTCTTATATGTACTAGTACCAAATATATAAATATAGGTTAAACAACTTGACTAATTACAACCATGTGCAGTTGTTTGTTCTTGTATTTTAAAATACAGACCTGTTCTCATCATTACAAGTTAAAATAAATTTAATGTTGAATCTAATTGGTAATGCAGAGAGATAAGCGAGAAAAAATAGCAAAAAAATGGTATTAGTTGAATAAAAAGATAAAAATAGCAAATAACGGTATAGAAAAGTTGGAAATATTGTTTTTAATACCGCTAATTATACATATATCAAACTATAATATATTTTTTTCTCAAAAACATCTGTAAACATATTTTTTGACGGTTAAATTTTTTTTATATATATATATGGCTGTTCAGAATTTTTAAATTATAGAAAACAAAAAAGAAAAGAGAAGAGGAGATCCATCAACTTCCCTCAGAATAAGACAAGACTAGGCTATTTGCAGAATCAATAACTTTATCTGCTGCTATTTATCAGAAGAAAAGAGATCATCTTTATCTTGCCTTTTTTTCATAAATCCTTTCAAAAATAGGAAACTCAAAAATGATGTGATCAAAAGGTTTGGTTTATAAAACTGTAGGTTTCTTACAGGTAAAACTGTACGTTATTAAATTATTTTTTTATCAGCCAAAGACAAACTCGTAATATTAAAAATTTAACACTCCACATATTTTAAAACTCATAGCAAGAGTTTGAGAATTATTGCCGCATACCTAATCTAAAGTCCGTATTATTTGGTGCTCTAAACTCACACCAAATATGTTTACACATTTCTTTTGAAGAAGAGTTATACTTCAAATTTACTTTTATTTGGTGTCTCAAACATATTAATTTTTTTTATATCGTCGATGTGTAACACAGCATTTTTATCCATTCTATATGATGCGTATTATATTATATTTTATCCATTCTACATGATTCATAATCAAATCAATTATAGAACATATTTTATTTTTCCATAATTAATTTGATTATGAACTGTGATGTTCCAACATATCATTTGTGTATTATATTTTGTTAAATAATTTATAACGGTCATATTTTGCTAATATGTTGAAGACAAAAAAATCCGTTTGATTAACATTTTTTAATGAGTGATTATATTTAACTATCAACAAAATATTCACTTCGTATTTAATACTACAAAAATAACAAAACGTTCCCAACTTTTCAGACTACTAAAAAAAGCAGCATATACATAGCTTCTGTAATTAGTTCGTATTTACAATCGTTGTTTCTTCAAACAGAATTTTGTTTATTTTACAAGGTAAGTATATTCTTTGTGACTACTGGTGCAATGTATATATATTTTGTTTTCTTACCTTAAGATGCGGCTAATCTAGACTCTGGTCATAAAGTAGTCAAAGCTGAGAAATAATACCCTTTTTGCTTTCAAAAGCAATGAACAATGATACATGAGTAAATGAGTAATTAATGTTTCTTGAACAAACAAAAAAAAACAATAGATTAATGTTTCCTTCGAAACTAGGTGCCTTCGTGTCTCGTACCATCATCACTTGTGTCAAACCGGCGTCAAACGCCCACTCTGGCTGACCTCAACCCCTAACAAATATTCACATTATATAATCATATATATGCGTAACACATGAATCATCATGTAACATCAAACCTTATAATATTCTGTAAAAATTCAGTATCAATAAACAATAATCTCCACGTACAAACCAACTCCCCTCTGTTCTATAAATACGCACATTTGCCTCCACTTTCTCTCGTTCAAACATTTCATAATTCTCGATTACAATATTAAAAAAAAAATCCTTATCTTCAACCAAGAATGGGAGAGGTCAGTGGCTTTTTTATTCTTTTTTTTGTTGAATTTGAATTTTTATTGTCCAAACTTTTCTTGATGTATTTTTAACTATGTGTATGTAGAAACAAGAAGGTGCCAAAGTTGAACAAGAGAAGAAGGCAGCCACCGTAGCCTCTACTGAGACGACCGACAACAAGCCAAAGAGCGGCGGAGGAGACTCCGCTGCTGCCCCGGCCGCCGCGGATGCTACTTCCTTTGTTTACAAAGTGGATATGCACTGCGCAGGCTGCGCCAAGAAGATCAAGCGAATGGTGAAGCACTTTGACGGAGTGAAAGATGTGACGGCGGATATTGGTGGTAACAAGCTCATGGTGGTCGGAAAGATCGATCCGGTGAAACTCCGTGAGAAGTTGGAGGAAAAAATGAAGAGAAAGGTGGTACTCGCTAACCCACCGCCACTACCAGTACCTGCGAAAGTAGACGCATCTGCGGCCGCCGTCGTTGGAGAGAAGAAAGCCGACGGTGTAGATAAGGCGGCGGCTCCTACTCCTCCTCCTCCGGCCGCTCCCAAAGAGGTATAGATTTAACTGAATAAGGACAAGACATAACTATGCTTTTGCTATCTTACGCCAGTTTATGGTGGCGTACAATGGCAATTAAAAAAGTTTTTTACAAAAAAAGCTACTTAAAAGATAAAAATTGGGCAGCTTAAAAAGTAAAACCAGAATTAATTGCTTAACAAAGTAAAAGTATGAATAACTGATTTTGCTTTAAATTGTTTTTCTTCAGAGCTCGGTGGCTTTAAAGATCAGACTACATTGCGAGGGATGTATTCAGAAAATGAAGAAAATAATATTGAAAATTAAAGGTATGGAGATTAATAAACAAACTGAGTTGATTTTTTTTTATTTCTTACCCAAAGTTAAAACACAAAAGCATTTTAATTATGCTAATTAATTAATATTATTAATTTGAACCAGGGGTCGAAACGGTGGCTATTGATGCAGCCAAAGACATGGTGACGGTGAAAGGAACGATGGATGTTAAAGAACTTGTGCCTCTCCTCGCTAAAAAGCTAAAGCGACACGTCGAGCCTCTTCTTCCGGCCAAAAATGACGACGGAGCCGCCGAGAAAAATAAGACTGAAGCTGCTCCTCCCGCAGCGAAGAAAGAAGGTCCGGCTGCCGGAGTTGCAGAAGCGAAGAAGGAAGGAAGTGAAGCCGGAGAGAAGAAGAAAGAGGCTGGAGATGGCGGAGAGAAGAAGAAAGAAGCCGGAGACGGCGGAGAGAAGAAAAAAGAAGCTGGAAACGGCGGAGAGAGTAAGAAAGAAGCTGGAGACGGCGGAGAGAAGAAGAAAGAGGCCGGAGACGGAGGAGGTGCGCCGGTGCCGATGGTGAATAAGATGGATTATTATGGGTACTCATATCCAACGGCTCCAATGTATTGGCAAGAAGGACACGTGTACGGCCAGAGTTATTCGATTGAAGGTCAGAGTTATCCAATTGGAGGTCCGAGTTATCCAGGTTCAGGATATAGTTACGCGAGTGAGAATCACGTGCCGTACTCGCATCCAAACATGAACGCGCCTCCAGGAATGTTCAGCGACGAGAACCCCAACGGTTGCTCCGTTATGTAACGATAGGGTTGGATTGTGAACATACGAATCTATAAGGGTCGAAACGTAAAATGTGGAACATTCACAAATGGGTAAAAAAATTAGATAAAATTTTGAAAATTGAGATAGAGCCAGCGACTTCTTACGTGTAACACTGTTCCTTTGTTAGTTAGTTCTTTTAAATAATTAGTCGCTTTACTAATCACTTTAATTGTAGTGTCAGCAAACAAGTAAAAAAAATAATGTAAAATGATGAAAATCAATATAATAATTAATATTTGTTCAAGAAGGATTATTTTGATAGATCTATAATTATTCTTGACGTTTCAAGACGGATTTATATGAATGTTTAAGACGATGTATTTTTGTTTTTTTCATCAGGAAATTAATTTGGTGGATTGATCTATGTAGAAAGATGATTTAAATGATTATCTTTGTACGAAATGTTCAAAAGATGAACAAGAATTAATGATTTTTGGTTGGAAAGCCAATTAAAGCCATTTTTTCGATCAACCATGATATTATTATCTCGATGGTAATTAATAATTGTTACTCTTTATATAAGTAAAGTTTGTATCTTTATGCCACTGAATGAATCATTGGTCTTCCCTTCACTAATTTATGAATACGAATTTGCTAAACCAGAAATAAATTAAAACCTAGATGATAGTAGATGTTGATGTTCGTGAACTCAGAAGGAAATTTAAATGAAAAATCATTATACATGAGAAAGTGGCATCAAAGTTTTCTATATTTAAATAGTTGAAAAGATAGCGAGTACGTAAGACTACAGTTTGAGAAGAGGCTATCTTTGCTTTCATACAGAACTAGATTTATAAGCTAGAACTGAAGTGATGTAATTCGAATATCTTGACTTGAGAAATCCATTAATAGATATGGTGAAAGCACCTTTCTGGTCACATAGGCATTATTTCATTATTGAACCACGTTGTTGAGTATAGGAATATGCACGAAATATAATATGAATTGAGTTCACGGATAAGAGTAAATAATTGGAGAAACGCATCTCATCCACAATTTATTGCTGTCCGAGTATACATGATTGTTATCATCATCATCTAGTATTCAGATATAGTTGGTCGTCTTCAGTACAAGTAATTCTCGTGGTGTCTCCATCTCATTATGCAATATTTTAGCATGTTCTTGAGCCATACTCTCTATACCAACTCTCACGAAATACCAAGGAATACAAATTAAAAAAATATATATAAGCACATATATATGTGGATGAGGTAATGAATTTGTTAATTGCATAATTACGCAAGTCTCATTTGTTTGCATTCTCGACGTGTATGTTTGCATTATTGTTATGTATGGACATTATTTATATTACTATATGATTTAGAATGATTAGTGGTGACTTAATCTTGTCAGGAAAAACAAATAGTGACTTAATCTTTACGTATATTTCTTCTAGACTGCTGCACAAAGACAAACCGATTAAAACAAAAGTCATGTTGATAATTAATGATTCCGTCACATTCTATTTTGTCTCTCTAACCTTATTTTCTTTGTATTGTACCTTTATCGAATCAAATTGTTAAAAACAGAGGTTATATATGAAGGTCGAAAACAGAGTAAAAAAAACCGACACCAACAAAGGTTCCGACACCAACAAAGGTTCGTCTACCAATTTTGTAAGAGTGTTTTATGTATATATATTATATTTTGTAAAAAGGGCACGATATTTTATTTTCTCTCTCAAACATGCAATAAATCAATCATTGGATGCTGAGGATAAATCAAACATGCACACCCTATTTTTGAGGTTTATTTATGAAAATATATAATATATACTCTATACCCCATAATCCACTTATTACAAACTTTTATCTTGGAATACATATCGCGAATTATAATATGTACATAATATATTTAAATTATAAAGAACTTCAGAACATAAGTTGCGGATAGCGTGTAACTCTCCTCTATTGCATGTGTATATGTACGTGTTGTCAAATTGATCACTTCTTGTCGCAAAAGAGAGAAAATAAAATTAGCAAGTAATTGATTTACCATGCTCCCCTCAACTTTTTTCCAATTGTTGTTGCATAGGACCCAAATATTTGGTCTCACGTAGCCATGTAAGCTAGTGGAGATATGATAAGAAAGTGACTATACGAATAAAGTAAAGAAGTTTTATCATTTGGGGTTAAAGAAAATGGAATAATCCAAACGTCTTCTATCGATCTTTTATCGTTTGTTACGAGGAGGATATTAAGATTTAAAGATTTATGACCTTGGAAATAATAGTAATAGTATATCTTGTCAGTTCTCTAGTTGAGAAAATTGTATGATATAGCTAGCTACTAAGAGAAATAGCTAGACACTTTCTATACGTAAATCATATTCCATGATCTATCATGCATGGTTTGATAAATAGATATCTTTTACTCATATAAGGTCATAAAATTTCCTTAACTCCTTTTAGATTATGAGTACTTTTATATTCTGAACATGTATCGCTCATCATTTTGCATGAATATATCACAGATACTCAAAATGCAAACATCATACTGATGAAAATTATTATAGGAAAATCAATTATAAAGCTTTCTTTAGCACGAATTGTTTTTCCATAACAACGTGAATAGTACAAATGAAAACGTCAGATTTGAAAACTAATCCAAACTTTTGCGAGTTAAGTCTGCCAAACGCTTGGCCATTGGCCACCAATCATTCAATATATATCTTCGACCCTCTTGGATTATAAAACGTTTTTCCTTGGTTATTTGGATTATAAAACTTTGTTTTAGCCTCAATTTTCAAAAAAAAAATTATTTACCTAGAAACGTATTTGGAATTTTCCGAATCTAATTAGGAGTATTAGAGAAACGGTATTAACTATTTATAAATATACCAATTGATTTAAAGTAATACCATGCATTTGAATGTTTAATTGATCTTATTAATCAAATTAAATGGGAATCCACCTAAGATGTTATGTCATTGCTCACTATGAATATATAGTGACAAATATTAAATTAATACCTAATAATAATAGTGATAATATGAATTAGGTGATGGGTTGCAAAATCCAATCAAAGGCCACCCATGTCTCCTTCATGGAAGTGGATCTGGCAGCAAAAAAAAAAAATACAAGAAACTCAGCAATTAAATAAATGCAAAAAAACGAGTGGATATCTATTTTGTGGTTGAAACTAGTGGATATCTATCCATCTCTTTATTTTATTGTGACTGCATTACAATATTGCCACGTAGACATTATATACACACCACGAATCTATAACTCTCAAACTAAAAAAATGGAAGACATGTACGAAATGAAACATTAATGAATAAAGACAAGTGGAATAAGTGTTGTTAGTATAGAAGCACAACATAGCTAAAATGAAATAGTAATTAAAAACTTATATAATGACTCTTAACTTATGTGATGGTTCAAGTTATGGCTAAATACGTTTATTGTTTTTTGTTGTGTAATAAAAACATTCTAAATAGTTACAATCCATAGCCTATACTTTTTTCTAAGATTCAGTCTATTTACATGTTTTGCCAAAAAAATGGTTGCCGACAAAAAGGTAAAAATGAATAATGCTTGAGAGTTATACGAATGTCAACAAGCGATAAATTCTTATAAGTTTGTTGTACTCTTTTATTGGTCAATTATTAATTTTTTTTACGAAAAAAGCTACAATAATCCTAGAGATTATGTACGTATGACAATAGTGTCTAATAATGTCCGCGCCAAAATTGGATTTATGTTTCGAATCTGAAAAGGGTTTGGATTTGGAATCTCTCGGTTTGACTTATACGTTAGCGCGAGTGATGATGCATCTCCATCAATCATCATGGTTGGGACAGGCCAATCCTGACGTTTCCAATGTCTGAAGCAGTAGTAAACAAAATACAGTCTTTAATTTAGTCATCATGCATGGCCTAGTGGTCAATTTAACTCTCACTAAAGAGAGACACAAGGTTCGAACCTTGGTGGTGAGATGGCAAGAGGGTGAAGCACCACTGGTCCGCTTGTGTTTGACTCGGATCAAACATTTTTATCTACAGCCACTTGTATATTCTTACAGAACAAGAATAATTAACATGGTGCTGTAAAATACAAGATTTTTTTTTGTTTGATAGCCTTTTGAGTCCATAAATTTTTTATTATAAATGTAGCATACTAATATTTGAATTCAAACTTCTTTTTTTTACTGCTTGAAAATCAATTTTAGTCTAGTTGAAAAAATAAAAGCTAAGTCAAAATGGTCTTAAAAGTCAAAGCATTAGAAAGCTTTATTATTTAAAAAGTACTGAGCGTTAATGAAATTCGTATAACCTATAATTTAATTATTAAGACCGTTTAGTACAATTTAAGTTATGCTTTGTATAAATAGTTAAAGGATTACTTAAAAGTGCAATATTAAGTTGTTGGGTAGAAATATTAATTGGCTTAAGAAAAGTTCAATAGTAAAAAGAAACCCATGCATGGCTAAACCATATTAACACAACTAATATGAAAAACATGTCACTGCATGATGTATATCATCAATATTTCATGAGTCAAATCTCTACGCTTGGCGTAACAAATTGAACTTGTCAAACAATTTGAGCATTAAAAGCCCAAAGTCATGTGGATTCATCATCCGCGTGGTAACTCTCGTCTTCTGACTTTCTCCATTCGTTGAACTTAACAAAACGATAAGTCAAATTTTAACCAAAAAGAACGACAAGTCAATCTATTAATGATACAGATCCTACCTGCGTATACAAAGTTGGTTACATGGGTACCATCTCATAGAAGTAGAACCGTGAGATAAAAACTGAAGTTTTCAGCAAATATATATATCGTAGTTTTCGATATATTGTATTTTGTTAAAAGAAAAGGATCTACGTCTACAATATACAATCTCTCGAAAACTGAGGTTGACATATGTCTACAATATTCAATCATCAACGTTAACCTATTAATATACAATATTGAAATGTCATATTAATCGGAATCATGGATTATAAGCACTCCTAATAAAATTTCCATCAGAAAATTTCTCTATGACAACTAGTTTGTAGTTAGTAAAATACAGGCCTGTTCTAGACATGAGCCCAATATGCAAATGCATAATGTCCAACCTTTTTTAAAACATATTTATACTTAAGGACCCAACTAAAATATACCATAAATACTTTTGCAAAAAAAAAATGAAAATGCATATAAAATTAGAGTCTATTTCAATATCTTGAACATGGTCTATTGAAACTTTGAGCCGGGCTTGATAAAATAGGCATAATATTGTGATGGAGATTTAGCATCAAACATTTTTGAAGTAATAAATTACGATAGTATTTTGCCATAGAAAACTAATAGTAAAAAAAATTCAAGATTGAACATCGGTTATAAAAAAGAAGAAATTAACTTGTTTTGTTAGTTAAGTTACAATATTTTTCATCTTAGTAATATGAAAATACTTATAAAATTTCTATTTCAGTTGAGGAAAATTAAAGGTTTAAAATTTTTGTTATTGTTAATCTACGATTTTATAACCTATAATTTTATTGGTTTATGAGCATCTATGAAAAACGATTCCATCTGCACTATAATTAAAATTTATGTAAATTATCTATATTAATTTGTATAAATAATAATAAATCATAACCAGTGTTTTAGTCAAAAGCATTCATAAATTTGTATGGGAAATTTTAAAATTGTATGGTTGAGCACGAAATAAAAGCCCATGGATTTATGTATTGGATCAGACTTGGTTCCTTCATTGGGCCTGAGACGATTTCAACAGCAAGCAAAAAAAAAGACCGGTTTGGAAAGTGAGCGATTCAACACACTCTTTTCGGGCATGCGACTTGCGAGATGCCAACCCGAGAGCCACGTGCATTCACCCCTTTTTTTTATTTTTAAAAGAGGCAAAATAGTAGAAAACATTTTTTTACACTATATTAAAAAGATGTCTCCATTAAGTTAATTTCAGAAATTTCGTTTCCTATTTTTAAAAAATAAACTTAGCGTAACGAAGGCAACTAACTTTATTTGATTAAAAGACATTATAAGGATTTTAAAATTATTTTTCCATTGCTACTAAATAATTAAATATCATAAAAGCATTAGAAAGTAAAAAAAACTCCTTTAGTTTTCAAGAATAGAGTTCTGATTAGTATATAGTTTATTAAATATTTGTACAACAGCAAATCAACCTTTAAATATACTGGAGATTTTTATACCTTAGTAACAAGTAATAATTCCGACAAAAAAAGGTAACATGTAATAATTTATTACATTCATTTTATTTTCCCTTTTAATTTTATGCGAATGTAAAACAAGAAAAAAAAATATTTTTCTTCCTTTGTCTCTTCTCTCTTGTTCAACCGCAGATGTTCGTCGGAAAAAAATCTTTGGATCCAATTTCGTCAAATTAGCCCTAAATTTTTGACTACTGTTCGTCAATCCAAGGCTCTCACGCTTTGCATCTTTCTCAGGTAAGATTTCTCTTTTTTTTTCGTTTTTTGGGGTCAAACATATTTCTCTTCTAATTTTTCTATTAGAATTTTGAAATTGTTTGAGTATGTATTTAGTAAACCTAGCTATTAATTTTTCAAAATTTTCGTGTTCGCTTACGAGATTTAAATACATATATGTCTATTAAGCTAATTATGGTATCGAATTGGGTAAAATTCGGCGTTTCGTTTTGATTTGGTGAAATTAATGTTTAGGGTTTTTTGGGGGTTGATTTGTTTGCCCTTTATTATCGCATCGAAATTAGGTTTTTATGTTTTTTTTTCAGTTTTTGTCATGAGTATATAATTTGTGATATTTATGTCTATGAAGTTTAGTTTTGGTTTGCTGAATTTAGTTGATGATCGCCATGGTTATGCATTCACATTCGTTCTGAGTTTCGCCATTTTTGGGGATTTTATGTTCATGGTTAGTATTTATAGCTCTGATTTATAGGAATTTGAAAGCAAAAGGAAGAGTTGCAGCTTGTTTTTTGGGGGATCTCATTAGCATGAATGCTTAAACCGATATCGCATTATTGTGCGATGCAAGCCGAGAAGGAGGTTTTGTTGAACACTGAAGGTCCTATAGACGAGGGCCACATAATAAACCAGAACAGCAACCCAAATATAGCCTCTTCTGCTTCCATCAGTGTTGCTCAGTTTCCTGGTATGTTACATTGATTCAAAAGTTTTGCTTGTTTGGTTGTTTCTTAGCTCAGTTGATTTACTTATTGGAAACTGCATGTCTTGGTAATGGTATGTATCGTTCGGAGTACAGCGAAGAAGCCGACTAGGCAATGGGCTGCTTGGACGCATCAAGAAGAGGAAAGTTTCTTCACTGCGCTTCGTCAAGTTGGAAAGGTATCGGCTTTTGAAGTTGAATGGGTCAGCCTCGTCTTTCTCTTTTTTTTCTGGTTATGTGTGAGTGACATTATCTCTGTGTTCATTTTGCAGAATTTCGAGAAGATCACTTCTCGTGTCCAAAGCAAAAACAAGGACCAGGTTGGTTGATAGAACTTTCGGTTTCGTTTCCTTTTCACAATTTCACTCGCACTTGCTGGTGTCTTCTTTTAGTTTCTCATGGTTTCCGAAACTACTTGTGATTTTCAGGTTAGGCATTACTATTATCGTCTAGTCAGGCGTATGAACAAACTTTTGGGTCCAGAACTGAGTCTTGATGCCAAGAACCCAAAGGACACAAATGCCGCAATGCTACGATGGTACATTTCTTTTCTATTATACCTTGTGCTGTTCATGTAGATGTTGAAGTGCATTTTCGTAAAGAAGTGAACAGTGTCCTCTGTGAAGTTTGTCTAGATAACAAGTTATATCATGCTATGAGTTAGGTATTATGTAGGCAAGGTCACATTCATGCAAGTGCTCTATTCGCCTCAAGCTCCTTTGTAGTATGAAATTGCATTTCCAGTTAGTGACAAAAGAAAGTTTGGAAAACTTTCTGGTTTCATCTTGTGCGATGAGAAATATCTGCCAGCAACCTCACACTGTCACACATCACACTCTTTTTTTTTCCTGGATTGTATGACTTCACATATCATGATCTTGATTACCATTCAACTCTTTTGTCTAAAATAGACACGCTTTATCATCTCTCTTGCAGGTGGTCTTTACTGGAAAAGTATAGCTGCAAAGCTTCAAAACTTCACCTTAAACCCCGGAGGTTCAAGCTATTCTTAGAGGCCTTGGTTAGTTGACATATGAAAATTTCGTTTTATTCTTGGATTTGACAAGGACTTGTTTTCAAACTACTTTCTACCAAATCTTTTTGCGTGAAGGAACACCAATTGCTGAAAGACCGCAGAAAGAGCACAAGAAAACGGGCTTGCCAGGAAGAAACTTTCTCTTCGGCCTCCCTTGGAAACATCTCAAGTCATAGCAGGGAAAGAGGATTGGATAATCGTCCATTTAAACTGATTCTTTGCGACAGCCAAACTGTTAAAAAGCTAGGGCCTGGAAGAGCATCTACCAAACATGGTGATAGCTTAGGTTTTAGCCTTGGTGATGAAAAAGAAGATACAGCCTTTGGGAGAGGTGGAAGGCAACGACGAAAACAAGGTACTTTCTCTACTAGTGTTTATGGATGTGCTTTTGGCGGACCGTTTTCTCTGGCCTCTTATTGTGTGTGTGTGTTTTCGGTGTTCATACAAGCATTATCTACTTTCAATCTTCCATGCTTATATTAGACTTTAAGTTGATTTTGATAAACTTGATGTAGTTCCGGCGTCTTACTTGACTCTGAAGCAGTTCTTCTATCTTCAGCAGGTTTTAGAAAATGGGAAAAGGCTGCAATAGATGGGGTCTCTTTGGTTGCTGATGCTGCAGAACACTTAGAACGAACATCAATCGACAAAGATATGGATGGTCAAAAAGGTTTACTTGCTAGCATTGGATGATATTTCATTTTTCATTTTCTTAGATATTTCTTTATCGAGGACTAACAGGTGTGATTCTAAATCGGGTTCTCTTTTTATCCTCAGACTTAGGTCCCACAAGATATTTGACCGGAAAGTCTCCACTTTCTCTATGCTCCTCTGGTGAGGTTCCTCACAGTGATGCCAATATGCAGTTTTCTGCCAAGTTGAAACTTCAGTTGTTCCCAATTGATGAATGTACACGAAGATCCTTGGAAATGGTAAGCGTCGAATAGGAAGTATACTGATTAGAGCAATACTTTTATGAGACATGAAACGGAGCTTGATCTGTTAACAGGACAAGCACAACCCGCATCTGGAACTTACTCTTAGTAATCGCAAGAAGATATCTTCTGTGCTGGAACATCTCAATCGCAAATGGGGAAGTTCAAGTTGTGCGACTGGAGAGCTAATTCTGCTCCCTTACAATGCAAGGAAAGAAACTGTAACTTGTCATCAGAGGTGGACCAATGACTCTTTTCTAAGCGCAGCAGAAGTGCATTCAATGGTTGGAAGTCCCTCAATTTTCCGCTTAAGGTTTGCTCTCATATCTTCCTAGTCTTTGCAGGTTTCTTCTCGTCTTATTATCAAACAGGATAAACCAAATTTAAATTTCTATTTTTGTTGGTAGGTATGGTTGGTTTGTCCATGATGCATCAGGTTCTAGTATATATCAAATTCCAACTTCAGCTTCTTGTCCTTCACTCGAGGATGATATGAATGTGGATGGCGCGAATGAGGTCAACACGCTCCTTACGGAATCAGGACCCTTAGCTGTGCCTTCAACTACTGAACAAGCGCCATCTGTAGTATGTGCCTCTGGTGAAATCCATGATCGTCCTGCAGAATCTAGAGATAATTACGAACCTGCTTCAGCAACGAATATTACTCCATTTGAGCATATGAGCAGCGGCAATGGAGTATCAGCAGGAGAATGGGCTGATAGTCTTACTAACATTAGTATAGGTGATCTACTTTCTGAAGTGCCCAATGATATAGATAGTGATCGTGTCGCCACTGAGGGTTCACATTGTCTCCTTCGAGATGTCCCATTTGCCTCTGACTCTTTTGATGCTGCAATTGCTGCTCATATACTAAGGCACCAGAACAAGCCAAGTGCTCTACTACCGATGACTACTGGGTCTTCTTCTATATGGGATGATGAAGAAACACGCGATGGCTTCTCTTTCCAAAAGAATCGTCTCGCAGATTCCCCTGAGTTTGCTAATGTTGCTTCTCCTGGAGGTGTTGGCAGAGTAAATGGAGATCCTTCTCAATTTTTGGAGGTAACTATACCAGTCTCGCTATTCCACAATGGATTACAGAACTAAATCATCTGATTTAATACTTTTGTAACTGTCTCTTAGGCTACATCTGGCGATGAGGAGCCTTGTAACCCTCCTGGCCAGCAGGGAGATCCAATGGAAGAGGGTCCAACAGACCCTCATACGATGGATTCTCCAGAGAAGACCCATTGTGGGCTTGCGGACGTATATTGGGTAAATATTCTAATCTCATCCTTATCTTTTCCAAAGTGAAAGGAAACATATATTCAGAATAAAATTGTTTCCATTCTCTTTGCAGCCCGACTCTTTAGGACCACTAGATCTAGACATTAGATCCTCAAAGTATAGCGAAGATTTGATCCTCAGCGAGAGTCTAGGGGGTTTGAGCCGTCTGATAGCGACCAGCCTTGATGCGTTTCAGAACTGCTCGCTCTTTGGGTTCGACAACAAGAAGGATAAGTCTAACATGGTTTGAAATGGAACCAAAGCAAAAGCATGGGGTCAAAATGTTGATAGCTGAAAAAGAAAAGTGACTCTGCGCCTGTAAAAGAAGAATCTTTCATCATAACTGATAGCTTCACTGTACAAAAATCTGATGTAAGTTTAACTCTTTCTTCCTTTCACACTTTCTTCTGTGTTGATACATGTTTCTATATTTACAGTTACTGTTGTTAACAGTCATCATACCCTTTTGGTTTCTTCTTTTGTTTATAGAAGTTTCATGGCTTCATAGCAAATAAGCATGTCGAAATTATAATTTGTTGTCACTATGTTTTCTTGGAACTCTTTTGAGTAAAAGAACAATTTAACTTTCTCATCCAATTAATTTTTTTTTTACGAAACTTCTCTACCGTGGAACTCCATTTTAGCGTACAACACACACAAAAATCCTTCAGAAAACTTAGTTTGGTCCAAGGATTTATGCTATTAGAATCAATCTCCAAAACATATAAAACCTCAAAAATAAAAAAGTCGCTCTTAAAACTGGTTGATAGCATACAATCTCCAGTGAAAATAAAAATCTTCAAAGGTTTGATTGTCATGGTGATGGATTCATTTCTTTCAAAGGTTTCCTCATTAGGAAGAAAATCAACTTTTTTTTAATGGTTTCTTGAGTGAATTCCATCCAAAACTCCCATAAAATTACTATTGTAATGTTATTTGTTCTAATGTCAATTCAGAATACAATAAGATGTAGATATGAGGGCTTGTACCAAATGATTAGTCTCTTATAGCCACTTCTAGTACCCGAAGTGCCATGTTGCCATAAGTAAACATTTCAAGTTATAATTATAAAACTTATTTTGTTTTCGAAAGAGTAATCTATTATGTTTTAAAGTTTCACAGCGTAGTTGGTAAAACTTGGGATTAGTTTTAGAATCGTGGCCTTAAATTTTACAATAGCGACAAAATTTTCAATTCTTTTGTAAAAAAGTCAACTATATCGGCAAAAAAATCTCTAATATAAGCTCCCATATATTGTTAAATATTATAAGCGAAGTCGTATATTTTGTAATAGTAGTTAGACAAAAACCATGAACTTTTGTGTAATTCTAACATTTTTGGAATGAGTGGTATATCCTCTTAAGAGTTAAGACAACGTAAAGTCCCTTACAAAAATCATGTAAGCCAACTTGTCATAAAATGACAAATCGTCTTTAGTGTGCTACGTCGCTTTACACTGGTCTACTCGTTCTTATCATGTCGAGCTCGTACGCGAAGAGACTGTCCCTACGTGCCCTTTGAATATTCATCCTCCTCATCTTTTCCAAAACCAAATTTGACTGCTTCTGTTGTCCCAAGATATTTTGTAAGATAGAACAATATTATCATTCATTATAAGTTTATGTTAGTAAAGTATTTCAATTTTCTTTAAAAGAATTTCCTTTGAAGTTTTCTACGAATGGTATTGCAGACAAAAAATAAAAAGAAGATCCATTAGAAACTCACTTATAACATATATAAATATCCAGTCCATATATACCACTCAAAATACCAAGAGACTTCTAAAAATCGAAGATCAATGGAGAGAGCAAAGTCGGGAAAGCCTCATGCCATGATGATACCATTGCCACTTCAAGGCCATGTCATCCCTTTTGTCCACTTAGCCATCAAACTCGCTTCTCATGGCTTCACCATCACTTTCGTTAACACTGAATCCATCCACCACCACATCTCCAACGCTCGTCATGGTGACGCCGGAGACATCTTCTCCACCGCCAGAAACTCCGGCGAGCTCGATATACGTTACATCACCGTAAGCGACGGCTTCCCTTTGGGGTTTGACAGGTCACTTAACCATGACCAATTCTTCGAAGGCATTCTCCATGTCTTCCCTGCCCACGTCGATGATCTCGTCACCAAAATCTCCCGCCGAGGTGATGACCCTCCGGTCACTTGCTTGATCGCCGACACGTTTTACGTTTGGTCATCTATGATTTGCGACAAGCACAATCTTGTTAATGTCTCGTTTTGGACCGAACCTGCCTTGGTCCTCAATCTCTATTATCACGTGGATCTCCTCATATCCAACGGTCATTTCAAATCTCTTGGTAACACTCTTAATTAATCATGTCAATGATATGTTTATTCTATATATATTTAACTTAGCTATTATATTTTTTAAGATCACCAAAATTTTGGTGATTTTTATTAATCATTAAATCACTAATTCACATTTTCTTCCAAGTCCGGTGAATTAATGCTTTGTGTATTTTTTTGGAAGTCCGGTGAGTAGATAATTGATGAATGTTTATAGATTTTTTCTTCTATATTAAATGGTCTTAGTTACAACATTTATAGAACTTTTGTAACTATATGCTAGATAATCGTGAAGACGTGATCGATTACGTACCAGGAGTTAAAGCAATAGACCCAAAGGACTTGATGTCATATCTTCAAGTAAGCGACAAAGACGTAGACACAAACACAGTTGTCTACAGAGTATTATTCAAGGCCTTCAAAGACGTCAAGAAAGCCGATTTCGTTTTATGCAACACCGTACAAGAGCTCGAACCAGATTCTCTCTCGGCTCTACAAGCCAAACAACCGGTTTATGCTATCGGTCCGGTTTTCTCAACCCAATCAGTTGTCCCTACGAGCCTGTGGGCCGAGTCAGATTGTACCGAGTGGCTCAAGGGTAGGTCCACCGGGACGGTCGTTTACGTCTCGTTTGGTAGCTATGCACATGTTGGTAAGAAGGAGATCGTTGAGATAGCCCATGGGCTTCTCCTAAGTGGGCTAAGTTTCATTTGGGTTTTACGTCCAGATATAGTTGGCTCCGACGTGCCGGATTTTCTTCCAACCGGGTTTATGGACCAAGCACAAGGTCAAGGCCTTGTGGTCCAGTGGTGCTGTCAAATGGAAGTAATCTCTAACCCGGTCATTGGAGGGTTCTTGACACACTGTGGATGGAACTCGATTCTTGAGAGCGTTTGGTTCGGTTTACCTTTGTTATGTTATCCGCTTTTGACAGATCAGTTCACGAACCGGAAACTTGTGGTCGATGATTGGCGCATTGGGATCAACCTTTGTAATAAGAAGATGGTCACAAGGGACGAAGTCTCGGTGAATGTTAAACGGTTGATGAACGAAGAAACTTCAAGTGAGCTGAGAAACAATGTTCAAAAAGTTAAACATCATCTCAAAGATGCGGTTACAACCGTTGGATCTTCAGAGACGAATTTTAACTCATTCGTTGGTGATGTCCGAGATAGGATAGAAACTAAGTTGTGTAATATAAATGGGTTAGAAATAAGTCGATCAGACTAAGCTATGTAATGGTTTAATCATTTATGTATTTTCCATATATAAATGACTAATTTGGTTATCATATAAACCGGTATTAAACCGATTCAGTCAATATGATTTAGCGGCAAGACTCTTGATGACCCCAAAACCCCTTCACATTTTGTGGTGATTGTTGTGAAAATGGAGTTTTGCTTATGCAACTACGTTTGTAGGAAGCTATGAAGTGAGGCTTTTTGATAGAGAGAAGAAAATTTGATTGTTTATGCCAATGTCGCCGGAAACTGTTACTCCGTCTGATCAAATGCAGTTTCCGAACCAAGTCTATCAACTTTTTATCACAGATAGATATAAAAACTTCAGTTACTTCGCTAATTCTTTGTTATCCATCGCACCGCTCCAAACAAGTAGAAGGGATATGAGTCCATGAACATGCCCAAATGTCTGTTTTGGTTCGTCTTACTTCAAAGATTGCGTCTTTGGCGAAATCAGGTCGCATAGCAAGCGCCCGTCAGATGTTCGACCAAATGCCTGATCGAGATACTGTGGCCTGGAACACAATGTTGACGAGTTATTCCCGTTTGGGTCTACATCAGGAAGCTATATCAATATTCACCAATTTGAAATTCTCCGACGCTGAGCCTGATGATTATTCGTTTACAGCAATCTTAAGCACTTGTGCGAGTCTACGCGATGTTGAATTGGGAAGACAGATTCAGTCTCTTGTTATCCGGTCTGGTTACGGTGCTTCGTTGCCAGTTAGTAATTCGCTTATTGACATGTACGGTAAGTGCTCTGATACTCTTAGCGCAGACAGAGTGTTTCGAGATATGTGCAATGATAGAAGAAATGAAGTAACTTGGTGCTCGCTTTTGTTTGGGTACATGAATGCTGGACAGTTTGAAGCAGCCCTCGATATTTTTGTTGAAATGCCGAAAAGGGTTACATTTGCGTGGAATATAATGATCTCAGGTCATGCCCATTGTGGAAAAATCCAATCTTGTTTATGGTTATTCAAAGAGATGCTGGAGAGTGAGTTCGAACCGGATTGTTATACGTTTAGTTCTCTGATAAATGCTTGTGCTGAATCATCAAACCTGGTTTATGGACGGATGGTACATGCTGTTATGGTGAAGAACGGATGGGATTGTGCGATTGAGGCAAAGAACTCTGTGTTAAGTTTCTATGCGAAAGTAGGCTGTAAAGATGATGCCATAAGAGAGCTCGAGTCTATTGAAGTCCTGAGTCAGGTATCCTGGAACTCTATAATTGATGCGTATATGAAAATAGGAGAAACAGAGGAAGCTCGTGATGTTTTTCATCTAGCTCCTGAGAAAAACATCGTTACTTGGACTACTATGATTGCAGGATATGGTAAGAATGGAGATGGAGAGCAAGCACTAAGATTTTTTGTTGAAATGATGAAATATGGGGTCGATTCTGATCATTTTGCATATGGTGCTGTTCTTCACGCGTGTTCAGGTTTAGCCCGTTTAGGACACGGCACAATGATCCATGGTTGTCTGATACATCGTGGCTTTCAAGGTTATGCTTATGTTGGTAACGCCTTGGTTAACTTGTATGCCAAATGTGGAGATATTAAAGAATCAATTGGTGCGTTTGGCGATATAGCTAACAAAGATTTGGTATCTTGGAACACGATGCTTTTCGCATTTGGTATGCACGGATTAGCAGATCAAGCACTAAGGCTCTATGACAACATGATAGCGTCAGGGATTAAACCAGACAACGTGACATTCATTGGATTGCTGACAACTTGCAGCCATTCGGGACTTGTAGAGGAAGGATGCACGATTTTCGAATCTATGGTTAAAGATCATGGAATCCCATTGGAAGTAGATCATATAACATGTATGATAGATATGTTTGGGAGAAGTGGACATCTTGCAGAAGCAAAAGATTTGGCTGCAACTTACAGTTCACTTGTCACTAACGCTAGCAATACTAGTTCATGGGAAGCTCTTTTGGGTGCTTGTTCTACGCAGGGGCACACAAAATTAGGAAGAGAAGTTAGCAAAGTTCTAAAGATAGCAGAACCAAGCGAAGAGATGAGTTTTGTTCTGTTGTCCAACTTGTACTGCTCGAGTGGGCGGTGGAAGGAAGCAGAAGATGTGAGGAGAGAATTGGTTGAACGAGGCATGAAGAAAACACCGGGATGTAGCTGGATCGAAGTAAGAAACCAGGTTTCAGCTTTTGTAGTCGGTGACTATTCACACCCGCACATTGACGAGCTTTCTGAAACTTTAATCTGCCTTCAACATGAAATGAGAAACCCAAAAACGTTTGTACCTTGATGATTAGTGTTAATAGACATTAATAAGAAATATGTAAGCAGAAACAAGAACAAAAACCGTTCAGACACATCCACTAATGTATCAGTTCATGGTTAAAGTCATTTAGTTGCTACTATGATACTAATGTTCATGATCTTAGGTCAAAAGAAGAGCAACATGTTTACAAAGTAGATAATCTCATAGAGATATGAAATAACTTGGTATATCTCTAAATCATAAGTATCTTTGAAAATAATTCGTTTTCAAACAAGCAGTGTGATGCAATCAAAACAAAAGATGTTCAAATCTCTTACATAAAACTATACAAGTCAAAATTTTGGATTGAGTTTTTGATTAGATCACGTGGGCTCTTATAGGTCGTACTGAACATGTTCATAATGATTTTCAATCCCTGTTCTCTCAACTTTATTTCTTCTTGCGTTAGTCAGTGTTACTCCATTATCTTTCTTTCTTTAATTTCTATGGTTGTAAATTTTCAGTATATTCTGAATTTGCAGTCAGTATAATGATTTGTAAGCGTGTGGGAAAAAACAGTCTCTGCAATAATAATTTCTTAATTAACCTCCATTAATAGAGTAATTATTATCACTTAGCTGCTTTTATTTGGTCAACAACTCAACATCACTTATGTTGCCTTTATATAATCTGAAAGCGTGTACAAAAAACAGTAATTGAGTATGATTTTCTTAATCTTAACCTTCGATTAATAGAATGAGCAATATGATCGCTTTAGTTTGTTTTTTTTTGTTTGGTCAACATCACTTAGTTTGCCTTTTATATAATTTGAAAGCGTGTAGAAAAAACAGTAACTGAGAATAATTTCTTAACCTCAATTAATCGAGTAATATGATCGCTAAGTTTGCTTCTTCTTTTCTATGTCAGCATCACTACGTTTGCTTTTTTTTTCCTTTCAAGATAATATTAATATGTTATATTATTTTGAAGAGGTAAATCTGTATATGCATGCAGATCCGGTTCTGAATCCAAACATAGGTTTACAGCCCTCTTTTTTTATAAAAATATTTTGATTTTTAAATTTATAAATAAATTTTTAGTCTATTGGTAAAAAAAATTGAAACTCTTAATGATAGACCATAAGTTCCACTTTCCAAATAATTTTTTTTGATTTTTTAAATTTTTTAATAACTCAAATTTATTATATAAAATACAAAAATTTAAATTTTGTAACTTTTATTTGATATATTTATGTTTTGTTTTCTTTTACTTTTTAGCTTGTTGTCCTATTAAACTCAAGAGCAGCTCTTTATGCACGGATTGTAGTAAATGGAGATATACAAACATAAATCATATATTTTCAACCTTTATAAAGTGCATGTTCATATGACTTTTGGATTCATGTGTTTCATTATCTTTTCCTTTTAAGGTTTTCATATTAAAATATTTTTGGGTTTTCTATTACAATTGATAAGAGTACTGAAATTTGAAAAGGAAAAACAAAAAAAAATTAAACCAAGCTTAAAACCCCTATGTTATGTTTAAAGAAAAAAAACTCCAAGGTAAATTTGATAATTTTCACTTGTGTTACGGTTTTATATGGTCCCTTATTTAATCTAGCAGGAAATGGGTAGTTACTATCAACCCGATTTAATATATAACTGACAAGTGAACTAATTAAACCAGCATGACCATATAGTAAGTTCAAGAAAATTAAACAAAAGAACATACGAATTTATACATAATTTTTTTAAAAATAAAGTCATTTGCATATCTACCTAGAGAATAAAGAAAGGACAAGAACATCACTCGCAGAAGAGACGAAGTCTGTGACTCCGAATCTGATGATGACTTTGATGTGTTTTATTCTGGAGCAGAGAATTTTCTTTCTTTAGAATATAAGACAGCGTCTATCTTTACTCTCATTCAGTGATTTAACATAGAAACAATTTTTAATCCTCAAATTTAAATTATCAAATACGAAAATTTTAAAATACAAAAGGCCATAATTTTTCCACGTTTCATCTATTTCCAGTACTTTAGGCCAGAAAATATCATTGGTTTCCCTCGGTTTTTGTCCAACTATTCTCTTAGATTCAAGATATATGTGAAAACTTTTTCTTTTTTTTTTAAAAAAATCCTCAAATTAAATCAATTTTGCAAGATAACTGTTATATTACGATAAAAATGCAAAACAGTATTAAAAACTGAAACACATTATAAATTTTATATAAAAAAATTATACTAAAAAAAGCACATCAATGTTACGATCGCCACAATCACTTTAACCACATGATGGCTGCGACAACGGTTGTGGTAACAACTACAATAGTTTATTACTTTAAGGGTTTGTTTTACAAATTCCCCCATTCAAGATGGCAAATATTGTTTTTCTCTAAGAGATAATGTCGTACTTAAAGCTTACATCTTCGTATAAACTTTTTAAAACCAGTTGGTTAAACCATATACGTATTATATAATTGATTACAGATTAACAAAATGTAAAATGAAGTTGCAACTAAAGATTTAGTTAACCCAAAAAAACTTGCAACCAAAATGCTATCAAAAGCTACCCATTGGAACTAACTAAACACGCACATAATTTACCTTTTTCAATATACGTGTGCACATTGATATTTATACATATTATATTAAAAATATGAAGATGAGAACCCAAGATAACAAAAGAAAAAAATACGTCTAGCATGCATTATGCCAAGTTTTTTGAATTGAGATGGTGTCATACAATGCGTACACTAGTATATGCACGTAAACAAAACAAAAAAGAGATAATAAAACGCTAATTAGTAAAAGAAAAAAAGATCTCCAAGAAAAACAATCAAGAGTCGTTGCGGTCACGGTTGTTGTCGCTCCAGCAGACTAACATAGCGATACAACGGCGAAGAATGTAAAACTTGGCTCTTTGTTTCTTCACGACATGACTGCACTTTTGCCCAAAAGTCTTGCAAGGCTCGCACGTGCTGGTCTCGCACGTGCTGGTCTCCTCCGGTGTCATTTGGTTGGTTTATTCTCTTATATAGTGAGTCCGATACACTATACAAGCTTTTAAAGAACAAAAAAAAGTGCAAAATGTGGAAGAGTTTGAAGGTCTCTGCTTATGAGCTTTGATTTTGTAGAAGAGAGACAAAATGGAGAGTTTAGTATATAGTCGTCAAGTGGAGGGGGCAAGCACTATCAAAATCACAAAAGTATGTTTTTTACTAAGTAAGTGTCCAAGCCATGACACGGTAAATATTTACTTTATTTTTGTTTGCATGATATGAAAAAACTATTTGAAATTATACATTTTAAAATAAAAATCTCTCACTCGAAAATATTGGAGATCGACATTTAGATTGTTGTTTGCTTTTTTTTTATTCTAGTAAAGAAACTTAACCCAAACACAAATACAATGAGGTCATTATCATTCTTTTTGGAGTTGCAAATGATCATTTGAATGTTTCTCACTTGAAAGTAGTTGACATATATATAATATTAGTATTTTGATACTAAAAAGAGAACGTTAGTGTAAAAGCAAAATCAATCAAGTATTTAGTTTTTACCAAAATAACGCATTAAAGTATATTGGCAAAAAAAAATCATGAAATAGATTTACTCTGCAAAGTAAACCATGTATGACTATGAAGAAAAACAAAACACTGACACTGTTGAAAAAAGAAGAGTTACACTGTTATGTTATGTCGTAAAGGAAAGAAACAAAACATAGTGATGTAGAGTTAAATTTAAATTTTAATATTTGATTTTAATTTTGGTCGAACTCTAAGGTAAATCAATATTATGGAGCTACTTAATGGTTGAAGCATTTGCCGCATTGGCATGCACCTGAACGTGAGTGGTCGTCCGTGTAAGCCGAACCCTACCATCTGCAAGAACTGTCGTCTTCATTGCAATTTATTGGCCTCGTACTATATTACCTTTTACACGCTTTTTCTGAAAATTTTACGTATCAAATTTAAATTGTAGCTTTAGATTTTGGAGAAAAAAAAATCTAAAAGAGCTTTTAGAAAAAAATCCTGAATATATTAAATGTTTATCCTGAAACTTTGAATTAATAAAAAACAAATTGGAAGCTCAACATTGCTGTTTTTACACAAACAAGTTAATTTCTTCTTTTTCTTATTAAAAGATTTCAAAAAAGTCAATATAAAAAAATTCAAATATTACATTAACATAACTCATTATGATCCTTTGAAGGATTTACAATGAGATCCGGGCCGGGGATTATTATTCTAGTTTTTTCATTACAATTTTAATTATGGTCGGTAACTTGGATTTCAATTTGTATTTGAGATCCCTAATTATTAAGAACAAAATATAAATATATGTCGATCTATTCAAAATACATAAAAGATTATTGGCGACTAAACATGATATTCAATTTGTAGAGCAACTGTAACATTCATAAAATACTTGTAGTGAATAGACAGTTTGTAAATTGCAATATATATATAGATTACAAATTTTGTTCATCTCTATTTGATTGTATTAGAATATAGCGGTGGATATTATGTAGGACAATAGCTAGGTCATAGATATGGAACCATGAGTATCTATATACTATAGTATGAACATGTGAAAATGTTGCGTTACAGGAAAACTCAAATGTTATTTTCTCAAAAAAAATATTCTTTGACAAAGAACTTGCAATAGAATATAAACATATAGTAACATATCTACCTCAAAATGGTTGACAACACAGGCTATTGAGTTAGTAAATTATAAAGGAAGTCCAATCTATATAGCTTTATTAAACAATATCAAATTATAAATCAATCAGAAGTAAACAAATTATGAAATTTGATAATCTCTCCTTTTCCTTACCAAAAGAACAAAATGTTTTAGAGACAAAACTCGTATCCAAGAAAACACTATTCCTCAGAATATCAACAAAACCTTTATATAACAAAAGTATATTTTGTATACACATATTCTTAATAGATGAAGCCAATATCTCCATGAGCTAAACAAGCAAATCAGCATAAGCGTTGAGACCATGGCTGTTCATGTTCTGCTTAAGCCTGTACAATGCCCGGCTCTCTAGCTGCCTTACCCTCTCCTTCGATAGTCCGTAAATCTCTCCTATCTCCGACAATGATCTCTGTTTCCCGCCATCGATCCCAAATCTCAGCTTGATGATCCTTCTCTCCTTCGGGCTCAGTACATTGAGGAGATTCCGAACATGGTTCCTCATCATCTGTTTCCCCACGCTCATTGCCGGTGTCTCAATCCCGCTGTCTGGTGTTACTTCCTGTGGATGGAGGAAACAGTTATTACCATGTCAAGCTCGGTCAAAGTAACATCTTCGAAAAGGGTTACCTGAAAGGTGGTGTCTTGATCAGCCCAAATGGGCTGTTGCATTGAAAGAGGTGTTCTTGTATTGTACAGAAGTTTATCCAGCTTCTCTTTTGAAACACCAACGTGGCTTGCGAGTTCTTCCTTACTTGGACGGTAATTTCCTTCCTGCACGCATGTCTTTCTGGCTTCAGATACTTTGCCCAGTAGCATGTACACGTTCTCCTGCATTAACATGAGTAGAATTTTACCAAGTATTAGCTATAAAAGTTGATCATTTCTTTTCAAATAGAAAATGTTAGATCTAATTAATTCTTTAACAAGTTTGTAGTTACCGGCAAACGAATTGTCCTTGAATTTTGAAATATAGACTTTCTTATCGATTGTCGAATCCACCAGTAGGCGTAAGTAGCGAATCTGCATCCTGATTGCGGTTTGAACTTCTCTACACTCTTCATTAGCCCCATGCTTCCTTCCTATGAAGCATCATAAGAAATTGACTTTCAAGTTAGATCACTCTATTGCACAACAGAAATACTGAAGAGCTTGAGGTTACAATGATTTCAGATACTTTAACAAGAAAATTTGTGTCTAGGCAAAATAGTTCATCATATTGACCAGAGACATATAGAGGACAAAACCAATGTGTTTTTGTTTGAAGCTAACCTGCAATAAGTCCTGAAAGTTGAGTCCGCGATTCTGATATTGTTTAGCTATATGGACTACGAGACGTAGGTTTGCCGTAATCAGCTTTTCTCGGCTACTTCTGCCACGGTGGATTTCAGATTTCAAGACAGGGCCACTTATCCCCATAGCTTCAGCCCACTCGCCTATAGTTGGTTCAGAGCCATTTTGAGATTCAAGTTTAGTCTTTACCTTCTCCAACTTTAACAAATGCTGATATATCAAAAAGATTACGGAAGTTAGCATCAGGGAAAGTTTCCAAGGAAGCTCTAAAAAAAAGTGGTGAAGCAAGAAACCTGTATATGTGCTATCAGCTCAGCTTCCTCTTTAGCAGTCAGAAGCTGTTTTGTCTCAGGTCCCCACAAGAAGAGCTGGAGCGCATCATCCGTATCAAATCCTTGTTTCAATTTCTTCTTGGCATTGATTTTCTGAGGAACATAACCCTCAGTGTCCAAACCGTTTGATTTCGGGGCCCTTCGGTTCTTTGCTCGTCTCTCCAGCTGCCGCTTTGATCTCACTATGGTTCCGTTTTCCGGTAAGGACATGGAAGAGCTAAAACCAACATCCAGAAACAGGAATATTTTCACATTATAGCCCGCACGTAGCAGAAGCAGATTGATGAGTTAGACAAACAAGGTTTAAAGAAGCAACCTAGTGGAGAGAGAATCCACCGGGTTTTCAGATGGATCTGCTTCAGATTCATCAGCTAACAATGCAGCTTGTTTTGAAGCTGATAAAGCCTTCTGAGCTAATGCAACCACATCACAAAGCTCAGCATCTGCTAAGGGAGATACAACTGTTGGCAATTGCTTTTCAGCTGTTAAAGGAGATATCAACCTGCAAAAATGTAAAAAAGAAAGCTTACATAATTCAGGGAAAACTCAAAGGATGAATGAAAAATCCAAATCGACAGGTTTAGAGAGGAAGAGACATTACAAATTCCATAAACCAGCAGAGTGAAGCAGTTGCTGTTCAAATTTGTCATCTTCTCGAGACGAAACCAATTCATCAAACTGCCTCCTTTCCAGAGTCAACTAAAAAAATTAAGAATCAAAGATAGGGATCACTTACATTTGAAATACAAACAAAGAGACTAGAAAGTTGAGAACTTTATCATTCAAGCTTTTAGGACCATACGCCTGCTATAACATGCACCTGAGATGTTCTGTCTTCTCTTAACGCGTGTGACAGAGGCCTAGACTCTTCTCGTGGCTCCTGTGAGAGAACCGACGCAGGAAAATGTCGAGATAGAGACGCGAGATGACGTGAGTTAACTACAGGAGTTGCTGTTTGTTCATTAAGCATCGCTACTGCAAAATACTCATAAAGAAAATAGAACAAACCAAAAAAAAAGAAACACACATCAGAAAACGCTAAACGCAAACAGAAGCTAACTCGAGAGCACAATATTAGAAGCGAAAACCATCTAAATAGTTTCCAATAACCAAATTTCAATCCAGGAACTCGAAACCACAAAGGGAACAGAAAAATAAAATAAAAAAATCATGGTGAAACGAGCACATACAACGTATATACGAATTGAAATTTGAAAATGCTGGTAATGAAGTACCAGAGGAAGGAGAAGAGAAGCTGGTCTTGAGATGTGTCTTTGTCGGAAACGAAGGAGATGAAGAAACTAAGTTCCTCGTAGCTTCCATTTCACAAAAAAAAAACTAACAAAAGAGAAAGTCTGGTTTTGCTACTGAGAATGGCTAAGGAAGACGAATAAGAACATGAGGCTACTCCACTGAGTCATGACGAGCAGATAAGGCAAACACTCCAATTTTTGTTTTTTATAAAAAAGAATAAAACTTCTTGCTGCCATGGAGGAAGTCAGATTTTGTTATCTTCTCTCCTTTTTTTTCCTTTTTTCGTACTTAAAGGGTCAGATTGGGCCTGTAATGGGCCTAAACCAATGAGAAGAAGAGCCCAAAGATTCAGATATTACTTAATTATGATGATTATTAGGGTAAAAAATCGAATATTAGTTGCCACTTCCCGAGACAGGTGGTCAACGTGTCAGAAAGTTAAGAGTGGGATCATTCGAATCATCGTCTTCTCCCTCTACTTCTGTTACCTCTTTTTTTTTTAGATTCTCTCTGTAAATCATTACAAGCTTGTTTGTCACTGTAATAGTAGGAACAAAATCGATGACTTCAGAGATGGTGTTTCACAAATTAAGCACGACTGAGTCCAGCCTAAACGCCGTAGCTCCCGAACCGCTTCCCCAGACGCAGATCGCTGTTTCAAAATCCTCCACCGGTCGAGTCTCCGCCGCGTCCAAGGACCGTCACACTAAGGTTAACGGACGAGGCCGACGCGTTCGTATGCCGGCTCTCGCCGCCGCTCGGATATTTCAGCTGACGCGTGAGCTCGGTCACCGATCTGACGGAGAAACTATCGAATGGCTTCTCAACCAAGCCGAACCGTCGATTATCGCCGCCACGGGCTCCGGAAACAATCCTTCCGAGTTGATGTCCATGTCGGTTGATTCCTCGCCGCAGATGATGTTCGCTATGGTTGCGCCGCAAACGCAATCGCATATGCAACCGCCGAGCTGCAGGCTGGATCTATCTCAGCCAATCGGAGTTCAGTATCCTGTGAATGGTTACAGTCATATGCCGTTTACGGCGATGCTTTTACAACCGATGAACACGGCGGCAGCAACGGCGGAGGCTGACGTTGAGATCGCGGCTGAGGAGAGGAGACAGAGCGAGGCGTTGGGAGGATCGTAGACGCCATCACCACCACTACTAGTAAATTTAAGCTTTTCGTTTTGAGTTTTTTTTGTTTGTAGGTTTGAGTTTTTAATTAGGACTTTACGGTTTCGGATATGTACAAAATGTTTTGATAACTGAAAAAAAAAATTAAGGAGAGATTGTAATATTTGTTGCTACGTGTAAAAGTTTAGTTAAATGCGTTTTATCTATTTGATAATAAAATTGTAGAAAACAATAGAGTTTGATAGTGTTATTATTCCAAAGATTAAAGTTAGAAGAAAAAGAGTCTTGTTAACAAAACAAAAAATATTTGCAAAAATTTGTCAGAAAAAGAGTCTTATTATGCATTTTCATCTTGCATGGTGTCTTTATCTTTTAAATGTTATATATGAGTTTTCTCTCTATTCAACCGTTGTTATTTGGTAAGTGATGATCTTCAATAATGTTTGTCACTTGTTTGGTAGTAAAAACCAAAGTCAAATCATTGTAGGAAATTCACAAAAGTGTTATCGTGAAATCCAAGCAACCATCTTTTGTCATGCTCCTCCGATATAGCCATCCATTTCTATTTTTGGTAAACAAATTATCTCTCAGCCATTTTTCTTTTCATTTGCTAAAAACATGGATCTCCTTCCATGACTCTTACGGTGAGCATTCTCAACTCTCTTTTTTTCGCACAAGTCTCTCGTTTTTCACTTTCCAACTTTGATCTCATCGTTACCATTTCAAGTTTTGTTCTGCAACAAGCTCGTTAGTTTTTCTTTAAATCCTTCCTTCCTCTCCGAAAATAAGAAAAACTTGTTTTTCTCTATCTATTGTCGTGGATTTTTTTATAATACGACTAATTTTTCTTTGTTCTCGAGACATGATAGAGAAACATATGACATCTCCACGAATATTTCTATTCGTAGCTACCAATATCTCCATTCTACTGTTTGTTCAGACAATTCAAATATTTTGTTTCGGGCAGTTCTGATTTTTTCTTCAAAACGTTGATTAAGAAACGATGAGAGTTAGGATTGATGTTGGTTGGTTACAACACATTTTGTTGTTCTTCGTTTGTGGCTTGGGATTTTTATCGCTTGCATCATGTCTGGATGGAGATGATTACAGCAAAACAGGAAACCCAAAAGTTCTTGTTCCCGTTACAAACCTTATATACAAGCGACTTCAGAATCTAAAGAATGTCTTAAAGGCTGACATTGATCGGGATTTAGGATATTGCATCAAAAATTTGTAAGTTTTCTAAAAATCTCCTAATGCAAATTCCATGTTGAGCTTATACATATCTTTGCCTATAATGTATTGACAATTCAGGAAGAACGATTGGGATGACGCATTTGATTTTGATAAAAATCTCGACTTCTTAAGCAACTGTGTCAAGAAAACTGATGGTAAAAAAGGAGAAGTGGTTTTTTCTTTTAAAAACAATTATTTAGTCAAACACTTAAACATTGAAATTTCATAATCTTGTTATACAGGTGACATCACACTTAGACTATGTTCAGCTGCTGAGATAAAGTTTTATTTCAATAGTTTTGTTAGAAGGGATGAAGTAACGACGGTTCATGTAAAACCTAATGTCAACTGTAATTTGGCTAAATGGGTTTCCGGATGCGAGCCGGGTTGGAGTTGTAAGGCAGATGATGATAAACGGTTTGATCTCAACAATGGGAAAGTTCTTCCATCTAGAACTCGTAAATGCCAACCTTGCTGTGAGGGTTTCTTTTGTCCACAAGGTCTCGCTTGCATGATACGTAAGAAATCTATATACATACATGTTACTGTTATATCAACAATATATAAGTACTAACTAAGAATTTAATCTAACATTGTTGTTTAATCTTTTGACTTATGTAAACGTAGCGTGTCCATTAGGCGCATACTGTCCACTTGCCAAGCTTAATAAAACAACAGGAGTTTGCGAGCCGTATGTTGTTTATTTACATACTCTAATGAGAAAAATAATATGAGAGGTTTTGGTTATTAAATAGTTTTTCATGTTGCAGATATACTTACCAAATTCCTCCGGGAAAGTTGAACCATACATGTGGTTCTGCGGATAGTTGGGTTGATGCTGAGAGTAGTGGAGATATGTTTTGTTCTCCAGGTTCATATTGCCCAACCACGATTCGAAAGGTCACTTGTAGTAGTGGGTATTGATTCTTTTATCTCACAACTTTCGTTAGTTTTTGAATGATTTGTTCTTATGTGAAATATTCGTTGATGAGCTGATCAAATATCTTTATGTATCACTCAGACATTATTGTAGGCAAGGCTCTACTTCACAAAAACGTAAGTTTCTAGAACAAGCGAAAACGTTTGGTTCTAGTTCTAATTTTTGTTATAAAATACAGATGAAGATGATAATACTATTTATCTTTTGTTGGTTTGTTTTAGCATGCTTCAAGCTCGCAACTTGTAATCCAAATACTGCAAACCAAAATATTCATGCTTATGGAGCCATCTTAATTGTAAGTTAGTTGATAAAAATGTTTATACCTTTTCTTTAATTGTGTTTATTTGGAAACTAAATTTTCTTTAATAATTATATATGTAGGCGTCACTAAGTCTTCTGATGATCATGATTTATAACTGCTCTGATCAAGTTCTAGCCACTCGAGAAAAAAGACAGGCAAAATCGAGGGAAGCTGCAGCGAGACACGCAAGAGAAACAACACAAGCTCGAGAAAGGTGGAAAAGTGCAAGAGATGTTGCCAAGAACCAAAAGATGGGATTGTCTGCACAACTATCTCAAACATTTTCTCGCATGAAATCTAAGAAAGATGCACCTGAGAAAGCATCTGGAAAGTCAAAGGACAAGAAAAAAGGACCGAGTAATTTAACCAAGATGATGAAATCAATGGAAGAGAACTCAAGTAACCATGAAGTATTTAATGTTGGGACTGGGGGTAGTAAGCAAGGGAAGAAACTTCAAGCTCCAAAGGGTAAACAACTACATACTCAGAGCCAGATCTTTAAGTATGCGTATGGTCAGATCGAGAAGGAGAAAGCTATGGAGCAAAACAACAAGAACTTGACATTCTCAGGAGTTATTTCGATGGCCACTGACACTGAGATGAGGACTCGGCCTGTTATAGAGGTCGCGTTTAAGGATTTAACTCTTACTCTGAAGGGTAAACATAAGCATATACTGAGATCTGTTACCGGAAAGATCATGCCCGGCCGTGTTTCCGCAGTCATGGGCCCATCAGGAGCTGGAAAAACTACATTCCTTTCTGCCTTGGCAGGAAAGGCAACCGGATGTACGAGGACTGGTCTTATCCTCATAAATGGTAGAAACGAATCTATAAACTCATACAAGAAGATTACTGGATTTGTCCCACAAGATGATGTTGTCCATGGAAATCTTACCGTCGAGGAGAATCTTCGGTTTAGCGCAAGATGCAGGCAAGTCTTGGAACTTTTTGGTTACCAAATAAAAGGAACATGTTGCATAAATTTCACATGGATGTTTTTTACATGCAGGCTAAGTGCTTATATGCCAAAAGCAGACAAAGTGTTGATCATTGAGAGAGTGATTGAAAGCTTAGGATTACAACATGTACGAGACTCGTTGGTTGGTACGGTAGAAAAAAGAGGAATCTCTGGAGGGCAGAGGAAACGAGTGAACGTTGGTGTCGAAATGGTCATGGAACCTTCTCTACTGATATTAGATGAACCCACCACAGGTTTGGATAGTGCATCTTCTCAGTTACTTCTTAGAGCACTTCGACGTGAAGCTCTTGAAGGGGTTAACATTTGTATGGTCGTGCATCAACCTAGGTACGTTATGTCCGTTTCCATTCTTTTTTGTTTAAAGAAGAATGTTGCTTTAGAATATTAAACTAACTCTTTAGACAAGAAAAAAGAACACTAATAATAATAATCAAATTCACCATCTTGATCAGTTATACGATGTACAAGATGTTCGACGACATGATAATACTAGCAAAAGGTGGCCTTACCGTGTACCATGGATCTGTCAAAAAGATCGAAGAATATTTTGCTGGAATAGGTATCACAGTTCCGGATCGTGTCAATCCTCCTGATCATTATATAGATATTCTTGAAGGCATCGTGAAGCCAAATAGTGATATCACTATAGAACAACTTCCTGTGAGATGGATGCTTCACAATGGTTATCCAGTGCCACATGATATGTTGAAGTTCTGTGATGGGCTTCCTTCATCATCTGGATCAGCTGAAGATGATTCCTCTCATAACTCTTTTAGTAATGATCTATGGGAAGATGTGAAAACTAATGTGGAGATACAGAAAGATCAGTTACAACACAATTACTTCAATTCTCAAGACAATTCTAATCGAGTAACTCCTAGTGTAGGTCGACAGTATAGATATTTTATTGGAAGGTATGGTCTTTCTAGACTTTGAAAGAAGTATGAAAATCTAGTAGTTTTCACTATGTGTACATTAAAAAGTTTGTTTATATATGTTTCAGGGTTGGAAAACAAAGACTTAGAGAAGCAAGACTACAAGCACTAGATTTACTAATACTATTAGTTGCAGGAGCTTGTTTAGGAACTCTTGCAAAGGTGAACGATGAGACTATTGGCTCACTTGGCTACACATACACGATTATAGCTGTTTGTAAGTTTTAAGAGTACACAAGTATTGATTTATATTCTTTTGACCATTAACTAACCTTTTATGTTTTCTATATCTTTCTGTTTTTGTAGCTCTTTTGTGTAAGATTTCAGCGTTGAGATCGTTCTCTGTAGATAAATTACAATATTGGAGAGAAAGTGCTGCTGGAATCAGCAGCTTGGCACATTTTTTGGCCAAAGACACGATGGACCATGTGAACACAATTATCAAACCTTTAGTGTATTTGTCCATGTTCTACTTCTTCAACAACCCGAGATCTAGTTTCGAAGACAACTACATTGTACTAGTATGCCTGGTCTACTGCGTAACGGGCATGGCTTACATATTTGCCATATTGTACAGTGCTAGTGCTGCCCAATTGGTTTGTCTTCACTTTCTCATAACTCATAAAAAGCTTCACAAGATTCTATCAATCGCAACCAATTTTTTTTTACTAATCATATGGTATTGTTCTTGCAGATGTCGGTGTTAGTACCCGTTGTCTTGACTCTCATCGCGAATCAAGAGAGAGATAGCATTGTTCTTAAATATCTCGGAAGCTTTTGTTACCCCAAATGGACTCTTGAAGCTTTTGTCCTCTCTAACGCTCAAAGGTAGAACAGTCTTAAGATCTGTCTCCATCACATAGTCATTCAAAATTCACAAAATTTGATTTTCTGTTGTTTTGTTGGTTAAGGTACTCTGGAGTTTGGGTGGTGACTAGATGCAGCTCATTGTCTCAAAACGGATATGATCTTAGTGATTGGGTCTTATGTCTCATTGTCCTCGTTCTCATGGGTGTTCTATGCCGATTCATAGCTTATTTCTGCATGGTTACCTTCAAGAAGAAATAATCTATTACCCGTGATTAAAAGGCGTACATATGGTATAAAATCTTGTAACAAAGTTCTATTTTTGATACATTCTATTAAAATGAGCTATATAAGTAGTTTATAGAATTAGAAAAGATTTTTAGATTTCCAATTTTGTTCTTTTACACATACATTACCTCCATTTATAATAGAAAATTGTAGATAATGTGATAACTTGTTAAAAAGTAAGAATTGAATGTAAACCGATCTCTCACTTTTTGCGATACGGTTTGGTTTATTTGATTTCGGTTCATAAAGATGGTGGCGGAAAGAGAAAAAAAATCGACGCAAGTTAACAATGATGAATTCGGCGTTTCGAAACGTTCACTTCACTGCGTCTCGTCTGATAAACCCTAACCCCATTTCCTCTTCGATTCTCCATTTTCTTCCTCTCTATTCCGGCGACGCTAGTCCTCGTCGCTCCACTCCTCTCCGCCGTCGAAACGCAGCGACTCCTTCCTTTTCCTTCCCTTTCTGCTCGTCTTCCTCCTCTTCTTCTTTCTACATTCCTATGGCGGGAGGAGATGATCAGGTTCCTCCACCGTCATCTCACTCGCTTGAGAAGCAGTTCGAGAGTTTCCGTGTTCAGCTGGAAGAATCTGCAGCTTTGAGGGAGCAGATTCGTGCTGTGGTTATGGAGATTGAGTCCGCCACGAGGCTCATTCAAGCTAACCTCCTTCTCGTCCATCAATCGCGACCAATTCCTGGTAATGATTAGTCTTCTTATCCACGGTCTTTGCATTTGGAAGATGTTTTCTGTTTTGGTACTTGTCTATTGAATTTGCTTCTGAGCTAGGTAGGAGTCACTTGTAGCTTGTCTTCAGACGCGAGTTCGAATTCTCCAAATGATTCCGTAGTTGGAACAAAAAATTGCATCTTTTACAAAATTTCGCTTCAGAAGAATTGTATCCAGAACTGGGTACTTGTTGTTCTTAAGGAAACAATGAATATTGAATCACACATGACCTTTGCGCTTTAAGATTTTCATTGAAGATGTATAGTTTGTTACTAACAACGTTGCTCATTCTGTTGATGGATCAGAGGTTATCGAGAAAGCTAAGGAGAAAATCAACGATTTGAAGCAGTTTTACGGTCGGCTTGCTGAAATCCTTCAGAAGTGTCCTGGACAGTACTATAGGTAAACTTGGTAGCTATATATACGAGATGTTATTTATTGGCAATGCATTTTATGTAATGGTTAAATGATAAAGGTTTTGTAATTTAGGTACCATGGGGACTGGAGAAGTGAAACACAGGCAGTGGTCTCCCAGCTTGCTTTTATGCACTGGCTAGAAACTGGAACTCTTCTTGTGCATACAGAAGCTGAACAAAAACTTGGGTGTATGTCTCTGATCTCAAATTTACTCTTTTTCTTGGTCTTGCTTGTTGTTATTTATTTTATCCTAAGGCTTTGTGTCAGTCTGCATTTTATCCACTTAAATGACAACCTTTTTTGCTAAGATTTGGTCTTTCACAACTGTTAAGTTATTTATTTCTGTTTTCCACAAACCTAGTTATTCGTCTTTAGGATGGGTGATGATGCCGAGGTTGGTTTTCATTACATTGGCATAAAATTTGCAAATTCCCCTAGTGTTGGTGTGCTACGAATCTGGATTAGAAATCTTTTCAAATTACTTCTCTCTTGAACAAAATAAGCCGAACAAGTGTTGGTAAATCTTATGTCATTTTGTCCTTATAATTCCACTTCATTATATTTCAGTGAACAGTTTGGAGTTTGGATTGGAGACAGAAGATTATCTGACTGGTATGTTTCTGAGAAAGAAAATCTAATTAAGGGAGGCCAATATCAATAAGCTTCAGAGCATTTTATGTATCCAAACATTATATATACTCTGATCTTTGGGTTTTTAATACTTTGCAGGAATTTGTTTCATGTCAAACGATTTGGTATGAACATTCTTATCCCTAACTCTTAGTTTCCATATTTCCCTTAAGCATCTCAGTTGATGGGAAAAGCCTTGAAACATCAAAGACTTTTTGCAAATGGCAATTTATGATAAAATCATTTTTCTTGGTGATGCAATGTTTGAGCAGCCTAGGTACGTGGTGAATCGAGTGACAGCAGGAGATTATGACTGCCCGAGAAAGGTGATGAATTTCTTGACAGATCTTCATGCAGCTTTCCGCATGCTCAACCTCAGGAACGATTTTCTGCGCAAGAAATTCGACAGTAAGTCGTTCTTTCTCCAGTTGTATATATATATATATGGCTAAGTGTGAGATGGTGATTAACATAATCTTTTTCTTATTGACATGTCACAGGTATGAAATATGATCTAAGAAGAGTCGAGGAAGTTTACTATGATGTTAAGATCCGAGGTCTGATTTCTGGTGGAGATCCTCCTAGCGTCCAAGGCCAATCCTAAAGGCTCTCTTTAATGACTTTGTTTAGCTCAGCAAGAAAACGGCAAGGAGTGTTTTATTCTGTAAACCAAAACGGCAAGTTAATAGACCCTTTTTAGTTTAGTTTGGCAAACCTTGAAAACGGCAAGTGTTCCCTTTTGTGGGTGGAGAAAAACGACAGTTGTGTTTTTGCATTAGCGTATCAGCGTACGATCTCACTGTGGGCCTTTGACTATCCATTCTTAAGCCCATGGTTTATTAACGGCGTTAAAGGAATCCGCAAACTTTTCCGTTATCCTAGTCACACAGTGGGTAAAATATAACAGTAAACGTTCATGAACACCATCTGTCATCGTTGCGGACTTGAAACGCACGTTATATTACACGGTGGCTTACGTCATTTGCATTTCAAACTCAATAAATAAACCTTTTGGAATCCGAACCAACCCAAAAAAAAAAAAGAGTCATCCCAGTCCAACAGTCGCCATTCACTCACCATCTCCGTCAGTGTTCCTCTCTTCGTCTCTCTTTAAGCTTTTTTTTTATTTTTATTTTCTCTTCTCAGCTTCGGATATTTCTCTTGAACGATCTCTTATTATCCACAACTAGTAAAATGTTGTTTTAAAGTTTTCTAGATTCCTCTTTGTGATAGATCGCAATGTATGTATGATCTCGTCGAGTTATTTTCGATTTTTCTGGTTCTGTTGCCAAGAATTTTTGTTCTGTGTTTTCTCGGATTATGAGTTAGTTTAAGGAGGATAAGCTAAGATTTCTTCTTTCTTTTGTTTTTTTCTAATTTTGTGGGCTTACTATGGTGTAACAGCTGTATCTCTCTGGCCCACTTTATAAGTAATTTTTCTTTTTTCTTTTGCATTGCATTTGATTTGGTGATTGTGTAAATAAACAAATTCAAAACATTAACGCTTCTGTAGCTGAAAGTTTTGATTTTTTTTTCTTTCTTTTTGTGTTTATCGTAAAAGATAATCCGACAGATATCTCTCTAGGTCTAGTTCTTTGTACAGTAATTTGCCTTTAGAATGTCTGTCTATGCTCTTAAGTAGATTTTTCTTATTTTTTATTATTTTTTAATCTGGAAGGCAAAGTAATGTTTTTATATTTGAGGGAACATGTTTCTTGTTGTGAATTTGTTTACTAGTTAGTATAATATAGATGAGGAAGTATTTGAGTATAGATTTTCTAAAAGAGAACTGAGACTCAATTCTGTGAATCTAGCTTGTGATTTTGTCATCATACGTTATATTATATTGGTTTATGGACAACATTGTTTGGTTCTGTTCAATTATTGTGACGTACTTTGTTATTTCTAGTGTAAAAACATGGACTGGACTTGAATGGCGCCTTTTGCAATGGACCGGAGACCGGATTATAATAAAACTTTTGCTGGATTGAAGCGTGAGAGTGTGAGAACATGTTCTTTCTTCTTCACTTTTGTTCCTTGATATCTTGTTTTTCTTCTTTTTTACATATATCTTTGCTTGATAGGTTCATGAGAATGTTTGTCATTCAATTGAGTCTACAACGAGTGACATGACGCATTTCTTAATGGAACCTAAACATGACAATATCGGGGTGGACAGTTTCTTGGACCTCGGTATGGAGAATATGGGCATAAGCTCCAAAATGGAAGAACTTTCTCATGGATTTGGCTTTAGCATTCTTCCAGATTATGGTAACTGCTCTTATGCTGAATGCTTTGTAACATTGTAAACGGGCGCATGGTTAATGCGGGATTTATCTCTCATTTTTTCTTAGGTGGACTAGATTCTTGGAGCAAGCAAGACGGGGAAGCAGGTTTAAAGCTCGAAGTATGTGTTCTCTTTATGCTCTCCATTACATGGTTTCTTTCTTGGTCATTCATGAAATGATGTTTATATGCTGTATGGTCATCTCGTAGATTCTTGATGGGTTTCTGGATGAAGTTGAGGAAGTGGAAGATATCTACGCACCACACAATCTTTCTTCTACTGGTAACCATTTCCTTCCAGGTAAAATTTATGTGATGCTATCTTAGTGCATCTGAGCTATATGTGGTTTAGACGTTACAATCCATTCGATAACTTACTTGCAGAAACAGAAGTCAAGAAGACAGTATCTGAATTAAATGGTGACCCTTATGGTCTTATGAGCTTCAGTCCAGAATCTTATTCTCCTGGAGTTAGTGGAAGCATCGGACTCTCTGAGTGGTCAAAAGAAACGGTTCAACATGCTGAATCCAAGAATGTATCCAGTGGAAAAGTTAAAGATAGTTTGGCTACAAATTCAAACGATATGCACTCTTTCGATGAGTCAGAAGATGACAGGAAACCGCTATCCACTTTAATAGGCTCTTGGGTTGGACGAGGCAGGAGTCGAAAAAAGAATTTGCTCAACACCCCTTCTAGTAGGTAATAGCGAAGATACTCTTGTCAAGTCGATTAGAGCCTTATTCCGAAAATATGATCCCACAAACATCAGACTTACTAGTGAAGCTGTCATTCTGAATGTTGCAGATTAGATTCTTTTGGTGGAACAGCGTCTTGTGTGTCCTATGACTTCAGGCCTCGGAAAGGATCTCTGCAGAATTGCATTCATAATACAACGGTTTGCATTACTCTCTAAGTCTACTGAGTTTTCACATTAATCTATGTAAAACCAAAGACCATCTGATATTACTGCAGGAGGATACATTATATCAACTAACTTCATCTGAGAGCGAAGATGACTTCTCTGTAACAAACAAATCCAAGAGCAGATGTGACAGGAGAAAGCATCAGAGAATGTGGACTGTTGATGAAGTGGTGAAGTTAGTTGATGGTATTTCTCACTTTGGTGTTGGCAAATGGACCGATATAAGGAACCTCTTCTTTCATTCCGCATCACATCGCACGCCCGTCGATATCAGAGTATTTCACTATACACCTCAAAATCAAACTCTTCGTTTACAATAGTGCTCAGTGTCTCAGTTTCCTCTGCTCAAACCTATGCAGGACAAGTGGCGTAATCTACTGAAAGCAAGTTATACTAACAAGCATAATGGTGATGAAGAGGTTTGCCTTTTCTCTTTCCATTGTCAACAAAATTCATATTTTGAGAAATCCTCTGTTAACACAAGTTTTGAGAATACTCAGGCTGAAGAAAAACGAAGGTCAGCGTCTCGCCCTATCCCGAAGGATATACTAGATCGTGTAAGAGAACTTGCTTCACTCCACTCCAAATCATTGTGTTTCGATCATGGTTCCTCAAGAAGCCAAAGCACTTCAAGGAAGAAGAAGAAGAAAAAGTAGAGGAATTGCTATTGAGAGTCTTCATGGAGAAAGTCTAGTAGTAGATTAAAATCGACACCGAATCGTTTTAACTTTCTTGCAAAGTTTAAGTTCTCTTTAGGATATCAATTTTACTTGCATCATCAAAGTTGTTATATGAAACCGAGAATGACTTCAATTCACAAAAGCTTTTGTTTTTTAATCTCCTCTGTATTCTCTGTTCGCCAATGCGAATAAACAAACAAACAGCAGCAACACAATCCCCTTAGAGGCTTTTTTTTTTTGGTCTGAACATTCATGGTTTATGGCTAAAATAGGAATTTTTCATCATTTGCATAAAAGTTTACATATACATGTTCTTGGTTCAGTTTATGTAATAAAATTATCAAGTAGTATTTGTTTGGGCGTCGGGATATTAAAGGAGTATAAAAATTATCAAACTACAACCACACATATATTTATCTGTAATTTTTGGAATTTTCGTTTTAAATTTGAATATGTGGTAGATTGTAATTATCTTGGATTTAGATTTAGTTTTAATTATTTTATTTGTTTTTTTTTGTATTGTTGACCACCCTACAAAAAGAATATCATTTAATTATTATTTTTTTGGCAGAAGAACTGTATCATTAATTGAATGAAGCATCCAAAACGTAAAGTACTATCTGTATACAGTAGTTAGCAACCTAAATACAGACAGAACATTTTCGTAATAAACTAATAATACTGGGTCCATATTTAACTAAAGACCCCGAAGACTGGAACCGTCAGATTTAAAAGTTCAAGTTTAGATTTTTAATTGTTACAAAAAAAATGTTTAGATTTTTGAAAATTGTGAAAAAGTAGACTTTTTAGGATGATTCAGCTCGTCAGCAATTTTTAAATTTTAATCTTTAATTTTATCGTTTTAGTTAAGTATATAAATTAATTAATTGTTCTTGAACTGATTGTATAAATTAATGCAATTGAATGTTCTTGAAGCAAAAACCTTTTTCTCTTTTTTTTGGACTAAAACAAAAGCAAAACATTACATGGAGATGGTAGATAAGTAGTGTGAAACATACTTATAAAACATAGCTTTACCTTTGCATGTAACAAATCAACAATCTTATTGTGAGTTGAATCATGAGTTATATACACAAACACTCTCACTTCCCAAGTCGATGGGGCACGATGGTCCATTTGTGGATTCCAATCGCTATCCAATATAATAACAATGTCTGTAGTTTGCAAGTTCAAACCAAAGACCACCGGCACTGCACGTGTGCTCAGAACAACCATGAAGAGTTCTGTGACTTATGATGATATTCAATGAAAGAATAGTGACGGCTTTTAATTTTCAATTAGCCCGTTAATTCGGTTTAAGAATTTTGGTTTAGTTTAGTTCGATTTATGTTTCATGTTTTAGATTTTCTCCTGCTCAAAATAAAATCAAATCAAATTGACTGAATAGTGACTAAAACAAAATGAATTACAAATTAATAATACATATTTCTATAATATTGCAATGTTTTTAATAGTTGAACGAGACAAACTTTTAGATTGCAGATTAATGTGATCCAGCTAGATTTAACCAAATTTGATGATATTCTTAAAAGTAATAATATAGTTTAATTTTGTTTCTATATTTGTAACTGTAATATCGAAATGCATGATATAGTCTCTAATTTACATCTTCGTCTTCATCGCCTTCAAATTTTTGCATATAACTTTATTTTGGCCTCTCAGATAGAACCCAAACCATTTTAACAATTATAAATCTTAAGAACATTATAAAATGAAATATAGTAATAACATTTTTTCTGGCGTTCAAAAGAAGACAAAAATATAGTCTCCTAAGAAAAAACGATATTTTTCCTTCAGAAGTTAAAATAATAATAAGAATAACAATAATATTAACTTAACTTAACGTAACACATGATATTTTTCATGGTTTTGAGTTAAATATATTACTAACCCATCATTTAATAAAATGTTGTTCCTTGTCTATAAACTGATAAATTTAAAATAAATAATTTATATCTTTCAAAATGGTACATTTTTCTCTCTTCCACGAAAAGAGAGAAGAGAGAGAAGTATAGATAATATCATAAGTAAGAGTTGCACATGCTCGCAATAAATTAAAAGGCAGAAGAAGCCAGCTTAGTTTCAGAATGGCAGTCGTTGTTACTCAATTTGACAGACTCAAACCAACTTCACAAAACACATACACAACACAAACATTACAGATAGATTGATCTGAGAGAGACATTCTGGAAGAGAAATGGTTGTAGCAATGAGGTTCTCTTACTCAAAAGAAGGAAACATATTTGTGAGTTCTTAGGGGGATGAACCCTAATCAATGATACTCTCTTTCTCTCTTATAATGGACCCTCCAACATTGACACTTCTCCATCTATGTAACCTCCCAAGAGACAATAAGCTTTTCACCATCCCTATCTCTATCTTGTGAACTACATTCTTCCCCGTCTACTTGTACAGTTGTACGGTGCTATCTAAGCGCTTTTTCATCAGTAAAAAACTCACCTGTAAATGCTATAATTTACCTCACTATACAGCTTCACAACCAGAAGTTGTATTGCCATCAAAGGCTGATCATATCAACATTATGGAAGGGTCCTATAATCAGTCAATGTGAACCAGGTTCTTCCCGGTCTACTTTTACTGCACTATCTAAGCTCGTTTTGGTCGGTAAAAATTCACCTCTACCTGTATGACCAGCATCGTTGAAGGGTTCTGCAACCAGTCCATGTGAACCAGATTCTTCCTCCTAAACTTTTACTGCACTAGTTAAGCGCTTTTTGATCGGTCTGTCTGTATAAACTTTGTCAAGTATGATCAGCATTATACAGCAAATGCTGATCATACTTCGCGACATCATTGCAGGGTTCTATCTTAGTCCATGTGTAGACAACTCAAGAAGTCATTTGAGCTAGACGATCCTTGAGCTGCTTAGATCCAACACAACTTTAGGAGAAGTGAAGCGATCTGATTTTGGAGACAAGCATTTCTGCAGATCAAACTGAAATTATATTTTAGAATATCCAATGCATGAAAAATTTAACCAGGATCACACTTTCTCCAAGAAGATTTAGACCCATCCCTGGACCCTGTCCTTCAGATCTTATCTCCTCTATATCTCTGCTCTTATTGTCTTTTGTGGGGTCTTAATCCCCCATGAACTTCAAGAACTCTGACACCAATTTTGAACTAGGCAGAAAGATATAGCAAGTTTTTTTATTTATTACACATCTAACTATAGAGTATGTATTCGTACAGTTTCGTATCAGGATGCAACTTTATGAGCAAAAATAACAGAACCGCACGGTTGAACAAAATACTGTATCATTTAAAAGTTGCCCATCTCACCCCTCTGGCTGTCATATCCAAACATTTAATGAGGAGTTCTGATATTTCTACTTCGCCATATATATATAAACCCGTTCTTCACCTTGTACTCTCACCCAAAGACATATTCTCTCATCACAACACTCTTATCTATCTTATAGATAACTTATTATTAATCTTCTCCTCCTACTAAAATGAAGAGCAAGTTCATCAAGTCCTGCGAGAAGAAACTGAAAATGATGACCAGAAAAGTGATCGTACATTGTATCTCTTGCGAGACATGCTGCGAAAGAATTTGCTGGGCGTTCAAGAAGGAAGCTGAGGTGATACCAAAAGATGTACCTAAAGGACACTTGGTTGTCTATGTGGGTGAGGAGTCCAGAAGGTTTGTGATAAATATCAGCTTGCTTACACACCCACTCTTCAAGGCATTGCTGGATCAAGCAGAGAATGCTTACGGATTCAGTGCCGACTCCAAACTATGGATTCCATGCGATGTGAACACCTTCCTCGATGTTGTACGTTGCGTTGGTGCTCCACAGCATCAGACGAACTGCATGTGCATCTAGGAAGGTTCTTGTACAGGGAACTCAAGACATTCATTGATTTGTCCGGGCCGCGTTTCCAAGGATAATGTTGGTTAATGCTAAGCTATCGCAGTACACTAATAATGTAAATCTTTTTGTATTGAATGTCTTATTAAATTCAGCGGGAAAAATGTTATTAGCTAAATGGCACACTTCTCCAGCTCCAAAGATATACATGAAGCCACTAAAGCCATAGCTAGTTACTGAACAGAAGGCATTAAAACACGAAAATGACCTGGAAATCATAAAAGAGCTCCACTGTTTCCGATTAACTGAAACAAAAAACTAACAAAGATTGAGGACAAAGATTGGGGGAAGAGGGAGAGAGCACATAACAGTTTTACCTTCTCACATATCTCAAGATAAAGGCCAAGCCGTCTTGAGAGCAATGTTTCTGAAACCAGATAACTTGGTTCTGCAGCACGTTTGCAAAACATAAAACAGACATGAATACTTCTCCTATGCAGCTGCTATCAAAGAGTATATTACTGCGAAATACTGTCGCCCATAAATGGGAACAACCTCCAGGTTCCGTTTGTTGTTGTATCCTATCACCACAAGAGCAAAGTAAAAAATCCTCTGTGTGATGCTTGAAAGAATCAGTCGAAAATAAGATATGTGACCAAGAGTTAGGCTTTCATAAGAAGCTAGAGTGTTGAATATGTATATTAGAACAAAAGGCTCTTACTTTGGCCATGAAATCCAAACCATAAGGGTTGAACTATCAATCCTTATTGCGTCAATCCAAAAAATGCATAAACATACATAAGATCAAAATGGTTGGAAAAATTGGTCACTAGATAGGTACACTTAAGCCGAGCGATACATCTGAAGGGTTGGATCTATTATCATATTGCCACAATGAAATGAAAAAAAATTGATCACCTCACGGTTTTGATATCAACAACTGCAGCAAGATATATACAAAGGACAATCTTGCAAATGAGTATACACAGTAGTTGTATTGTGCTTCCTCTCTTTCACAGCTCACAAGTAATCATAGGGGCGTACATACATCGAATTGTTGGCAATCACATCAATCAACTGTAACTCTAAAACCAAAGGAACCTAGTCATGACAACTTTTGGCACAGAGATGCAGCCAGTGGTTTGCTCCTTTGAAACTTAAAGCTCATCCTACATATCCAATTCATTGTCATCTAAGCCCATCGACCAAGTTCTCCATTTCTCTTCTCCCAAACCTCCTACCTTCTGTGTGCGCATCTTTACACCTAGCTGCTAAGTAGAACACTAACCAAGCCGCCATGAAGTAAACTTCTAAGCCAGACTGGATCACAGAAGCAAAGCTTTTTCCTACGATTCGAACCAGAACCCATCTGAAAAAAGACCCGCAGAGAATCGCTTCCAGACACTTGAGCTGCACAGCCTGATGCAGCAGAAGAGATATCAAATAAAGACCTTCTTTCACAATCTCCCTTCCCCTCCTCCTTGGATCGACAATGGCAACAAAAGCATCAACAGCTAATATCAAACCGATCAGCGTATCAAGTAGAAACCATGCGAACAAGAAACCAGATATCTCCCTCTCGAAACCTCGAATCCATGGAGGCATAACAGTGAAAGGCATCAGCTTTAACCTCAAAAAGAGCCTGAAAAACGAGTACTGGTCTTCGACCTCTCCGAAATACCATAAACCCAGAAGCTGTGTCAGTGCATCTCTCACTGCCCATCTCATCAAAACGAAACCTGTAACTCTCTTAAAACCCAATTTTGAACCACTCAAAACAACCCCAAAAAATGAAGGAAACCTACCGAGCAAGTCGTTGATTACGGTGACGAACATAATCGCCAACACCAATGAGAACACGACGGTAAATCCTAGAATCACCCATCCATACGCGGCGGAAAGAAAGCTCACCAGGTAGAATAGAGCCGCAGCGTCGCCGCGACCGAGCCCCAATCCCTTAAAAAACAGCTTCATATCCACGAAACTCTCGAATTTTTTGTCTTTCTTCTCGCCGCGATACTCGTCAGCTTCTTGATCGTGCTCAGATTCATCGAATTTCGTTTCGTCTTCATCGCTGCCACGATTTTCATCCTTCAGCTGCCGCAAAACAAAGCCTGAGCGAATGATCTGAGGGAGGAAGAGTCCGTTATCGGCGATAGGGCGGGACAATCCAGAAATGCCCTCGAATCCGGAGAGAATCACAGTCGTAGCGTTGAGCGGAGGACGAAATGAAGAGCCCTGAAGGGATCGATAATAAGGATCGTACTCGTCTGTGGAGAAGAAGTCGTCGTCTAAGGTGCCGAGGCGCGTGAGCTGGAGAAAGGGAGCACGACGGTGACGGTGGAGGCGCGTGGGAGATTGGGAGTGAGATTGGAGAGGGAGGCGAGAGAGGAGGGAGCGGAGAGAAGGGTCACGGTCGACGAAGGAGGTAAGAAGGAGGGAGCAATGATCGACAAGAGTGTGGAAGGAGAAGAGGAGGAAAGTGAGGAAAATGAAAGTGAGTGGGTGAGAGGAGAAAGAAGAGGTGGTTTGACGGAGGAGCTGGGAGGTTGTGCGGAGGCGGTTCAGCCGCGCGTGGTGGTGGTGATGGTGATCAGACATGTTGGTCTTGTTTACTATTCGCTCCCGCTACTTTGGGTAGATCGAGAGAGAAGAAACCGGAGACCGTAATTATATTTTGTCTAAGGCATCCTTGTTGTATCGACGCTAATGGGCTTAATGGGTTTAACTGGGTCTTAAGTGGTTAGAAGGTATCTAAAATTTGATAAGCTTAAAGGATATCTCAGTATCTCACAATTACAAATAAAAATAAAAAGAAATTTCAAATGAGAATTTTTGAAAACTCATAAAAAGTTTTTGAGATTTTTTACATGAAATGGTATAATTTATTTTTTAATTAAATAATTAAATTATATTTAACATCTATTTTTTTCAAAAAAATTTCAGGAGTTGTAAGAGATAAAATATATTTTTAGGTGAAAGACTAATGGTCGATTAAAACTTAAATTATTATTATTTGGAGATTATTGTTATTATATAAAAATATTTTTTTATCTTTCTTGAAGGAAGGATTATGGTTGAATTAAATTAGGTAAGTGGTGTGGCTAATTTGCTACATTTGAAAAAACCGTTGAAGTTGGAAGGACTTACTTTGAATTACCTAATTCGCGTAAGCAAAAGATAAGGCCAGCTTTTAATAAAAAAATTGGCTCTCTTCCTCGACCATATCTCATGTACCATAATTTTCATATTTCCTTAAAGTAATGAGGCACACGTTCTATTTTTTCTCTGTTCTTTTTACAAAAAGATAAAAAAAAAAAAGAACATCTCTTTATTTATCATTTTTCTCATACATGATCTCTTCGCTTTAATATCCACTACACTCATTCGGCACTAGGTAAAAACGATATCGTAAATTTATATAATTACACAAGACAAAACACCAGTTTTATTATACGGCACATACAAGAATCCATTACTCCCTTTTTGTGATATTATCATATTAGCTTTATTGTTATTACATCCCGTATGAAACAGCAACACATTAAACAAACAATAATAAACCTACTAAAAAATATAACATATTAAGGGTGTGAGGAGCTTACATCTTTGGATCGTATAAGAAGATAATGGCCATACAGGCAGGAGCTACTTTCAGTATAAGAATCATGTCGGCAGCTACCTCAGCAAAACCAACTTTAAAGACAAGATATTAAAGTTGTTCGGAACTTAGATGCTAGGTTTGTCTAGTTCTATTATTGTCATTATTATTAACTTATTATCAATGTCAATGTCAATATCAATATCAGGAACTAATCTATTGAACTGGAAGCAATTGCTTCCTTGATAACATTATTTATCAAACCATCATAAAATAGTTTTTAGATCATTCCATTAGATTTAGACCGATTAAGTTTTGGTGATTCCATTAGAGTTGATAAACAATTATCTAATTTTGACCCAAGAAAAAAAAACAATTTTCTAGTAATATTTTATTTTAACAATTGCCTGGTTTGTGTTATGGCTTATGAAGACTTCCTTTTTGCACCCAAAAAAAAAAAAGACTTCCATATACGGAGAATTGAGAAAAAGTAAAAGGTATGATTCACACTTGTAACCAGAAAATTGCTCATTTGAGAACTTACAATGAGTTTTACACACAAATTTTAAATTAGACAAACAGAAACCACTTCACAGACAATCGTTTGGTAAAATTATTCAGACATTTAAGAAAAAGAAAGAAAAAACTTTGTGAAAAAACAGAGAACTTTTACACTTATGACTTAACATATTGGAATTGGAGCTCCGTTCCACTCGTTGAGGCACTCCATCATAGGATCAATGATTTGACCTTCACAAATCGCGGTGAAAACCTTGTCGAACTCTTCTCCGGGCGACGTCACTTTCTCTCCGGTCAAAAGCTCTGTTCCAATCTCTTCCCTCACGAATCTATACAGAGGATACGACCTACATTCCTTGATCCGGTTCGGGATAGCAGATGTTCCGTTGTCGTACGCGGTTCTCGTTGCCTCCACCTCTTTTGGAAGCACCGCCTTGAGCTCCTCCTCGAAAGCTCCAATCTTGTGGAAGATCGAAGTCACGGAGTTCTTTTCACTCTCACCGTTGATCAAAGCATGGTCGACGATAACCTGTCTCAGTTTCTGGATCAATGGGTACGTTGCGCTACAAGGGTCGTCTGCGTATGTGTAGACTTGTTCACGGTCTACGACTTTGAGTAAATCTTTCTCGCAGAAGCGAGATGGGTGAAGCTCACCATTGACACCAGTAGTAAGAACTTTCTTCGCGACTTGAGAGACTGTGTTTTTCACAGTCTGTTTCAGATTCTCCTCCAAATGTCTCAGATCCACAGCTTGACAAATCGCAACGAGGAACGTTGTTGACATGAGCTTGAGAATGTCGACAGCTTCCGCAGTTTTGCGAGATGAGATCAGTCCAAGAGAGTTCACGTCTTGGTTGTGTTGCTCTGCTGATTGAACATGGCTAGTCACTGGATTAGCCAAGTACTGAAGCTCTGAACAGTACGAAGCCATTGCGATCTCTGCTCCTTTGAAACCGTAATCTAAGCTTGGATTCCTCGACGCTGTTAGGTTCGAAGGAAGACCATTGTTGTAGAAATCGTTGACAAGCTCAGAGAACTGAGCGAACATGAGTTTCCCGATCGCTGCGATCGCGAGACGAGTGTTGTCCATCGAGACTCCGATCGGTGTTCCCTGGAAGTTTCCGCCGTGAATCGCCTTGTTCCTGGAGACGTCGATCAACGGGTTGTCGTTTACGGAGTTGATCTCACGCTCGATCGATTTCGTCGCGTAACGGATCACTTCGATCTGAGGTCCTAGCCATTGAGGAGATGTACGGAGAGCGTAACGATCTTGTTTCGGCTTCTGTAACGGATCCATCTCGTGGAGTTTCTGAGCTAACTTCATGTAAGAGCTTCCGTCGAGGATATGCTCCATTATCGCCGCCGCTTCGATCTGTCCGGGATGATGCTTCAGTCTGTGAGTCAGATGATCGGTGAACTCTGGTTTACCGCTCATCACCTCCGCGAAAACCGCCGATAAAATCTCAGCCAAAACAGAGAGAACGTTCGTCTCGAAAAGCACCATCGACGCCATTCCGGATCCAACCGCCGTACCGTTCACGAGCGCGAGACCTTCCTTAGGCTGCAGATCGAAGAATCCGGAGCTGATTCCGGCCATTTTAAAGGCTTCCTCTGCGTTCAAGGCTTCGCCGTTGGGACCGGTTGCTTTGGAATTAGGGCGTCCGGTGAGGATTCCGGCGATATAGGAGAGAGGAACGAGATCTCCAGAGGCAGTGATTGTTCCTCGGAGAGGGAGAGAAGGAGTGATGTTGTTGTTTAGGAAACCGGTAATGGCTTCTAGAATCTCGAAGCGGATCCCGGAGTATCCTTGCAGGAGTGTGTTGATCCGTACAAGCATGGCGGCTCTCGTGGCAGAGTGTGGCAATGTGTGGCATGTTTCCTTTGTGCTGCCGAATATCCCGGCGTTGAGGAATCTGAAACCGAAAAAAACATTCGAATTGCGTGCGGATTAGTTATAATTCATTAAATTTAATTAAAAAATAATAATTTCCCGAGCAACAAAATATACAGAACATGACCCGACCCGACCCGCTTATTTCCCATGCAACGTCATAAACCTTATGGCTTTAAGAAGTTGTTTCCCGTGATTTAAATAATTTTAAAATTCATATTAATTTACTTAAGCATACAAATATTGTTACTATCTATCAATTTTACAAAAAGGGAAATATTTTCTTAAAAAATAAACTAATTCCTTAAAAAAATATTTCCATAAATCTAAAGAAGATATTTTATACATACCGTATCCAAATATTAGCCGCCACGTATCTAAAGTACTAACCCTTTTAAATATATATATCTTTCTAATTCTCTTGAGAAACACGGAAAAAAAGAAAATTACCTTATAAGCTCCTTTTGAAGTGCGACACCGTTTTTGGTTCTCCGATGAGAAGTAGCACCAAAACCAGTAGTAACACCATAACTATCAGTGCCTTTGCCCATACTCTCCATCACCCAATCACTACTCGCTTTCACACCGGCTCTCGCCGTCTCCGACAACTCCACCTTCACACCATTTCCAACGGTCGAGATTGCTGCCACTTGTCCGATCGTCAGAGTCTCTCCTCCGAGATTCACCACAGGCTTCCTAAAGTCCTTAACCATTCTCTTCACTTCATCCAAATGGCTTCCTTTCATTTGCTCCGCCGCAGCTCCCCAGTTCAGAGGATCCGCCGCGACCACCGTCACATCCTTCTTGATCTCTCCGCCGCATAACATAGCGTCAACGTCTCCTCCGTGTGATGCTCCGTTAATCTCCATTTGAATATCGAGTTTAGGAGATTACTTAAAAATGGAGGAGATTATAAAGAGATCTCTAAAGAGGAGAGGTTTTAAATATTTATGTTGGTTTAAGGAATTTGATTTGTTCCTGAGGAAAAAGAGATGAATGAAGGGTGGTTTATATAAGGTGGTAGTGTTTGATGGTAGGTAAGCATAAGAGAGCAAGTTTTTTTCTTTTTTCTATAATGATAAATTTAAATATAGAAAAAAAAGAAATTAGGGAGAAAGAAGGAGTTGGTTGAGAATTAATTATGACCGTTAGATGGAGTGTGAGAGATTCTAGTGGTGGAGATTATAATTCGTGGATTTGGTTTACGTCGCAAAAAAAAAAGATTTATTTTAACGCGGTGGTGAAATCTTTAGTTCTCGTCAACGTCACGGTGGTAAAAAGTGGTCGTGGCTGGTGGCTGATGATAGTTGCATTTCGCGGTTGGTGAGACTGTGAGGTTTTTTTGTTTTGTTTTTTTTTTTTGGGTTTTGAAGATTTTAATTTTTTTTTTTGGAGTAAAGCGTTTCATTTGTGATGGGAGTAGGTGTGTAATGTATGAACGTAATTGAGTCAATTAACGTCCCCACCATAACACTCATTCATTTATTTATTATTGTTTATATTCTATATTGTTAATTTTGTCATTTTGGATATCATTTCTGTTTTATTAGATATTTCAAAGGTTTTTTTTCATTTCAATTATCGTGTTGTGTATTTGTATTTTCTTTTTATGTTTTGTTTTACTTTCTTTTATAAACATGTGTTTTTTTTGTTTCATCATTACCGAAACTTCAACTAACGAATCACCAAAAATGTAATGTGACTTTTCGACTTAGTTTTGTTTATTTTGAGTATTAATTAGTTCATATACACTTACATTAAAATAATTAGAAATCTCGAGAAAATGAAACTTATATTATTAGCTAAAAATGCATATACACGCCAATCATTAGGTGGAAACTGAAAAGTGAAAAGTTCAAAAAAAAATTGATCATTAAAATTATATTCATTACAGTTGGGCACATTAAAATTATAAACAAATCTAGATATATACAAATGTACATGTGTTCACAGATTTTGTAATTGGCTATAAAAATATGTGTGGAAAGATAATTCTTACGTGGACAAATAGCAAACTACAATATTAATTCTTACGTGGACAAATTGCAAACTATAATATTAATTCACGCGAGAATAAGATCTCCAATAGGAGCCGAGTGACGCAACACGTCGTTTGCATGACAAAAGCAATGGCATTATGTAAATACAACCTCCATTTACGCATGTTACACTAAGCTCAAGAAATCAAAAATATAACAATATATAATATTATAAAGATTTCTTTAATTACTACAATTAGTTTAGAAAAGTTTAAAATTTGTGCTATCATCACGAGTTTTTTTTTAATATTAGTACTATATATATGTCCTTATCAAACCTAGCATGAATACGCATGGTTAGATTGTTGTCTCGCAAAATCTAAAAACGTTTTGATCAAAAGAAAAAATCTAAAAAGAAAATGTGAATAAATAACATCCGTGGATAGAGCTCGTCTTGAATATTTATTGGGGTTTGCGTAGAAGAAGATAAATGGAGTCATTCATTTGCTAATAAAATATAAATTCATTATCAACCTTATTCTTTAATTTATTTATTAATTACGCGTTATTAATCGTAAGCTAAAATGTTATAGTAACGAACAAAGAAAAAAAAACAAAAAATCAAATAAATAGTAGAGATGATGATATTAGTGGAAGAAGTGGTGGGTTGGTAAGGCAAGGCGCCTTCATTGATAAAACATCTGCATGTGCATGCATTTTTTTGCTTGCATGCGAAAGTCTCCATTTAATTAATCCACAATTATCTTTACTATTTTCGGTTAATTTCGTTTATATGTTTTTTATTTTGTTAATTTAACTATCCGGCAATAACCGGGGAGCGAGATTTTGAATTTTAATTTGTTTGAAATATATGTTTGTTCGAGAATTTGAAATATTTTCTCTTTAAGAAAAAATTAATTGGTGTTAGTAGTATATTTTGTTCACCTGTTTTGACTATTTAGGGTAAGGTCCAAAGGATGCCTAGCGGCAAGAAAGGACAAAATGGGCGAATATATATATAATTGTGTAACGGAAATTTAATTATCTGAAATGCAGGTGGACTTTGGTGAATGTGAAAAGAAACTTATGTCAAATATCCATTTTGGTTTAGTAGATTTATCGGTTTTAATTTACTCTTTCTCTTTTTTGTTTTTTTCTTCTCCAATCCTGAAATTCAGCTTATCTTCTCTAGATTTAGTTATGTCCATCTCTTTGTAAAAAAAAAAGAAAACACTTTCGTTTGTTGTTAAATAGATATACATTTGCAGAAACAATATCGTTTCAAAGATTGAAATGCATTGCATCTTGTTTTTCTCGAGGTTTAGATTTGTTTAATTTAGTCGATATTATTCAGTTTTCAGAAAATTAGATTATTGGTCACTAACGTTTATTATGACCAAAGGGCTATTACTAAAATCGTAGATAAAGTGGTTTGGTTGTGATTCAGTTATATGTATTAACGTATATGGTTAGTGTAAAATACTACCATAACACTAATTTGGTTTGGTTTTTTCTCAAGTCTAGTCCTAAGTGGGAAAAAAAATGCATATCACACAAAAGTCAAATTTCTTCATTTATGAACATGTATCAAAGTCTAATTAAAAACACGACTAAGAGGGGAACAAACACCTAGAGATTTCTATTTAGTGAAAGTAAGTGATCACTTAAGTTCGATCCATGGAACCAAATCGAAAGAGAATCAGAACCAATTCATTATATATATAAGTTTCCCTCTGATTCACCACGATATCGTTGATCGTTTTGCAAATCATGCTTGAATTACTTTCTTTAATACTAATTACGAAAAACATATATATATTTTCAAAAAAATATCTTAATTAAACAACTATTTTCCAATAAATATTAGCACGCTTTTCATTTGATCAAAATCTATGATCAGGGTTTCATGGACATGTGTGGATCATGTATAGCTGAGTATAAATAAGATCAATTGCAGAGTATGTGCAATGTGTATAAAATTATATACTTTGATTTTAGTCATATTATTTTGAATTGTTGGATTTAATGTTTGATAGCACAGTGAGCTCCGAATCGATTTGGAATCAATCGATAAATCACGAATCGACCATTGAATAAAATGTAGATAGACGGACAGAAAATGAATATAGAATACACATATGATGGTGGCCGAGAGCGTTCATCACAATCACCCTACTAAGGAGAATGAACAATGCTTCTGGTCGTTGGTTTACCACACCCCAATATCTACATTTTCCTCGCATATGCCAAATTTGAGTTGGAGAGAACCAGTATAGTTCAGATATCACTTCCTAAAGGATAATTTCATTTCTAAGCTAAAAATGGAGAAACCAAGACAATGTAGTTATAAGATGGAGGATTGCTACTGTTTGCACTGTTGTTATAAGATGGAGGATTGCTACTGTTTGCATTGTAATTAGATGCATGAAAGTCACTTTCAGCGTAAAAAACAAAAGTGTTGGGGAGAAGAAAAAAAAGGTGTGGGTGCAGTTGATGAGAGCTGTTGCCATCACGACTTAACTAATGTTTTAGACATTTTTGATAAATTTTCACAAAAAAAGAAGAAAGAAGTTACTCATGTAACATTTCAAACTTTCTTTTTCTAAAATGTCTAAAAGATGAGTAACTTTTTTGTTTGTTTTGTCTATGCGTAGTAAAAGAGCTATTTGACGAAATTATTTTTCGAAATTTAAGAGAAATGGTGCTTTAATAATAGTTGTGTTTCAATTAAGAAAAAATAATAGTTGTTTCATTTTTCAAAAAATTGCACTAGTGAAGCGAATGCTTGCATTCTTTGACGTCCATGCCTTTAGAGATTTATACACTTGGAATAATTTGATTTTAATGAATTTTATTTGATTTTGGTGAACTAGGCTAGTTGTTATGATTAAAATTAAAATACAATGAAATTCCCTCTGAAATCATAAAATTTGGACTTTTTAAAAAAATTAAGAAATTCCACCAAAATCCTTAAAATCACAATAAATCTTCTAAAATCTAATGTTTAAAATAATTCTATTAATAAAACAAATATTTTTAAAAAAGAAAACTATGTTTGAATAATAAAGAATTTATCACTTTAATACATATGACTCCAAATTCAGATTTAATACATCTCCCTAATGAATAGATATTATAGATTGCTTGCTACATATTCATTAATGTTTAACTATTTAAGAATGTGGTAAGTGTAAAATTACAAAAACATTTATTATAGAACATGGCGGGCCTATATAATTAAATACTTTTCTTTTTAATAAACAAACTCAAATCAGAATGGATCGATCCCATCGAGATCAAGATACCAACCACGTACGTAAAAAGCAATAAATTACACGAATTATTTCTCTTATTCTTGATTTAATTTATCGTCTTCCTAAATAATATTGTTATTTTCATGGTTTTTCTTCTGTTTCTGCCATGGAATAGGTTACTAAAATAACATGAAGGAAATTTTGATTGATAACTAAGGAGGGAACCGTAGCAAAAAAAAAACATTTGATAGATTATCATCGAGGAGAGACAATCTTTAGAGAAACATAAAGTTGTTAAGCGAATTATTTGGTGAATTGTATTATTATTTTAGTGGTTTTTTAGATGTAAAGGAGGATGTGTCATCAAATTATTTAAGAAATTATAAAACGAGATATAACTAAAAATTAGGCCACCAAACAAACAATGAGAAATGGAGGAGAAAAAGGGCAACAACCACAGTCGCGAGGATCCATCGCACACCACTCGTCTCACCAAACCCTCTTTTCTTTTTCCTCTGAGCTCATTTTGGTCCCACTTTACATTTTCACCAAACCCTTTCCTCTTGCTGTCCAAATCAGACACAACTTCAAACACACAAACTTAATCAATGCACGTCATCGTGTTAAATCATTATCTTATGAAAGTTTATAAAGAAGATGGATTCAATCATTCGACAGAAGAGATACTTACATGAATGTGTGGTGATTTATTACATACATCCAGGTTGTTAATGGTAACGTACATATACGTTTTTCAAAGCGTATTTTAAAAAATCAGTTTTATTTCACCAATCAGATAAAGTGAAAAATATTTGCGTTTTAAAAAAAAAAAAGACAAAAACCGTAAACTAAAAACATCATCTAATTACACAGCAAATATTAAACCGTATTTCAAAATCGCACCACAATTTTATTTTCTCATCATACACTTCCATATTCTAGAAATAGGATGTTTGTCACATTGTTGAATCTACAAAAAAAAAAAATCTTTTTTATTCGTCTGAAAAACTGAACCAGCTCTATTGCAACCTTGTACATCTTCCTACGCTTGTGAAGGGTTGTGGTTCTTACTCTATTGGGCTCCGTTAAGTTAGGGCTCGCTTTTTATTCCATGGGCTATTTCTTTTTTTGGTGGGTTTGTAGAAAACTATTACCACTGAGGTTTTTTATTTTTATTTCTGGGATTGTCTATGTATCTTATTCTTTTCTTTTCTTTTTTGTCAGGTCTATGTATCTATTTAATAACTCGGTTATAATTTTGTATTATTTCATCAATCATTATTAAATTTTAACTGAAACAGTGTACTCAATGAAAATTTGTAATCATTAAACAAAAGGAGTTATTTTTTTCGACATCAACTCCATATATACGTTATACAATCTTGAAGATGTATAAGAATATGTGTATAATTTTAAAAATCTTTGAGGTGAATCGAGTCCAGATTGGTTTGGTTTGTGGTCACCGGCCAGCCTCGTATGCAGTTCTTGAAATCATATAACTCTAACTCCATCCGTCCAATCACATTTATTATTTTATGTTGGATAGTTAACTCCATGATGTTATCTTGTAAAGATGATTATAGATGATATAGAGGTTTGTATTGGAGTGATCTTTCGGACCATGATCCGAACCAAAGTCAATGATATCAATTTTTGAGCTTTAGACAAAGTTTAAGCTGTATGTTCTTAATCAGAAACTCACTACTTTTTGCGATAAATGTAGACAAAAAGAACACACGCAGGCACAAGTTTCCAAAACAAAAACTGAATCAAACATAATTAGTTCTTGCATTGAGGATGAATAAAAGACTGAGAAAAACCATTAGAATTCAAAAACATGTTAACAAGAACGCCCAAAAACTTTGAAATTTCATTAAACCAAAAAACCACAAAAAAGCTTGCAAAGATCTCTAAAATATAGATGTTACATAATTTATCTTAAGCTTATGCTTCAATCAAATTGAATCATGTCGATGCGATTGATTCGACGTTCATTATTGTCAATAATACTTGTCCTTTACTACTTTATATAATCATAGATGATATATATTTTCTTTTTTCTATCTTACAGACAAAAAATATTTTGCTTTTTACTTAAAGTTCATGTCAACAATACTAAGCGAACGACTTGGAAATGGCCAGAGAGGGATCACTACGTTTCCACTGGGATAAAAACTGTAAAGTTGAGATGCGTTAGCATTAGAACTAGCAGAAAAAATTATAACTCAAGAAAAAAGATAACAATGATGAGAAGAGAGAATATTTTTTTGTTTGCCAACTAATACATGAGAAGATCATTTTGAGAATTTTTTTCGACGGTCTAACTCGATTGTGGTTGGATTAAGTTCTAGTCATGAACCTAATCTGATGCAAACTCGGATTAACCTAAATTTAAAATGTTGATATATGATAATAATATATAATAATAATTTAAAAAGTTGGAGTTTGCTATAAAGTCGATAGAGGAGAAGAGGCCATAAAGGAAACTTTATAGAAAAAGAGGGGAAAACGAACTATTTCCCCTTTTAAAGTATCATATAGCAATAAATAACCATAAATTTTGGCCCTCATCTTATATCTCCCTAAATTAGAAGTTAAACTCTTAATTTTCCCCAATCTGAAAGATTGAAACTTATTTTTCCATAATTATTGGTTTGAACAATTTGTGACCTTAGCCGAATACAGAGCCATTTATACCAAATACCAAACCGGATTTAAAACCCGACCGACATGAAATCCGCACCGGCGACCCGCGTTATTGACCCTTTTGATTTAATGAAATCCCCAAATCGATTTTTCAAAATTGAAAACCCTAAAAATCTGGGTTTGCCTCCGTAAAAATCCTCAAACTCTTCCTCCAATTTGAAATTCGAACCTCTTAATGAGCAAAGAATCTGAGTTTTTGGCTGGAACCTCAGCTGGCCGAACAAGAGAAAGAGTTCTGGGTGTGCCCAAGAGATGTTAGTGTGGTGAATTGATCTTGTCCAAAATTTATGGGATTTAGGGTTCTTAGGAGAAAAATTTGGGGATTTTGGATTTTAGGGTTTTGATTTAGGAATTGGGGATTTTAGGATTTATGTTTTAATTATCGGTTTACCCAGTTTAAACGGGTTAAAATTGGGTTGTAATTGGGTTTTAGTCGGTTTAATCTCGGATTTAACAAATTAAACATTTCTCGGTCAACAGTAAACCGTGTCTAATCGTGGTTTGAGTGGTTTTACGTTTGGATCTTTTGATTGATGGAGAAATACGTTTCAATCTTTCATATTAGGGGGAATTAAGAGTTTAACTTTTAATTTGGAGAGATACAAGATAAGGGCCTAAATTTGTGGTTATCTATTATTATATGATACTTTTGAGGGGAAAATATGTCGTTTTCCGATAAAAAGTATTACACGTATGTTAATAAAACCCATTAGTAATTTGTCCATACAGATCATTCGGATATACTATATATTTATTTAGTCAATTTCTATCTGCTGGACTTTTCTTTCAAGTTTCACCTAATATATAGTAACAGTATATATATAGTCTTTATTCAAGATTCTGATCTCAAGTTTGCTCAAAGTTATATAACGAGAATGATGAGAGAACTACAACTTACTTGTTTTTATGACTTAAAATTAAGAATGATTATCTTTTACTTTATAGAATCCAACAACATGTGATACAAAAAGAAATGGTTTAGTTTGTCGGAATGTTCACACAGTAAATGAATCTTGTCATGCGGTGTTTGCCTTCTATACAAAATATACAAATTAATACAGATGATCCAAGTGGAGAAAATACAAATTCAGTTTTTAAGTAAATAAAATAATAATATTATTGAGTGAAAACTTAGTAAAAAAGAAGAAGAAGAGAAGATTCTATTGCTTATTGGGAAAGGCAAAAGAAGCATACTCAATGTCAACGAAGCAAGAGATTGAGTTAGCTCACTAGCCGATCGATGTGACAATGTTTAGGAAGACGATAAAACAGTCAAATACTCAGATCTCGAGTTTGTCTAACCTTCCAAAACCCGATAAATAATGTCCTCTTCTCAATGTTTGACCTTTCCTAGCTTTGCTGGAGTAATATTTTAAATATATATGATATTTTTGATTCTCAATGCAAAAATATAATTTTACTTTTTTCAACTGATCCACGGACTTTTAAATCATTGTTTAGAAAATATTGTAGTTCTTTTTACCAATTTTCAACTTTAATGTTTTCAAAACGCAAAATTAGTAGGAAAAATAGTATCAATTAACATAATGTTTGTAAACAAGTTGAACTTTTTGATTTGGTGATTGGTTTAATCTTGAAAACAAAATATATTTTACCTGATTTAGTTAGAAAGATTTGATTTTTTTCGAATTTATCTCTAAATTTTAATCTAATTTTTTAAATTGACAGAATTATGTTCTGATATTCGACCTAATTGATAAATTTATTTATTCAAATCTATTTACGATTTTATTGAACATGTTTATATTTTTAAGATTTTATCTACAAAATCATATATATATATATATATATATATATATTTGTATCATATGTATTTTATTTTTATTCTTCTAAATTAGATTTGATCATATGATTTTATTTTTATCTTCAAAATTGTTTTACCATTTTTTAACATTTTATTGATAACTTTGAATTGCCTAATTTTAATGAGTATGATAGGGTGTACATTTTTGTCTATATAATTGTTATCTAGAAAAAGAATACAAAAATGTTTTGCTTAAAATATATTTTACATGTTATATTATGTTAAAAACATGATGAATGCATACTAAACAGTAGACGAAAAAGAGGATAATTAATGTTGTTTATTTTCTTCTTCTTCCTCTTGAAATTCCGAAACAATACAACGCATAACACGCTATCGGTTTAAAACATAAATCTATCTTATATCTGTTGACAAAATAAAGTCAAGTATCTTGACCAAAAAAAAGAAAAAAATGGAATATCCGCATAAAAACTGAATCTCTATATAATTAAGATATTGATTAGATTCATGTTTAGCGTATGATATATCAGAAACACGTAGTTTTAGAATATTATCGTTTTTATCAGGTTACAAATTATCATTTATTTTTTCCCCGTCTAAAATAAAACATGTGGATGATGATTAAAAAAATACTGAGAGCCAGATAATAAAAGGGAACTGCTTCGAATAAAAAGAGTGTTGTTTATTAAAATTAAAATCCGGAAACGGCAGCGTTTTGCTGGAGACTGCGGAGGACTATAGAATCCTCTACATTATGGAAAGTTGGACCACATATCAATTGTGCAAAGATCTGGACCATTAATCTAAACTAAAAGCAATAAGAACCGTTAGATTTAAAGACTCGAAGCCAGTAGAGTCCAGTCGAAGATGGACCCCACTTTCTACCTTTAACATCTCTCTCTCCACTGCTGTGCAAGCTGCTCGCATAAAAAGCAAACACTTAACGAGGAAGAAACAGACTCATTTCTTCACGCCCTCCAAATTTTTAATTTTTATATTTTTGGGGTTTTGGTTTAGTTTTGATATTTTGCTTCCAAAATTGTTTTCAGTGTCTCAGATCTCTCTTTCAAGAGTTTAAGAAAGTTGAAGTAATTATTTTTAGGTTCTGTTTCTGGGAATTTTCGTTCTTTTTTTTTGTTTTTCACTTTACTGAGATCACATTCACCTTTTTCATATTTATTTCCTCTCTTTACTTATCGCCATTTTTATGTTAAACTGTTGCAAAGTGTTTTGTTCGAGCAGGAGATGGTGAGAATCTCACTGCTTTTGTTGTGTCTACTAGTTTCCACTTGTCTCTTCACTTCTTCATCTGCCCAATCTCCAGGTAATTGACTGTTTTTTTAGTATTTTATGATGTTTTCTTCGTCCAAAATTAGTTGTACGGATTCTAATTTATGTGATGTAAGTGTAACAAGGGTTTTGAAAATTTTGCCTTTTGATAACAAATCTCAAGAGTTATGATATTTGAATTTGTTGTGTCCCTGAATTGAGATTTGTGTTTTAGTTGGATCGCAGTAGAGAAAAAAAATGAAATCTTGGTGGGGATTGAAGTCAATTCTAACATAAAGAATGAAACTTTTTGTTGTTGTTGTTGATGATAAGGGCAGGTTTTGTGAGCTTGGATTGTGGAGGTGCAGAGCCATTCACTGATGAACTTGGACTTAAATGGTCACCTGATAACCATCTTATCTATGGAGAAACCGCTAAGATATCGTCACCTAATGAAACAAAAACTCAGTACACGACTTTGAGGCATTTCCCTGCTGATTCAAGAAAATACTGCTACACCCTCAATGTCACAAGTAGGACTCGATATCTCGTGAGAGCCACTTTCCTTTACGGTAATTTCGACAGCAACAATGTGTATCCCAAATTCGATATCTCCCTTGGGGCCACTCATTGGGCGACCATTGTTATCTCCGAGGCCACCACAATTGAAAAGGCAGAGCTGGTGTTTCTGGCTTCTAGTCCTAGTGTCAGCATTTGTTTGTCCAACGCCACAACAGGGCAGCCGTTTATATCCACCCTTGAGCTTAGACAGTTGAATGGTTCGATGTATTACACCGAATATGAAGACCGGTTTCATTTGAGTGTGGCCGCACGAATAAATTTCGGTGCAGAAACTGCAGATCCTGTGAGGTCAGTATATAGTTCATATAGTGTTATGTCCACATTTTGATTTTTCCAGGATGAGTTTAAGAAAATTAATTGGTGATTGCAGGTATCCTGATGATCCTTACGACAGAATATGGGAATCTGATTTGCTAAAGAGGGCTAATTATCTTGTGGATGTTGCTGCTGGGACTAAGCGAGTGTCGACCACATTCCCCATCGAAAACGGTGGCAATGACAAACCGCCACAGAAGGTTATGCAGACGGCTGTGGTTGGAACAAACGGGTCCTTAACTTACAGGATGAATCTTGAGGGCTTCCCTGGTTATGGTTGGGCATTTACTTACTTTGCTGAAATCGAGGATTTGGCTGACGACGAGTCAAGGAAGTTCAGATTAGTTCTACCTGATCAGCCTGAGTATAGCAAAGCTATTGTTGATATCAAGGAAAATACTCAGAGACCTTACCGGGTTTACGAGCCTGGCTATCATAACATAAGCTTTCCTTATGTGCTGAACTTTCGATTCGCCAAAACGGCTGATTCTTCTAGAGGACCTATTCTGAATGCCATGGAGATCAGCAAATATCTGCAGAAAAGCGATGGTTCAATAGATGGTGAGCACAACTAGCCCCATCATCTTAGTGTTGTGACTTCAAATTTTGACTCTTAAGATGATTGCTTGTATTGCAGCAACTGTTATGGCTAATGTGGCTTCTCTATATCCTTCAACTGAATGGGCTCAAGAAGGTGGCGACCCATGTTCACCGTCACCGTGGTCGTGGGTGATATGCAATTCGGATCCACAACCAAGAGTTGTTACTGTGTAAGGATGTCTTTCCTAGTAGCTTTAGTTTGAAGCATGCACGTATTTTACTTGCTATCTGTTAATTTGAAGCATAAGCATGTTTCAAATATGTTATGGTTCATTGTTTTACTTCGCCTGTTATAACTGCAGCAAGCTGTCGAATATGAACTTGACGGGAGACATACCTTCTGACCTGACGAAATTGACTGGTTTGGTTGAGTTGTAAGTTACTTATCTCTTAGAGTTATATATCTTTTGGAAATATACATAGATACATATTCCTGTTATTGATGTTGCAACTTTTGTTTGATGGCAGATGGCTTGACGGGAACTCTTTTACGGGCCAAATACCGGATTTCTCTCGGTGCACAAACCTGAACATAATGTAGTAACGGGAACTCTTTTGTTCTATTGGTTTTATATAAATAGATGATTGACTAAATGTTTTGCTGTGTTTGGCAGTCACCTCGAGAACAACCGACTAACTGGAAAGATCACTTCCTCGTTGGCGAAACTCCCAAATCTGACGGAACTGTAAGCTACTTAAAAAGGATTTTGTTTTTTCTTGATATAGTAACTCGTATAGCGGGAAAGGGTTGTCTAATCTGCATGATGATTGCAGGTACCTGCAGAATAATCTGTTAACAGGAAAAATACCATCAGGCCTGACCAAAAACATGATCTCGAAGTAAATATTTTGTGCCGTTCAAGTACAGAGTTAAACTGCTTTTAGCATAGATAGTTCCTAGCTAGACTTGTACACTCATGAATTCTTCTATCTTTGTATTTTGCAGCTTCTCTGGGAACATTAATCTTGTAGAAGGTGGAGATAAAGGGAAGAAGCTCGGTGTCATCATTGGTGCATCAATTGGTGCTGCGGTTCTGCTAATCGTCACCATCATTTCTTGCATCTGCATGTACAAAGTGAAGAAGGATAACAAGATGAGGAAAACTTCAGGTACTTGTTATTTCTTACAATAATACGTGTTTTGCTTGTGTATCGTGATTTCTGGGTTTGGATTAATGTACTTGCCCTTTCATTTTGGTTAATTTCAGCGGAGTTAACGAGTCGTCCTTTGCCTGTTCAAAGAACGTCATCTACCCTGAGTGAAGCTCATGGAGACGCTGCACATTGCTTCACACTTTATGAGATTGAAGAAGCCACAAAAAAGTTTGAGAAGAGAATTGGGTCAGGAGGTTTTGGAATTGTGTACTACGGGAAAACAAAAGAGGGGAAAGAGATTGCCGTAAAGGTTCTCGCAAATAATTCATACCAAGGAAAGAGAGAGTTCGCAAACGAGGTATATCTGCCTTAACCCATGTCAATATGCACCACAAGTGTCGTGCTTTTTGTTCTTAGGAGGTAACCTGAGCGTGGTTATGGTTTGTCCAGGTTACATTACTCTCAAGGATACATCATCGAAACCTTGTGCAGTTTCTTGGGTATTGCCAAGAAGAGGGGAGAAATATGCTTGTGTACGAGTTCATGCACAATGGGACTTTGAAGGAGCATCTTTATGGTACGATATCTGTTTACTATAGGATGGTGTATTGCACCCTTTTGGTTTTAGCGCTATGTTAACAAATAATTTTCTTCAGGCATGGTACCGCGTGACCGGAGAATCAGTTGGATTAAACGGCTTGAGATAGCTGAAGATGCAGCCCGAGGTCCGTGAACCCTACAAAACAAAACAGAAAGAGTTATCTCTGATCCGAGCATTTTTTTGGGTATTTGATTTTGTTTGGTTTTGATTGTTTCTGTAGGGATCGAGTATCTTCACACAGGGTGTGTTCCAGCGATTATACACCGGGATCTCAAGACGAGTAACATCTTACTAGATAAACACACGAGGGCAAAGGTTTCAGATTTCGGTTTGTCGAAATTCGCTGTTGACGGGACCTCACATGTCTCCAGCATTGTCCGTGGCACTGTTGGATATCTGGACCCCGAGTAAGCTAGATGTAAACTAACGCCAAAAACTTCACATATCTTAATTTGAAACTAACATTTACTATTCATTCGATGTTAAAGGTACTATATATCGCAACAGTTAACGGAGAAGAGTGACGTTTATAGCTTTGGAGTCATTCTTCTTGAGCTTATATCCGGCCAAGAAGCCATATCGAATGAAAACTTTGGTGTCAACTGCCGGAACATAGTCCAATGGGTTAGTTCTAGTTTATGCAACATAGACATGGTAAACTGTTCGGTCTGTAAATCATCCATTGATACTGGTTTTATGTAGGCCAAGATGCATATAGACAACGGGGACATCCGAGGGATCATCGATCCGGCACTAGCGGAAGACGATTACAGTCTCCAATCAATGTGGAAGATCGCGGAGAAAGCGTTGCTGTGTGTGAAGCCTCACGGGAACATGAGACCGTCGATGTCGGAGGTGCAAAAAGATATTCAAGACGCGATAAGGATCGAGAAGGAAGCGTTGGCCGCGAGAGGCGGAATATCAGACGAGTTTTCTCGGAGCTCGGCGCATTCGTCGTCTCTCAACATGGGAATGCATGACTTGGCTGGATCACAGAACTTTGTCTCCATTGATGAATCTGTCTTGCAGCCAACAGCTCGGTAGTAGGATTCGGCTTTGTACAGATGCATCATCACTCTCACTCATGTTTTGTTAACCTTTCACGTTGTCTGGTCTTTTTCTTTTAATTGATTTTTTTTTTAAGTTTTGAGGTTAACACTTAACACTATGTCTTTGGAGACTCGAGCTTACAAGAAATGCTTCGAGATGGTTTTTTCATTGAACTACTTGGTGATTAATTTGGGATTTTGATATATCTTCTTTTAACTGATTTTTATTCTTTTCACATTAATCAATGCTATTATGGAAAATGAATCCAATAACCAAAAAAATAATTTCTAATTAGTGTTATTACCTAATAACACAATTTTTTAAAACAAAAAATCAGTGAAAAGTAACAATAATTAATAGAGGGATTAAAAATAATGATTTCCACTAATGGTAAAGATAAGGAGAACACGTGGCGTGGCTGGATTTGGTAGAATATGAACCAGAGAGAGAATAAAGAATAATGAAAAAACGAACGGTGGTGATAAAAAGTGATAAAAGTGTAAAAACCTAATCTCTCAATCGCAGACGTTCTCCTCTCTCTTCTTTTCTCCAGCGTCCGATCAATCTCTCCCCTTACTCTCCATCTCCTCGCATCCCTTCTTCTTCCTCCAATCAACCTCTGTGTTTCACTCCCGCCCTTTTTTTTTTCGAATTCTTCTGGTAATCAATCATCTCCTCTCTCTCTTTCTCAGCTCTTCGATTTTTTTTATTCAATCTTCAATTTTCCCCTTTTTTGTTCAATTGTTATGTGTTATGCCTCTGATTTTCTTCCTTTTTGTTGATGGGTTCTTCTTTGGGAGATGGCTGAGTCGCAGGCCAAGAGTCCCGGAGGCTGCGGAAGCCATGAGAGCGGCGGAGACCAAAGTCCGAGGTCGTTGCACGTTCGTGAGCAAGACAGGTTTCTTCCGATTGCTAATATAAGCCGTATCATGAAAAGAGGTCTCCCTCCTAATGGTAAGATTGCTAAAGACGCCAAGGAGATTGTCCAGGAATGTGTCTCCGAATTCATCAGCTTCATCACCAGCGAGTATGGTCCTTTTTTATATGCCCGTGTCAA